>JARWLC010000003.1:95472622-96072622 GCA_033318265.1 Phyllotis vaccarum
TCTGATTAGAGAGTCCTTGTCATACACTGTGGGGAAGGACCGAATAACCATTAAAAAGCTCTATGGACAGGTGCAGAGCCAGCAGGAGAGTGAAGGGAGAAGGCATGGATGCTCCAGAGCAGTGCCCTTTGAGCCACCACCTGCAGAATCCCCAGGGGGGCCTGTGCTCACCTCTTTGCCTGTCTTCTGCTCAGTGCCTTGGGCCTGGCTGCACTGGGCTGAGCAGAGGGTGGCCACCCACCCTCCCCTGACTGCAGATGGAGCCCTGCAGGGTGCCCCCTCCACAGCTTGGGAAAGGTCACACAGCCTTGGGAGGCCAGCAGGGGAGTGGATATCAAAGCCTCAAAGAATTAAGAGATCATGGAATTTTACAGCCTAGTGGCCAATTTCGAAGTCATGCACACTAATGGGCAGCTAATGAAGGATTCTGGGCAGGGACAGAGGAGTGCCCTGAGCCCCTGAGCCTGATTAAGGAGTATAAAGCTTAACCAGGGACTGGTCAAGCACTTTTCATCTTTTTCCTTAGGAGGCTAGGGGGAAGGGTGTGTGTGGGTGGGCTGTTGAGCATCCTTTCTCCTGGAAGACATTGGTATAGCACTGGGTCACTTGTTTGTTGCTGTGTGTGGCCCTTCTCCCTGGCAGCCTGGACTTCTGCCCTGATCGTACTGTCTATTCCCTCTATAGTATACACCTTCACCTGCCCCAGATTAATAGCCCCACTCTAGTAAGGAGGATGTGGAGTTGAAAGGCTTTATCCAGCTCAGCTATAGCCAGGGAGCACCAGTAGCCCCATGAGACTAGAAGGAGCATTCCCAGATCCTGCTGAGGGAGGGTAACCTACCACATGCTGCCATCAGACCTGAGTCTCTGGAAGGAGAGCTGAGTCGCCAATGTGTCAAGCCGCCAAGCTTGTGGCATTTAGTTACAGCTGCCCCAGGCACTTTCACGTGGGGTGGGAGTGGGGGGGGGGACCTAGTGACTTTCCTATTCTTTCTGGAGACCCTTCTTTCTTCCGCCTTCCTTTGGTACTTCCTGTGTGCTGACACTTGTCAGCACAGGGCAGGGGGGCAGTGGAATCACAGCCTTCCTAGGCAGTCACGCTGAGAGGCTGTAAGGCATTTAGTGAGAGCCAGCTGTGTGGAACCTCAAGGAGGTCACCAAGTCAGGGGTGAGATACTAGAAACACAGGAGGAAACAGCACTTTGGGGGCGCATCCCTGACAGATAGGCTGATTGGATGGGGTGGGGCTCTGGGTAGAGATGGTGGGTGGAAAGCAGTTCTCAGCAGGGTCCCTCAGCCAGCAGCAGGAGGTGTATTAGACAGTCAGGTAGGTTCTCAGACCCCATCCCAGGCTCACTGAAGCAGAAATGCCAGGGATGGACTGGCCACTTGTATGCAGGAGCCTTCGGGGGGATCCCAAGAGGCAAGTGGGGCCAGGCTTCCAGCAACAAGCTTGTAAAAATGTTTGATCTTGACATTTAGAGGTCTGTCTTCTAGAGTGAGGGTTGCCTTCTGCCAGGTTAGAAGCCACACATAGGTTGAGAGTATCGAAGCTTGCCATCTAGTCAGTGTGGCTCCCTCCTGGAGCTCATTAGGAATCGAGACCCTCAGGCTTCCCCACAGTGGAGGCAAACAGTCTGCCTTTCAATGAGGTACATCTGAGGCACAGGGTTAGTTTGAGGAGTGCCCACCACTGGTGTAGAGCAGGGGGAGGACCTACTAGGGATGTAGGACCCTTCCACAGAGAGGCCTCAGTGTGAGACATACTGCCAACCAGTGACAGTGAGTGATGGTGATACTGTTACCCAGATTAGAGGGCCTGAAGAAACTGTCCCCTGGCCTACAGTGGGTGAGATCGGCTTCTGGGTTCTTGGCCCTGATGGATCCTGGCTCAGCTCTGTCCACTAAGCTGCTGACAAAGCCACACCCCAGGGAGGAGCCTCTGCAGGTCACAAGAATTAAGCCATCCTGATCAGGTCCATTGCAAGCTTCTGGGACAGGTGGTCTTGGTCTGTCCTCTCTGTCCTTCAGACATGAACAGCTCAAGAGCCTGTCCCTGTGGAGACAGACTCTCCTTCCACTTGTCCCTCAGGGCCCCAGTCATGCAGCCGAAGCACCGAGAGGAAGCCTGAGTTCGAGTCTGCTGACCCACAACTGTGGGGGACTTTACTGGATTTGGTAAGGATTAGGGCTCTGGACACTGTGGGAGCTGGAATTGGAAGCACGGTTGTGGGCAAGAGCTGGAGAGTAAGCTGGGGCTTTAGACCGAAAGCAGAAGGAGAGATAAGGTCAGAGCCACCTTGGGGGGTAGAGGGAAGACAGGAGAGAGAAAAAAAATGTAAAAAGTTAGAGGGTGAGGGGAGAGGAGATTTAGGAGTACACAAGGTGATGAGACAGGGAGCATAATTGTCCTGTCTCATGCCGACCTGGGTTTGAGACATACAGGATTTGAAAGGAAGGTTTGATGCCCTCCTTCTCTGTTCTTCCTCTGCCTCAGCCATGGGAGAACAGACCAGAGGGAGCAGAGACCTTCTGGAGAAGCCCTTCCCTGTTACCGCCAATCCCACCCTGTCCTCACTGGGTGCTGTGTTCATTCTTCTGAAGTCTGCCCTGGGTGCTGGCCTGCTGAACTTTCCCTGGGCCTTCTACAAAGCAGGAGGTCTGGTGCCCACCTTCCTGGTGGCACTGGTGAGTCACAGGTGTCCAGGGGCAGGTGGAAGATAGTTCCAGCTCTTCCGGGTGGGGTCCCCAGGGTTGCTTCTGCAGACCTGGCTGTCTTGGGTGTGGTGTCTTGGGATTTTATTTTCAAGCCTCCGCACCCAGAAGACATGTTCTACCCTAAGTGGGTCACATGCAAGAACTGCCCACTGAGTCTCTATGGGCACTAAGGGTTAGGATGAGATCCATCATGCCCTGAAGAATTACCCAGGGAAAAAGAGCCCCAAGCTGCAGGTGCACACAGTTGTATCTCCCCAGTGCTGTGCTTAGAAGAAACAGATACAAGACCAGGACAGTATTGGATGTGAAATGTGCAGGACTTACACATCCTAGGTCCTCACAGGCACCTCTGCAACTCTTTCCATGTAAGTTTGGACCATGAGGGAGGGGTGTACAGGGCACTGAGCTCTCAACAGTGGACATCCAAAGCATCCTGGGGAATTAGAGTGATACCTACAGCCTGCTCATATTCCCTATAAACTGAGATGGCTGCAGAGTGTGTCTGGACAGTGCAGATAAGGACTGTGCACTCACTGTTCTATGGGATCTGGCATGGGTGGTGGGTTCAGGGCGTATTCTAACTCATGTATGTGTGAAAATTGTTTACTATAAATGATTTTTAAAAAGAGAACATGGAGAGAGCCCTGGAAAGCAATAAGTAAAATAGCCCCCCACACACACAAACCACAAACCCCACCTTCTCACAGAGCAGTCACTCTGAGCCTGTACCTAAATGTATCAGGCCTCAGCTTCTCTGAGAGGTGAATGGGACCGTCACCATTTCCCAGGCCAAACAGCAGGCCTGAGAGCTTGCTTCATACCAGACTGGCCTGAGGTTCTGAACCAGCATCCCTATCCTGTTCACATTCCTTGTCATGGCTCTCACAAGAACAGGAGAGAGTTTCCAACTTCCTGGCTTTGTGAAGCTTCATCTGTCCCACATGGCAGAGCTGTAAGAATCCCAGAGCAGCTGGGAGTGCCCACCTCCCCTGAAGCTCTGGCCCTTGGGCAAGGCTCTGGCCCATCTGGTAGAAGCCTAAGCCACACTAGCTCTGGCCTTTGCAGAGCCCTCAGTCCCGGGCCAGCCGGCCTGTGAATCATACCTCTGATGTTCACAGCCCCACGGTCCCCTTTGCAGGTCTCTTTGCTCTTCCTGATCAGCGGCCTGGTCATCCTGGGCTATGCAGCCTCCGTCAGTGGCCAGACCACCTACCAGGGCGTGGTCCGTGTGCTGTGTGGGGCTGCCATGGGCAAGTTGTGTGAAGCCTGCTTCTTGACCAACCTGATCATGATCTCTGTGGCCTTCCTCAGGGTGATCGGGGACCAGCTGGAGAAGCGTGAGTTCCTGTCTTGGCATTGGGTAACCCATGGTTCAGGGCCTTGATGAGCGGGACAGCGAGTGGACCTCAAGGGGGACCCCAAGGGGACAGTAGAGGCAAGGCCTCACCCGAAGATCCAATGTGGTTAGGAAGGGAGCAGTTGGTCATGAAGGCATGAGAGAGACCATGGCTGCAGATGGAATGGCTAATGGAGACAGCCAATTTTACAGATGGGGAACTAAGGCAGCTGCAGAAAGACCTCCCAAAAGCTCCTTCTCAGTAGCACATGAAGACACACGTGATCATGGCCTCTGGTCCTCCACTAAGGCTTCTCTAAGCATGGCTACAGCTGGACTCGGCACATTTTCTACCTTCTATTTGCACCACACTAGGCATGTGCTTAGCAGCTTGCCCTCCCCCTGACTTACAGATGTCTGTGCCATCTTGTTTAATTTCCATTTGGCAGTTGTTCAGGTCCTCGAGCTCCCGTCTTAGTTGTGTCCCAGACAAGACTGTCCTGCACAATTGTGAGGTTTAGAGACTGTTAGAACTGTGACCCAGCGTTGGCCCGTCTTGGTGAGCATTCCACATTGTTCTGCTTTGTTTTGGTCTGAAACATGGTTTTAGTAGCCCAGGCTGGGCTAAAACTGAGCTCACTATGTCATTGAGGATGACCTTGAGCTCCTAATCTCCTGTTCCACCTAGTTGAAAACATGATGATGATGATGAGGAGGAGGAGGAGGAGGATGATGAGGAGGAGGATGATGTGTGTATGTGCATGTGAGTGCTGGCGCTCATGGAGGCCAGAGGTGTGAGATCCCTTGGAGATAGAGTTACAGGCAATCACAAACTACCCAGTGTAGATGCTGGAATCCAAACTGGACCTCTACAGGGGCAGTACATGTTTCTCCCTGAGTGGTATCTCCAGCCCCATGCCCTGTCCGAGCACAGTGATTACAGGCATGTGCCACCATGCTGGTTTATACAGTACTGGGGATGGAGCCTAGGATCCCCTGTGTTCTAGGTGAGCACTCCATTCACTGAGCTGTATCCCCAGTCCGTCTTTTCTGTGTTTTAAAATGTCCTGCTTAGTCTATGCTATCTAAGAATCAGGTGTTGACACCTGCAGCTGTGACTGCAGACCTACCTCCCTCACCCTTTAATTCCACAGTCTCCACTCTGGCTTTTGAAACCTCGTGATTAGGCACATCCTTTATTAATATGAAATATTCTGCTTTCATCTCTGGCATGAAGCCTCTCTGTCTATTAATAGATTCACCAGTTTCCTCAAGATCAGTGTCCATGGATAGCTTTCCCATTCTTCTCTAAAGCCAATTACAGCTTGGAATTGTAAACACATTCTTTGTAGACAGCATATGGCTGAGTCTTATGGTTTGTTGTTTTTTTAAAATTATCTTGACAACCTCAGGCTCTTAATTGGAATCTTTAGGCTTAATTGGAACATAGCTGTTGCTAGGGTCAGATTACAGTCTACTGTGTTTCTGTTTGTGTTTTTTCTTTCCTGCTCTTGTATGACAAGGCCTTGGCTGTGGGATCTTAAGAACCTCCGATACTGTTCAGTGCCAAAGAATATGGAGGATGGGTTCTCTGGATCTCCCAGTGAGTACATGGTCACCCGTGTGGCAAGCAGAGTCACTCCCACACCTCAGATCCAGAACTGATGTGTGGTTTGTGAAGGTGAGGTAGTGTTGAGAGGTCAGAGTTACAGGAATGGAGCACTGTGCCTAAGAGTCCTTACTGAGAGAGGAGCCACCCCAGGTCTCGGTGGACTGATGGGTAGAGAGAGCATGTTCATATCTTTATGGTGTGTCACTGAGAATGTGGCTGTCCTTGACATCCTACACTCCTGGGAAGGAAATTTTAAAAAGAGCCTGAGTGCTCAGGGGCGGTCACTGTATGAGTTAGGTTGCTGACCCTATTGGTGCCAAAGACTTCACGGGCTGTCTAGACATTCGGGTTTATGAAGGAAGTGGTGTCATTCTGATGTGATGGCTGGTGTTTCCTGGCTGCAGAACATTTTGTGGGTGAAGGTTTTATACCCCACCCTATGTGGTGCTCTAAGACCCACTTGGGATCTCTATGTGCCCTTCACCACTCACTTCCTCTTGGTGACTCTGTGTGTGTGTGTGTGTGTGTGTGTGTGTGTGTGTGTGTGTGTGTGTGTGTGCGTGCGCCCCCCCCCCCCCGGCCCACGGGATCAGTCAATGGAGGATCTGGAAGGGAGGGAGTGGGACAAAGAATGGGAGGAGACACAAAGAATGGAGACAAGGCTGGAAAGTCTGCTCAAGTCTCAGAGTTTATTGTAACTTGGTACAGTATATGAATGTTTCAGGGAGGCAGCCCCCCACCTGATGATTACATCACCATCCAGAGAGGCAGCCCCCCACCTGCTGGCTGCACTACAAGGAAATAGTAACAGTAACCAAAAGCAGGGGGTTAGTCATTGTGCAGAAAGAACAAAGTGTGCATCATGGCATAGTGGCCAGTACCACAAGGAGCCACAAAATATATCATTCATGCCTGGTTCAGAGAACAATTCAACAGGCTGAGAGAAGAAGGAAGTGAAGTCTTTCCCACGCTTGTGGGTCGCCCTGTGTGTGTGTGTGTGTGTGTCCGTCCGTCCTGAGTAAGAGCCTCTCCTCACCTCACCAGCTGGGGGAGCCATTCTCACAAGGCAGTTGTTTCTATGCACAGTGACCTTCGGTGAAATCTGAAAGGGGTTTACTCACTGCAGTGACCCCATGACCCTCTTCCAGCCTCACCATATTGCCTGTGGTTCCTGGTCACTCTAGTTCAGGCTATCTGACACTTCCTGTGTCCCTCCCCGACCTCCTGTCCTGTGTACATTAGACCAGCTGCCCTTCATTGAGAGGTTGTCTGGTCCCCTGCCCTTCAGGTGTGCTGTGGCATGGCTTTGTCCTGCAGTGTGTGGCATAAGATACTTTACAGCAGGTCTAGATGTGGCTTTTAGGATGAGCAGCTTCTAGCTTGGGGAGCTTGTGGCTGCCACAGGCAAAGTGGAGCCAGCAGGAGGACCCATGAGGAGAATGGCTGGGGGAGGCATAGGGGCTCCATGAGTAGGGTGTTACTGTCCAGGGACCCCCAGACCAGCTCTGTCCTCAGCCAGGTGCCCCCAGGGTCCTAACCACTTTTGGTGGAACTGAGGGGCTAGCCCAGCTTCCCCTAACATTTATACTCCCAATTCACAATGTGGCAAGAGTCACATTCCTCGGCTTTCCAGTAGTGAAGTGTGCAGTTACTGAGCACCGCTGCAGAGCTGCAGCTACAACCAAGCAGCTCACTTTCTCCCCGGAGTGTAGCCAGAACCCCATATTGTCCTATCTGATCCTGGCTAGCCACTGGGCTTCTGACCAAACAGAAAGGAACCTTGCTCAGCTCTCACTGCCACAAAGGAAACTCAGTGTGTGTTTGTTGAATGACTTCATGAAATATGGAGTTCCCTTCTTGGGGGGGAGGCATGGAATGGGCCCCATTTCATTTCTGATCTGTTCACTCCCAAGCTGACAAGCTACCAACCTATATGTCTATACTGTGTGACTACTGCTGGCTCCACAGCCTAGCTCCTGTCCCTGTCTCTAACAGTGTGTGACTCCCTCCTGCTGGATGCTCCGCAGCCCTGGTATGCAGCCCAGTACTTCACTTTGCCCCTGATCTCCATGCTGGTCATCTTTCCTCTGTCAGCACTTCGGGAAATTGCCTTTCAGAAGTACACCAGGTACAGCAGCCTCAGACGCTTCGCGGGCGGGGGGGGGGGGGGGGGCACTGTGTGACAAGGCCCTGTGTCAGTACACTAGTATGGGGCCTCTGAGGCTTCTGGGTGGGGGCTGTGTGACAGGGCCTCACTTTGGGCAGTACTGTGTCAGGAGAAAATAAAAGATGACCATATTTGCTTAATTTAAAAAGAAACCTGTAAGTTTTACAGTTCTGTGCATTCACAGTAGAAAATACAGATAAATTAAGAAATACTGACAGCAAGTCTTTACAAAATAAGTTTTAACTTATTCTTCAATAATTTCCTACATGTGTAAGCTGTGTCTTGATCATATACACTTCTTGTTCCCACATTCTTATTCTTCTTCCCCGAATCCCCTCCAAATCTCTACTTTTCCCCCTCCCTTCCTCTCCCCCCACCCCCATCCCTCCCTTAACTCTAGCAGCTCCTCAGCTAGGGATGGGGCTCTGTGGTCCGCTCCCTGTCCATGCTGGAATGCTGACAGCCTTGATCTTACCACAGCTTCTGTGACTTCATGAGTACGATGGCCATACCATCCATGTCCAGAAGACACTTCCCAGAGTCTCCTCATCCTTCAGCCCTCACATTATTTCTCTCCCTCTTCCGTGATGTTATCTGAGGCCTGCAGGGAGAGAGTTGATACAGATGTCTCATTTGGGGCTGAGCACTCAACAGTCCCTTGTTCTCAGCACTTGGACCATTTGAGAGTCCCTGCATCGACAATTACCCTGAGGAAAGGCTTCTCCGAGAGCAGCACTAATCAATGGGTATAGACATAGGCCAGCCTTGGACTTTGGACCAGCTTTACAGTGCTGGGCATGACCTCCCTCCTGTGGAGCAGGCTTCAAGTCCAGTCAGAAAGCTGTTGGTTACCTACAGTCCTCTCGCTACTTCCCAGCAGGTTGGTATGGTAGCATGCAGTGTGTCTGGGACTGGGAAAGACCGCTGAGGCCTTTTCCCCACAGCAGCCTGCACTGCATTACCACCGCTGTGAAAACTAGTCACGAGGGAGTCAGTGCCCCAATCAGCCAGTGTACTGTCTCTTCGGATAAAGGGGCTTGCCATCTAGTTCTGGTGGGCAATCAACACTGTGGCAATAGCCTGTGGGATTTTTGGGGGGAAGTGCCCTAGGACCTTCCTAACCAGTATCGAATAACCTATGTCTTCTGGAAGCTGTATTGTTCACTCATGTAGGGCACCACTATCCACTATTCTACATTTTCTTTTCTCTTTTTTCTCCCTTCCTTCCTTCCTTCCTTCCTTCCTTCCTTCCTTCCTTCCTTCCTTCCTTCCTTCCTTCCTTCCTTCCTTCCTTCCTTTCTTTTTAAGACAGGGCTTTACTATGTAGTTCTGCCTGGTTTTGAACTCACAAAGATCCACTTTCCTCTGCCTCCTGAATGCTAGATTTAAAGGTACATACCGTTACACCAAACTTAAACTCCTTAAAAACCTTTTTTAAAAAAGCTTACAATGCAGTTGTTTTCCATAAGGATTTTCCCTATGCCCTTAGTTCTGATTAGACCTACCCCTCACCTTTCCTCCACTCCCATGCCTATCCATGCTTGAACCATCCACCTCAGTATCACCCCCTACACGTACTCTACTATCGTCTTCTCTGTTAAGGCTTCTGAACTCATTTGAGAGGACAATAATGTTTGCCTGGCTGGGACTAGGTCACCTCCCTTAGTATGTTTTCCAGTTCCATCATTTTTGCTTTACAGCATTGTAACAACGTATCTTGTCATCTAGCTGTGGCAGGCTTACCGATCCACACAATCTTGCAGGCTACACAGTCAGATGAGCATGGTTTTTAATTCATTTTTGATCTTGAAGCTTCCAGAGATGGTGTTGAAAGACCAAAGCCTAATGACAGACGGATTCAGCCCAAGTTCAGGTTCATCACTGGCCTTTTCCTTGTGAGTGAATAGCAATGTATTTTGTAACCTCAGAAGCAGAGGCCTCAGAGCCCAGTCCCTCCGCAGTTGCAGGCCACAAGGTCCCTATGGCCTTCAGGCCACAACAAGCTCTTCCTCTGCCCTGTGGCCAAGCCTGAAGATGTCCTGAGTTGGATGTCAAATTCTAGCAGCAGACTGGCACTCACTGGAGAGAGGCGAGTCGCTCTCTCCAAGGATGCTGAGCCATCCAGAAGCCACACCTATGAACTCTGGACCAGAGCAGCAGGGCTCCTCATATGGAGAGGGGATGGTGGTTCAGGAGGAGAGTTTTCTGGCTCCATTCTAACCAGGGCAGAGCTGGGATGCCCCCGTGGTCATTGGCTATATGTCTCTGGTGCAGAATCTCTGATTCTGTTCTGTGTGTGCCAGCATCCTAGGTACTCTGGCTGCTTGCTACCTTGCCTTGGTTGTCATGGTGCAGTACTACCTATGGCCCCAGGGCCTCGTGCGTCAGCCCCATCCTTTGCAGAGGTGAGTCTGGGGAAATAGTTGTTCCTACTTTGTAGTTGGAAATGGGATTTTTGGAAGGAGATCTTCTGGGGCTTGCTTTATAACCCTGGCTCTTTCCCGTGAGATCCCGCCTATCTCTGATGTGTGATGAAGTTCTTCCTTCAGAAAAAACAGAGACACTGAAGGCCACTCCTAAACCAAAAACAGACACACCCTCTATGTCAAGGCTGTGGGACCTGGCAGGTGCCCAGGCTTAGAGGACAGTGGGGGATGTTGAGCAGCCTAGACTAGGGGTGAAAGTGAGGTAGGATGCCATGTAGACTCAGAGCTACTATGAAGGTGGTTGCTTTTGCCATGAGTGAACTGAGGTACCCTCTGTTCTGAGCACAGTTGAGATGAGCCGTGGCTACCAGGTGGGCTGTGGGAATCAGGTGCAGAAATAGGGCCTAGATGGAAGGCCCAGCCTAGACCTGATGCCTCAGGCTGGAGAGCATCCCAGGAAGGTGATATGATGTGGTCAGATGCTAGGTGTGTGGTCATCTGGGGACAGCTCAGGGGCATGTTACTGGAATTTTCTATTATAAATGAACAGGACCTCAGTATGTCCATCATTTATCGAGTCCTGCAGGTGATGTGGTTATCCTGGCCAGGAAGTACAAGTGTCAAGGGAACAGGAGCCAGAGGGTGCATGTCTCAGATGGTGGAGCCTGAGGGCCAGGACACAGCAGAGGCTGAGCCAGAAATGGATTGGAGACATCTCCTAGATGTTCAGTGGCTGGCCAGCTCTGTGTGCCTGAAGTTTGAGGGAGGCAGGCTTGGGGGGGAGCAAAGTGGTGATGATGCCTGGGAGACAGCATTGGAGGCTGTGGTGTTGATGTCTGCACTGCTGGTCTGTGGAGCTGTGGTACTGAGCCAGGAGGTAGAGGAGCTGGAAGAACCTGGTTGGGGCCAATTTTTTCTTTTTATGTGCATTGGTGTTTTGCCTGCATGTATATCTATGCAAGGGTGTCAGGTCTCCTAGAACTGGACTTAGAAACAGTTACGAGCCACCATGTGGGCACTGGGAATTGAACCCAGGTCCTGTAGAAGAGCAGTCAGTGCTTTTAACCTCTGAGTCAACTCTCCAGCCCCAGGGTGGAGTTTGTAAGGTAGGAGGGTTTCCTGGGGCTGCTGAGAAAAGTCCTTGAAAACCAAGAACTCAAATAGTCAGGAGTGATTTCCTTGGCCCTGGAGCACACGTGTCTTTCCTCAGGGTGCTGGCTGAGGCTAGAGATCCTGTTCCCATGTTCAGTCAGACCAGGGTGTGGGCAAGCCTATTCCTTCTGGAGTCTCTTGGAAAGCCTCTTGCTTTTCCTTTTTTAACAGCTGCCCATAGTCCTTGGACTGTGGCCCTTTCTCCTGTGAAGCCAGCCATGTGGTAGCTCTGTGCCCCCCTCTTAGAACTGGGCAGACACTCCAATTGCACACTGGTCTCTGAGTGGCATACAGGGATCACCTCCATGATTAAGCCACTGCTAATCCTAGCATTAGTCCTATCTTCAAAG
Source organism: Phyllotis vaccarum (assembly GCA_033318265.1). NCBI lineage: Eukaryota > Metazoa > Chordata > Mammalia > Rodentia > Cricetidae > Phyllotis > Phyllotis vaccarum. The sequence goes on from JARWLC010000003.1 coordinate 95,484,384, forward strand.
TTCCTGTTGGCCCTGAGGAAATGTGTTTGCAGAGTCCTGGGTAATAAATATCAGGACAGGGAGATTGCTATCCATGCCCCCACTGGGCTGTGTGTCCCTGTGAGTGTCAGAGACCAGCATGAAGAGTTTCTTAGCAAGGCAAACAGGGTCTACCATACAGGAACCAGGGGAGGGGACCCTTGCTTCCTGAAGTGACTTGGACATGGGCACACACCAACCTTGCATTTGGGGAGACATGTTAGACAGTGGCTGTGTACCCTAGCATCCCACAACATTTGGAATAGCCTTGCCTAAACCCCACCCACACAGGCAATGTCCTGTCACCAAATGTCCACAAAGATGTACTTAGAAAGTGCAGCATTGAACAAGCTTCCCCTTCAAACCCTGGAGCACACTCACAGACTCGGCTATTCAAAACACATGTTGCAGCCACACTCCATCACATTTTCCTTATTTTATTTAAAACAGTCTCAAGTTGAAGGTTGTTTCCAGCTCCTTAATGAGCAGCTGTCTTTATCTATTCACAGCCCATCTCCCTGGACCTCTGTGTTTAGCGTCTTCCCTACCATCTGCTTTGGATTCCAGGTATGGACATTTTCAGTCTTCCAAGCCCTCTGGAGAGTACAGCTTTCCCCATAGGGAGAAGTCTGAGTGCGTGTTCTGCTCCCAGTGCCAAGCTGTGCCCATGGGCTGTCTTCCAGAGGCTGTGACATCTGGATCACCTAGAAGGGATGTGAGCTGTCACTGAACTTCTCACCTATGCCGCCAGTATCAACTGTGCCTGGTTGGGTGGGTCTGGAATCCAGAGAAGGGAGCAGGGACTCTGAAGGGTGATCACAAAACTGCCACCAGGCCTGGGGACAGAGCCATCCACATATACTTGGGGAATAGGTAGATTTTCCCCTGGGTCTTGCAGGAGAAAGATCATGCCTCTCAAGGTTTTACTGTCTAGAGAGTATAGGGAGAATACAGGAGGCCAAGTGACAGGGCAGAGGAACATGCCCAGCTAAGATGTGCCTCTCCTAAAAGTCCATCCCCTCCAACAACTTTACCACAAAGCACAGTTGACAGGGGTCTGTGACAGTCCCAGGCCTGGTGGCCTTGTGTCTTACCCTCCAGTTCTTTTCTTATGGTTGGATTTTCTTTCAGAACTGTTTTGTATAACCCCCTGTGACACTGCCGTCTCAGCCTAGTAACTGACTCAGCCTCGTTTCTGTGGCTCAGTGAGAGGCTCATGAGCAGCTCGCAGACCTGATATTTTGAAAGCTGTCTAGGGCTGACTTTGCTCTGAGCTATTGCCTGGGTGTGGTTAACAGCCAGCAGCCTGTACAAAGCCCCTTCTGGATGCTCAAAGCCCTCACCTTGACCTCAGCTCACTCCTTGTTTCTCCTAGCAACCAGGCTGTGGTTTCCAGGGCTGCAGCGATTAGGGAGCCGGGAGGAACAGGATTTGAGTGTGGGGGTGGGGCTTAAGCCAAGAGTGGGTGAAGGGTCTTGAGGGTCAAAAGTCTGAGGAGATATATGCGGATAAAGATGATGGAGTTTGGCATCTTAGGCTGTAAGGAAGGAAAGGCAGCAAGGCTTATGGCCGTCAGGACTTCTGACAGGATTCAAACATACCACCTCTCCCCAAACACAAGAAATAGGGCACCCCTCATCTCACCCTGAACTGGATCAGTGAAGGGCCTGGTGGAGCAGAAGGCTGCAGGCTGTGTCTCTAGCCTCCTGGCTGCCCTGTCCTCTATCTCCCCTAGACTCCCCTCCCCCTTTCCTTAGCCTCCTGGTTTTGTTTTAAACAGCTTTCCTGGGGCTCAGTTCACAGCATATGCTCGCCCTTCTAAAGCATGATTGTGGTCAGAGTGTGCAGTGTGGCCGCCAGCAATTCATTCCCCTTTTTGCCAGCCTCCAGTGACCATGGCTCTGCTCTGTCTGTGGATCTTCCTGCCATGAGTGGTTCATGACCCTGTGTCCCTTGTCATCTGGGAAGTGGGTGCCAGGCACCTCATTCCTTTTTTTTGTTTTGATTTTGTTTTTTGTTTTTGAGACTAGGTTTCTCTGTGTATCCCAGAACTCGCTCTATAGACCAGGCTAGCTCCAAACTAAGATCCACCTACCTCTACCTCCTGAGTGGTGGGATCAAAGGCATGCGCCACTGTGCCTAGCTTGCCTCACTCCTTTTAAAAGCCAAATGACATCTAATCATGTGGACAGCTATAGTCTGTGGACCTGTGCCTTGGCTATGCATCTGAGGCTGTCACACTCTTTGGCTCATGTGTCCCCTCCCCTATGCATTGACTGGGGAGTCTCATGGCACTTGCTGTCCCCACATTCTGTCTTCAGATAGGTGCATAGGGAAGGCAGGTTCCCAGATGTGTCTGCAGCCCTGTGCATCTTCACCTTGTGTGGGGGCTTGGCTGCATTTCTGCCTGCAGAGCTGAGGCTCTGGGTCTCCTGTGTGGGACCAAGATGCCAGTGTCCCTTCAGGAGACACAGGGGTGGAACAAGGAGTACTAGATGGCACTGCTGGATCCATGCTGTCCTGATAGGTACACAGGGCACAAGAGTCTTTTGGACACCGGAGGGAGGATTTACCCTGAGCTGTACCTTTGTCGGCCAAGGATCTGGTATGGCCGGGCTTGCTGTTGGCCCAGGGGCTTCTGGCCATCAGAGAAGCCCAGGGCAGACAGTGAGTGTACACCACTGGCCCAGGTTTATGGGTCCAGTTAGTGTATCCATGCTTAGCTGGAGATGGTGACTCACACAAACAGAGCCAGAGTCACACATGGTAGGGGTTGGGGACATGTGGGAGGTAAGAGCTCTGCTGGGTTGAGGGCAAGGGTGTGACTGTGGTATGCAGAAGGGATGCATCCTGATGTACATCTCCGCCCTGTGAGCTCCTTAGGGTCCCTCATCTGCTATGCAATACCATGCTGTTCGATGCCTTTCGACATAAAGGGCAGCCCTCATTACAGGAATTATCCCCCCCCCACACCAAGTGATGGCAGCACTGATACCAAGGACCCTGGAATCTGATATAAATGTGTTTGTCTTGTGATCTGAACTTTGGGCCTCTCCCTCACTTGGCATCTTTTCTTCAGTCCTATGTTGTTTTGTGAGATTCTTCTGCGCTGAGGTGGGGAGTCAAAGTCGGTCCTTTTGAGAGCTGTATAGTGCTCCGCTCAGGAGTGTCCTGAGATTTGCCTATGCTGCTCCTGGACACTTGAGCACTTCCCAGCTTTGGGATGTAACACCTCCCCAGTTGTCCCTGAAGGGTCTGAGTTGCAAGTTCTGTCTTCCAGTGTCATGAGGCTGCCGTTTCCATCTACTGCAGCATGCAGAACCGGAGCCTCTCCCATTGGGCCCTGGTCTCCGTGTTGTCCTTGCTGGCCTGCTGCCTTGTCTACTCGCTGACAGGTAGGGCCTGAGGAGGGTAGCCCCAGACGGGAGGGAATATCCATGAAAGGGGGGCAAGATAGGATCCTTAGCTCATCCGTGCTGGGCTGTCGACACTTGCTCATTTAATCCATAGCGTCCTATAGGAAAAGACTGCAGATAGGGAAACTGGAGTGCAGGGGACTTTCTTTGGCTTTCCCGAGGTTCCACAGTTAGCTATGCAAAGCTGAGACCTACACCATGTTCTGAATGTTCCATGTCCTTGTTCTCATCTCCCCTGTTCTGAGATGTTGTTGCATCTGGAAAGAGGTTTGCTAAACACTTGCCCAGATGGAGTGACCTTGAGTGCTCACAAATGTTGTGAGGTAGGCAGAGGACATCGGAGGTGGTCAAGCATGGCCCAGAGTGTAGCCAGAGGAAGCCCGAGGTCACATCATGTTCCTCTTTAGACTTGGGTCTCAGTACAGCTGACTTTTATTGGCCACTGTGTGGTAGCCTTTTCTGCTTTCATCTATTGGAGCCGCTGGTTTGGAAAGCTGCAGTGAATCTGCCGTGCAGGCTTGGACTCCTAGGGTCACCTGAGGAACTTGCCAGGGACTTTTTACCCAGCCAGTGGATTCTGTTGTTCTGCAGCCCCAAGCTCTGTGACCCTAGTGTCAGGGTCAGGAGGATCACAGGACTTCCTAGATAGGCCTCTAAGAGACATCTATGTGTTAAGGCCAGGGCAAAGGACCTGGGTGACAATAAGCAGTATCGTGCTATGGGAAAGAGCTAGCTTTCTGGACCTTCCAGCTGTGTGACTGAGGAGTATTAAGAATAGCCAAGCCCTTAGTTTTCCCATCTGGAAGATGGATATGGTACCAGTTGCTTCCTTGGCTGTTGTAGCCCTGAGCTGGCGGACATGGGAGATAGGGGGAGGTGTCTATTTCCCAAGGCTCTGTGACTTCCAGTCAATGGTCATATCTGACCAGCCATGAGCAATCAGCTAGTCTACAGGAGTGCTTGTTTCACAGAACAAGAACTCTTCTAGAACCTTCCAACTATTCCAAAGGAAATCCTTAGGACATTGTAGGGGGGTAGGCAGGGCAGTGAGTAGGATTCTTCTCATTACAAATGCCTGCTACCTTCTCTCCCACCTGTAGGGGTTTATGGCTTCCTGACCTTTGGTACTGACGTTTCTGCAGATGTCTTGATGTCCTACCCAGGCAATGACACAGCCATCATTGTAGCACGTATTCTCTTTGCTGTCTCTATTGTGACTGTCTACCCCATTGTGCTGTTCCTGGGGAGGTGAGTCTGTTCCGCCTGGTGCACCACAGGTTATGTTCTCCATGTGTGTGTGTGGGGGGGGGGATGCAAGTGTGTATGGTGGGGCTGAGGTCACCTCTGATGAACAGAGAGGGGTACACAGTCACAGTGGGTTTAGGTGTTGAGCAGAACTGGGCCCGGAACCCTGACTTCCCTCCCCACACCCTATAGACCCTGAGAGGTGCCCTGGGGAACACACAGCTGGTTATGGGGCAGGCCCTATAGTGCATAAGATTCATGGAAGCCAGGAGATTAGCAGCCACAGCCACTGGCTGAGCACTAGTGTCCACATATCTACAGGTCTGTGATGCAGGACTTTTGGAAAAGAAGCTACTGGACCACATGGGGTCCTCCAGCACTGGCTGACCCCTCAGGGCCATGGGTTCGGCTACCGCTGACCTTTCTATGGGTGTCAGTGACACTTGCCATGGCCTTGTTTCTGCCAGACCTCAGCGAGATCATCAGTATTATCGGTGGCATCAGCTCCTTTTTTATCTTCATCTTCCCCGGTGAGTGGCAGACTACAGCCTCTAGCATCTAGCCTTGGTCTCCAGCAGCAGTTCTCAACCTGTGTGTCATGACCCTGTCGGCAATCCTCTAACTACATTCCAATTCATGACAGCAGCAAAACTACAGTTATAAAGTCACAATGAAATAATTTTATGGTTGGGGGGGTCACCACAGCGTGAGGTATTAAAGGGTCACAGCATTAGGAAGGTTGAGAGCCTCTGATCTACAAGATCTAGATGTGAGACCCTTGTGGGATGAGGGCTTAGGTTACTGAGCCAGGTATGGGCCAGGCTTTCCAGAACTTTCCTGGCGAAGTGCTCAATAGCCCTAGATAAATGAGCTGTGTCATCCCATCCCACAAACGGCCAGGACCCAGGTGTGGCCTGTGACAGAACAGAAAGGCTGCCTGGTCTACTGCCAATGTCTCCCCATGTAGGGATGGTTGGTTATTTTAACATATTGTCTGTATGAAACTCACAAGGCTCCCAGTACAAAAGAGCATTCCATGAGAGGCTTCTTGGCAATGCTCCCGACCTGGAGGCAGATACCATGTTCTGCAATAACTTCTGAGGGAGCCTTCCCATTGTACATGGTAAGTTCAAGGGGTCACAGCAGGTATACTCTCCAGATGAGAAACCCAGCAGGGGTGAGACTGGAAAAAAACTTCAAAGTTATTTCCAGGCTTCAGCATACAACAGAGGCCTGGGCACACAGTAGGTGCATAGCACACAGTAGTACTTCCATGCCTAGGCTATGCAATTTTGCTGTGAGAAGAGCTGTATTAGGTAGATTGAACTTGGGGGGTTAGATGTTCTGGATGCCAAACTCAGGTTGTCTTTCAGACAGTGGTAACAGCTTTTGATGTGGCAATCCTATACGTGGTAGAAGCCGGGACTGAGAGTGACCCTATTCACTCTGGTTTGGGGTCGAGTTTGCTGAATTTCATGGTACCTGCCTCTTTCAGTTCCTGGACTGAAGCCCCCTCTTTCAAGTCTGGCTCAGGCCCCAGGGGAACCTTTTCAAAGCTCCAGCTCTTGCCTGTGCCCAAGGGAACTGCCTGCCTGTCGGGGAGGGAGGCCAGTGTGGGAGCAGTGTCTCAGGAGCTCCAGACAGAACTGACAGGCTCTGAAACTGAGCAGAACCAATGCAATGCTGGAGGTGCAACCCAGGACTCATGCATGCCAGGCCAGAGTTCTAGAGCTAAAGCACAGCCCCAGCCAAACAGGGCAGGGAAGGCGGGCACTGCCAGGAATCTGCCTATGCCACACGCCTGGCCTTTCTCTTTCTTCTTCTTCTTTTGGGGGGGGGGTATCTGCATGCAAGTGGAGGCCCAAGATCGATATTGTCCTTCATTAATTGTGAGCTTACTGTTTCAGCCAGCCTACAGTCATATGCTGAGATTGTAGGCAGGCTGCCACATCACCAGCCTTTGAATTCTGGGGAGCTGAGCTCCAGGCCTCATGCTTCTTTACCCACCGAGTCCACTCCCCAGCCCCATACTAGCTCTTTTGTTTTTAAACATGGTTTCTAGGTAATCAAACGTAGGTCCTTCATGCTTACAAGGCAACTATGCTATCTTCCCAGCCTCTAAAAATATCAAAAAATGGAAAGGGGGGAGGAGGAAGCTAAGCATAGTAGCACTTGCCTGTCATCCTAGCAATAGAGAGGCTGAGGCAGGGGGATGGAGAATTCTAGGCCAGTCTGGGCTGTGATGCAGGACCCTGTCTGGAAGAAAGAAACAAGAAAGTACAGCGATAGCTGTAGCTCCCTGGGTACATCCCAGGACTGGGTTCCAATCAAGTTCCTGCCCCTGGAAGGCAGAGGCCTGAGAGGCCACACGGTTCAGCCAAATTGTTTTAGGAGTACTTAGCTGGAACTCTCACTGACCTCACTAATTCCAAACTGCCCCCCAACCACTATGCCATACCACCTTTGCAGATTACCACTTTTCCACTGACCACCTGAGGACTGTGGGGCCTTGGCTGCTCTCTGCACCTCAATTCAGAAAGGGAGAAACAAGCTGACTTTGTGTCTCTTTGCAGGTTTGTGCCTCATCTGTGCTGTGGACATGGAGCCCATAGGACCAAGAGTCAAGTGAGTGTTCCCAATATAAGGATGACACCTAGTTTGTACTGAGGAGCTGTGAGCTGGAATGATGTGTTCTCCTGGGCCTGGGAAACCAGAGGTGGTCATGTGACCTCACCCCCCTAAGAGCATGTATACATGAGAACAGCACAATCCCCAGCCAGCCTTGACCAGGGTGTATATATCATATTCCAGGCTGTGTTCCTGTCTGTTTGGAGTTTAACCCCCTCACTTCCAGTGGCTCAGGCTACACCTCCCTTGAAGCTTGGCTCAGAAGCAGGGCACAGGCTGTTCCTGAGTCAAAAGGTCAGGTGGCTGACAGGACTCAGGCCCACCCACTATGTCGTCATGGTAGCAGATCTTGCCAAGGTTGTGGGGGTCTTTTAATCTAGACCCCTTCATATACTTATATACTGTACAGATGAAGGGGGCCTCCAGAGGCTGATGACCCTGGGATCTGACTTTCCTTGTTGTGGGAGCAAACTGAAGGAACTGTAAGGGTGCAGGGTTAGCTTTCTGCAGGGAACCACAGCCTGGAGGGTAGCATTTAGTGGCACAAATGCATCCTGTGGGCTCTGGAAGCAGTCCTAAGACAAGCTGATCACCTAGCAGGTCTGTTTTGTGGGCCTTTAATCCCTGCCACCTTTCCCTTAGGAGGACATTTGTCCATGGACTCTGGCCCAGCACCTTGCATGTAATCACACCTGCAGCCCCTGTTCTGGATAAGGCCCTAATCCCATGTAAGCATGCAATCTGTAGTACCACTCAGCCCATTTCAGATGCCCATGGCTTCCATAGCCATGGATGTGGGTGCCTGCTGCAGGTCTGTGCCCAGTCCCCATCCTTCAGCCATGGTGAACCCAGTGTCTGTTTTTCCAGGAAAGTTGGTGTAGCTTAGACCCCTCCCGTCCTGATGGGAGTTGCTCTGGACTTCTGTAAGTTAGCTGACTGGTCCTGGCTGGCTGGTCTCTGGAGCAGCTATGGAATTTTGCCATGGACAAGTTCAGCTTGGTTCATTCATAGGCTTTCAAGATGGTTTCCTGAAACTGCCCTCTGTCCTTTCTACCTGTTGGGAGGTGGTGCTGTGTCCTGGAGACTTGGGCGGGGGGGGAGGGGGCTGTTCAGCCAGAGATGTCCCTCTCTGGTGACAGTTCCTTCTGCCCCCTTTTAATGTTATAGTGATCTCTCTGGAAACCCTGCCATTTGCTGGTCCATTGATTGACCACCAGTTAAGAAAATGGCCTACAGACTCCCTCCTTGCTTCTAGCTTGTGTCAAGCCGATATAAACCTAGCCAGCACAGGGGAGTTTTGTTTTAAATTGATGCCACTGGCCTGTCAGTGCAATTGGGTACTATATCCTTCCAACCACAAAACTAAGTATGTTGCATTACAGGTGCTGCCTGGAGACCTGGGGCACCATCTCCGTGCTGGTGGGCACTTTCATCTTTGGACAGAGCACAGCTGAGGCTGTGGTGGAGCTGCTCTGAGAGGCCTCTGGACTATGGCCTGAAGACCCCTATAGGTTCTTGTCTTCACAAAGGTGCTGGAGAAATGAACAGTCCTGTCTGCTGGCTGCCTATTGAGCTCTGCTCCTCCTATAGCTCCTGGGGCCCTGGTGAAGAAGGACTGTTACAAGTTACCACCAGCTGGTGACACAGGACAATAGATATTCATGCTACCAAAAACTGGATTGTTAGTAGAGTGTGGTAGGCTCTGGAATGCTCCTCCTGCTGTCCTCCTCAGGTGGCTGCAAGAGATCCTTAGTGTTCCTGGCTTGTAGATATGTTGTTCAAGTCTCTGTATTCATAGTTACTTGGCCAGTACCTGCCCTGTGTGTCTCTCTATGTTCAAGCAGGATGCCAACTACCCAGTCTGGGCCCATCTCAATAAGTGCTTATCTGCACTGGTTATGTCTCCTATTAATTAACTAAAGATGTGTATCTTAGTTACTGCTCTATTTCTGTGAAGAGACACAAGATCAAGGTAAGTTACAGAAGAGTTCATTGGGGCTTACATTTTCTGAAGCTTAGAGTCCATGACCATTGTGGCAGGGAGCATGGCAGCAGGCAGGCAGGCATGGTGCTGGAGCGGTTGGAGCAGTAACTGAGAGCTTACATCCTTAGTCACAAACACAGAGCAGAGAGAGTACACACTAGGAATGGGGTGGGCTTTAGAAACCTCAAAGTCTACCCCCAGAGATGCACCTCCTCCAACAAGGCCACACCTCCTGATCCTTCCAACACAGTTCCAATTTGAGGCCAAGCCTTCAAACATGTGAGTGTATGGGTCCATTTTCATTCAAACACCACATTGCACTCCCCGACCCCCATAGACTTGTAGCCACATCATAATGCAAAACGCATTCAGTCCAGTGTCAAAAGTACCCACTACTGGGGCTTGAGTTAAGGTTATGTGAGGATATAATGAAACTGGGACACAGGCATGGGAACATCTGATGCTGATATTTCTCAAGAAGTAAATATGGAGTGTCAACAAATGTGACAAGGAACATAGGAATACCTGTGACCTTCCTCCATCTCTAGAGAATAGTAAATGATGTCCCCCATACTTCAGACAGTTTTCTGAACATGCTGGGCTGTAAGGCAGGTTTCTCTGCAACTATAAATTCACTCTGTTGTCAAAGGAGCTGGAATAATCTAAGTGAGCCTTATTGTGCAAATTGCACTCAAGTGCTTGACTGCCTTGAGTTCTGTCTCTCTGATTCAGTTCTTCCAGACAACCCCTGCCACCACATTTTTTTTTCTGACTCAACAATTTAAAAGTCCAAAGTTTCTTCTGAGACTCAAGACAATTTCTTATGCACCCCCCTCATGCTTACATACATTACCATTCCAACGGAGAGGGATGAGGGCACAGTGAGGAAGTAGGAACCAAAGCATGATTGAAGCCCATGAGGGCAAACTCCAACTCCTATAATTTTGTGTCTGATGTAAAAGGGCTTAGGTGGCTCTGCCCTTCCAGCTTTGCCAACTGCAACATACTTTTCTCCTGGGCTGCTCTACTCCCAGCATGCAGCTTTTCCTGGCGACATCCATGGCTCTGACACCACCACCGTCTTGGGTTCTCCAACACAGTTCAGGCTTCACCTTCACAACTTCCTGGAATGGCTTCTCAGGGCTTCCATGCAGAAACTCCCCTGCCATATACCTGGCTTTAGCATTTTAAGAAGATTCCACAATCTGTTTACTTATTCCAGCATCCTCCGTGACGTTAAAGCCAGAACCACACAGCTGGGGCAGCCAAGTTCTGCTGCCTTCTTGGAATGGAATCTGGACCCCTGTATGAATTACATTTGCATAATTTTGATTTGTTGATGCTTTTTAGGAGCAGAAAACCCTTCAGGCCTTTTCCTTTCACAAATTGCAGGATTATCTGGGTGGGGCCTTACCCGGAGGGTACCAATCTTTATCCCATCCCTCCTTCTCTCTTTCCTCACAATCATGGCTCCAACACTGAATTTCCTGGTGAATTTTTTCCCTTCAAACTGTATATTTCATATTTCTTTTAGTCTCTTTTTGATCTTTTTTAATTGTAGATCTGCATAAAAGTGTTCACTAACAACCATGAAATAGACTAAATATCTGGCTGTCTTGAAATCTTTTTCTGCCAATAAAATTAGTCCAAAACTCTTCAATTTAGTCTCCAACATGTTCTTAGAATAAGGACAAAACCAGCCACATTCTTTGCCAGACTATCACAAGAGAGGTTTCTAACCCAGTTGCGGATGGTGTTCCCCGTCTCCATAGTTAGTATTGCTCTTAACACCACTGTCTGCCAAGCTCTATGTAAGACCCACCTGTCTGAGGATCAGGTAATACCATGGAATTCTGGGAGTGGTAGTTCCTGGAAAATAACAAAGCTACATGGGAAATATGGCAGCTATGTAGTTTTATTCTTTAAAAGCCTTTACAACACATGTCTCACGACCACTTGCTGGAATTCCAGAGAGTGGACCTGACCAGAATCCATCCTGATCAGTATTTAATCAAAGTTTTCTTCAAATTGGCTTAAAATTGTGGAACTGTTTTTGTATCTTTCAAGTCTTAGTATTAATAGTTGGAGGCCCCAGTGAGATAAGAAAGATCATTCCATCCCAAATGCTCATACTCTGCGTTCTGGGACTGGTGGGCCACCCCAGTGGTACACACTTTGGAATATTCATCTCTAACTCTGCCCCCACTCCCTGCAGTGAATGGTCAGGATTGAAAAGATAGCAAGCATTTTTGGTAAACCATAGAAACCTTTTCAGCTTCCTATGACACTTTTCTGCCTGGCTTCTGGCATCTGGTTCCAGGGTACCCTGATCTGGGAATGAAGAGGACCTTATGATATCTATACACCCCCATTCTGGTCAAAGGGAGACATCCCTCAGTTCAGTGGCTATTTGGGGGGAAGTTCTGACCTGCCATGATAGCATCCTAGTGGCACCAGGGCTAATATACTCAAGTGATTCAGAGAGGCCTGGCACCTGGATGTTCATCAGCAAGGTTTCAACACCTGTTTTAAACGACAGAGTCAGGATGCCTCAGGAGACTGGGGGCAGACCTAGAGTGTGGAGAGGTTCAGTGCAGGAATGTCACGCCCAAACTAAAACAGCCTCCAATCTGCTACTTTTCTCTTAGTCAAACTGGTGGACGCCTGAAGCAGAGGACTCCAGTTGTTACATATCATTGTCTTGTATTTTCTGTTGTCATTTGTCTCTGTGTTTTTCTTTACTTTGACTCTGTGTTTTGTCTTATGTATTTACCTGTCATTTTATGTTCTGACTTAGGGCTGGTAGGCAACTTATAAAGCCCCAGAGTCCCTGTTCAGAAGCCAGTGCCCAGCCTCAGTTCAGTATTGTTGTGCCTGCGGGGAATTGGATTGAGCAGCAGCAGATACCAAGGTGCCCCCTCCCCCATTACAGCACTAAAGGAGATTTTTTTTTTTTTTAAAGTTTGTCTGTTTGGAATATATGAATGTGGTCACTGCGCGTTTGTTTCTGACTGGTCTCCCTTGAATGTGTGAGCTTACTGTGCTCTGTGTTTCTTCATTACTGTTGCAATCAGTGATGGCCTGGAATTCAGAACTTATCTCTGAGCCTTACCGTCGATGGATCTAATATAATGGGGATTCAAATGGCATCTCAGTATGGATAATATTAACTTTATTGAAAAGCTGGCTCTAAAATTAGGTTCTGCTCTCCCTTTCCCAGACCCAAACATTGCTTTAAAGTCTGTTTCTGGAGTCAATAGCTAAGGCAGGGAGGAAAGAGAGCCAAGCCAAACAGTCAAAGGGATTGTCGGCTTGTAAGGTTTATTGGGTAAGGTTAAAAATCTGTAACATTGTAACAAAAAAAGTTAACCTAAAACTTGTAGCATGGAGTTGATAGTTAAAAGTCTGTGCATAGTTAATATTAAAGGAACAGTGTAGCATGATTCCACTCGGGATCTAAGCAACAGGTGGCCTGCCCCCAACCTCAGACACCTATATGGCTGGCAGCCAGCTTTGCTAGGGTTGCAGAGGAAGGATGTCCTATGGCTTCACTACCATCTTGTTAAGGGCATCACATAATGTGGTCAACCAAGGAGACAGTACTTCTCCAGAGATACTTTTGGATTTGGGTGGGTTTTTGTATGATAATTCCTGTCCTGTCTTGAAAACATGGTTTATGAAATGTAGGACTTAAAAACAAGGCTTGTTTAATGAGGTATTAAAGCTACACCTCCACGTGTTCACATACAAGAGCATATCTTGCTGGAAGCCAAACTTTGTAATATGAAAGTCACGTGATTGGTATTGGCTTTAGAGATATTGAATTGCTTGCACTGCTGAAGTTTGGCTTTGCCTGGTACAGATTGTGGTTGTGCCCCGTGTCATTCTTGAAATAAAAAAGGTACTTTATTTGATATTGTGGGAATACATAGTTGAGAGATTTTAAACTTTTTTAAAAGAAAACTTTGGAGTTTTACAGAAAATTTAAATAAAAAACTAGATATTTTTAAGGAATATCTTTAAAAATATTTACGTCTATAAGGCCATGGGACATGTATAAGAAATTTTATAATAATGTCTTTATTAATATGTGATTTGATACATAAATAAAAGGCTAAAATCAGGGTCACAGCTATGAGCACCAAGCGTTAAATACCAGATATTAAGGTATTTATACGTTATGATGTGGGTAGGCAGTGATCTAAGCAATCTGAAAAAGATCTCCTTTCCTAAGGTCTATTCAGGCTAACAGAGACTGGTTTAAGAATGTATTTCTAACCTCCTTGTTTTTGCTTCTTTGTTAAATAAACTGTGGCTATTTTGGTAAACTAAGTCATTCAAGATACTGTTATATTCTATAATGGTATCCCATGTAAGAACCAAGAAAATAAAGTTGCCAACCTCCCTATAGACTGTATTCATGAAAAGATCTTCAATTCAGAAATTGTTATTTTTACTATAAACTGTTAAAAATGATTAAGCTTTAATATGTTCAGAACTATACTTGTTGTCATGATAAGAACTAATATAATCAGTTACAGGAAAAAGCTTTATTTAGCCTCCTGTATATGTTTTCAAGGTATAACCTAAAGCAAGTAACAAAGTTGTTTTGATCAGATATACTTAATAGATAATGGTCCTCAAACTTGTCAGAGATCTGCTGAATATGGCATTTGAGATGTTTAATTTAAGAGTTTATTATGACAAACAGAGATCCTAGCAATGACTCCCCTCCAAGGTCTCCAAGAAGATAATGGGATATGACAACAGCTCCTGGATTGTAGTCATGCTAACCCCTGGGATAGACTACCCCCACGCCTTAACTGCTACCAGGACCCAACCCAAACTGTGGACAAGCAGAACACTGGTGAGTTGGTTGTCCTACTTTGCTTAGAAGTAAAGTCAGCTCCCCAGGTTCTCCTCCACAGGAAAAGCCTCTCATCTTCTGGGCCTGGCAGCTGAAGACTGATGGTGTCCTGGTACCTCGGCCCCTAACACCATGGAGAGACCACCAGAGTTTGGGCTAACTGTCTAGGTAATGGACTCTGGACTGGTCTCTATCATTTTAATTGATATATAGGCCATTTGAATTATATTCCTGCTATAATTTATCCTTCTCAGATCTCTGATGGCATTGATGGCTAGGCCAATTGTAGCTTTATCAGCTTGGCAGCAGCAGGCAACCAGCTCCTTCCCCCAAGGCTGCAACCATCATGCTAGTTCATCAAGAGTTATTAGGTTTCTTGTTGAGGAAAGGCTTGCCTTGCTAACAGGCTTCATGGTTTCGGGTGTAACTTTTCACTAAAGGAACATACCTTGGAATGACTATTCTCGATATCTACTCCAGTTGGCATACCAGAAAAGTGGGCTCAGATTTTGCAACAGGTAGACTCCTTAACTGAAATAGTTCTACAATATGATAGGGCACTTGGCCTGCTTTATGCAGAACAAAGAGATATTATATGGCTTTAAGAGAAAATGATTATTTCTATACAAACCATTTGGGCATTTGGGATTATAATCTGGCTATACTCAAAGATATATTAAAAAGGGGACCTGAGATGAGATAAATGGCTGGTGCCCCATCTATTTCTAGGCTCCTTCTAGATAGTACTCTGATGTCAGCAATCACAAGGCCCTTGGCCCTTCTGCTTCTGATAATTACTGTTGGCTCTTGTATCATTGATGCCCCAACTAGATGGTAATTCCTGTTTACTGCCATTAAGACGATGCCTATTAGATCCCAATATAAACAGCACCATCACAGAGTCAAGGATTTAACTAAGATACAGCTCAAAAGGGACACATGTAAGAGTCAACCTGTAAGCCCCACCTGCCCGAGGATCAGATAACTTTCTGGAATGCTGGGAATTGTAGTTCCTGCAAAATAACAAAGCCACATGGAAAATATGGTTTTGTCCTTAAAAGCCCCTACAATAGATGTCTAATGGCCACTTGCTGAGATGCCTAATAGTGTATCTGACCACTGCCCATCCTGGTCTCTTATTAAAACTTGCTTCAAATTGGCTCAAAATTGTGGAATCTCAGGATTAATATCTTCTAGGATGGCCAATTAAACCCTGATTACAGTGTTCAACTTCTTTCCTAGACCAAAGTCTTCCATATTCCTCTAAGAAACAATACAATCCAGCCTGTCACAGAAACACCCAACTCACCATACCAACTTCCCTCTTTGTTACCTTCTGCTCTTGTGACCAAGGCAACGTGTGGAAGAAACATCATTTCATGCTCACAGTTTCAGAGGGTGTTTTAGTCAGGGTTTCTATTGTTGTTATGGAACACCATGACCAAAAGTCAAGCTGGGAAGGAAAGGGTTATTTGGCTTACACTTCAGCATCCCTGTTCATCACTGAAGGAAGTGGGGCAGGAACTCAGACAGGGCAGGATCCTGGAGGCCACAGAGGAGAGATTCTTACTGGCTGGCTCCTCATGGCCTGCTCAGTTCACCTTCATTATAGAACCCAGGACCAACAGCCCAGGGATGGCACTACCCACCTTTGCTTGGGCCCTCCCCATTGATCACTAATTGAGAAAGTGCCCCACAAGCTGGATCTCATAGAGGCATTTCCTCGGCTGAGGCTCCTTCCTCTGATGACTCTAGCTCGTGTCAAGTTGACAAACAAAACCACCCAGCACAGAGGGTGAGTTCATGATCACTGTGGTGGAAACATGGCAGCAGACAGGCAGGCAGGCGGGCAGGCAGGCAGGCGAGCAGGCAGGCGAGCAGGCGGGTGGGTGGGCAGGCAGGCAGGAGCAGTGGCTGAGCCGAGGGCAAATGGAAATAACGTGGATACAGAGCTTGCCCAAGAGGAGGGCACGTGAGGAAGTGAGGAGGACTCCTGAAGGGTGACTGGATACTAATACTGGGACAAAGGTCACAAATGAGCATGAGAGGACACAGCATTATGCAATTAGAGAAATGCAAAGTGGATGCTACACCCTGATGTCAATCAAACTAGTATAAAGGGGGAGAGGATTGGGGGATGTCCTTCAGTTCTAAGTGACCTCAGGTTAGGGCAGCAGTTGGCTAGGGGAGGGGTGCAGTGGGCACCCTTGGGCCTAGACTCTGGCTTGTGAGACTGCTCACCTGCCTCTTGGCTTGTAGGCTTTGTGGCCCTGATGAAGTCTGCACCCTCTCTGAACCTTGCTACCTCGCTTTTCCTTAGGTCACAAGCAGAGAAAAAGCTCCCGTCAGTGGCTCCCCAACCTTTCCACCTCTCTATCCCTCATTCACACAGCTGAGGACCCACTGAGCTTCAGGTACAGGGTCTTTAGCACAGAGCAGAGGCCACTAGCTCCCTGTCCAAGGTGACAGTTGTGGTTGAGTGTGGAGAACCCTGTCCCCATGTCACCACTGCTATTATGTGCAGAGGTGATGTCTCTGCCTGAGAATCACAAATTATGGAGGCTCTGGGTGTCAGGGGAACCTGTAGGTCAGGGCAGCCTTGGCTGCTGCCTGCACCTCAGGAGTGGCCAAGCCACAGGTTCACAGGATCCAAACAGGATTGTCTTGCATACTTCCTGCAGAGGACCTGGGTGTGCATCAGCCAAGCAGTGAGGGAGCTGGCAAGTGAGCCGGCAGTAAGCTCAGGGAGCTGAAGGGGTCCTGAGAAACCTTGTGACTGAGGCTGTCACTCCAAGGCCTCCACTTTGGGGCATCTGGTATGTGTTCTGTGTGGGAGCACCATTTCCTCCTGGGGTTCCTCTACCCTGTGAGCATTCTCTTTACCAGCCACAACCTGTCAACCTGCTTGTAGCTTGTACAATATGTGGGCACCTGTGTCTGGTGTTTTTGGCTTTTGCAGTGTTTTCGAGGTTCATCTGTGTTGTAGCAGGAGTCAGTGCCATTCATTGTGACTGAGTGTAGTTGTCCTTCTGTATCAATGGGACTCTAAGGTCCCATGGATCTATCCATAGACAGGAGTCTCTCACATAAAAAGGTACTGTACAGAATATGACCTGCACAATCCACCAGTTAACTTACCGTCCTTTTAGATTGTCACCAGCAGAGAACCACCTGAATGGTTACACAATTTGGGGATATGTCCATTACACATGTAGAAAGCACACAGCAGCAATGAGGATATTTATTTGGCCTGTGTT
Organism: Phyllotis vaccarum; assembly: GCA_033318265.1. Taxonomy (NCBI): domain Eukaryota; kingdom Metazoa; phylum Chordata; class Mammalia; order Rodentia; family Cricetidae; genus Phyllotis; species Phyllotis vaccarum. Next base: position 95,501,799 of record JARWLC010000003.1, read on the forward strand.
TACCTGAATCCTGAATGTGAAACTATGGATACAGGAGACCAGAGCCAGCTCCGATGGGGACAGTGTGTGCTGGTTAGTTTTGTCAACTTGAGGCAGGTTAGAGTCACTTGAGAAGAACTGTCAGTTGAGGAATTGCCTAAGACTGGCCAATGCATCCATCTGTGAGTAACTGTCTTGATCACTAATTGATGAAAGAGAGCCCAGCTGACTGTGGGCAGCACCATTCCCTAGGCAGGTGGGCCTGGGCTTTATAAGAAAGCTAGTTGAACCATCTTCTGTGCTTTCTACCGTGATTTCTTGTAGTGATGGACCGAGGCTTGGAAGTTTAAGCCAAAAAACAAACAAGACCAAAACAACAACAAAAAACAAAAAACCTTTCCTCTCCCAGTTGCTTTTGGTCAAAATGTTTTATCACTGCGATGGAAAAAAAAACCCCAAAAACCAAAAAACTAGACACCATGGACACTGGGCTCAGGGCTGTGCCACTGGTCTATAGTAGGATTACTACATGGGGTTTAACTAGTCGCTGGACTGAACGATCCTAGCGTTCTCCCCATGAATGCTGGGTCAGGCATTTGTCTCAGCAGCCTGTCTCTGTGCACGTTGTGTTTGTGGTGTATGGGGTAAGGGGTGTGCACAACTTCCAGTGCTATCTCACTGTCTCAGACAGGCTGCCTGGCTGGCCAGTGAGCTCTTGGTACCACCCCTTCCTTCCATAGTGCTGCGGTTACATGCACTCATGGCCATGCTTTTTACGTGGGTGCTGGGGATTTGAACTCAGGTCCTCAGACTTGCATAGCAAATGAGCATCCTCCCAGCCCATCTCAGTGTCTTCTGTGTATGTCTGGGAGTAGATTCACTGGTTCACATGCTTACTGTCATGAACTGTTTGAAGAAGCAGGCACAGATATTAGCAGGACTCTGGAGCTGTTCTCCCCAGATGCTGCTGCTGTATGGTGTAGCACCAGGCATAGGGTTGTTAGTAGCAGGCTCTGTATTTGGATCTTCTTATGGTATCACTAGGCTGTGTGACCTGGGTGAGTACCTTCCCTCTCTGTGTCTGTGTATCTCCTGGACAGACCAGGATGTATGTATGAGTGAGCATCCTGAGTGGTGGTGCCTGGCAGGTGCTTGATTCTGTACCTATAAATGAAGTGGAAGCTAGAGAGTTGGCTAGAGGGACATCGCTCCTACCTTTCTCCAACCCTTCCAGCAGTGATGATCTTGAAGCCTGTCACTTGGCTGTGTTGCACTTTGGAGAACTCGGGAAAAGTGTGGTGAACAGAAGAGATGTGACATGCTCTGCTAAGTGGGGCTCCTCAGCTACACCCTCCTGACTTATGAAGCAGCTGAATCGAGTGGGAAGGAGCAGCCTTGGGCCAGTAGAGCGTTATTTACTCAGGCTGATGGTGACAGCTGGAGCCTTTCCTGTGTGAAGCCTAGTGATTCCTGACCTATCACTGGGTGGCTTTGCTGCCTGTGTTCTGGATGAGACCCCTGATTCTCTGAGGCTGGTGTGGGATATTCCAGTTAGAGCCAGAAGCTGAAATCTGAATCTGCTTCAGTTTCGCTAGGAGAGTGTGTGTGCTGGTATCTGACTGTGAGGAGGGGCTGCACCCAGGGGAAGCAGGGGGCACAAGGCTCCAGGTGCACAAGGAGGCATAAAAGTGAGGGGAGGAGCCTTTGCGGGTGGTGGCACTATCCACGCGTTACTGGCAGATGGTGTGGAAGGGGGCACAGCTGTGGTCCCGGCCCTCACACCAGCAGAGGTGGAGCACTGGCCTCCTCTCCCTCCCATTCTTTCCTGGTCAGAGAGACACCTGCTGCTTTCCTTAACACTTGGCACTTCTGTGACAATCTTCTCTTGCTCTCCAGAGGAGAAGCAGAGAGGAATTTCTAGAACTGACCCTTCCAAACATCCCTGTAAGGGCAGAATCATCGCTAGAGTCCCTAATTGGCAGGGGAGCAGTGAAGGTACGTGGTGGTTTCTGCCCTGGACTCCTGGGAAGCCAGCTCTATGTATATTCCAATATGCTAGTGACACTTCTGCTCACCAGGAGTCTTGGATTCAGGCTGAGGACCCATCTATGAAGGGTGGCATTAAGGTCAGCCACTCTCCATGGCCTCCTTTTGGTCACACCTGATACAGTTGTGTGCCCCATGGCCTGGATGTGCCCCAACCTCTGTGCCCGGCCCTCCTTTGCTGACTCCTGTTAGTACCCTGTGCTGTCAAGCTGTGAATGACCCAGTCAGCCCCACTGCATTTCCTGTGAGATGCTACACTCACTTGTTAAGATACCTACCTGTAGCATCGTTCCACTGATAGCTAGGAACCCAGAGGCTCAGGGAGAGTTGGCTAAGAGCCACCCTGTCTCTGTGCTGCCCACAATGGCATCCTCACCTGTCTCCCTCCTCCAGCTGGGTAGGGGACAGAGACAAGACACACAGCATTCCTAACCAGACTTTATTTGGTGACTGTGGGCCTAGCATGGTGCTGGGGACCTGGGCTCTACCCAAGCCTACATTGGGTACTACAGGGTCACAGCTCCTACTAGTAAAGGGCCTTCAAGGAGAAGGAATATAGAGAAAGAGGCCTGTCCATCCAAGGTGGGGTCAGGGGGCCTCAGCCCTTAGGAGTCAAGGAGGCCAGAGGCAGGCTGGGGTGGGAGACTGTTGGTTGAAGGCTGGCCTAGGAAGCCATCCCTGCTAACCTTGGCCTCACCAGTACCCCAGCAATCCACTCTGCCAGGTCAAGTCAGGTGTGGGATGCCAGGGGAGGGGCCTCCTCCGTGTTATAGCATGGGGAAGTACACAGCCTTTTATTATATTGAAAAGACAGCTGTGTACCAAAGTCTCTACAAAAGGTGTATTGTCCTTTACAAGAGTGGGGAGGGCACTAGGTTCCTTAACATGGACTCAGGAGGAGTCAGTCTCGGCTTGAAGTGCACCAGGCAGCTGAAAGCAGGAGAGAGAAATAAAGATCAGTGGTTCGGCTTATGGGAATCAAGGCCCCTTCCATGGGATGGCTGTGAGCAGGAGTGTATGAGGCCTTGGGCAGAGTTTCAGGCCAAGCTTTGCACCCCTATGCTGCTCACTCACACCCTGGTGAAGGGTGGGAGATCTCAGGTTCTCTCTGGGAAGACATACTTCCTAAACTTCTTACGTGAGTCCCGTTGAGTCCCGTCATGTACCCACTAGTGCCCTGGCCTCTGCCTGTCTCTGTCTATACATTAAGCCTTGATTTGGGAGCATGCATATGGACCAGGATTCTTGGTGGTGAGTGAGCAAGAAGTTCCTGGAGGTCTGGGACCCTTCACAGTGGCTGGTACTGCTTAGAGATCTTGGGTGTCCCACCCCAGGGGTCATTTTGTCCCTGGCCCTCTACCTGGCACGGAGATCTGAGAGAGTGCCTCAGGCTGACTCAGAGTGTCAACCTTGACATGTCGGAAGGCCTTGCACACAGGACTCTGCAGATGCCTGCAAGTCAGGAACACAGATTAATTAATCAGGGAGTATGTTTTGGAGGAGGGGTGAAGGGAACGTGGGAGCCCAGGTCTAGTCCTGCTCTGTCTAGGAGAGGGACTGTGACCTTGTTGGCATCCAGCCAGGAAGGCATTTGTCTCTAGATTGCCCATAGCAACAAAATTAGACATCTATACCCAAAAGGAGGCTTGAACCCCTGTGTCTGTGAGCCTGTCCTGTGTGCTTACCCCTTCCCTGCAGTACCCAGGTCTTCAATCTCACCCTCTTTGTCCTTCCTGTGTTGGGAACCTAAAATCATCCTCAGTACTGTGTCTCCATCTGAGGTGGTCAGCAAAGTGCCTGGGCTGTGCACTGAACCAGCGCAGTATCCCTGTGGCCAGCCACAAGGTTCTCAGCAATTCAACTAACAGCAAGGCTCCAGACCCAGCAACTGATGTTGCAGGCAGGTGCTGAGCGGCAGGTGGCTGTGGGAAACTGAGTTCTTAGAATTGAGAGTTACATGCATGGTGCCATATGGAGAGCCTGGGTTAGGGGTCTCACTAGGAACCCTGTTGCCTCTGGGTAAAAGGCACAAGCTAGATAGGAAGAAAACTTGCCCAGATAAAGAAGCCTCAGCAACCAGAAGCCAGGCTCTTCACCATCCTCCCCACCCTCTCCACTGAAGGTCCTCAGGATCAAGGAACAGGAACTTAGAGCCAGCCAGCCCCATCTTACCATGGCCCCCACACCCCCACTCCCCAGCATGGGGTAAGGACAGGGCTGTACCAACCTTTTCCAGTCTTCCTCTGTCTCCCAGAACTCATAGATGACAAAAGTGAGGCCATCCGCCATCCTCACCGCGGCGACACTACAAGGAAGTGACACACAGATTTGTGGCTTGCCGTGGCTCTTGCCCACAGCAGTCTCAACCTCTATGTTCCCCGTTGGTCCTCCACAGGGCAATGGGAACTGGAGACACCAGGGGTTCCTGGGCGGGAGTGTAGCTTAGTCCACAGGCAGGCACCATTTTCCTGACCACAATGACTCCAAGCCTCCAGAGGCGACCACAAGGCCACCTGGCTCAGCACCATGGCCCCGAATGAGGGTAGGATTTTAGATGTTTAAATCATCTGGTTTTGGGAGTTGGGCAGATGGCTCAGTTGACAAATGCCTGTGAAAAGCCTAAGTTCAAACCCCCAAATTCATGTGAAAATAATTGAAGATTCTGTCTCAAGAAAACAATGTTAAGACTATTAAAATGGCACAGCAGGTAAAGGACCTTGAAATGTAGCCTGATGACCTGAGTTTGATTCCCAGGACCTCCATAGTGGAGGAGAGAACCATCTCCTGCAAGCTGTCCTCTGACTTTGCGCTGGCTAGTTTTTATTCAGCTTGACACAGGCTAGAGTCGCCTGAAAGGAGGCAACCACAGTTGAGAAAATGCCTCCATGAAGTCTGACTGTAGGCAAGCCTGGAGGGTATTTCTTACTTAGTCATTGATGTGGGAGGTCCTAGCCTACTGGGTGGGGCCATCCCTGGGCAGTGGGTGCTATAAGAAAGCAGGCTGGAAAAGCCCTACAGAGCAGGCCAGTGAGCAGCCCCTCCATGGCCTCCGCATCAGCTCCTGTCTCCAGGTTCCTTCCCATTTGAGCTCCGGCCCTGACGTCTTTGATGATGAACTATTTTATGCAGAGCAGATGAAACGAATGGTTTCCTCCTCAAGTTGCTCTTGGTCATGGTGCTTCATTGTAGCAATAGAAGCCCTAAGCAGACCTCCACAAACCTAGTGTGTACACACACACACACACACACACACACACACATATACACACACACACACACATGCAGAAGCTGGGCACTTAACTCAGGAGCAACACCCAAGACTAATCTCTGACCTACACATAACCCCCCCACACACACACACATACACACACACACCAAAACACCTGCTTTTCAAACCAAAGCACCCAGCCTACACCCTGCTCACTCTCTTTCAGTCTTTAAGACAGCTAACTGCAGGAAGCCCACACCGGGGCTGACAGAACCATCCCAGACCGAATGACCTGGGATGCCTTTCAGATGGGGCAGATCCTGGTGACGGGGGCAGTGATGTGGACTTGTGAGCTCTGGAGTCGGGGCTCACTCAGTGCTATTCTTGTCCCCACCAGCTCCTCCTAGAGCCTGATGCCTTTCTTTCTCACCTGTGGTAGAAGTGTACCCAAGCCCCTGGAGGACGTGACTCTTATTAGGGCGAAGGCTATGCAAATTCGAAGTCAAGCCATTTATGAGAAAAGTGGGAAACGTGACTGCTGCCTCATCGTGCTCCAGCTTCAGGGCTCTTGATGAGTGGATGGGGCGCCTGCCAGCCTTAGCCCATGACCCTACTCCATTCAGGTTTTTCTTGACACAGCAAAAGTTATCATGGACAATCCCAGACCACAGGATGGAGTTCCCCTTTCCTCTTACTTTAAGAACCATGGCAAGGCCTGGGATTTGCCTAGAGAGATGGCAGTCCAGCACCCACAAGAGTTTTGGTCCAGCCCCAGTACAGCAAAGAAAAACCACCATGTGTAAGAGCACCTCACTGAGTCCTGTCCTCACGGGCACCAAGAAGCCAGCGTGACTTCCACAGCCAGTGTGTCTATGCGCTCTGGCCTCTCCATGCAACTGGTGTGTTGATCCTTTATTAAGTCTCTGGAGGCCAAAGGTCTAGACACCCCCTGCCTGCCCCTCTTTCCGTCTCACTGTTATCAGCCAAAGCAGGGCTCTTCTCCTGTCTGAGTATGCGGCTTCTCCCTGCAGCCCTCAGCGTATCTTCATACAGAAGACAGGACCAATCTGACTCCTGACGAACATCCCAACACACCTGTGCCACCCCTCTCTCCTTACGCTATTCCATCATCACTCTGCCCAGCCAAACCGCTGTCACCCTCTCTCCATACTGGCTACATGCAGAGCCATCACTGGTGGCCACAATCATCTGCTTCACCTTGCTGAGCTACCTAGGGTTGGCAGGAGTGGGTGGGGACTGGCAACCTGTATTTTGAAGTCCCCCCTTTCTGAAGGTTCATCTTCTCCCCTTAATCAAGCAGGTACTGGCTTATGTTAGGCTCTGTGTTGATGAGTGACGGTGGTCACTCTGGGTGAGTGGGGCCCAGCAAATTATTCTATTTACCCTCCCAACACACTGTCTGCTTGATAGATGAGTAAGCCCTGAGGATGGACTCGCCCACCACCTCCTACAGCTAGAATGAGGCCGAGCCTCACTTTCTTAGCTTTCCTGTCATGTGTCTCCCCTAGGGGAGGGATTGCTTTTACAGCCTCAGTTCCAACGTGCCAGGGGTTCTAAGCACTCCCAGGCTGGAAGTGTGGTTCATAGAAAGCCCTGTTACTTACTGGAAACAGTTCCTTTCTCTAGTGGTGTTCTGGAGATACTGTCGCAAGGAGTCCAAGAATTCACTCAGCTGCTCAGGGCACACGGCCATTTCTTGTCGGACCAGCTGCAGGTGCTATGGGCCGAAGTGAGAGTGAATATGTGTGCCAGGCCCTTCCCCAGCCATGAGGACATAGTCCAGATCCCAGCAACCTGTTCCTTGCTTCTAAGAGGTCAAGTCAACAGGGGCAAATGAAAACCACCCTGCCTTTTTCTTACGTGTGCAAATCAGCTAAAGGAGGACAGGGCCACATGGATAAAGTCCCTGGGGAGCCACCACCAACAGGAAATAGGAATGCTGCAGGAAGCCCATCCCAGAGGCACAGCCAGTGACCATTAAGCTGCCTTTGTGACCAAATAGATGCTTGCTCCACTCCAGGCCAGATGCCTTTATAGCAGAGTCCTGGAGCCTTGGCTCACCATGCCTCTTGGGAAGGGAAGGGCAAGGAGGAGTGGCCAGAGACACTGAGTTGTGATACTCCTCAGAGGGCTGGAGGAACAGGTCTGAGGAGGGGTGGAGAGAGCCTCACCATGGCACTCCCTTCTTCATCTGAGAGACGCTGCTGCAGGTCAAACCAGAGGGTCTAGAACAAAGCACAGTGGTAGCCTGGGACGTATGCTACCTCCAAGAAGGCTCCCAAGGCCCCACCCAGGGCATGGGGTACCTGAGATTTACAGCCCCAGTCCCAACGTGCCAGAGGTTCTAAGCTCTCCCAGGCTAGAAGTGTGGTTCCCAGGGCCAGGTCTAGTAAACAACTTAGCTCCCAGACATTGAGCAGCACCAGGGGAGACCTTGGAGCCAGTGAGTCAGGGAAACAACAGAGAGATCCTTGTGGCTGAGGCCTCTGAAGCACTGGAAGGCTCAGAGACCAAAAATGGTCTCCCAAAAAACTTGAGGCATGTGGCTGGGGCAGAGAAATCTTACCCCAGTAACAGGCACTTAGGGAGCCAGTCCCATCTCAGGATACTATTTTTACCAAGATTTCATAAAAGCCCTAAGACCCACAGCTTGTTTACTTCACCCTTGAGTTCCATGAACTCAAGGTCTGCATGGGGTGACCTGCACAATGATCCCTCAAAGCTCTTAACCCAAAGCTTTGTGTATACATCTCATTTCCCAGCCTCCCTGAGCCAGCTGATGCCTGTTGTGTGACTCGGGAATGCAGAAGCCATGCCAGCTCTGTGAGACACCAGTATCTGGCACCCAAGACAGGGCCAAACATACATTGATGTTCAATCATTGCTATGTCACAGCACAGAACCCATGGCTCTAAAGATTCCCCAAATGGGTTAAGCATTAGGGCCTGGGTTTAAACCCATGTCTCATCCCCACTGAAAAGAAATCCATTCTTCCTTCTATGTGGGTACCCCACAATCACAGTCTCCATGCCTGTCTGCCCTGCCTGAAGACAGGAGTTGCCAATCAGCACACACATAAGCATGCAAGAGGCATATCCCATGTTTAAAAAACAGCGACAGGTAGGCCAGTGGTTCTCAAATGTTTGAACAAAGGTCTGCCTCTGAATCACACCTCCAGCCTCCACTGACCCAATGGATAAGATGTGCTACCAGATACAAGCCTGTTTTTTGCCAATTAACAGGCACATAGGGCGGGGGCTCCTAGAGGGCTGGAGCCCCAGCAGGACTCCTGAGGCCTCTCCACAGTCAGAATGTGACCCCAGCAGTACCCAGACTTGCCACCCAGCACTTCCACCCTCCCTGCTCTCCAGGCACAGTTGAAGGCATTGCTTGGCCAGCTGGGTCTCCCAAGAAACTTGGGGCATGTGGCTGGGGCAGAGAAATCTTACCCCAGTAACAGGCACTTAGGGAGCCAGCCCCATCTGGGGGCCCTGAGCCTGGAGCTGGCTTGAATCTGCCCACATTAGTGGCTTAGGCCAATCAGAGACCTTGGAGGACCCCGCCCTATCTCCAAGATGCCTAGGTGCTCCTGGTTACCAGCAAGCCTGGTTGTTAGGGCGACCAGGGTACTAAAAATAAGCTTCAAAGAGCTCCCTCCTGGGGCCCCCACTGAGTTGTTATGACAACGGGGCACAAGGTCCCCACCATGCTGCTCTCACCCCAGGCAGGGCAGCAGGTTTAAAAGGGGTGTGGGAGGGGGACCCCATTTCAACCACAGCCCCGCAGCTGAGCCACTAACAGCCTTCCCTCTAGTCACACTGCTTCCCAGTGAGAAGGCTCTTGCTTCATGCCCATGAGTCCCTCAGAACAAAGTACCCAACCCAGCTAAGTACCAGAGCTCCTTGCAAAAGAAAAGCAGAAGAAATGTTACCTCAATCCCAGGGCTCTGAGACACCTGCCACTCGGTGTAGGCATGCGCATGGGAGCCCTGCACATATGTGTGGGGAATAAAGGGTGACTAACAGTCTTGACATGGCTACGGTTAGATGCTAAGTGGGACAGCAGATTCTGACCTGAAGCACCTGCACCTTGGTGAGGAGCCCACTGATCTCCTGAACATCTCCACTGTCATCAGAGCAGGAATTTCGGGCTCAGAGAGGGTAAGCTACTGACTCAAAGTCAAACAGCAGGAACCCAGCTCCACCATATGCAAGACCCCTTGGAAGCACTGTGAGTTACACAGTGCCCCTAGAAGTGTCTCTGAAAAGGCTGGACCGCTCCACACTTCCAGGCTGTATTGTGTTATCAGCATTACCCAATTTGGAGCCTGCCCTGAACCGTCATCACTGGCTTCCACTCACACCACTTTTTGCCTCTGATTTTGGAGTTGGCTTTCTTGGAACGGACCACAGCACAGGACCCTACTGACTATTCTCTGTACCTGGAATGCTGCCTGCTCTCCCATGGTTAGGACCATGGCCTCAGTCTAGCTCTCTACAACCCACCAGAGTGCCTTTGTCCTGACTCAACCTCCCTGCAAGCTCTAAAGTGGGTAGGGCTCAGAGAAAGGTGAGCGGGCCTACCTGGCTCTCCAGTCTCCCAATCAGTTGGGCCAACCGGCTTATCTGGCCCTCCAGCCCCTCCAGCTTTGGCTCCCCTGTGGCTGAGAAAGAAAGAGATCCTGGTGGTGGGCAGGGCCATCCTGAGGGGGCAGAGCCCCAACCCCAGGCTAGGTCCTAGTGCAGATTCCTTGAGTCCCCTTGGAGGGCAGTGCCCACCGATGCTCTCTCACCTACAGGCAGGCTCTTCCCTGGCTCCGCAACCACGAGCTTGTGGTTGGGGATGTAGGGAGGACTGGGGCCTCCATAGTGGCTCTCGGTGATGCCGTGGCTGGGTTTGCAGTGGTCCTGTCTGCAGCATGCATAGGAGAAAGACGGTGTTGATAAGAGCAATTGTAGAACCATGACCACCTCTGCTACCTTCATCATACACTTATGAAACATTGACCATGACCTGAAATGCACACAGACCTGCCCTGTGGACCCACGTCTGTGGAATGGTCAGAGCAGCCTTCATTTTTGCAGAGGAGGAAACAAAACCTATGAGGCAGGTGATTTGGCCAAGGCCATGTGGTCAGCTGGGGGATAGGCTCACATCAGGAATCTAGAGGCCACGCTCTGTGCTCCACAGGCTCATTTCCATGGCTGGGGTAAGGCCGGGCTAAGAACCTATCTGGCTGACCCCATAGCTCAAAGCTTTCAGCTAGTACAGCTGGGGACACACAGTGTATCTTCCTCCCCCAATGCCTCAGTAGGGACCACTGTGCTGTGGAGTGACTTAGGGGGTGGAAGACCTGGGGTGTTTGGCAGTAAGATGCCCCACCCCCAACAAGGCAGGAAGAAAATACTCTGAACTTGGCCTGAGCCAGACTCCATCTCTTGTTCCCATGCCCCCTTCCCCCATGCACACAATTCACCTGAGACCTTTCACCCCTAGCACAGTGATAGGCACCTAGCAGGGTCTCCAAAATGTCAACAGCCAATTCCTTATGCACAGGACAGGTTTGCAAATCCGACTACAGACATGGCAGTCAGTGGGGTGTGTGGCTGAGACACCTCGTCCCTAAACCCTTTAGCACATTTTGAATTTGTCTCCTGTCTCCCCTGAAAGCTTAGGAAGTCTTTCTCATGTGTCGAAGAAGTGAGCTCAGCTCCCCCAACGAGACAAGGCTAGCTGAGGATCTGAGCTGCCAGTCACACATCTCTACACACCAGCAACAAATTCAGTGTGCCCCTCAGACCATGAAGAGCTGAGTGGGAGGCTCCTCAAGCATCAGGGTCTGTATAGCAAGCAGCTTCTCCTGGAACACAGCACCCCTGGGGGCTGCTCCAGGGTGGAGACACAGGGTGGCTCAAGGGAATTCAGGGACTGGAGCCAAAAGTGTTTAGATGTAGGGCAGTCTGAGGTGCCTGAGGGCTTGGAACAGATTTCCCATCAAGACACATCATCTATCTTTCCACTGATGTCCCAGAGTTATCCCCTTGCAGGTGGGGGCAGGCGGGTGGAACCATGGAAGAAGCCAGAAAATGAGCGTAGGAAGGCAGCCAGAAAAATTGCCCAAGGGCTGCTATCTGCCTATAGCAGGAGAAAAAAGAGGGAATGTTTGATTACGATGATAATAATAAATCAATAAAGGGAAAGTTCTCTATTCTCAGAATGGTGGCTGTTGACACTGGGGACTCAGGATCTCAAGGCTGCCACATGTGTGCAGAGTCATGAACTACACTTTTGAGTGTTGACAGCAGACACATTTGACATCGGCAATGGTGTCATTAAGAGCCCCTCTCAACCCTACCTGATCCAAGTCCTCACCAACTAAGTGATACCCACCCAAACCCCATCCCACGACAAAAGAAAATCCTGGTCATATGGAGCCCATCTGCCAGGCACCTTGAAGTTGTACACAGATAAAGTGAAGGCTGGATACCCTATGGGTATGTATGGGCTTCCTGGAAACTGCCCACCTGTATGGGCATCCCATTTCCTCTTTATAGCTCTGAACAGAAGGGGGTTTGCTCAGTCAGCTATAGGCAGCCGTTAGGTGAACTCAAAGTTGAGCAGGTCCTTCTTAGCTGGAAAGACTGAGGTGTCCCAGTCCAGTCACCAGGCACACAGCGCCCTCAGTGCCCATGAGTGCTTGCCTATGTACCCAGAGACCAAATGAGCAACACCTTGATCTTCATCCCTTTCCAGAATCTCCTTCAGTATCAATTTGGTCCTATCCTGCCTTCAGTAGCTTCCTTCCCCTTTACAGCGAGCTCTGCAGGTACAGAGGGTGCCCTCAGGGACTATAGGGCTCCTGGCAAGAACACACTTCCCACTTGATACTCCACTTCTGGCATGTGGCATTTATGACCCATCCTGCAGCAAGATGCCACTTCCCAAACTAGTTTCCCAAAGTAGACCAGGCAGCAGGGCAGTGTTGTGGGAACAAGGAGAACTGTGGTAAGATCTATGGGTCCCAGGAGTGCATGTCCCATACCGGCCATTCTCCTAAGCACATTCTGTCCCATGTAAGTCTCATGACTCAGGTGCTAGATCCTAAGTGTGTCCTCATATTGTAGTTGGAGAAATTGGGGGAAATGCAAGAGAGGTGCAGCACCTTGGCCAATGTCACTAAGATCTGAGATACTGCTGTGAGTACCCCCATACATCCCATTGACATACCGGATCTGGCTGGTCTGTTCTTCAATGGCTTCCACGGCACTTTCCACGGAGCTTAGCAGTGATTGGATCTGGTTGGCTGTCTCCTTCAGAAGGAAGCGGGTCACAAACTGGTCTACATTGCTCCCACCTTCATACACCTGGGGGTATTGGAAGAGAACCAGGATGTGGGCTGGCACAGGGGCTGGGGACACCTTGGGCTAATGTCTCTGCTTTGTAGTGTGGGGCTCTGCACTGCATCCTGTATCTTAGAGGCTGCAGAGTATACAAAGCAAGGCCTCTGACTTCGTTTGGATCAGCTCTCTAGTGGTAGCACTTTCTTCCATCTTTACCCATCAGGGACTAGATGAGTATGAGATGCTTGACACGGTTCATCCCACGACAGACAGTAAACTGTAGCTGCTATGATAAAGGTGGCAGTGGTGCTGACAGTAGTAATAATGGTGTCAGTGGTGTTGGTGACTGATGATGGCAATGGAGGTGTTGGTGACAATGATGATGATGATGATGGGATGATGATGGTGATGATGGTGGTGATGATGATGGTGATGGTATGATGATGGTGGTGATGACGAAGATGATGGGATGGTGATGGTGATGATGGTGGTGGTGATGATGATGGTGATGATGACGATGGTGATGGGATGGTGGTGATGATGATGGTGATGATGGTGATGATGGGATGATGGTGGTCATGATGATGGGATGATGGTGATGATGACAATTATGATGGTGGTAGCTGTGATGGTTTTAACAATGGTGATGGTAGTTATGGTGGTGATGGTGATAATGGTGGTGATGATGGTAATAATGCCAGAAATCACTGAATGGCATTTCTGTTGCTGCAGTAGAGAGAAAGCACCAGGGAAGATGGCCTCATAGATTCTGCTCCCTTCTTTCTTCTACAAGAATTATTTGTGCCCGAGTCTTTATGTTGCTATTCAGACAACTAACTGAAGAGAATCAGTGCAGGCAAGAGGGTTAAATGAGTCCCAGAGAAATCCTCTGAGGCCTGTGCTCAAAGTGAGGGCACAAAAGTAGGGGAAGCGGAAGGGTGGGTAGGCGCATATGGTGAGGCACAGCAAGCTCTGGAGAGAGGAGGGCACTGCCGCAGAGCCTCTCCGGGCAAGACTGAGATCCCTGCCTCCACTTGGCTTCTTAGGGTCAACAGGGGTGCAGGGCTAACCACTGCTGGAAAGGCGGATCAGGGTGAGGTGCTGGACCCCTCCCCCTGTACACTGGAACTCTGCCCAGTCCCTGGCAAAGCAGGGGAAAAGAAAGCTCTCAAGGAAAGCAAATTAAACTATCCATCACTCTGACTGGGAATTAATTAGCAATAATTACACATTGGGAAACATGGCTGGAAGAGAGAGAGCCCAAGGAATAAGGCATAGGGGGTAGTACAGGGGAGGGTACACAAAGGTGGAATTCTGTCCCGAGGCCTGGCTTGGGGCCACTGTGGGCAGACCCTGGTGGAAACATCCTAGCCTGAGGCACAGGCAGCTTCTAGCTGTCTTTCTAAAAACCTGATGCCACCCATGGGCTAGAGAGCAATGGATTCTGACAACTGAATACCTCCAAATGACATAAGATGGTTTTAAAAATAAATAAGTAAACCTGCTTCTGGAAAGGCTCTGAGCAGGGCAGGGATAGGATGTGGGTTCACAACCATCAGACCAGGGACTGACAAGGCAGTCAGTAAATGCAGTAAATTCTAATTCCAAACACATGCCACATTGTGTGTGTGTGTGTGTGTGTGTGTGTGTGTGTGTGTGTGTGTGTGTGTGTGTGTGTACGGAGGGGCGGGGGCGATGACAATGGAGATATTACCCTTTTCTCCTCACCGAAGAGCCAAGAGCAGCTCCTCAGTGAAGGGCTAGAGGGCCTATCAAACCCCAACCCCGTGACAAGCCACCTGCTGGTCATTGGAAGCTTCCTGGAGCCCTGCAGAGCATTGTTTTCTAGGTGACTCTGTAGAGAGCCATCAGTTGAGAATCTCCCCTAACATCCAGGCTCAAGCCAAGGAGGAAAGATTCCCTAAGAGAGAAGATGTGTGAGCAAGCAGTGGCTTCTGAGGTAAAGAATAACGCTGGTCACTAATTGTTCACTGAATATTGTGTGTGTGTATTTTGAGACACGGTCTCATTGTATGTTCCTGGCTGTCCTAGAACTCACTGTGTAGACCAGGCTGGGCTTAAACTCACAGAGATCCATCTGTCTCTGTCTCTTGAGTGCTGGGATTAAATGCATTCGTCACCATGCCTGGCTTCAGGAGCCACTAATAAGATGAAAATGAAGCTCTGTATCTTCTAAGTCATAATCAATGAAGCAGAACAGGCCATCAAAAGGTAGAGTGTAAAAGAGACAAAGAAAGTATGAAATGGAGGAAGAACAGAGGATCACGAGTCACCAGCCTAGATGGAACATTCATAATGAAAAAAGGCAGCCATAGTCTCGCTGGAGCAGACACCATTCCGGAGCTGATTAAACAAGATGTGGCCGAGCTGCACCCCATCAGAGCAGCAAAGGCTTTGCAGTCAGCGGCCAGTGCAGAGAGGTTCTGCAATCACACTTGATCAGGCAGACAGGGCCAGCTGCCATTTCCCCAGAGCACTAGAGCCCAAATGGGAAAACATGACAAGATAAGGAGGCTAAGGACGCAATGTGCACCAGGCTGTTACTTCATCCTTGCGGCTGGTGCTGAGGCTGCTGGGAGCCTTGCTAAGACAGGGGCACAGCTGTCATATACAACAGGTCAGCTGAGTATCAGGAAGCTTCGGCTCTTCATATTCTTTGTTGAGACGGGGTCTCTGGCTGGCTTGGAACTGGTAACAATCCCCCTGCCTCAGCCTGGCTAGTGGCTAGAGTGACAGGTGTATATCGCTACATTCAACTTGTTCATATTCTTTTTAAGGTTTTTTTTTTTTTAATTGTTATGTGTGCTCAGTGCCTGTGGAAGCCAGAAGAGGAAACTGGAGTTGGAAGAGGTTATGAGCAAGACTGTGAAAGAGCAACGAGCATCCATAACCTCTGATCCATCTCTCAGCCTCTGGTTCATATTCTTTAGACCAGTAAACCCCCAGTTCTGATTATTGCTCCTTAAGAATAAAGAGTGAACAGATCTTTATGTGCTGGGTAAGAGTTATAGTATATATGATATGTATATTATATCTAATATGAATATTTAAAACAGTAAAATCTTAGAAATCAACTAATATGCCCAATCATAAATGAAAAATTAGTAAATTCAAGTAGGAATATTTAAGAGACACTCTCAGCCACATCTTGCACCCGCTAACTTTATGTCAACTCGACACAGGCTAGAGTCACCTGAGAGGAGGGAGCCTTGATTAAGAAAATGCCTCCATAAGATCTAGCTTCAGACAAACCTATGGGATGTTTTCTTAATTAGTGATTGATTGGGGAAGGTCCAGCCCATTGTGGGTGGTGTCATTCCTAGGCTGGTGGTCCTGGGTTCTATAAGGAAGGCTGAACAAACCATGTGGAGCAAGATAGTAAGCAGAACCCCTCCATGGCCTCTGCAACAGCTCCTGTCTCAAGGTTTCTGCCCCGTTTGAGTTCCTGTCCTGACCTTCCTTCAATAACAGATTACCAGGTGGTGCTGGCTATGCCTTTAATCCTAGCTCTCGGGAGGCAGAGGCAGGCAGATCTCTGTGAGTTCAAGGCCAGCCTGATCTCCAAAGCTAGTTCCTGGAAGACAGTCTACACAGTGAACCCTGTCTGGAAAACAAACAAAACAAAATGGGCTAGGTGTGAGAGTCTAAGCCAGACAAACCTTTTCTTCCTCACTTTGGTCCTAATGCTTCATCCCAGCAATAGAAACCTAAGACACACCTCTAATTCCAGTACTTGGGAGCAGAAGCAGGTGGACCTCTGTGAGTTCAAGGCCATCTGAAAATATAAACAACATCTGAGAATATAAATAAGTAAATAAATTGACACTCTTAAAAATTACAGGGAAAGTGTTAGAACATTAGTTAAAAGGGGAGCAAATAAAAATTTCTCGACAGCATGTTAAAAATATTGGGGCTGGAGAAATGGCTCAGTGGTTAAGATCACTGGGTGTTCTTCAGAGGATCCAGGTTTGATGACCAGCACCCACATGGTGGCTCACAACCCTGTGTAATTCTAATTTCTGGTGATCTGACACCCTCTTCTGACTTCTGAGAGATTTTTTTAACAAAATAAACTAAAGAACTACACATTAAAAAGTTGCAAGAATCACCCACCAAAAGCCCTTCCTCATCACTGAGGTTCTGGGTGAACGGTGATCTGAACCTGGTACTTCATAGCTTGCTTTCTGAACTTTGCTTTACTGAATACAATTATTTGGTATAATAAAAAAAAATAGAAGTCTAAATTTATCAAATAAAATGGATGAAAACATATACAAGAAAAGCAGTATAAATACAAGAATTGAATGACAAGGTACTATTTAGTATGGGAAGTTAGCTCTCATGTCCCACAGAAAGATAAATTTGAAAATTACAATCAGGGAAAAGGGCCAGCAAGATGGCTCAGCAGGCAAAGACACTTGAGGCCAATAATGACAATCCTGAGTTCAATCCCTAGGACCCATGGTTGTGGAAAGATAGCAGCAATGCACACACACACACACACACACACACACACACACACACACACACACACACACACACACACACACACACACACACAGCCTTTGACTTCTCCGAAGCTAGTTGTCACATCATCGGGTATCACTTTCACTTTAATGGGTGCAGAACAGACTGGCTTTGTGTTTTTAAAGAGTGTGTTCCAGCTGCAAGCATTTTCCAACAAAGGCAGGACCTCTGTTTTCAGGGCTCATGTTCCACACTCTCCAGATGTCCCTCCCTGGCACCGGTGAGACCATCATAAAGACAAAGTGTCATGCAACAAGATGAGCCCACACAAGGCGTGATCGGGAGGAAACGCACGAGCTACCTATCTTCACAATCCAGAGAACCCAAGACAATGCTGGAGACAAAGGCACTGCATGGTATCATCTGGTGGCCTCAAAAATTCCAAAGGTCAGTGTTTGGGATTTCAGACTTTCACATTAACCAAAGCATTCCGTTCACACAACAGAAAAAAGACCAAGGTGATGATGGACCCAAGCCAACGGAGGAGGAGGAGGAGAAGCAGCAGCACAAATAAATTAGAAAACATAACACACACATTAAATAAGTCCGGGGCTGCCTATGAGAAACAGCTGGTCAAAATACACAACACTGTCATGCACAACAGTTTTGAATGTAGGAAGCGCTTGGAAGTGGCACACGCTTCTAATTCCAGTACCAGGGAGGCTGAGGCAAGAAGGTGTCAAGTGCAAGACCAGCCTGGTCTACACACTAAGATCCTGTGTCAGCAAACAAAATAAAAGAAGGGAGAGAGAGAGAGAGAGAGCAGGAGGGAGGGACGAGGGAGAGGGGAAATGGGGCGTATCTGAAGTGCTCTGAGACTGTGACAGCCCTGACCTCACAACCACTTTTTACTGTTCTTTTCTGCATGAAGTGTCTGTCCTGGCCAGACAATGGCTGAGACTTTGAAAAATAATCACCAGAACATGCCGTGCATAACTGATCATGGAAGTGATCATGTCTGGGTTAAAATGAACATAACCAAAAAGAAAATGACTAAAATTAGGGTTCGCTATGAACTACCTATTAAAGGGGCTGGAGAAATGGCCTAGTGGTTAATAGCTCCAGCAAAGGTCCCGGGTTTGATTCCCAGCATGGTGGCTCACAACCATCTGTGACTCCAGTGTCAGGGGATCCAATGTCCTCTTCTGGATCCCGCAGACACACACATGGTACACAGATGTACATGCACGTAAAACACTTCACACATAAAACAATAAATAAAACCATGACAGGAGCCCCTACCTGTTAGTCCTTTGACCAAGAGTTATGGATACATTTTGGCTTTGTATAGAAAAGAAATACTTCCATCCATCTCAGGAATAGTGAACCATACAGGAGATGTCCCAGTCACATCCCAACCTCCACTTCTAATGTAGGGAGAAGACACTCAGTAGGCAACATAATTGAGCGAGAGATGACAAAAGAATGACCCTCTGATGAGATTCATCACAGAGCACGGACTATTCAATATGAGACTACCTAAAAATAGAATCCACCCATCGATCGCTGAAGCAAAATCATCAGATCATTAAAAAAAACAAAACAAAAAAACCTACAGGCATTTGAGCAGATTCCTTTCCATCATCCGAGACAAACTCTAAGGGGGAAGGCGAAACATATTTTTGCACAGGCTGAACTGAAGAGGGCTCTAAAATAAGAGCTGGCATTAATATTGCAATTAGTGGAGAGATGCTGGAGAGAAAAGCTGGGGCCTGGTGTCATTGTGATGTGTTAGGATCTGGGGAATATGCCACCTGCAACAGAGTCACCAGAGGAGCCCATCTTAGTCACCATCGCAGGAGACTAACCCAGCTAACCATGACAGAGGCTACTGCATCACAAAATCAAAGCGGCGAGCCACAGTCAGGACCACAAGGTGTCTTTTGCTGTGATGAGACACCATAGCCAAAGCAAACCGGGGGAGGAAAGGGTTCATTTCGGCTTATGTATCCACATCGCAGTCTACTAATAGAAGTCAGGGCAGAAACCCAAGGCCAGAGCTGATGCAGAGGTCATGGAGGGGTGCTGCTTACTGGTTTGCTCCCCATGGCTTGTTCTGCCTGCTTTCTCATAGAACCCAGGACCACTAGCCTAGGCATGGTAGCACCCAAAGGGAGCTGGGCTTTCCCACATCAATCATCAGTCCAGAAACACACACGGCAGGCTTGTTCACAGGCCAACCTGTTGGGGAGGGGGGTTTTCTTAATTGAGATCCTCTCCGCTCAGATGACTCAGCTTATGTCAAGCTGACAGAAAAGGTAGCCACCACACAAGGAAAGCATACAAGATCATCAGCAAGCTGCCCTTGACAAACAGGCCAGCTAGGAGATACCCAAGAAGAAAAAAAAGTCAGCTGCCACTGTCAGGCCCCGCAGGGATGCTCCGGCATCACCCAAAACCATGACCACCTGAGGCCCACATGTGCAAGGTCCTTGTGGCACCACGGCTAAGGCTGGGCTGGGTCTCCTGGGAGGAGGTCAGCCCCTTTCTCCTATGGATTGTGAGGCTTACTCCTGTATTCCATGATCAAAGAGCAGGCAGAGCACTATGTGGGACCAATGCCTCATTACAGCCTTACTGAGACAGGACCCTAGACGGGAGGGGAAAGGTCAAGGAGTGGGTTGCTGCACAGTCCATCTCCTCCTCACCCACTTTATAGCAGATCAGGCTGGCACGCTTGTCTGGCACACCCTGCTAATGCTCCAGCCACCATGAGACATTGGGGCTGTCAGCAAAGCCGCAATGATGAGCACCCCCACACCCCCTGAGGGTGGCTCTCACAAGTTCTTAAAACACTTGTAAACAGCCAAGTCTCCTGAAGTGCAACACCAGAATGGCGATGTGGAACAGCCAAGTCTCCTGAAGTGCAACACCAGAATGGCGATGTGGAACAGCCAAGTCTCCTGAAGTGCAACACCAGAATAGCGATGTGGATGCGTAGATAAGTAGGTGGGGTGGGGTGAGGGCAGACTCAGCATCATTTGGGTGCATGGCAAGAAGGGACCCTCTAGTCCACTGCAGGTGGGGCACAGGCTGCATGTGAGGAACAGAGGGAGCTGGCATGGCCAATGGAGCCTTGTGTTCTGTAGTCTGGAGGAACTCTTTCCTTCAGCTCAGTCAAGGCTTGGAAGATGGACACTCCGCCTTCTCCAACAGTGAAAGTGAGACCCCAGTCCAGTCACTGACCAGATCACCTAGGTCCTTCCTCTACTGCACATGGGCCAGCCACTCAGGAAACACCAGTGCATTCCTGGGTCAAGTTTAGATAGATTAAACCTAAATCCCCACTTCCAGATCCCTAGGTCTGCATTGTCCCTGAAGGAGCTGATCATTCTGGGATTCCTGCTCTCACCTGGACCACACCAGGACCAGGCTTGACCCTGAGAAAGGCCCTCACACTCTGACGCACACCCTGCTGGACAGGGCTATCCTCCAAGATGCTTCTCTTGGTTTGTCTTGGCTCCTCAAGGGGCCTACACCAACATTTGTCCCTGCAAGTCCAGACACCCTTGAACAAGAATGCTCAGAAAAACCTAGAATCAACTGGTACTCAGGCCCTAGCTTCTTGAGTGCACTGCCCACACCCACTGACCTTCTTGGTGTAGCCCATGGCTTTCAGGACTGAGTGGTTCAGGGTCTCCAGGGAGGCCAGGACATCCTCATAGTCTCCCATGTGGTCCACAAAGTAATCTGAGGAAGGAGTTTGCAAAGGTCAGGGGTCACAGAGGATTCCATCTTCTCCCTGGGGCCCTCCCATCAGCCCCACCCATATCCACACTGCTCTGACCTACTCTGTACTCTGGGTACTCTTGCCCACACCATGGTGCTGTAGATCCAGGTACTTACCACACAGTTCCTTGGTGTCCACATGGCTGTAGAGGGAGGGAGGAGAGAGAGAAGAAGAGAGAGTCAGCAGGCCTGTTCCTGAACCTCTGCAGTCCCTAAGACACTTGCTGTGGCCCCCTCTGTACCCTAGGCACTGGTATCGTGAACCCTACTTCATAGAAGAGGCTGGAGTTGGAGCCACCTGCCTGCCCACCAGATTCTCCTTTCTTCCCTTATATGAGATAAGGTACATTATGTAATCCAGGCTGGCCTCAACCTCTCATGATCCTCCTGCCTCAGCCTCCAGAGCCTCCACACCTGGCTGCTCAATATTTCTCTCAAAGCCTGTGGGCCATATTATGAGCCGATGGGACCCGTGAAGGGTCAAGCCTGGGAGTAGGGAGGGAAAAGGGATGCAGGGTGGGCTGTGATTATCACAGGTTATTAAAATAATACCACTGTCCCTCCTGAAACTCTTGGGACCCTGGGTCAGTCTCCATTCTAGCCCTGGGTTTCATTCCTTATGACAAAGGAGGGAAGGATCTAGTCCCTCCTCAGGGTTAGGGGAGGGTATGAAGGCATTGGATACTGCAGCAGAGAAACCAGGCAGGGGCTATGTGGGTTCTGATGCTGCCTCCTCTCTGGGTCTAGCCTGTACCCTGATTCAGGACTGCTTTTGGTCGATCCCATGTCCAATAGCATACATCTGGGTAAAAGTTTTCTGTAGATTCCAAGGCTGGTGACTGCCTTGGAATTTCTCTGCTAGCCTGGGATGCTGCTTCTGAGTCTGAATGCTGAGTTGGCATGCTTAACACCTCAAGGGACTAATGTTTGAAGTTCCTGCTTCGGGGAACATTGGAAGAAAGTACCTAGAATGTCTTCAGAATTTTACCTCACCTAAAGTAGGTCCACTCTGCTCAGCCCTCTAATGTCTCCACCAGATCAACCTCTTGAAGCACAGGCTTCTCTCCCTCCACTTATCTAGCCTGATCCCTGGTGCTCCCAGTGATAATGTGTATCTCAGTGGGAGCCCAGGAGGCTGCAGAGAAGCTGTGAGACCACATGTGACCTGGAGACAGTGTCCTCTGCTCTGCTATGAGGATTGAAGTCATTCCTACACAGTGGTATCCTTAGAAAATGACATTCTGACAGGCCTCCAGCCTTGACTCCAAGCTACCCCTTTACTATGACCCCGGCAAATTGACTTGGTAGTAAATAACCATGTGCCCAGATCACCACTAGTTTTGAGACTCCTAAGTGATCCGACCTGCTCTAGTGTCCCCAGAAATGTTAGTTCTCACCACCTCAGTGGGGCAGAGGATGGTGACCGGGGGGCTCTTATCTATACAGGCAGAATTCAGGAGCAATGGACAAAGATGGGTAAGGGCCCTTGTACACTTATGTTGGCTCTGTAGGTCAGGGTGTCTGCGAGGCCTAGTTGAAGATTCATGTCATGACTGGGTTGCAGAAAAGGTCCAATTTGCTCTAAGGTCAGAAGTGAGGTTCATGCTAGAGTTGGGATTCATATGCATAAGGGTGGTTTGGGCTGGGCGTGCATGGGGCCAGGATCTTAGAAAGCAGATTCTGAAGAAGCACGGAATCAAAACACAGAGGAGTCATTGTCAATGTCCCGTCAGTCCTGAGTTTACTGCTTGGCTTGGCTACAGTGGCTCAGAAAGAACAAACATTGTGGAAGTCATATATACAGAACTACACCTCCACCTCAGCCTGGCAGTGAAACAGGTCTGACTTGGATTAGTGAGTCAGGGGAGTGCCAGGCCTCTTGCCCTTAAAACAGAGCCTTGTCATTATGGAAGAAAGAGGAGCCTATCCATCCCCAGGGTGCCCCAGGGTAGCCTGGTCTCACTTGGTGTTGTCTGAGTCAATGGTGTGGAAGAGGTCTTCTAGCTCCTTCTCATTGAGGACACCATCCGCGAAGAAGAGTTGAAATTCCTCCAGGGACAGCTTCCCATCGTCTGCAGTGGACAAGCAAGGAAGCGGTTGTTGTCTCAGAGAAGAGCACATAGTGGCCCACAGCCTGCTCCCAGAACCGCTGACTCAGTGGACAAATGCCCAGTTGTCAGCCTGAGGCCTACTGACTGGTAATCCCAAACCCACAGAGACAACAGAAGCTGGTCTCTGGGGACCAAACACCTTGCATGTTCTCTACCAGGCAGTCTTCCCTTCTGCATCCCCAATCAGCTGACTCAGACACTGTTTAAGTAATGTGCCTAACCTGACACCACTTTCTACAGTGATCACTCCCAACCCTGGCCCCAGGTCCTTGCTCTGGCAAGGGGAACAGTCCCTCTATTGGGCCCTTTTACAAGGCATTAGTAGTCTGAGCTCAGACCTTCAACCCAGTCGAGGGCAGGACTTTGTGCCACATTGTAGGTGCCAACAAAGTCTGCCACCCTTTTGGTGAGGGGCAGTCAGTGGCTCCATCTTTCATGGAGTAGCTGGGCTGAATGGAAAAAGACTTCTCTCAATGAATGTGCTGTGACTGATTAGTCATGTCTGCCCTGGGCACAGGATGAGGTATGCCAACACCAGGCCCAGCTTCCCTCTGACTGCTTCCACCTGCTTATCAAGGATGACACTTTAGTATCCTCTGTACCCAGAGAGAATAGGGAGCTGAAGGACAGGGTGTGTAGATCCTCTGATCAGAAGCCTTCTGACATTTACCTTGGGTGGTAACCACAAGCCTAATGAGCACGTATGCGTTGTTAAGAAGAAAATATCCTCCACTTGGCCTCTGGTCCAATTAGAGAAGATAAATTGTCCTGGAGCTTTGTCACCTCTGCCAGCAACAAAAGTGGGGCTGTTTGCAGGTGGCACTACTAATGAGCAGGAGCCCAGCCTGCAGTGACCTTTCAAATATAGCAAGAACGTGTGAGCCTCATCATCCCTTAAAGAAAATGCTGGTGGATCCTCACTGTTCTGCTAGCTGTCAATACTGTTTTAGGGTGATACTCTGGGCTGCCAGTCAGGCCTCTCATTCAAGCCTTCCTCTGGAGATTAGGTACCTTGTGTCCACCACAGTCAAAGCTAGTCCTTATCGTGAGAGCTGATCAGAGACATACAGCCTTGATCCTATTAGGGAAGGCATCCTGTACACATTGGTAGAGGATCCACTGTGCTTTGGTACAGTGAACTAACTGGAGAAGACAAGTCCAAAGTCCTAACCTGTGGGGATGGTGGTGGTGGGGTCACTGCAGGTGAACACTCCTGAGACCTGTGTTGGGGGTCAGGGTCAGGGCTCTTTCCCTGGGTGGTGAAGGCTCTGCACAAAACTACCACATCCTCAGTACCATCCTCTTAAATCCCCTTTCTCCTGTAGAATCTGCAGGTGGTCCTTCACTTGGAGGCCTGGAAGAATGCATACCATCCCTAGGACAGGTCCAAAGAGGGCAACACTCCTCTGCAATGGTTCTAACCCAGGCCCGTTCCCCTACCCTTTCATACCCCAATGAGCTCTATCCCACCCCACTGGCCACATGAGGGGCAGTCAACAATGGCTCCCAGAAACGACACAGGAGCTAGACAAAGCCAGAGCCACCTTGAATTCAAGCCCACTTCGAAAGGAAACAAGGACCTCTGGGACAGGTGACAGGCCCATGAATGCTTCCTTCAGGGATGAACATGTCACTCTCGGATTCTCCTTTGAAGTGCCTTTAGGTCACTCACATCTCTTTACGTCTGCCCCAAAGCTCAGGGCAGCACACAGGACAGCTGTAACCACTCCAGCTAACAGAAGAGGAAACCAAGGCACAGAACAGTGACGTGAGCTGTTCCTCTCCAGGTTCATAGGTGACCATGTCCCCACCCCTAACTGTTTCCCACGAAACATCAGGATGGGGAGGACGGGCAGGGGAGCACCTGGAAGAAACTCACCATTTTTATCCGCACGGCGGAAAATCTGCAAAGAGGAGACTTGAAGTCAGTCCTGAGCCAGTCTGGGCAGGCTCCATCAGCAGCCTTTTACCCGGCTGAGATCCCTCTCCCAGGTACAGTTTAGAAGGCTAAACTTCCCCAAGACTGGGACCCAGGGAAGAGAGACTGTGGCAAGCCGAGGCCCTCCCTCATTACTTCAGAAGCTACCACTCTCTCCCCCTCTACACTGCCAGCCTGCCCACGGCTGCTGACAGACACACACATTCGTGCTGCACACTCACGCACGCACGCCCACGTGCATCTCTGCAGGTGTACGCGCACACTCGTTGCTTTAGACTCCTCCATTGCTGAGCACACAGCTGCGCCCAGCCATGCTCAGAAGCCTTCCCACTATTTGCTTTTCAGGATCCACCTCCCCTTTGCTCTGGCTTGCCTGGGTTGCTTCTGAAGGAGGTGATCTTGAAGCCTGATGACAAGATCAGCCCACAGGAAATATGGCGTCATTATGAAATGGGGGAGAGGCAGGCAGGAATGTTCTGGTTCCAACTAGCAAGGATGGGATAGGGAACAGCCCAACCTGGGACCTATACTTTGAGACTAAGTCACTCCATGCTTTGCTGACATTTGTCATTTTGATGACAGGTGCTGGGTGCCCAGAGCCAAGAGGCTGTTCCTGATAACTACAGGGCACTTTCAAAAGCTGCCCAGCCCAGGTCATAACCCATGCAGGTGGGCCAGCTGCTCCTGACAGGCCAAGGGGTCTGCTAAGACCTTCCAATTCAATGAAGGGATTTGATGTCCAACACTGGACCCATGAATCAGGCTTGTGTTTTAGCCAGCTCCCTGTAGGGGCTGGTATCCCAGCACTGTAAGGTCTGAGATGGTTCCAGGACTCCAGAGGAATTGGCTCCCTTTATCTAGAAGGAAACTTCAGCCCACAGTGCACCCATGTCTCCTCCTCTCAGGGACCTTCTAGGCCAGGCAGAAGTGCTACCCCTTGAGTAAAAGGTCAAAAGGCTCTGGTCACCTGCACCCCACAAGCAACAGGACAAGAGAACTTCGTGTTCTTTGGATACTTCCAGACCCTAAAAGTCCAGGGTGTAGAAATAACTAAGTTGATATAGCCGCCAAGAAAGGTGGCTCCTAGAACCAGCTAAGTGACGCCCCCCCTACTCTGCACCCCACTTCATAGATGAAGAAATAGAGGCTCAGCGGGCACACTGCAGCAAGATGGACAAGGCTTCCCTGAAAGGGCCAAGCTGCCACACCACCCACTTTGCCTAGATCCTGCTGTGTGTGTGCATGCATGGCGTGTGTGCATCTCTTGCACATGTGTCACAGAGGCAGTAGAACACACATCTCCGAAACCCTCCTGCCTAGACACATCTATGGGCTCTGAGATTGAGCATGAGAAGTAAATTGGGGATAGGGTTTCCAGTCGTGACACTTGTAGGGGTGTATGGCACACACATACTCACACACAAGCATGCACTTACACACTCAAAAACACCCTGACTCTCCTAGAACCTCATAACCTGTAAAGGCACCCTCTCGGACTAGTCCCATCCCCCAAAAGCCCCTCCACGGGCCACCAGCCCTCTCCTGTCCATGTGACTTCCTCACTCTGCCGGGGATGTAGTGCATGGGGAGCTAGGTGGGGTGAGGAGTCTGGGGTCAGTACAGAACGGGGAGGGTGCAGGAAGAGAGTGGAGAACAATTGTGGTGGAGCTGGGCGGCGGTGAACCACTAGGTCCAGGCAATGGTTCTGGTTTTATAAAGAGAGGAGGTTGGGAAGGGGCTTCCTTCACTCACAAAGTGGCACAAAACGGTGTGTGTGTGTGTGTGTTCAGCTTCCTTAGCCAAGAAGAGAGAAGGGGTGTTTCAGGTGCTGTGTGTGGTCTCAGAGAAGTATATCACTTTAGAGAAGAATCCCGAATAGAGGGGAGGGGGCTGGAGGCGCCCAGGGGGCTCTAGTCTCAGTCTAGGGACTCAAGTGAGAAGGTTTGGTTAAGACCAGAAGAGGGGAATAGTGGCCAGGCTTATGGCAGCTCTAGAGGTCCGGGCGATGGGATGTGGGGGGTGCGGGAATGTGAAGGGACGAGATGTAGAGGGTCGTGGAGTTCCAGTGGTGACAGGTGCTTAAGCCGCAATGGAAGAGGAGAGGAGTTGGGCTATGAGATGAGTGGAAGCGGGAATGGAGGAGGGTACTGGGGAAGAGGGTCCTGGTGCGGGGTGGGAGGCTCGAGGTCCCCTCTCAGGGGAGGGTCCTGGCTATGAACTGTGGAGATGCAAGGATCCTACAATCCGGATGGAGTTGAGGGTTGGGGGTGAGGGTCCCTGCGGGAAGAAGGGGTCCCACCTATGGGATGTGGAGATGTGGGAATGAGGGAAAGTGGAGGAAGGGGGTGGAGAAGTGCGGTCTGGATTGGGGGACGGACAGGCGCCTTAGCGGCAATGACTTGGGGCTCGCGCTTGGGGTCTCCGCGCCGAGGAGGGTCCCAGCTAAGGGATGCGGGAGCTTGCAGGGAGTGGATGGAGAAGAGGGTCCTAGGGTTCCGGGTGAGGACTGGCATCCAGCCGCGCTAGGCAGAGGGTCCGGAGCATACTCACGTCCAGGATGACGGCCGTGCCCCCGCGTGGTGCGGCGGGCCCGGGGTCGGGGTCCGCGACGGGAATGTCGGGGACGAGCGGTGCGCGGGGCTCGCCCATCCTGGCGCCCACCCAGCGCAGCAGCCCGCCCAGCGCGCGGCCCTGCGGCGGCGGCTCCCGTAGCAGCCTGTGCGCGCCGGCCCTGCACAGGCGCGCCGCCCGCTCGCACATCTCGCCCGCCGACCCCCGCCCGGCCGCGCCCCCGCGCGCCCCCTGCCCGCGCCCGCCCGCGCGCGCCGCTCCCGCTGCCGGCCCCGCGGCCCGGACACCGCGGGGACCGCCAGTGCCGGGTGGTGGGGGGGCTCCCCGGACCCCGAGCCACGTGCTCTGCGCCCGCCTCCCCCACCCTGCCGGCCAAGAGCGGAGGCAGGGGACTGCCCGCGGGGGCGCGGGGTCTAACAGCCGGACCCTAGCACAATTACAGAGGGGGACGGCCTCGTGCACACGGGGCTGCGAGCGGGTGTGAAGGAGAGTGGGGGCCCCCGGGATTGTACCCCGGTCCCCACCAGGGTGGTGCGGGTGTCCAGCGAGTCCTGAGCGCCCTCTGCCGGCCGGTCCTCCCCGGGTCTCTTCTCCCCTCCTCCACTCGCGGACGCCGGTTGCCCTGAAGGCAGAGCGAGATGTGGAGAATTGTCCAAGTGACTCAGACTCAAGAGATCTGAATAGGGGGCCCAGGGCTGGATATCGGCCTGCGCAAAGGCCCTGAGGCAGGTAACAGAAAGGTGAGACTGGGAGACTGATGAACAGACCAGGGGACTACAGAGTGGACAGGGCTGCATCAGGCTTCTGGAAGCCTCATTCCCTATCCAGACTCTTCTCTAGCACTGTGCCCATGACACTGCACCCCGGGGTCCCATTCTTTGTTTTCTTGGAACTGTGGGCCTTACCCAGCCCAGCCCAGTACAGAGTCCATTTGCCTAGCCACTTCCCAAGCACAGATGTCACAGAAACAGTGGAGGTACTGTTGGTTTTTATTATGGACCTGATTCTGAAGGATTAGGCCTGGAGCCCTCCTATTTGGGCACTTGGCTGGCTCTGAGATTCCAGCACACACTGACAGCTTGAAGAGGGCCCAAGCCCAGGCTTCTCTGGCCTATGGCTACTGCTCTCACTTTGGGCCTTGACTAGCCTGAGGATAGGGTAGCCTGTGTTTCCCATACCTCTAGGCCAGACAGTCCATCCACAGGGCTCAAGTCTTCATCTCCTGTTGGGGAGACTGGTCCCTACATGGGAAATCTTTAATGGGCTCATGTCCCACTGGGCAAATCCCTTCTATTCAGGGCCTGGTGTCAGGGCATCTGGCTGATGTTAAGGTGGTTTTCTGGTCTCCTTCCTCAGCAGGGAGCTGGCAGCAGCCAAGGCCCCACCCTGGACAAACCTCACAAAGTTGTCCCCAGCCAGTGGCCCCAGGGCATATAGACCCTCCTGGTTTGTGCTCTCATGAGTGAAGGGGTCCACATCAATGGGATTCCTCTTGGGGCTCAGTGGTTTATCTGGGTCTATGACCAAGTCAGCACCCGCCCTGGGGAGGTAGGAGAGGTTGGGGTGGGAACCAATGAGGACCAGCACTATGGAGACTCCAAAGAGCTGCTGGTTCCCTTGTGGGTCCTGGAACACTGCCTGGTGATCCTCCTTGAAGAGCAGAGGCCGGTGCTCAGGGAGACTGCGGTAGCCCTCATAGGGGCTGGGTGACAAGATGGATTGATCACGCATCATCTGGTGCACCTTGTGATATTCAGGGTATAGCATCTTGGGCAGCTGGTTGAATACTAGGCCAGGGTCATGGACAGATCGGCGGAAGGCATGGATCACCTGGATGTTGTAGTGACGGGCAAAGAGGACAGCATCAGCTGCAGATAGCCCAGCACCCACAATCAGCACTGGATCTGAGTTTGGGGTCACAGTGCCTGCCCTCAGGGCTGCCTCCAGGGCTGACAGCTCATGGTGGACGAAGGGTAGGGTCTCTCCTGGGATGCCTAGCCGGGCTGGGCTGTCAAAGGTGCCTGTGGCTAGGACCACATTACGGGCCCACAGTGAGAAGGGCTGGTGGCTGTGGTCCTTGGCAGTTAAGTAGCCTTTCACATGGAAGAGAGGGCTGGATGCTTGGGCTTCGGGGCTGCTGTGCTCAGACTTTGCCTGCTCCACAGCAGTCACTACGGCACCAGATACAAAGTTGTGACTTAGACCCTTCTTGGTCACATAGTCCCTGTAGTAGTGGGCGATGTCACCAGCTGTGGCTCTGCTGTTCCGGAGACCCCTGAGGAGGAAGCAGATGTGGGAGCTGGGTGTCAGAGACAGGCATGGAGGTTGGTAATGTCAATGGTAATGGCACTCCCAGCTGGGGCAGGCGTCAGTGTCTCTATGTAAAGTAAAGCTAACACAGGGAGCCTGACACTCCCTGTGCCTCAATTTCTCTATTTGTGAGGCAGGGTGGTGATTGTGTCAGGAGTATCCGTGAGGCCTTGGGGGAGTCTACAAAGTTGGGTGCAAACCAAGTGTCTAGACAGGAACTTGATCATGGGGGTGACATGTCTGGGCTGGCTAGCCAGTGATGTCATTACCCCAATAGGTAATAACTGTCCAAAAGTCGCTGGCACTCAGGAGGCTGAGGCAGGAGGATCACCAGTTTAAGACCAGCTTTACATTGCAAGACCGTGCCTCAAAAGCTCAAAATAAAACCTGAAAGGCCTGTGTAAATGGTAAGATCTCATATCCATGAAGTCTGAAATGAGGTCAAGAGTCCATACAGGGTTGTGTGGAGGAGGGGAATAAAGAATGGATGGAGGTTAGTGGAGGGCTGGGCATCGGCCTCTGAATCTAGTCTTCAGTGCCATGGCAAGGCACTCCTCATTGGTACTCAGGGCTTCCTTACCCTTTTCTGTGTGACTCACATCTCCCTCACTCCCCACTCCCAGCTAAGGACTAACCCAAGGCCTTGCACGTGCTAGGCAAATGCTCTACCATTGAGCTAAATCCAAAACCCCCAACCCATGGGTCACATTCTGAAGTATAAACTTTAAAATATTCTACTGAAGCCCATAGCTGGTCCTGGGCCACATAGGAAAGGCTCTCTCCTCTCCTCTCCTCTTCTCTCTCTCTCTCTCCTCTCTCTCTCTCTCTCTCTCCCTCTCTCTCTCTCTCTCTCTCTCTCTCTCTCTCTCTCTCTCTCTCTCTCTCCTAGGACTGCTTCGTTATTTCTGTGATTTTTATGGTTTCCTCCGTCCCTTTCCAGGGACAGTGGCTGCAGGATTGGCGGGCCATGCGTGACTTAGCATGGCCTCAGACTTTCCTCTACCTTGCTGTATGACTCCACAAGGCTGCAGTTATCCAGTGCAGAGACATGGGCTAAGGGTGACTCAAAGGCCAAGATGCCCACAGGCCACTGAGGAGCTAGAGAATGTGTTTCTATTATTCCCTTCTCCTGTCTTCTGTGAAAACTGTTAGAACTGTCCTAAGACGCTACCCTCAGGAGTGTTTCATAATGGCACATGGGAGAGAGGCAAGTTACGGCAGTGCATCACTGGGGTAGGGCATTTGCTGAACCAAGGATATGGCTCCCTTAGGAAACTTACAAAGCCATGGAGAGGGAAGGTTACAAGTACTGTAGGGTAGCTTCCTCCGTAAGATACTTCTGATGGATGTTATGCATAAAGGGGCAAGTGAAGCACATGCCCTTGTCACTACACAAACCTGACATCCCTCCTTATCTGAGGGACATAGGCCCCAGAGCCAGAACTAGAGAGGCCAGTGGCATCTGTTTATAGGGGAGTCTCCTCTGCCCACTAAGTCGTCTTCCCCCCAACCCCCACCCCCGGGCCTGCTTACCTGCATTTCTTCCGCATCCAATCCTTAACCTGTAGGTCTGGGAGACTCATCCACTGGCCTTGGCTCAAGGTCACCATAGAACCTTCAATGGACTACAGAGAAAGAGGTCCTTAGGCCTTGCCTGGATAGAGAGCACCCCTCCACAGGGCTGGGATAGGTGTCAGTAGAGGAGACAAGGAGTTATATGGGAAAATGGGTGGCTCCAGGATGACACTCACATGCCAGGCACCCCCAGGGAGGTTCCGCCCCAGGACAAGGTGGGGAAGAGCACGTTCCTTCTGGCGCTTCCAGGAGAGCACAGAGTCCATGCTGCCTCCAAAGTCTGTGTCAGGGCGCAGGAGGGCATCAAAAAGCAGGGCCACGGGGCTCTGGCTTCGGCCTTCAAGGCCTTCAGAAAGGTACTCCAGGTCCTGAAGAGGGGACAGAGGTTAATGGGAGAGAATAGCTGAGTCCCACTTAGAGGCTGAGAGAAACTGGTTACACAGAAATCTCTATGGTGGGAATCTGGGGGTCTGTCACTGTGGTCCCTCTGGTATTCTTAGAGGGAGTCCTTCATTGAGAACCATGGGTCTAATGCATAGACAGCTGACATATTAGTGGTTTCAAAAAACTAGTCCCCTGCTCTTCTCTGGTTTTATGGTTGGTTCTGTGGGCTCCTCTGTCGTGTGCTTGATCTTTCAGAGACCCCTGGCTTTTCCCTAGGAGAATTCCCCTCCCACACATGTGTGCCAGACTTACCTGGTCCAGGATGGAGACCCCTGGAGCCTCAGACAGCTTTCTCTGCAGCAAGGGATGTGGATGGATGGCACCTGGCTTCACATAGGGGATGTGGCCAGAGAGCAGGTAGGACAGGCAGATACCCGAGGGACCATTGCCTGCAGAGACAGGAGGGTCAGGGAGACTCAACCTGGCTGCCCACTCCTTCATTTCATGAAACAGTCACTAAGTCCTTACTCTGTGTCAGATGCCATGTGATCATAATGATGCCATAATGATCAGGAAATAAACTAATGAACAATGGTCAAAAGCTTCCTGTGTGAAAGGTTGCTAAGTACATTTCTGCAGTGACGTCAGTGAGGAAATGGGCAGAGAGGTTAAGTGGCCTTATGTTCCCACAGCCAACAATAGGCAGGGCTTCACACTCAAGACAGACCCTATAGCCATGCAACCCTGAAACTTGGGAGGCTGAGGCAGGAAGATCTGAAGTTTGAGGCTAGCCTGGGCAACTTAGTGAGCCCCAAAGGAAAAGGAGGATGGGGTAGCTCAGAGGCAGGGGTTTAGCCTCAGCCAGGAGGGCTGTGACAGTGAGGCTGAGACTTGGAGGTGACGGTCCACCAGTGGGACAGATTGTTTCAAGCCCTGTATGTGTGCGTGCATTCGTATGTGTGTGCATGTGTGCGCGTGCACGAGCGCGCGTGTGCGTGCGTACGTGCATGCGTGTGTGTGTGTGTGTGTGTGTGTGCGCGTGTGTGTGTGCATGTGCGTGCGTGCGTGCATGCGCGTGTGTGTGTGTGTGCATGTGTGTGTGTGTGTGTGTGTGTGTGTGTGTGTGTGTGTGTGTGTGTGTGTGTATGTGTAGGGGTGATGGCTATTTCTGAGTCTGAGTGGACCGAAACTCCTCCTAGCTGATCAGTGCTGGCTCTGCCAATCTTATCTGTCTCCTGATTTTATTGCCGTCCACCTGTTTTTCACTTTTAAACTCTCTGCTCATTGGTTCCACCTGATTATTGGATTCTCAGTTTTGCAGAACTGAGGACAGGACCCATGGGCCCTATCTTTGTGATCCCCGTGTGGGCACCTAGCACAGCTGTGAACACCAGGTAATGGTATAAGGTTCTACACACAAAGCGCTAGCCCCACAGTAAGCTCATTTAAAGACAGCCATCTAGAGGCCAGCCTTAGCCTTGCTGACCTCAGACCAACAGGTCTCCAGAGCACCAGTGTATCCCCCTTCCCTGCCAGTGTGACACTTACCGATGATGACCACTGGGAGGGGCTCGGAGCTGCTGGTCCTGAGGAACTCACACCTCCAGGAGCTCATAGCTGAGACTGGAGTTCAGCTTGAGGCAGCTGACCTGGAGAGCAGAGCATAGAGAAGCCCCTGTGGTCAGGCAGGGACTACACCGCCCATTCTCCGCTCCGTTCTGGTGCAGGGTCTCGGGGGGCGGCCACAATATGCCTCATCTCGTTTTCCTCTCCTCCCATTCTCTGCCTCAGTCACCTGGGGGACCTGCCCTCCTCCCTAGCTGCCTGGGGACCAGGAACCACCATCTTTACTGTGCCTTATGCCATCCAACTCTCCGCTTCATCTCAGGGAGGGGATTCCCTGCCCAGTAAGGGTGGGGGCAAGAGAAGAATACTATTTTGGTAGCTGACATGCCACTACCCCACTGACCTACACAGTAGCTTCCTTATTGGTGACATTGGCTCATTCAAAGACCTGATACTCTGTGCAAGTAAGAGAATATTCTGGAACATCTGCTTGGGTGGATTTACTGCGGGGAAGGCCCTGTCTGACTTCCTGTTCGGGATAGGACTGGACCTTGGACTTAGGGAGACTGTCAACTAGGTTTGGGGAAGTGCCAGCAAGCCCCTGGCTCTAGAGTTCATGCGCCCTCTGCTGGCCATAATGCCTAACTGCTTACAGCAACAGAGAAGCGTTTCCAACCTGGCAGTAGGGGCAGGGCAACCTTCCCCAGGAGCCACAGCCCTGTGATCATAACCAGGGGGGCACAAACAATGACACTGGACTGCAATGGGGGAGCAGGGGTGAAGAGGTACTACAGGACTTGTCCCTCCCATGCTGACCCTGGGCGGAAGCTGCTGGTAGGACTTTAACCCAAGGCTAACTGATAATTAAGACTCTGGACTATCGTGCATGTCCCTGAAGAGCTGCAGATTCACCTAGTAGCAGCACACTGGTCTAAGGGCACATCCCCAGAACTCTTATGGAGGAGGCAGAAATCTGGGGGTTGTATATGATGAACTCTCTAGTTTGGGAAGTGGCCAGCCAGTGATGCACCTTTATGCAAATCCTTCACAGACCGAAAAAACCACAGCTGAGGCTGACTGCAGCTTGTGTGTTGGGACATAAACATCAGCATCCCCCACCAGGCGAGTCCAACCAGTCAAGGATGAGACAGCTGACATCACAGCAGCCAGTACCTGGGGTTGGCATTCAGTACTCCTCCGCTGGCGGCTGGGAGGGTGAGCAAACAACCTACCAGTGGACTGTGGGTTCATGGGTGGGCTGGTCAAGAACCATCTTTCTGGCTCAGCAGTGCTCAGACTTAGGACAGCCTCCCTGACTTGTGATGGGCCCTCAGCACCCACTGCAGCAGCCCTCCTCCCTGGGAAAGTGCAAGTGGCTTCCTGCTGATGTTGGAGATCACATGGCCTTCCCCATACAGGGCCTAAGAGGATATTGGGGTTACTTGGCCACTAGCAATAATTGTAGCAGCTGATGAAAGGCATTGCCAGACTCCTGTACAGCTGTTGCCACTGGAGGCCCAAACACACACCAGTTTATGCTTGTAATATACATCTGGGTCTAAAAGTCCTCTTTCCACTGATCCCAACCTACAGATAGACTGAGCCTGAAGGGTTCTGCTGCAGGACCCTTACCCACCTCCAGTCAGCTGACTGGACTTGAGCTGGGCCACCCTATCCAGAACCTTCTGTGCTCCTGCAGGTGTAGGGAGCTGGAGGCTCCTGCAGCATTGGCCTGATGGCCTGCCGCAGCTCAGTTTTTCACTGACTAGAAGGTGTAGCTGTGCTCAGAGTCTTGGGGATTCAGGATGCAGTTCCTGGAGAGCAGTCAGGGCACATCAAATGGCCTGGGGTTTTTCCCTCCTGAATCTTCACCATCCCCAGGAACAGCAGCAACAAAGTGTAACATCCTGGCAGGGCATTTCCTATGCATTATCTCCTTTAATCCCCAATGACAACCCATTTCTCAGACGAAGAGACTGAGGCTCCAGGGGGAAGCCATGTCCCCAGTTTCAGAGCAGGCAGATAACAGAACTGAAATTTGATCCTTGTGGGCAGAGCCCTACTAGACATTCCAACACCCCTGAAAAAAGCGTGCCAGGTCTCCCCAACTCTTTCCTTCTCTGTAATACCCCAGCATACATCGCATTGGAGCCAGCAGGAAGCCCTGTCCACACAGGCTAGACCCAAGTTGCTTCACAGGAAGTAGGAAGGGCTAATTCACGGGAGGACTTTGCACTCTAAGACCAGGCCCCTTTTCCAACACAGCTGGCAGATGCTTCACCTGGAGCTGCTGGATGCCATACACATGAGGTCACCACCAGGCTTGGACCACAGAGGTCACATCCTCCAAGCTGCTCACTCTCACTGCCTCCCACAAACACTAGCTACAAAGTTATGAAGCAAACAGTATCTCCTTAAGTCAGTCTATTCACAGGCTTTGGTTTGTAGTGTTGGATTAAGGCTTCCTAGTTAACACTATAAATTGCTGGTTGAGGGGGCAGGGAGATGGATGAGTAGGTACAGTGCTTGCCTCACAGCATTAGGACCTGAGTTCAGATCCCCTTGCTCCTGTAAAAAGCAGATGTCTATAATCCCAGATCTGGCGGGAGGTGCCCTGGAGATCACTGGTCACACAGCTAAATCAACAGGTCCCAGGTTCAGTCCAAGAGAAGCAGGGAAATGGCTCAACAGGTATCTTGTTACACAAGTGGTGACCTGATTTGATCCCTACAACCCACATAAAGAAGGAGAAAAGTCAGTCCTGACCCCCCGAGGGTGGCTGTCTGACTACCGCAAATACTTTCTCCAGCTACAAAAAAGAAAAAAATAAATAAAAATAAGGTGGTCGCCCATCCAAGTACTAACCAGGGCCAGCTTGTTTTACAAAGCATGTTCCAGGACAACCAGGGCTACACAAAGAAAACCCTGTCTTGGAAGAAAGAAAAAAAAAAAACCAAGATAAATAAAAAATAAAAGGGCAAAAAGTGAACAGTGAATGAGGAAGTCACTAGGCATTGACCTCTGACCTCCACTGTATGAGCACATGCGCCTAAGCACATAAAATGAAAAGTATAGTTTCTCAGAGATGTCGATAACTGCCCTGGTGTCACACCACAGATATTTCTGAGGTTATGAAATCGTCATATTGGGGAGGGTTGGGGCCGTGTACCATTTGCCTCTAAGACACCTAAGAGCTGGGGTTTCCTATCCCCATTGCACAGAGAAAGAAACTGAGGGAGGGTGGAGGGAGGCATCTTGTCTAAGGTCTCAGATAGCCTAGTTTGGTCCCCTTCCCCTTCATTCCCAAACAAAGCAACAAGTAAAGTGATAGCCCCACACAAAAGCCCTGGGGCATGAGGAAGTGAGCAGTCAGACAAGTATTACCTGGCCTTGGTCACAAAGAATTCTTATTCCAAGTGCCTGCCCCACGTGAGCCCAAGGATTCCTGATGCTCCATGACCCACCATTCTCTCCAAGCACCTTCCGTTCCATAAGCCTAGTGCCCAGGAACCCTTGGCTGTGCCCATCTGTGCACGGTACACAGGACACAGCACCTCACTGGGCTGTAGACACAGTGGCCATGGATGCCTCCCAGAAGCAAGGTTACCCACACTTCTTGCCACAACAGCTATTCCATGGGCTGGATGAGGCTGTTGGGGAGAGGGGCCCAGGTACCTGGCCATGGACATGTCTGGAAGGAGCAGGGAGGTCACCCAGATTCCTGCTCAGGACCAGACTACTTACTGCCCAGCTCCCGTCTGGCTACCCCTGTCCCACGGCTATCTTTTCCAACCCACAGCCTTGCCCAGGCTACTCACCTGATGGACAGTAGCTGGAGGGAGCTGGTGAGCCTGGGTTGGCAGAACACTCAGAGGAACTTGGCCACGGTGAGGGACTTGGTCACGGTGCTCTGCTCGGCTGCAGGAACAGAATGCCCATTAGCCCTGGGGATCCCAGAGGCTCTGAGAGGCCCAAGGCTAGCAGGGGTATTTCACTGCAGGGCTGGGAGGAGGCGGAGGCAAGGGCGGGGCCAGGGAAATCACTTTCATAAGCGTGAGTCAGCAGGGGCCCCTGGGTGAATGAACTTACCACTGGCCAGTCTTAAAGGGCCCCGGCTGGTCAGCCCCCTTCCTGGGCTCAGTCTGAAGGAAGAACTAGTGGCCCTTGAAAGAAATCACCTGGTCTCTTCCCTAGGGGAGGGACAACTTTGCCATGTGCCATTGAAATGACTGGCCCACTGGCCCCTGAAGTTAGAAGGTACTTCTTCCACCTGGCTTCCACCCCGGCTAGGGTGTGCTTGTGTGGTGCAGAAAAAGCCCTCAGGCACTAGCCTGACCCCTGACAATACCCACTCTGCAACTTCCTGGTTGAAGGCTCTGGACAAACCGTAGTTTCCCCATCTGAAAAATGGGTTTGAGTCCGATTCCTTTCTGGGTGGAGTATGTGGGGGTCAGGGTATGTGTGGCATTTCCCTGGTCCTCACAGACTTCCCTTCCTGTTGAGGGGGGTTCCCACTTTCTGTTCTTGAGCTCTGTCCTGGGGTGGCATTGCTTGCTGCACACTGGGTCTGGAATAGTACTCCATATAGGTGTTCAGTATTTGCTCAACAGAAGGATGTTGGGCAGGGGTTTAGGTCACTGCACAGACCTTGGTGGCCACTACCTGTTCCTGTCACCTATCACCCTCACGATCCTCTCTGCTACCAGGACCAGGACTGGGGGAGGGTGTTAGGCTTTTGCTCTAAGAGCCAACTTATAGAGGGACTCCACTCATTAATCAAGAAAGTGACACTTTGATGCAATTTTCTAACTAATAAATAAGTACTCCAAATAAAAAATTTTTATTAAAA
The DNA here is from genome assembly GCA_033318265.1 of Phyllotis vaccarum. NCBI lineage: Eukaryota > Metazoa > Chordata > Mammalia > Rodentia > Cricetidae > Phyllotis > Phyllotis vaccarum. Next base: position 95,539,975 of record JARWLC010000003.1, read on the forward strand.
ATGTTGAAGATAGGACTTGGCGAATACTTCAGTAGATCCTGTGCCTAGCATCAAGGCCCTGGGTTCAAGCGCCAGAACCATTTAAAAAAAAAAAATCCCTCCACAAAACCCTACATGCACTCATATGCATATGTTCAAACCTGGACTCAAGGGCTGGGAGATAGCCCTGTGGCAGAGCATTCACGCACACGCTCACGTACACACACACACACACACACACACCTCTGAACTCTAGTTTGGGAGATAGCCCTGTGGCAGAGCATTCACGCACACGCTCACGTACACACACACACACACACACACACCTCTGAACTCTAGTTTGGGAGATAGCCCTGTGGCAGAGCATTCACGCACACGCACACGTGTACACACACACACACACACACACACACACACACACACACGTACACACACACACACACACACACACACACACACACACACACACACACACACACACACACCTCTGAACTCTAGTTTGCACTAACAGTTTCAGTGGGAGAGTCTGTTCCCCAAGGAGCACATGGTGCCAAACCTCAGCCTGGGTGAATAGGTAGGAGGTAGTGGTGAGGTGAGCACAGCTGGCTGCTGACCTGGGTTTAGAGAGGAGGTCAGGTACCTGCAGCCCACAGCCTTGGCCTCCTCCCCCGAGGGGTCTTGGACTGTAATTTGTGCTTAGGGCCCAGTGATCAGAATTTTTGGTTTAATGTTCTGGTGTCTTCCTTAAGATTCTTGGTCATTTCTTAACAAGGATGTGCATTTGCACTAAGCCTGACAATGTTCACCAGCCTGAGTGGGAGCTGCCTTGGGGTGAGCTCTTCTGTTGGGACACTCTCCTCAGAGGCTTAGTTTACCAGGGCTCAGCTGCAGAGGCTCACTGGATCAGGTAACATAAGCTTCAGAGAGTCCCTGCTACTGGTCTCAGCTCAGTGCAGGTGTGCTTTGCCACCGGGGGTGAGAGAACTCCCCTCTCCGTACCTCTACAGTCTCAAAGTGTATTTCCCACACACCAGGATCTGGAGTGGGCTCTGAACTCAGTGAGCGATCCTGGGGTCTGGAGCACAGTTGCAGGACACATGTGTGCATGGGTCTGGCTGTACCCCGCTTCTCCACTTTGACACCTCACAGTGATTGGCTGCAACTTGCCCATGCTTTTGGATATGTAAATTGAGGCAAAGGGAGCAGTACTCAGGATCAGGGCCTCCTATTTTGGAGCCTCAGCTGCCAAGGGGGGAAACCGGAGGTGGCCAGGGGATAGGGCCTGGAAAGCCAGGACAGAGGGACTGGCTTTTCTCCAGGCTGGCCCCCGCCCATGGCCCTGGCCCCTTACTGGAGTTGCCTGATGGGCACTTTGTGAACTTTCTCCTTTTTCCTTGTTTACCTGTCCAGCAGTTATCAGCAGCAGAGCCATTGAGATGAAGATAAGAGATGCCACAGAAAGCAGGCCAAAGGGCACTGTCAGAGGGGACCTGTGTAGCCAGCAGGCTGGCAGGAGTAGGCTGCTCCTCTGAGCTCCTGGGAACATCTGGGCTCCTAACGGTCCTCTCTCCTGGGGCCTGCAAATACACACAGGCTCCTGGAAAACTCAGACTCATAAAAAATGAGTCTTTAGGACAGGTGCATCCTGGGAGGCTCACTCACACTAAAATATTATGGAAAGAGAGGCTGAGATTCAGCTTGCTCAGGAAACCTGTCTTCCGTTCTGTAATTCTGGCTATAAAATGTGCATAAGGCAATCACAGCCCAAAAAGGGAATGTAAAACGCTGGGTGGAAAAGGCTGGGCTAGATGGTTCACTGTGCACACTGGAGAATCTAAGTTTAGTTCTGTGACATTCACGTAAAAACTCCACTTGGTGACATGTACCTGCAATCGCAGCACTGTGGTGACAAAGACAGGTGGATGCTGGGGGCACTTGTTCAGCCAGGCTTGCTGAAATGCTGAGCTCCAGGCTCAGTGAGAGATTCTGTATCAAAAAACAAGGTGGAGAACAATGGAGAGAGACATTTGATGTTGCCTTCTGGCTCCACACCTGTCCTCACAGGGGCTGATACACCTGCACCTCACCCACCAACAGGGTAAAGTGTTGTTAATTTTTATACTGATTTCACTTTTCCCCCCCCCCAGGGTTGTGATCAAACCCATGGATTTGTAGACACTAAGCATACATCAGCCACTGAGTCCATCCCAGCCCTGTGGATTACATATGTCAAGGCAAACAGGGAATGTTGGGGCTGTAGTTCAGTGGGACAGCACTTGCCCAGCACACAGGCAGTAAAGGAAGCATTTGCACACAGGTGAAGTCTCTAAGCAGAATAAGCCTTTCTACTGTCCTTTCCATCTTTCTCCTGCTCTGGTTTACTGCTGCATGCACCTCACACATCACAGGCCTTAATGTCAGGCCTGGAGTGATCGGAACCTGGACACCTGCTCAGGAGTGTGAGAGCCTCTGGAACATGACAAGGGGCTAGGCAGAGTGACCCCCAAGACTCTGTTTCCTTGATGCAGCAGCCATGGGGCTTCCTAGGCCTCAAAGGGATGTGAGCTGAGGGAAAGGCCTGGTGTGGGTGAGGGGCTTGGGCTTGCTCCCATCACTCCTGCAGGCTACCACCATTCATCCCTCCCTGGCCTATCCAGAACCATCTAGCAGACCCCTCTCTCTATCTATCTTCATCCCCTCTTGTTCCCAGGGACCAGACACTGTGAATAGATAGTTTTTATACTAGGCCGCTACTCAGAGATGTTCTTCTCAAGACCAAGGTCACCCAGTATGAAGGCAGCAGAGCTGGGTGTTTCCCAGAAAACTGGTAGTGAAGGAAGTAGTGATTCTCAACCTGTGGGTCATGACCCTCATGGACCCACATATCAGATATTTACATTATAATTCATAACTAGCAAAATTATAATTATGAAGTAGCAATGAAGTAACTTTATGGGGGGGGTCACTACAGCATGAGGTTGTACTAAAGGGTCACAACATCAGGAAGGTTGAGAAGCACTGGACCAAAGAGAGTAAGAGCTTCAGGTAGGCAAGCACAGGAGTGTTCAGTTCCTCAGGTGGGTGAGCAGAGCTGTGCTCATGTGCTAGCTGCCACACTCCTGGTGGGTTCAGGGTGGTTCCATCTGCACTCCAGCCCAGCAGTGAGAGAGCAGGTGCATTATTATTCTACTTAATCCCCAGTGAAGAAAATGAGGCCCTGAGTAAATGGAAGCTGGGTCTGTGATCCTACCTAGGCTAGGGCTCTGCCACAAAAAGCCCAGGCCCTTCCGGCTCATGACACACAAACAATATTTGTTCAGGCTCATGATGTCCATGCCCTTGACCCTCAAATTCATTAGTCCCTGCAGCGCAGAGGTGGCCAGATATTTTAACAATGACAAGTTTACAGATACAGCAGCTCATAGGAGCTTCCCAAGCTGGAAGCTGAGTGAGGGCCTTTCACGACAGCCTGGCCTACCAGCAAAGATTTGTGTGACACTTGGGATCCAGTGTGGGTGGCCAGTGCCTTCCTGTGCCAACCTATTTAGGGGTCAGCAGTGTGGGCCCCTAGGGAGATTGCCAAAGATGGGGACCTAGGACCCTCATGAGGAGAAAGAGAGAGGCTGAGCCCCAGGGGGCTATGCACTCAGGGAGGATGCTGGGAGGCTCCAGGGCCTTGCAACAGCAGCAGCTTCCTCTACTTGCCTGGTTATTTTGTCTTTCCCTTAAACAGGGAGGGGACAATCTGTAGGAGAGTGAGGACATTTACTCTAGGGTCTGGTGGCAGGTGTACAAGGGTCCAGCCACGGTGTGCAAAAGTCTTCCATTGTTGCCTCTAGATTCTAGTTCTTTCTGTTCAGGCCACTTGACCTCAGGCAAGCGGCTTCATTTCTCTGGTCTACCCCGTCTGTGAGACAAGAAACCAGACCAATCATGCTCCTCCAGGCAGTTACATGGAGAGATTCTGAGGTACACTGAAGTAAGCTGAGACACCACAGCTTAACTGGGGGCAGCGCTATTAGACTCATAGGGTTGTCCTACCTCAGGTCTGGGTGTCAAGGAAGAACTAGTTTGGCAATCACCAGGGTGGTGGCCACACATAGACCAGACCCCCCCCCTCCTCAGTTCACCTCCTGCAGCCAACCGTCGGAAGTCACGGTGTCTAAAAGAAAGGCATTTTTCTGTGAGCCAGGCCAGCTGGGCAGTAGGGTCATGGGTCACTCAAGGGCCTTTGGGAAGTCCCCAAAATTGCTTGGTTTCCCTGACAATAAATTGTGAACTCAGCGGAGAGCTTATGTCTACCCTGGGATCTCATCATTCTGGGCTGTCCTAATCAGAAAGGGCAGTGATTCATGGGAGCTGTGGTCACACCACTAAGAGCAGGCACTGCATAGCACTTCCCCAGCTACCTACTGGGAGCAGGTCAGTCACCACTGCCTGTGCCCAGATGCCAACATCTTGTAGCTGTTAAGAAGGCAAGCAGAGAGGCAAAGGCAGCAGGCTGTGTTTGCCACGGGAATGAGAGGAGATCATGAAATTGCACCAATACCAGGTCCCACAAGTCAGAGAGGGGAGAGCAGTTGACTGGATTGCTGGAGCTGAGGGCTTCTAGACGGGCTGCTTTGGCCTTGGCTTGTTCAGCATGAGGATGGAACCCAGGGTCTCTCTCACCCTGCTGGATAAGTGTCCCGCCACCGAGCCACATCCCCAGTCCCCTTTTCAAACTTTTTACTTTGAGATAGGGTTTTACTAAGTTGCCCAAGCTAGCCTTCAACTTGGAATCCTCCTGCTTCAACCTCTCTAGTAGCTGAGATCACAGGACTGTGCCAACAGGCCCAAGTAGATTTTTAAAACAAAAGGCAGAAAGCAATTTGACCATATAAGCATTTTCTGCCTCTCAAAATTACTCATTCATGCAGTGGGTCTCACCTGCCCAACAAATACTCAAGTGTTCATTGAATAAATGAGTAAGGCTTACTCCTCTGGCCCTCACTCTTTAAATATATATAATGTATCCCAGCCTGGCTTTGACTTGCTGCAGAGCCAAGAAGAATTCTGAACTTCTGATCCTTTTGTCTCTACCTCCTGAGTATTGGGATCACAAGCTTGAACCACCATGTCCGTTTTGCAATGCTAGGGAGGGAACCCAGGCTGCATGCATGCTATGCAAGCATGCTAACAACTGAGCCACATCCCTAGAAATCTCGTGGCTTTCTGGTTTTTCTGGTTGACTACTAGAACATTCTGGAGTACAGATGACCCTGTTGATGTCACATCACAAGCCCCTGATTGACAGACATGTCTCCCATGATTAAATCTTTGGCAACAATTTTGAATTGGCCAAAGGTGAAGACAGCCTTGCAGTACACCATGGACCCTTCCTCCAGGAAAGACAGCTTTGTTGTAGCCACAGAAGAGTGGACAGAGCTGTGAAGTCAGAGACTCTGAGCTACATCTTGGCTCTGGTCTTGTTAGCAGAGCACACTTGGGCAGCCTCCTTCTCTGGGCCTCTATGTCCCTATCCATAATGTCCAGCAATGCCTGCCACCCACTGCGGTGAGTTTCTGGCTGGTACACTGCAGGTCCTCAGCAGAGGGCTGAGATCCCTCCCCTCCATTTAGCCCCTTCTGACTCACTGAGTGGCCCACCATTCCCAACACTTAACCCTGGCAGCCCCAGGATCACCAAGGCCTACCTTCTTCCAGCAGGCTAGAGGCCCAGGGAAGCCCAGCCACTCACACTGTCTCAGGCCTTCTTGATAGTTCTGATGCTTGATAGCACCTCAAAGTCCCAACTATACTGCGTGAGACCTCCACCACAGTTCAGCCTGTGACATACAGCAAAAGAGTAACAGCTGCCCTGCTAAACCACTCTGGGGACATGGGCTAGGCCCTAGGATGACAGCCTTAGGCCATGGAAAGGAATTCTGTTGGAAGAGGCATCTATCTGCCCTCAGGCCTAGAGTTTCAGCACAGGCCTCCCACCTCACTGGTTCCTGTTCTTGAGGGTCTTGCTATGTGTAACTCATCAGAGGAGACAGTGGCTGCGGTGGGCCTGAGGACCCTGCATGCTGATTGCAAATGAGGGGTCTGCAGACCTTAGGTTCCTGGCTGTCTGACCAGCATCCTGGCTGGCTGTCCCATTTCCATTTCCAGCTAACAGGCTGTGACCTGTTCAAGTTCATTGCCCAGAGAGTTCCAAGAAGTGGGGCCATGGTGCTGTTTGCTCTCTGGCCCACACACCTGCTGCCCATTGGTCCCCTTATTGTTTTGGTCTTATGTGTGGTGGTTCGGTGCAGTCTGTTGTTTGCTGCCCTCACCAGGCTCTGGAAACTCCACAGACCTTCCATTTAGGACAGGTAAGGCCAGTGACCTGCAGGTCACAGAGAGGATTGGAATCAGCTCCAGGGCCTTTCTCATCTGTGCAGAATAGTTTCAGTGCCAAGCACTGGAATGACCCAGGAAGGTAGCTCTGGACTTTTCAGGCTTCTGTGGCAGGATGTGGGAAGCAAGAGAGGCTGTCTCAGCCAGGCAGTGGTGGTGCACGCCTTTAATCCCAGCACTCAGAAGAGGCAGACAGATTTCTCTGAGTTTGAGGCCAGCCTGGTCTACAAAGGACAGCCAGGGATACACAAGAAAACCCTGTCTCTGAAAATAAAAACAACAAAAGAGGCTTATGCTTGCATACCCTGCTCCTCTTAGAGCCTGCTGACCTCCAGCTCAGTAGTGTCAGCTGATGGTCCACAGGATGTGACCTAGCCACCCAGTGAAGTGGGGACACACTGCATCCTTCTGCTGACTCTGAGTCCCTGCCTTATGAACTCTGCTTGGGCACACCTCACTGGATCCATCTCTGCTTCTGTTGGGATGAGCATGGACAGCTCCAGGTGTGGCATTTTCAGCTGCCTATGCCTTGGGCTCATGCCAAGTCATCTACCAGCACATTCCATGCTGAGGCAGTTTGTCAAAGACGACCATGCAAGCCAACAAGTGTGTCTTGCATAAGTTTTGTGCGTCAGAGTGATTAAAACAGAAGAGATCTTTGGAAAGAATTGGGAGGTAGAGTGGATGGGTTGGTTGGAAGCTCTGGGGAAGGTTCTGTGGCAGGGAAGAGGTGGGGTATGGGGCCAGGCAGAGGAGGGAAGGCCAAGAAGGCTCTCTATGACAAGCCCCAGCTGGGGCTAGGCAGATCCCTGGAGAAAGCCTGAGGCTGGCAGGGATTCCCAGGTTGGAAGACAACTCTGACGTTTTTGCTTGGATTCAGGGCCTAGCGTTGGGGGTGGGGATGGTACCTGAGTGGGAGTTGATTTCTGGCTGGATTGTGAGGAAGTGATGGGGTCTGCTCTGGTGGATTTATGGATGGACTACAAAATCCAGCATGAGCAGCAGAGGTGTCCTACAACATTCTGAGCCACCAATGTTCCCAAAGAAAAGCCCACATCAGTGGCCACCATGGACTCTTGTGGTATAGACTCCACCAGCTGCCACTGACCTGTCAACTGTGGCTGACCACAAGCTGCAGATGAATGGAGAAATCTGTAGGGCAGGCATGACTCTCATGGGGTGGTGTGGGCAGGATCACACCCTTGAGGCAGGACAAGAGCTCTGAAGCTGGGCCATGGTCAGGGGAGCTATGAAGTCTGTCTATCTGTGCAGATGTCCAGGGCATGGGGAGCATGGGGCTTGTAGTGTAAGTGCCAGTGTTAATGGCAAAGAGATGGGCACAGGCCCTTGTTTCTCCAGAATGGAGAAGGGGGTAGAGTGGAGCTGAGAGATGGCTTATTTTTGCTACACTGGGGAAAGTCTGTTACTGGCTGGAACCTTAGTGTGCTTCTCAGGGTTTAGGACTCCACCGGATGTGATTCTGGCATTGCCTGGTCTTCATCCTCACCATAAGGGTCTCTTACGTGACCTAGAAGTACCTCCCTGGCTCAGACCAGGGTGACTTGTAACCTAGGTGTTGGGATGAAACTAGACTGGATTACAGGATCACCACCAAGGCTGGTTGCCATGTGGGATGAAACCCGAGATTTCACAGCTCCTTCTCCAAATTCAAAGCAGAGCCTCTCTGAGGGTGTTTTTTTGCTCAGGAAGAATGGCTCACATCCTCCTGGGCAGAAGCCACACAGCCACAACCTTAATTGTTCCTTATCCAGGTCACTGTCACTGCTCAATGAGAACTCTGGGAACTGTTATGAGCTGTATTTGCAAGGTTCCAGTGAGGCTTAGGGACACACCCATGCTTAAGCAGGGACACTGTGATGAGCTTGAGTTAGAAAACGTAAGAGCAACAGGGTACTTGGATGAGTAGCGGAACCTCTTGCCCTACTGACACAGCCCTGACAGGCAGGATCAGGCCTGCTTTTCCTCAGCTCTGTGTGCTGGCAAGTCTGTCCTGTCCTACAGCCTTGGCTGCTGTGGCTTTCTACAAACACATGCCAGCAGCCCTGTCGGGCCTGGGCAAGCTTGGAGGCTTCACACAATTGGTGCATGGGTGGAGGGTGGGGGCAGCCTCGCCCTCAGGGCTGAAGAGGAACTGTGGTCCAGATATTCTCTCCTGCAGTCCATTCCCACTTCATGGAGATGATACCCAGACATGGAGGTCAGACACCATTAGCTGGCCTGGCTCCACTCCTATCCGAGTGTGCTCCAGGATAGGCCTGCTTGCTGCTGTCAAGGATTCTAGGTCAACTTCAAACCTTCACGACCTCCTTCCTATGCATGGACCATCATCACATCAAGAGGGCAGTCTCCATCTCTCCAATCAAGGACAGGATAAGATCCCTTGCCATATGCTCTCACCTTGGGGGTCTGAGTTTACTGAGACCCATACTTTGCCTGCTAATGCCGGGGTACACAAGCCTGGGTATAGGGACAGCAAGACACACAGTGAGACAACTCTCCACTTCCTGTAAAGTGACGTCCAAGCAGGGAGAGGGTTACTCAGGATCAGGGTAAGCCCTATGTGCTCCACTTGAGTGACAGCCATACGCTCTTCACAGTGGCCTAAAGTTCAACATCTGGTGCTGTGCTGGGGACCTGATGATGGAAAGAGACACAAGCCTTATTCTTAGGGTGGTGACTTCCCTAAGCATGGGAAGATTCTGGGCAGGCTGACCATGTTAGGAACAGCCTTTCTGAGGGAGAGCGATTAGGCAAGACCAGAAAGACAGGAATGGAGGGGAAAAAAAGGCTGCCAAGTCAACAGCACACAGGTGCAAAGGCCTTGAGGCTGGCAGTCTGAGAAATTGAGGGGTAAATGCCAGAGGGAGGGAATCAAGGGAATCAAGTCAGGTTGGGGGTTGTTGTGGTAACAAGGAGCTGGTGGCCACTCAGGAGCTCTTCTAAGAGCAAAAGGGAGACCTCGGGGAGTGACATACCTCCACATACATGTTGAAGACTGGAGAGGAGAGAGTGGGTCATTAACTTTGGCAGTTGTTCCAAGGAAGCCTCAAGGTCAAAGCTACTTCTTGGAGGAGATGGAAGCTTCCCTAGGGAGGGATGGCTTCCAGAGAGTTCCGTGTGCGTATGCCTATACATGGGCATATGCTTGTCAATACATGGGTGCAGGTTGCATGCATGTGGAAGTGTGCACATTCGTGTGTGTGCAGAGATGGGCAGGTCGGCAGTGGTGTCTCAGGTCTAGTAGCAGGAACCAAGGTCAGAGTTGTGGCCCAGAGTTGGAACCCAGAGTTGGAGACTGTCTCTTTACAGAGTGGCCTACCTTCTCCTTTCTTCTGGGGTGAAACATGTGCCAGATGGGGAGACACGAGGCTGCACACTCGGAGCAGCCATTTCTGAAGGCAGATGTGGACCGAGGCACAGCTGGCATCATGTGTCTCTTTGCTCACTCAATTGCATTTCTTCTTTGGGGTCTTATGGGAAGAAGGGGCCAAGAAGGTGAGGCATGAATTCCATGGGGCAAAGCATGCCCATCTGTGTGACCCCATGGCATTTGGGGAGGGCATATCTGTCCCTCTTGGAGGACTTCCATCAGGCTCTCTCTTTGGTTTTTAACCTTTTCCTGTTGTTTATCTCCAGTTCATCAGCACCTTTTCTCAGTGCTGGAGTAAATTTAGTCACATGGATCAGAATACTCCCGTGGTGGGTGGCTCTTTTCTCAAATCCCACCCTGTGCTTTGATGGATACAGCCGGACTCTTCCTTGAACTGTGCCTGGCTATTTTTGCCCCGACTTCTGATTTCTTGTTTCCTTCCTCACCATGGCTTTGGGTTCCTGGTTTCTTCAGACAGATCAGCCTCATGGCCCCAACTTCCTGTTCTCAGTAAGGCGCCCTTGACATTCCAGGCCTCAGAACATCCTCGCAGTACTGAGTCAGTCATGGGACTGGTCAGGAGCCCTCACAGAAGATCACCCCGTAGCTACGAGCCATTTCACTTGGCTTTGTTGCCAGTGCACACTGTGGTCCCCAGAGAGCATACTCTTGGCCACCCCTCTGTCCTGGATGGTGCAATATCACAGAGCCTCTGTCAGGAGAGTGGGCAGGAACAGGTAGGTTACTCCTGGCTGTGGGTCCCCTTTACATCAGCAGCACATAAGAGATGCAAACCAGCTTCACATTCACTGAATCCCAAGTCCTAAGCTGAAGGCCACAGGGGTTTTCTACAGCTCCCAGGAGCCTGATGCCTGTGCTTCCCATAGCCTCTGTTCATCAATACCCACTCAGGCAGGGAAGAAGAATCCAAAATGGAAGGTCCCGTTTCTTCAAGAGGAAGGAGCATCATTATTTTTAAAGGCAGGCAGCACATGGGTTGATAGTGTCTGTCACATAAGCAGAGAACCACAAGCTCTATGAAGGGCCATGCCAGGGCCCAGCTCATCACTGAGATGCTGCTGCCTGGCAAGGGGGTACAACCTGGGACAGTGCTTCTTCCCTCCCAAGGACAGAAGCTGCTTGCCTGTCATATTCATTCGCTTCCTGACACACTAAGTCCTTCATGGTTCTCTCTGAGTCCTGGGAGGCTGAACCAGGGGACCTCATGCCCATGCACTACACAAGCTTGCTTTCTGGTTACATTTGATCAAGGCAGCCATGGCAAGACATGGAAGAATAGAACGGGAGTGGCCAGGGCAGGAGTGGTATGCTGAAAAATCAGCTGTTCAGGGCCAGCAAGATGGCTCAGTTGGCAAAGATGCCTGTGGCCAAGCCTGATGACCTGAGTCTGATCACTGGGACCCATATGGCAGAACAGACCCCTGAAAGTTGTCCTCTGACCTATACATATGTACTACTCTCCAACAGTAAATAAAAACAAGGAAAAAATTAGAAAAGCAAGCACCAGCTTTGGGGGTGATGTAGAAAGCTGTACTGTGCTGCTTCCTATGGTGTGACAGCCTCTCCACCGCCGATTTTACATGACCAGAGTGACACTTGGGGTTTCTGAAGGGCAGAGTGGGACAAAGATTTCATGACTGGCTGGACACTGCTACCTCCAAGACATACAATCCTGAGAGACCTGAAGATCTCAGTCAGGAGCAAAGTGGGTGGGGCCAGCCAGCTTGCCTCATCTTTAAGGATGTGTTGATTTCTAGTTTGTACCATATAACATTTAATAGCAGGTGTACTTAACAACTGACTCACAACGATTCCTGGAAACTTAACAGGCCCTGAGTGCTGGGGCTAAACAGGCTGGCACTTGGTTGGGCCAGGGCCTGTCAAGGCTCCCACTGGGGCCAGGCTCAGCACCATGGTTCTGTCTTCCCTGTCAGACTGTCCTGGGGAGGGGTGGTAATTGACATAAAGGCAGCTTAAGCTTCCTCCTGCTGCTGTCTTTTGGTATGTTAGCGCCTCTGTCCTCTGCGCTGGGCTCCTTTGAGGGAGCTTGCTGAGGAGAAGATGGATGAATGCCTGCCCAGATTGTCTAACTGCAGCCACTTCCTCCACAGGTCAGCCTTCCCTGTGAGAGTTCAGCATTTTCAGAATAAATGTCTCCGAGACCAAACAACAGGAAACCACAGAGCAGGGTGAATTTGAGGACAGGAAGCTGCTGATAAAGGTGACATCAGCACCCAATATGGCTGGTAGATATGACAGTCAGAGACCCTTCAGGAGGTAACTGGTCAGCCATGGGGCGAGACAGCCAATCACAGCCCGTGTGCCTGGTTAGGCATTTGACACACTTTAGTGATGACGGTTGTAAGAAGCTATGCACTGTGTAGAGGCCCAATGTGGGCCACAAGCCAAGTGTCAATCATGAAGACTCATTAAAGAAGTTCTGGCATGTTCTCCTCTTGGAGAATCCCTAAGGCAGCTGGGAAGAATGCCCAAGGTTGCCAGTGAACAGACTAGTGGGTAGATTATGCCTACTGTGTGAAGGCAGAAGATGGGGTGCAGGAGGGGGCACGAGGGGATACCGGAGTCAGTAGCAGCATGGGTCAGATGGGATGAGTATTAAGGCTGGCTCATTTTCCATATCTTTTTTTATTACATGGCCCAGGCTGGCCCTGCACTCACTGTGTGTGCAGCTTGATCTGACCTTGACCTTGTGGCGGTTGCCCTACCTCAAGCATTGGGATTGACTCCATTTTCATTTATCATCTGGCCAAACAGTGGCTCACAGTTTAAACGTGAATATTTGATCACTGCAATAGGCTGGCTTGGTAGCTTCTTTGCTGGAGAATCCCTGTGTAATTTTCACTGCCTGACAGTGGCCATTCCTGGCCACACTGGTTTTGCCAATGTCATGCCTACCCTTGGGGCTCCTCCACATGGATGGTCTTTAAAGCCACCTTGGGTTTTTGTCTTCTGCTGAGGGTGGAAGTGTCAGGGTAGTCGTGTTAGGGCTGAAGCTTCATAGGGTGGTGTAGGGGAGCAGCAAGTATTACTTCATTTATAAGATGAATGATCTCCAAGGTTATACAGGGAGACTAGCCAGTTTAAGTTATGCTTCAGTGAACTACTGAATATTTATGAGCAAGAGGTTAAGGAGAAGGGCCAGGGTGACATGTGGGTAGATGCAGGCAATAGTGGCAGGGTTAGTGACCTGCCCCGTGGGATGGGTCAGCCAGAGCTGGCCTGACTGTTCTCTGGTGGACTTTGGTCAGTCCACAAAGGCAACACTTCACATGGGCCTCAGCGAACAAGATGGGCTCTAGTCTGGGGAGGATGGGAAAGGAGGATGGCTGTTTCCCTGTGGGCTGAAGAGCAGTGAAGTCAGGGGGAGGGGCTAAGCAAAGCAGGGTATACAAAGGGCCTGGGGTAAAGGGGTGATTATGAAGTCCACAGCAGGGCCCCACAGTGGACTGGAGTGGCCTCAAGAAGAGACAGTGGTGACAACAGACAGTTTTCCACTAAGCATGGTGGGGACCTGGGCCTGTCTATTCTGGATAAGTGGCCCAACCACTCCAAGGATCAATTTCCATATGCCTAGGGAGAGCCAAGAAGAGAAACAGACTGAGGCTTGGTCCAGGAACCCATACCTGGGGCAAAGGTGTCAGCAGCCATACGCCATCTTTATCATCAACAGAAAAGAGAGCTCTAGGCTAACTGGGCTGGGTTTCTGGTCTTCTAGCCAACTACACCCCTCCCTCTTGCCTGCACATCCTAGCTTTGGAAGGCACCCCTGGCTAAAGCCCTGCCTTCCTGGGTCCTTATCTATACCTTTTGTGGTCAGCTGGGTTTCTAGAGATGGCTGTCTACTATCTGGGCCCAAGGGCTTGGCCTTGCAATCCTCACAGCTAGGTTACTGTAGGATGGCCATGTCCTGACTCTGGAGAGCAGTGAGCCAAAGGTGGGTGGGCTGCTGCTGCCGCTGATCCTTGCTGGGCCCTGAGGGCAATGGGGCTGTGGTCCTGGAGCTTAGGGACACAATGTTCCTTAAGTGATCCACCAGCTACTCAGGACAAGCAATGATGACAGGTAGAGGGGAGGGAGAGCAGCTAAGAGCAAAAGGTGAACTCCCAGGGGACCCAGAAATCCCCTTTCTTAGGCTCAGACTGCAAGCTGCCACCTCTGCTGGGTTTCCTCCCTCAAATGCTTCTCCTATCTCAATGGCTCAAACAGCTCCATGCTCACTGACCCACAGGCTCCATGCTCATCCTGACCTAAAGATTCCATGCTCACAGAGACCCACAGGCTCCATGCTCACTGACCCACAGCAAATCTCACCAGCTCCCCCTGGAAACTCCTTTGGGAGTTGGATGGTTTTGTACCATGCCTGACAATTCTGCCTCAGAGGCTCAGTGTAGCTGTTCCCTAGGCATACAATGATCTGACAGTCCACCCTCTTACTTCCTACGTTTGCAAACACTGTCTCCTCCATGAGACGCCAGCACCCTATATATAATAGTGATTTCTGGGGTTGGAGAGATGGCTCAGTGGGTAAGCCAGGCATGGCTGTGCATGCCTGTCATCTAACTGTTAGAGGGCGGAGACAGCTGAGGTATAGTGAGAAGGCTGGGTAGCAGCAAATGCCTTTAAACCTAGCACCGGAGCCTGGTGGTAAAATGGAGAATAATAGAGGGAGGCAGCCAAGTCTTTGGCTTCCATGTACGTGCATGAGTGTGTACGCGCATGCGCAAACACACACACACACACACACACACACACACACACACACACACACACACACACACACACACACAGGATGCATCTGTTTCTCCACAGAGCCCTAACCACTCCTTCATATGCTTTACACTTACCTGTTCATTTGTTCGTGTGATCCTCTAGACTGGGATGTGAGTTCCAGGGGTGTGAGGTAGGGTGTCTTCCTTCTCCCTTCTCAGGAATGGATCTTTCCGACCTTGGAGACACAAAGCCAGATGGCCAGCTCTGGTAGAGCTCTAGATTGGGGGCTATAAGCTGGAGTTGGGGTCCAGTGGGGCAGGTACTGAAGCCCTGGCTTGGGTCTGTCAGATGGTGAAGGAAGAGATGATTTGGCCATTATGAGGCTCTTGAGAGCCAAAGGATGTTGGGCACCAAGGGAGCCTCCAAAGCAAAAACAAGGTATGATCAGTGTGGGAGGAAGCACCTTCAGGGAAGTCACAGAGGCTCTAGGCTTGAAGGGTAGCACTCTGCTGTTGCTTGGGTATGCTGATGAGCTTTGAGGGGTGCAGAGCTCACAGGGCTACCACCCCATGGTTCTGGGGGAAGGTGAGATGGGCAGGGACAAGTCCCTATGGGTGGTTCTGGGTACCAGACTGGGGGAGGTCAGAAAGCCCTAGGAGGAAGGACAGAAAGGGTGGGCGAGGGCCAGGCTTGGTGGTGTGCTGAGAAACAGGAGGGCCTGAGTAAGCAATTAAGGCTTGCTCAAAAGCCCCAGCTGGTCCAAGGTCTAATTCTATAAGTCAGTTGACTAGCTTCTCCCCAGTGGCTATCTAGAATATTCTGTTTCTTTGCATCTCTCTTGTTACTATCAAGTGGGAAGAATGGGATGGGGGATGGGAGGGATAGTGAGTGAAAGGAGAAAGGGGGGAGTGCGTGTGTGTTGGTGGCTGACATATGCCCATATCCTAACCCCAAGAATTGACTGTGTGGGAAAAGGATCTTTACAGGTGTATCAAGGACCTTGAAATAACATCAACCTGGGTTGGTTAACCCTGAGTCTGATGTCCAGAATGTTTATTAGAAACAGGGCTGGGAGATCTGACCGAAGCTAGACTGAGGTCGGGATAGAGGCGGCCTCATGTACGGGGATGGCAGGGCCAGCAGGAGTAATCCTGGGATTGGGGTGGGCTGATCTGCCTGTCTCTGGTCTTCAGCTTCCCTATCTGCTAAGAGATTTTTCTGTGGTCTTAAGCCCCAGCCTGTGACTAGAGACTACCCCAGCCACAGGACACTTGCATAGGAGGAGGCAGAAGGTGGGAGACAAAGAGACAGTGCCAGGCAGAGGAGGGATGGTACAGAAGCTGGCCTTCCCTCACTCGGGCAGACCATCCCTAGTGGTGTCTTTCCTGGCAGCAGTCTCACAAGGCAATGGGAGACCGAGAGCCAGCTGTCTGCAGCTTCATTTGCCTGTGGCTATGAACTTGAAGGCTTGGGGGTTGTGCTGTCAGCCCCTGAGGCCTTTTTAAAAGTGGGGAGATTGTGTGGTGGTGAGGATCTTCAGATCCTAGGGTGTGTATGTGCATGGAGGCCTATGCTCAAGGGAAACTGAGGCAAGCCAACTTTCCTGGGGGTCACCACATCAGAAAGTAGCAGGGTGCCATGGAAGGCCAAGGATTTGAGGCTTGGCCAAGTACGTAGCACCTAACTACCTTGGACTTTGGAGGCCTCTTCCTCACAGCTATTTGCTTCTGTGTGATCTAGGGATCAGCCTGTCCTGGAATAGATGCTGTGTCCAAGAGCCTGGATTCATGATAGAGATAAGTCCCAGCATGGAGAGCTGTGATCTGAGCTGAAAGTGCCTCAGGGCCACCAGCAGTCAGGGCCAAGGAAGGCTGAGGGCCCAGCAGGCAAACCAAGGAAGCAGGCCTGGACAGGGACTGGACAGGCCATGTAGAGCTCAGCTGCAGCCTCTCCTGGGGCAGCTCAGCTGCCTGGTGGATGTCACCCAGGACTCAGGGTGGCTGTGAGGGTCCTCTGTTGACTTTGAGGGACAGTCAGGGTTCAGTGAATAGGGGATAGGTCATCAGGACCCTGTGTGATTTCTGCCCAGAGGAGGAGAGTGAAGCCAGCCTATAAACTGACCTCAAAAGCAGGCCCAGGGATTTGACATTACAACCCTAACAGGACAAGGGAAGCTGGGAGAACCATAGGCATCTGGGGGAATCCTGTGGCTCATGTCTCCAGGGAATTCCATGCTAGAGCATATTGTCACCCTTAATTTGCTCATTCAAAATGAGCCTTGGCTAAATCAAGAGACTCCAAGATTGTTTCCGTACTGTCTGGGCCCAAGCTGTCCCTGGGTCTAGACAAAAAGTGACCGAGGGCCACAGAACCAGAGCAGAGTCTGGGTGGCAGATATGACAGTCAATAAGGGCATGTAAGATGAGGAGCTTCCAGCCACGTTAAGATGGGGTGACTATAGTCAATTCCAGGGCCCAAGGCCCCCATTCTTCCAAAGTGTGGTTCCTGTGCCAGAGACCCAGTAAAGCCATTTGGTGGGAAGACTGAAGATTGGGACTCTCAGCACTCTCTTGGGATTAACTAAGAAGTGCTGCAGCTAACTCAAGGGCGTGGCTACTAGCTCTACTGCCCCCAGATTCCAAACAGCACCCCCCAACTGCCTTGGATCTTCTTACCTGATGTTGAACTGCTGGTGGCAGAGCCTGTAGAAGGGACTGCTCGTGGGGTGGGGGAGAGGCGCAGTGCAACTGGCCATCCCCCAGGGGACCCCACCCCCACGAGGCAACAGGGGTTCTGGGGGTCAAGGATGCAGGTGCCTGTTTGTTGCATCACAAAGTCCTGGGTTTCAGACAGTGGTACAGCCTCTGAGGGGCTGGGATTGTGAGGCCAGACTGCCACTTCTGCCTGAGCTGGTTCCTAGTGTCAGGGCAGCTTCAGCAGGGCGTCTTAGGAATGAAGCATCCTGCTTTGTGAGCTAAGGCTGGTGGGAGCTCTGGTGTGGTCTAGCCTCTACCCCTCATTGGCAGCCCACGCTCACCATGTAGGACCTGCCTCCTAGAGATGTCTGCAGGTGACAGGCAGGTTCAGGTGTGTGTAGGAAAAAGGCAGGGTTGGAGGAAGATTGTGAAGGAGAGAAGAGGGGACCCACAGATAATGTGTGAGGGGAGGGAGGAGGAGGCAGTGTGGGGCTAGACAGAGGGGGGATGGAGGGGGGAGAGGAAGAGTAGGGAGGTTGGGGAGGTAGGAAGGAAGGAGGGGAAAAGGAGCTGGGGGGAAGAGAACACACACAAGAGGGGAAGGAGGAGGAAGACTGGGTAGGGAAAGGGTAGTGGGAGATGAGGAAGAGGAGAAAGGAAGAGGAAGGAAAGGGAAGGACTGGGAAGGGGAAATAGGTGAGGCAAAGAGGGAGAAGATGAGGGTAAGAGACAGAAAATGGAGGGGAGGGAAAGGGGGAGGAAGGGAGAAGACAGGAAGTGGAGGGAGGAGAAGGGAGGCTAGAGGAGGATGAGGAGGGAGTGTGGAGAAAAGGGGATAGGCAGTGGGGGAATGGGAGGCAAACAGAGGAAAGGGAGGGGAGAGAAAGGAGAAGGGAAGGAACTGGGGAGGTAGGGGGGAACAGGGTGAGAAAGTGATGTGGGGTGACGTCCTGTACGCTCTGAATGTGCTTTGTCACCATTGGTTAATGAAGAAGCTGTTTTGGCCTATGGCAAGGCAGCTTAGAGGCAGGTGGGAAATGCAAGCAGAGACAGGGAAAGAAGGGAGGAGTCTGGAAGATATCATCCAGTGGCCCAAGAAACAAGATATGAACGTACTGGTAAGCCACTAGCCATGTGGCAAGGCATAGGTTAATAGAAATGAATTGTTAAATTGTAAGAGCTTGTTGGTAATGAGCCTGAGCCATAAGCAAGTTTGTAATTAATGTAAGCTTTTGAGTAATTATTTTATAAGCAGCTCTGGACCACAGGTGGGAAAAAAGAAACTTCAGGTTACTAATGGCACCCAACGTGGGGCAGTGGAAAAGCTTTTAAAAGATTCTAAATGCATAGAAACAGAACCACACAGGGCTTCTGAATCTCAGTCACATCCAGCAGCAGTGTAGAGAGACTCATCTGCCAGCAGCTGGCTGTCAGCCACCTTGAGCTAAGTTGATGGCCAATGTCTGAAGTCTTTCTCATGTGCTGCATTATATAGAGGCTTTCCCCAGTTACTACTTACAGCTGTGGGCTTAAAAACATAGCTCCATGCTACTTAATACAGACTCCCAGAATTGGGAAGGTAAGTGTGACTCATTGACAGCTGTGCCATGTTGAGACACCTAGCACCAAGAAGCCAGCAGCCAAAGCAGCACTTCAATCCTAGCTACACAGTTTAGTAATTTAAAAACTCTGTGGTTAAAAGATCTGATTAAAGATATGCAATAAAAACAGATTCTGATGGAGAAACCTTTAAATGTGATACAATGTGTATAAAATGTTTATAGGCTTGGGGGAGAGGAAAAGGTATATAGAAAGCTAGATAAAGAAATAGTTTTAAAAAATAAAGTCTTTAAAGAGAAGTAAAACTAATATAAAAATCACATAAAGATAAAAAACAGAGACTGAATTATGTATATTTTTTTTAATTTTTTAGTTTAATGAACTAACTGTGGACAGACATTTGATTGTAAAGACTATTAAGTTAAATGACCATATATATTTTAAAGGTATCTTGACTTTGATTTTGGGTCTAAAGATCTGTTGCTTTGGAAAAGAGGTTCTGCTTTTGTTTCCACAGAAGATGAGAAATGAATTGCTTCCAGGCAATATGGTGTGATAGAGGAAGACCCCCTGAAAAACCTCTGATGGAAAGAGATGGCCCAGATGATCAGCTTCAAGGCTGCTGACTAAGATGATCCAGCCTCAGGGTCTCTCAAAGATTACTAGCACCCCAATGAGCAGCAAGTAGCCTAGAAAACTATGCCCACATTCCCAAAGAATAGATTATAGATGTTTATCTTTACTTAGAGATTTTAGTTATTGACCATAGAAATCTATTTCTAAAGAATAAAAGGGGATATATCTACATATATATATATATATATATATAAAATAGGATAAGAGGGTAGATTACTGAATCTACTTTTAAAAAGGAACTACTTATTTTAAATATTGCACATTAATATGGATTTTGGTTTATTGATATAAATTTAGGGTTAATTTTGTTATACTTTATGTATATTTCTAATATACATATATTTTAAAATATATGTATATGTAATATACATATATTATAAAATATATATGTATATTTCTACTCGTTTAGGATATGATGTTTATGCAGTTCCTTTAAAATTATAACATATAATTAAGAAATACAGGTTAATAATTATTTATGATAATTAAACATTATCATGTTAGGTAGGTTTTTAGGTATACAAAGATATATTTTAATTAGATAAATAATTTCCAAACATTTAAAAGACTTACAGAATATGGCAATTTAAATGTTTTAAGAACTTAGACTTTTCTGGACAGTGAGACAGGTCTGCTCCTGGCAGCACCAATCTACTTTGAGAGGAAGAAGGGCATTGAAGAAACTCCATATGGAGTTTACTTTCTTTGTGGCAAAAGTTAGCTACTGGGCAAGAAACTGTTTTTACCGTGACTACTTGATAGTAGCTGTATAAACTGGACATGCAGGACTCATAGGATAGTGACCTCTGGAATTTTTCCAGAATAAGCCAAGGTGATCCTCCAGGCTCCTGCTTTGCAGAGAAAACTGCCAGACATTCTGCAGGGCACAGGAAGAAGTGACTGACAAACCTTGCCAAAATGGGTAGAGCAGTCCTTTAAATTTCCTGCTTCACTAAAAGGTATTCCAGAGACTCTAGGCCTGTAGGCTGAAGATGGATCCCCTGAGGTTACAGAGGAACTTTGGGTGACTGTCCAGGCAGCCAGCCAGATATGTCTGTCATTTCTAGAACTTTAGAAGTTGCCTACAATGCACTTCTTATTTACTCAGGTAATATTATATCCTCCTGTGGCCTTTGATGAAGTTAAAGACTAGATAGTTATAATTACATTTTTAGTTACATTAAAAGGTAAATTATATATAAAATTTTAGCCTCACAAAAATAGAATAATAGAATATTTAATTTTCCTATATACAAATAGACTAGACATTATTACTGTAATTCTTGCTTGATAGCTGTTTTGTTATATGTGACTTTACTATATTAAAATTTAAACCTTTTTTTTTTTGATTAGACATAAAAGAGGAAGTGATGTGGGATGTCTTTCTTTTTACTGTGAATATTCTTTATTACTATTGGTTATTAAAGAAGTTATTTTGACCTATGGCAAGGCAACTTAGAGGCAGGTAAGAAAACTAAAAAGAGACAGAGAAAAAAGGGCGGAGTCTGGAAGACATGATCCAGCTGTGCAAGAAGCAGGATGTGAAAGAGCAGTAAGCCATGGCCGTGGGGCAAGGTATAGGTTAATAAAAATGGGTTGAGCTAAGTTATAAGAGCTAGTTGGTAATGAGCCTGAGCCATAGGCCGGACAGTTTGTAATTAATACAAGCCTCTGAGTAATTATTTTATAAGCAGCTTCAGACCACAGGTGGGAAAAAACTTCAGGCTACAGGGAAAGTTAGAGGAAGACAGGTGGGGAAATGGGAAGAGAGGGGGCGGGAAAGAAGGGAAACCTGAGGAAGAGAGAGGGAGAGGAGGGGGAGGGGAAGAAGAGGGAGAAGCAGGTGGGAAGAGGGAGAGGGAGGAGGGAGGAGGAAGGGGAGGAGGGAGAACAGAGGTGGCAGAAGGAGGGGGAAGAGGGAGGAGGGTAAAGAGGGAGAGGGAGGAAGGAGGAGGATGAGGGAGGGGGCAGAAGGAGGAGGATGAGGGAGGGGGCAGAAGGAGGGGGAGGAGGAGGGGGAGGAGGAGGGGGCAGAAGGAGGGGGAGGAGGAGGGGGAGGAGGGGGAGGAGGAGGGGGAGGAGGAGGGGGAGAAGGAGGGGGAGGAGGGAGATGGAAAGAAGAGGGGGCTGGCAACAGATGAGAAATCTGGGAAGTGAGAGGTTAGGAAACAGGAGTTAGGACAGAAGAGAAAAGATGGGGTGCAGAGGAAGGGAAGAGGTGAGGAGGAAAGGGGAAGAAGAGGTAGAATGGGAGGAAAGTGAAATGGAGGGGAGGAGGGAGGTGTGGGGAAGAAAGAATGGAGAAGGGGAGAACGGAGAGGGGAGATTGGAAGGGGAGGGAAGAAGATGGGAAGGGAGGCGAAGGCAGTGGGAGAGAAAGTAGGAGGGAGGTTATAGTTGGAGAGAGAGTGGAGGACCGGAAGTTTTAGGAGAGGGAGGGTTTTTAGGGAGGAACAATGTGGGGGATGGAGGCTGTGGAAGGAGGGAGGCTGTGGGTGGAGGGGGGCTGTGGGTGGAGGGAGGCTGTGGGTGGCGGGAGGCTGTGGGTGGCGGGAGGCTGTGGGTGGCGGGAGGCTGTGGGTGGCGGGGGGCTGTGGGTGGAGGGAGGCTGTGGAAGGAGGGAGGCTGTGGAAGGAGGGAGGCTGTGGGTGGAAGGAGGCTGTGGGTGGAGGGAGGCTGTGGGTGGAGGGGGGCTGTGGGTGGAAGGAGGCTGTGAGTGGCGGGAGGCTGTGGGTGGCGGAAGGCTGTGGGTGGCGGGGGGCTGTGGAAGGAGGGAGGCTGTGGGTGGAGGGAGGCTGTGGGTGGAAGGAGGCTGTGGAAGGAGGGAGGCTGTGGAAGGAGGGAGGCTGTGGGTGGAGGGAGGCTGTGGGTGGAGGGAGGCTGTGAGTGGAAGGAGGCTGTGGGTGGAGGGAGGCTGTGAGTGGAGGGAGGCTGTGGAAGGAAGGAGGCTGTGGGTGGAGGGAGGCTGTGGGTGGAGGGAGGCTGTGGAAGGAGGGAGGCTGTGAGTGGAAGGAGGCTGTGGAAGGAGGGAGGCTGTGAGTGGAAGGAGGCTGTGGGTGGAGGGAGGCTGTGGGTGGAGGGAGGCTGTGGAAGGAGGGAGGCTGTGGGTGGAGGGAGGCTGTGGGTGGAGGGAGGCTGTGGGTGGCGGGAGGCTGTGGGTGACGGGAGGCTGTGGGTGGAGGGAGGCTGTGGGTGGCGGGAGGCTGTGGGTGGAGGGAGGCTGTGGAAGGAGGGAGGCTGTGGGTGGAGGGAGGCTGTGGGTGGAGGGAGGCTGTGGAAGGAGGGAGGCTGTGGGTGGAGGGAGGCTGTGGGTGGAGGGAGGCTGTGAGTGGAAGGAGGCTGTGGGTGGAGGGAGGCTGTGAGTGGAGGGAGGCTGTGGAAGGAAGGAGGCTGTGGGTGGAGGGAGGCTGTGGGTGGAGGGAGGCTGTGGAAGGAGGGAGGCTGTGAGTGGAAGGAGGCTGTGGAAGGAGGGAGGCTGTGAGTGGAAGGAGGCTGTGGGTGGAGGGAGGCTGTGGGTGGAGGGAGGCTGTGAGTGGAAGGAGGCTGTGGGTGGAGGGAGGCTGTGAGTGGAGGGAGGCTGTGGAAGGAAGGAGGCTGTGGGTGGAGGGAGGCTGTGGGTGGAGGGAGGCTGTGGAAGGAGGGAGGCTGTGAGTGGAAGGAGGCTGTGGGTGGAGGGAGGCTGTGGGTGGAGGGAGGCTGTGGAAGGAGGGAGGCTGTGGGTGGAGGGAGGCTGTGGGTGGCGGGAGGCTGTGGGTGGAGGGAGGCTGTGGAAGGAGGGAGGCTGTGGGTGGAGGGAGGCTGTGGGTGGAGGGAGGCTGTGGAAGGAGGCTGTGGGTGGAGGGAGGCTGTGGGTGGTGGGAGGCTGTGGGTGGAGGGAGGCTGTGGGTGGAGGGAGGCTGTGGGTGGAGGGAGGCTGTGGAAGGAGGGAGGCTGTGGGTGGAGGGAGGCTGTGGGTGGAGGGAGGCTGTGGGTGGAGGGAGGCTGTGGGTGGAGGGAGGCTGTGGAAGGAGGGAGGCTGTGGGTGGAGGGAGGCTGTGGGTGGAGGGAGGCTGTGGGTGGAGGGAGGCTGTGGAAGGAGGCTGTGGGTGGAGGGAGGCTGTGGAAGGAGGCTGTGGGTGGAGGGAGGCTGTGGGAGGAGGGAGGCTGTGAGGGAAAGAGGCTGCAGAGGAGGGAGGGTGTGGGTGAAGGGAGCATGATGGAGGAGGGAGCGGTTTTTGGGAGGGAGTCTGTAGGAGGAGGGAGGGTGTGGAAGGAGTGAGTGTGTGGAAGGAGGGAGGCTGTGGGAGGAGGGAGGGTGTGGAAGGAGGGAGGTGTGGGAGGAAGGAGGTGTGGGGGGAGGGCGGCTGTTGGGGAAGGGAGGCTCTTAGAGGATGGAGGATGTGGGAGGAGAGAGGCTCTGGGAGCAGGGAGGCTGTGAGGGAAAGAGGCTGTAGAGGAGGTAGGCTGTGGGTGGAGGGAGGGTTTTTGGGGAGGGAGGCTGTTGGAGGAGGGAGGATGTGGGAGGAGGGAGATGTGGGAGGAGGGAGGTGTGGGAGGAGGGAGGTGTGGGAGGAGGGAGGGTTTTGGGGGAAGGAGGGTGTGGGTGTAAAGAGGATGAGAGGAGGGAGGTGGTGGGGTGAGGGAGGCTATGGGAGGAAGAGGCTGTGGGAGGTGGGAGGGTGTGGGTGGAGGGAGGGTTGTGGGAGAAGGGAAGGTTGTTGGAAAGGGAGGCTGTGGGAAGTGGGAGGGTGTGGTAGGAGGGAGGCTGTGAGAGGAGGGAGAGTGTGGTAGGAGGGGGGCTCTGAGAACAGGGAGGCCATGAGGGAAAGAGGCTGCAAAGGAGGGAAGCTGTGAGTAGAAGGAGGCTGTGGGAGGAAGGAGGTGAGGGAGAAGGGAGGCTGAAGGGAGGGAGAGTGAGGGGAGGAGAGATGGTGTTAGAGGATGGAGGATGTTGTAAAAGGGAGGCTGTGGGAGGAGGGAGGTTGTGGGAGGAGGGAGGCTGTGGGAGGAGGGAAGTTGTGGGAGGAGGGGTGGTTTTTGGGGAAGGAGGGTATGCAAGGAGGAGGCTGTGGGTGGAAAGAGGCTGAGAGGAGGGTTGGTGTGGGAGGAGGGAGGTTGTGTGAGGAGGAAGTCTGGGTGGAAGGAGGCTGTGGGAAGAGGGAGGGTATCGGAGGGTGGAGGTTGAGAGGAGGAGGGATGTGGGAGGAGGGAGGGTGTGGGAGGATGGAGGCTGAGAGTAGGGAGGCTGTGGGGATAGGGAGGTTGTGGGATGAGGGAGGCTGTGGGAGGAGGGAGACTGAGGGAAAGAGGCTGCATAGGAGGGAGCCTGTGGTTGGTTGGAGGGTGTGGGTGGAGGGAGGGTTTTGGGGGAGGGAGGGTAAGGGAGGAGGGAGGCTGTAGGAGGAGGGAGGCAGTTGGGGGGATGGAGGCTCTGGGAGGAGGGAGTCTGTGGGAGGAAGGAGGGTGTGGGACAAGGGAAGCTGTGTTAGGAGGGAGGCTGTGGGAGGAAGGAGGGGTTTTGTGGAGGGAGACTGTGAGGGTGGGAAGCTGTAGGGGTAGGGAGGGTTTGGGGTAAGGGAGTGTGGGAGGAGGGAGGCTGAGATGAGGGTGTGGGGAGAGTGAGGCTGTGGAGGGAGGGAGGGAGGGTGTTTGCAAGAGGAAGTGGGGTGAGGAGGGCTACCTTTCAGGGAGGGAGGTGAAGGTGAGGGGAAGGAACAGGGAGGAGGTTGGGGTGCTGCAGAAGGCTGCGAAGTGATCCTGGGGCGCCGGGCTGACAGGAGGAAGAGCTGGGGAGCGAGGGCACAGTCTTGGCCTCGGGAATTGGATTTGTCCCCCACCCTCGGGGCTGCTAAAGGCTTTGAAGTCACCTGCTGTCCGTGAGTATCTCCCTGCCTGTGCCCCATAAAGCAGGGCAGGAGAGACCTGCGGACTGACCCTCCCCGAGTCCCCGGCCTCGTGCAGCAGAGACCGCCTCAGAGCTGACCTGGCAGGAGAGTCGTGCCCTCACCTTCTCTCTGAACCTCCTTTCCCACAGCCGCCCTAAGGACACTTCAGATTTGCACTGAGCAAAGCAGCTGTTCCTAGGAAGCCATGCTGGTGATGGGGGTCCAGGAGCATGGCTGCGGGGGGCGGGGAGGGGGGAGGAGCACACTGGGGTGGGGGAGCACAGCTCCTACACTCTGAGCCTGCGGACCTCGGGCTGCTCAGGTGTGCCTGTCTTTAACCCACACAGGGCTAACTGTTCTCCCAGGATGGGGCTATGGAAGAGGCACGAACTCAGTCCGTAAGAACCAACGGAACCTAGAAGCCCAAACCGTCCGGGAAGTGGGACGGGGCCAGGTTGTGCTGGCCAGGCTAGTCCTTGTGGTGCTGGAGCATTCCAGGCATCCCTTCTGTAACTCCACATCTATCTCCCAAGAGTAACAGCAATAAAGTTGTTGCTTCTCAGGGCTAGATGTGATGGTCCTCTTTGTCTGGGGAGAAGAAAAAAGGCCCAGGCTGGACAGTGGGTGGAGATAACTGCTTCCATGCCTGAGGACAGGACTTCAATCCTGGGGGACCTCCACATTTGTGCTTTGCACCCCTCCCAATAATAAAAATGTAATTAAAAACTTTTTAAAAATGCCATCTGTTTTCTTTATAATTGCAGATAACACTTTTCATTCAGAGGTTAGAAAAACATAACTTCCTTATGATATCTGATATCTAAGGACCCACATGCAGTACAGTGTTACTTGCTCACTGTGTGCACTCGCTCACTATGACTAATAACCAATTCTTTCACAAGGAAGATCACCACTCAACCATTCATCCCCATGCCAACAAGTATTGCTTGGATATCCATCCTATGCCCAGCCCTAGGTGTCTCATACCTGGCCATAAAGAGAAAAACCATTAAACTGGGTTGACCTTTACTATTGTACATATATTTTAAAGAAAATGTACCTTGCATGAAATAAACCAACCTCTCTCTTATATGCTATCGAAGGACCAGTTGCAACAGAGCTATTTTTTTTTTTTAAATATTTGAGGCTTTCCAGGCTAGCACAGGAATCTAACCTTTATTTGTACTATTGTTTCTATTACAAAAGGTACTGTAGGTTCCAAAAAGCCAAATTGAACATTTCAGGAGCACTGAGCCCAGTTGATGAAAGTCTGACATTGACCTACTGAAGGAAAGTAAATACGTAAGTAGCTAACTAATGTTCCTTCCTACAAATTTCTCCTGTAGAGAGGTCAGGACCCAGGTGGCATTGTACCAGAAAATGTGCAGCAGAAGACACACCATAGCTCATGATTCGGCTCACCTGAAAGGCCTTGACTTTGAACCCTGGGACCCATGGTAGGAGACAAGTTGTCCCCTGTCCTCCATAAGTGCTATAGCATTTGAGTGCCCACACACATTCATAAATAAAAAGTGTAATAAAAGCAAAGAGAAAACAGCAAATGTGAAAGTAGATGGTGATACAAAATATTCTAAAATATCTTGCTCTTGATTAGTTAAAATCTTAAAAAGTGGGCTCTGGGGAAAGTAATGCCACATGATCTACGGTAGATCTAATAAAACATTCTAGTATCTTTCCTTTGAAACTACAAAGCTGCAAACCTGGGCCAGGCTGTGACGTATGCCCACAGGTTGCAAGATTCACAGATTGCAAGATTCACAGATAGCTGGCGTGGGTTTGTTCAAGACCCCTGGAGACCAGCGATATCTGGATGAGATAAAGTGCGGGTACACATCATCTACAAGTCCCATGGGTAGGACATTCTGCTCTGTTCTGTATCTCTGGGCTCCTGCCAAGGGTGCTGTTGGCTATAGTTATGTTTCCTCTCAAGCCTGCCTAGGCTTCCACTCTGAAGCACGGTCTGTCTACTTTCCAGTTAGCCATCATTTCACAAACTGTAAAATGCAGGAGCGTCTCAGGCTTGACCGCCTCGGTGATGCGTGCACTCCCACACACCCCTGGGTGTGAAGTGATGTGCGTGCGCATACGGAGGTCAGAGGCTGACGTCAAGCGGCTTCCTCTTGTCCTCCACTTTATCTTTTGAGGTCGCTCTGAAGTCAGAGCTATGACTGGCTAGCTCCAGGGAATCCTAGGGTCTCTGCCTCCCCAGTGCTAGGGTTACAGGGGTGGGTCATGGGAATCCAAATTCAGGCCCTCTTGCCTATGTGACAGACATTTTAGCCATAGACAAATTCTCCAGTCCCCACCCTTTTCTGAGAAAAAAACCCCCAAAAACAACTAACAAGAATTTATTAATACTACTATTTTTAATCACCCATTTTTCAGTCCATTGTATTCAAGGACATGAAATACTCCTTTGGCACAGTGATGTGAAAAATTCTAACTGGCCACACAAGGGCTGATGCCTGAAACCTGCCACTACTAGTGCCCTGTGGTTTAGATCTGTGGTCTGGGCTCAGGCCTGAAACTGCTTTTTAGTCAGCCTCAATAAGACACATGGAGAGGGGAGAAGAGGGCCTCTCTAGAACACATGTAGACAGCTCCTGTTGGCAAAGCAGTCCAGGGCTGGAAGAGCCAGGGAGCTTTAGGGGGAAGCGGCAGCACCACCTCCCTAGCTCTGCTCCCCCACACCTATGTGTACCCCCAGCTCCATGTGCCTCCAATTTCTGCTCCATATCTTTCCCCAGCTCCCCGACACTGACTCAGTATTCTGGGAACCTAGAGTTGGTTGTGCAGCCGGAGCTCAGGTTTGGATAGATTGCCTTTGTGTGCAAGGGAGCAGCTCAAACCCAAGGACCACTCTTCTGCACAATTTGGGAAAGGCAGGGGAACCACAGCAGGGCGATCTGAGGGCAATGGTGTGGACAGTGACTACAATGACTATCTCCACACCACAGGTCCTGTGTTAATTCCAGTCTCCGCATACCCACCATCCTCATTTAGATCCCCCCAAAGCTCCAGAGGGAACTACCAGGGATGTCACTCAGGATGGAAGCAGCAGTAGCTAAGGCCATATCTTCCACTGGGAAATGTCCAGGGGATGTGGGAAGTAGCCCAGCTCCTAAGAAGGAAGTGTGATTTAACTTCCCCTTTGTATGACAGGAGCTTCCTATGACAGGTCTTACTGGAAGGAGTTCCAGAGCTGCTGGAGGGCCTTGCAGGCCACCTGTAGGGATCAGATGACTAAGTACTGAGAACACACAGCAATGGGAAGCTGGCTGGCAGATGTAGACCAGGGAGAGAGGGGCTTTAGGACCACACTTTGAAGAGTGGTCAGCAAGCTGATGCAGAGAGCCAGGCAGTATGCGGGTCCCCTGCAGAGTGCAGTTGGGGATGGATTATGCCTTGGAGGTCTCCCTGCCTCTAGCTGGGTGAAGGTGATACTGGTCCTTAATTCCAGCTACTCCCAGGAGCCCTCTGCAAGAGGACCCACTATTTACCTGATGTTCTGTGTTACAGTCAGCTCTATTTCTATATGCTGAAACTAAACCAAGAAGGGCCTTTAATACGGTGGTACAGATTTAACTAGGCAGTGACCAAACTTTCTGGTTGTGGAAAGTTGGAATGTTGGATCCGAGTCAAACTATCCTTGCCTTTCTCAAGTCTGACCTTAAGCATGTTCAATGCAACTCCTAGGTTTGACCCAGTAACTTTGTGACTGTCAAAATCTTTAAAATGTATTAAGAAATATCATTACATTTTCCTTTGTCATTTCTTTCCTGCATGTACCATGGCACATATGTGGAGTTCAGGAGACAACTGGTGGGAGATAATTCTCTTTTCACTAGGTGGGCGCCTGTGAGTTATCCTGCTGGCCCTAGAATGCTTCATAACACTCCACTAGCTCCCATCAGTCAAAAAGGCAAGAATGGCGTCAGCACTTCAATAACCTTTATCAAGTTCCCTGCACTGCAGGAGCCCACCTTTATGGTCCCACCAACATGTTTGGTAAACTCTTTACAACTTAGCTCTATAAGTAATAAAATCAGATAGAAACATTTTCATTATGAAACTGTCTTTCGGGGCAACCTGAAGCCATGTTCTTTGGGCCATGGTCACTTGCACATTTGGCTCAAATATGAATGGTCTTTAATTCTCAGGCTTTGGGGTGAGAGCTGTTTTCTGTTGACATTTCCACCTAGGCCAATGCTGAGCCTGAGGCCTGGAATCCAGTCAGTCTAGGGAGGCCAATCCAGAAAGGTCTAGAAGAAGCAGTCAGGAAGGCAACGGGACAGGCATGTCCAACTGAGAGCAGCAGACATATCCACAGATGCACATGTACGGATGTAGATGTAGACAGATATCCTCACAGAACCTGCCCACAAGCACACATACACACAGTCACACAAGTAAACATACTGACACATACAGCCCCCAAGTGCATCACAGATCTTCTCACAGCCATGGAGACATGATGATACAGACAACCACTCTCCTCTGCTCCTCATCCTGCACCTCTGTCCTTATCCACTCTCTAGTCCCAAAGGGCTGGCTGTGGACACTTCAGGGCTAATCCTGAGCCTTTCCAGTACTCTACTCTTGAAGAAAGTACACAGTGAAGTACACTCGAAGAAAGGTGTGCAATGGAGACTCATGTTTAATGTTTACAGAGCAAACTTGTTCTTTACTGTTCAGTTCATTATGAACTGGAATCTCACTGAAATCCTAGACAACCCTGGCTTCAGCAGCAGCATCTTTGAGGTGCTGACTATGCCTTGTGCATGTCACAAACCCTCTAGTCTGAGCTTTAAGCTGCAGCAGCAGTCACAGCACAGACTATTAGTGCTCTCACGGTACAGAGAGGACAGAAGATGGGGCTGTCCGCTTTGCAACCTCCAAGGGCTCTGTGCTCTGAGCTCTGCCCTGGGTGGCCTGTGGGGGATGCTGCAGAGCTTCCTGAAGGCACAGGCTATAGGGCAGCATTAAGGGCTTTGGGAGCACAGTGATATCCTGAGGGCATGTGTACCACACCACCACCTTCTCCAGGCAGTGAGTCAGCCAGCACAGAGACAGCTGAGGTAGTGCCTTCTGAGTGCCTGCTGAAGTCAGGGGACACAGCACAGCTGTGGCTTTCTTGAAAAGGCTCCAGCCATGAATAAGCCTGGCCCATCAGAACACAGCTCCGGTTCTGAGCAGGAACCTAGGCTTTGGGAGGATGTCTCTAGAGCTTGCTGTTCTTCTGGAACTGGGCCACCAGGCTGAGGACCTGCTCAGAGGCTTTGATGTTCTTGGAGCCCAGGTAGGTAATGCTGTTGGGGCCTGTCTCCTCTAGGTAGTAGCGGTAGTTGACCATGAGGCCACATGAGCTAGTGAGGCCTTTTAGGCTGCTGTCAGCCATCCAGTTGATCCGCCACATCACGGCTCCATTCTGCAGATGGAAGTTGGCGACTGGGTTGAGGGCGTAGCCTCGGTGCTTCTCACCATACAGGTACCAGGCACACAACCTCATCAGCGGCCCCTGCAGTGCCTGCACCAGCTTCTCTGACTTCACCCACTCACCACTGCTCAGGAAGCCCTTGAGGCTCTCATGAACCAGGTCGCCGGTGACCTCTGAGATTTCTTTGCACTCTGAGTCTGTGAATAGCTCGTTCCTCCCATGCTCCTTTCCCTGCACATTCAGGAGGCCCAGAAGCCACTTGGTGAATCCAGGTATAGGTGACAGACTTGAGAAGGCCCCTAAGTGAGGAAACTCTTTCTGCACAGCAGGTAGGTAGAGGAAGGAAGGAAAGAACACATGGTCAGCAGGGTGGTACACACAGGAATACTCCCAATACACAGCCTATGTGTACTTCTTTTCTTTCAAGCCGTCCATGAGGACCCTGGTGAGTGTCACGGCCTGGAAGCATCCTGTGTTCCCAAGATCAGCCTATAACCATGATATCTCCAGTCAAACCATTGTCACAGCAGTGAAGCAGAGGTCAGGAGTGAGCTGCTTACTTACAACCAGAGCTCGCCCTTAGGATGGGATGTGGTCTTTACCTTCTCTCTACACCACACCTTTCCTATGGGTGTCCCAGAGCCAGGTCCTCCTGTTGTTTGCTTGACATACAGATGTATGACTGTCCAGCTCTACTTCAGTAATGGCAGAGGGACAACAGGGCCAGGCAAAGATGTATTACTACAGGGCACAGCTTTGAATCACCACCACCATACAAATTACATAGATCTTATGGTCTTCAAACATGAGCACTCTTTGGCTATAAACTCAGAAAGCCCACCACGGAAAAATCTCACTGGTCGTGGGAACACAACTCTCTCAAGTCCAGCACATCACGGTGCCTCTGGTCTTCCTCGTCAGCTCTTCCACAGCTGAGGCTATTTTACATCGTGTATGTGAGTTTACATCATGAGATGTCCTAGCGATAATTCAGAAAAGCAGACCAGTACTGAAAGATCAGCCAGTAGTTTCCACACTCTCCTCACTAGCCATGGGGATCTCAAGTGGCTGCCTCTGTACCCTGGGGAGACCTTTGGTACAGAAGGGGGCCAGGATTCTGCCAACATTCAGGAGAGGACACTTAGAAGGACCTTCTGGCTCACAAGTGGGTCCTGGGTCAAGCTTCTAGCTCTGCCAATGAAATGGTCTTGGGCGGATCATCTAATTCTGGATCCCGTTCTCTCCCTGCCTTCCTTGTCCTCTGTGTCTCTCCTCCCTACAGCTAGCACTCATTAACACCATCAGCAGAGAACAGGGGATGACATGTGCTTTCACTATCTCTGGGGGATGGAGGTGAAATGATGATAAAGTAGATTCCCAAACACTAAATTCTTTAAATCTGATTCCAGCCAGGCATGTTGGCACAAGCCTGTTATTCTAGTTGCTAAGGAGCTGAGACAGGAGGGTTGTGGGTTTAAGGCCAGCCCAAGAAACTCTGAGATACTCTGTCTCAAAATGAAACGTTAAAATGCGGGCACAGGAAACGGGACTGTGGCTGCAGCTTAAACAAGTTGCTTGCCTTACATGATCAAACCTAATTCCTAGTGTCAGCCAGTACAAAACAAGCACAGAGGCACTCTGATCACACTGTGAGTTTGCCACTGTGCACCGTGCCTGAGCAGAAAAGGCAGGAGCAGGACGCAGAGCTCTGGCAGCAGCCCAGAGCTAGACTCTCCTCACGTGCTGCCTGGCTATCTATGGGACAGCTGGAAAAGCTGGGCGCAGGGTAAACTGCAGCATTTTTGTCTTAGGACAGGTAATGTGTCCCTCCCAGGCAGCAAAGGAAAGGGGATCAACACAGGCTAATGCATTTATCTTCATGATGCCTGATCTAAAGTGGGAGTTTGCCTCACAAGGCCCCAAAGGCTGCAGGGATGGAAGGCATGATGAAAAGGGCTGTCAACTGTATTATATGGACTGGAGCAGCAGAGAGCGACAGGCACCTACGCTAACGTGTGCCAGATGTGTGCGAGGCAAAACAGGCAAGGTCTCTCTGGATAGCTCATATCCTCATGACATGTGTGTGCTGGGCAGCCAATGAGATGCTATGCATCAGACACCTGCTCTTTTGGCTCCTGGCCTGGACCAGTGGCACCTGATGCTGTTCTGCATCCTTCCCTTCCTTCCAACCCCTATCTGGACTGTATGTCCCCAGGGAGGTGGCAGGGTTCACCAGCTGTCATGACAGTGATTCATGGATCTGGGGTGCTGTTTCACCATGCTTACCTGCAGCTCCTTGATGACTCGCTTTATGAGGAAGGTCCCAAGCTCCACCCCCTGCAGGCCCTGCTGGGTCAGGCTGATGGAGTAGAAGATAGCAGCGGAGATCCTGTTCCTGTCTTCTGTTTCAGATGGAGGGTACTCCTTCACAATACCCTGGAAACACCAGCAGCAGCCTCAGAAAGGCTCCCCGTGTACGGTCACACTGAAAGTCACCCTGTCACCATTCACAGGACCAGTCCTATGGAATCAGAAGTGCTGCAAAAGACTTTAGTACCCATTTCCACTCCCAGTTTCTAGTGGTGCAGCTTCAGGCCATGTTTTGAAAACTTTGGAGAAGACAATTTCACCCTTCCCTGTCCACCACTTGGTGTAAGCTGGAAGTTTTCTGACCTGTCCACACCCGGTGGTCCAGGCAAAATATCCCCCATTCATGACCCTGCAGCCACTTATAAAATAATTATTCCAAGACTTATATTAATTACAAACTGTCTGGCCTATGGCTCAGGCTCACTACCAACTAGTTCTTACAACTTAACCCATTTCTAACAATCTATGTACTGCCACGTGTTCCGTGGCTTTACTCACATCCCATTACATCTTGCTTTCTGGGCAGCAGTCTGCAGCGTCTCCCTGACTCTGCCCTTCTCCATCTTTACTGCTGCTTGGATTCCCACCTGCCTCTAAGCTGCTTCTTTATTAACCAGTGGCGATAGAGCATATTCACAGTACGGGACGACATCCTACCTCACTCCTCTTTTTCTGCCGAATCACAAAGGAGGGCTTCGATGTAACATATTTACCGTTGTCATTTTGCACTATAAATCTCTACCTCTGCTTAAGATGTTTGTATGATTGTCATGCTCGAGGTCTTTGCCCCTATACTGTACATCTGTCTACAGACTGTCTCCTTTTATAATATAAACCTTAGTATTTGAGCTATCTAGATTGACAAGAATTACAGGTTATAGTCACTCGTGTCTGTCATATCATAGTGTTGTTAATTAGGTTTTCTACATGTATAATAACATGTCAGACGATAGGCAATCTTCAAACACTTCACAGATTTGGAGAATATGACATTTAAATGTTTTGTTTTTTATTCAGAATTTGGTTGTCGTGAGACATGGTTGCTCCTGGTAGCATCAAAGACACTCCATATGGAGTTTGTCTTCCTTGGTGCATAATGGCCTGTTGAGCAAAGAATTGCCGTTGTGCTCGTTACTAAATTTCAGAAGTCGCTTGCTTGCACTTCCTGTGTACTCAAGTAATGCATTTTCCTTCTCAGGTCTTTGATGGGGTTGAAGACTAGGTAGTTACAGTTACAACCATCCCATATCTTAGCTAAGAGCATTTAGGTACTAGATTCATGTTACTCCAAAAGTGAGCTTTGGAGTGATCTCTGTATTTTGCCACTTAACAATATTCTGGACTTTAGCATACATTTCCTATTTGATGCTGTACTTGTTGGTTGTAGTTTGACCTTGTTTATGTTATTTACCCTTTTCCCTCTTCTGGACATTACCTGATAGCTGTTTCTATTGCATATAGTTTTATACTTAGGTTTAGAAATTTCTTATTTAGACAAAAGGGGGAGATGTAGTGGAGAATAGGCCCTATCACCTCGACCTAGAGATGTGGTCTCTTGGCCAGCGTAGATCTGGGAATCACCTATGACTGTGAGGTACTAGAATTAGGGGTGTGGGTAAAGAGTAGCTTAAGATTGCCCCTTCTTCCTGTGCTCTTGGATGGACAACTTGACCCACTGAGCTTGAGCCACTGAGCTTGAGCTGTGTGGACCAGTTCAGTTTTCCAGGAACCACACAACTGTTTAATCTCCTGTATTATCTCCCTATAACCCTCTTAGTAAATGTTAACCTTTTTATCAGTTGCCAGTGATCATTAATTGCTATAATAACTTGGAGACCTCATGCCTGCTCAGCTGAAGAGCAGCACCTTTGGTCTTTACAGGCCCTTCTGGAGTAAGTGCTTCACACACTGAGCCTGTGTTGAGGGCAATGGACTGCACACAGAGATCTCTCTAAGTCCTCTGCCCAGTGCAATCCTCAGAAAGCCACAGGCAGTTGAGCATATGGCTTCTTTCTCAAAATGTTCCTTTCAGAGGATTTCCTGCACATTTTTTTGGCCCCACGCCAGCATCCTTAATTTTCCTAAATAAAACATTCACATAGACACCTCCACATAGGAAGCTAAGAAATGACTTCTGCTGTGAAGTCTCTTAGCTGACACTGGACTTTATTGGCTCTCACTTTTTACTAAATGTGTGGGGCTTTTGTTCTCTTTTGTACAGGGTCTCTCTGTGTAGCTCTCGCTATCCTGGAGCCCACTACAGCACAGGCTGTCTTCAAACTCAGATCTGCCTGCCTCTGTCTTCTACATGCTGAGATCAAAGGTGTATGCTATCATGGTCAGCTCACTACAGTGTTTTTAAGCTGCTACTCTGAAGGGCACTTCATGGCACTGGACTAGCAGGTGATACTCTTGGTGCTGAAGCAAGCATAGCTTGTTTTGAACAAACAGGTTTATACCACTTGAGTGTCTACTAGCATGTGATTCCTGGAGCAGGGCTGTTCAGCCCAAAGCCCCTAGAGGGCACTTTTCTTCTGTACTCAGGACTTTGCCATGCTCGTGGGCAAGTAACTGAGGCCCTGTCAGCCTCAGCACTGTCTAAAATGAAGCCTATGGTAATAAGGTGTTCTGTGGACTGACATGCACAGAACACACATTCAACAGGTGTTATGAAGATCACAAATGAGGCTATGCCACACACATTCTTCTGGAGCTTGAAATCTAATTCTCAGGAAGTCAAGGTTGGTTTTCCATGCAAAAACATGAACCCACAGAACATTTCAATATACGCAGTATGCAGGGCAAAGGTTCCTGAAGCCTCCCTTTCAAGGCCACATACACACGGCTGCTACCTTCTAGTTATGCACGAGCTGCACATATGAGCATCTGTGCTTTCAGGCTGAACATAGCCTAAAGAGCTGAGTTTTCAGATAAGAAGGAATATACTCTGAACTTTAGCAAACATGCTAAGCTGCCCCCAGAGAAGCACAGCAGCACCGGTCCCCATACGAGCTCAAAGGCATGGGAACTTTGAGGGACTTTGTCTCTGCTCATCAAGAACATGTGTCCATTTGCCTGATGCTCAATCTCTGAGCTCTCCAGCTGGAAAGCCAAAGCCAGGGAACCCATCTCATGCTTCATCATCCACTTACCTGTCTATCCCCAGAGTTCTCCCCACAGCTTCTAGCACTGAGCAAACCTCTCCCCAGGGATCTTACTCCTTCATCCACCCACAAGTCTTGTGTGGCCACTGACCTACTGTCCCAAGTGTCACATGCTTGCTTGTCCAAACCTTCCTGTCAGAAGCCTGCAGAGGACCAGCTTTCATAGGAAGGAGCAAGTCAAGTCCTCACAACTTCAGCTCCCAGTGGCTCCCAGTTTGCAGCAGCACCCAGAACCAAATGCGTCTCTTTCTGTCCAGCTACCTCTCAAATGCCATAGCACATCTGCTCTGCACTCCTCCTCCATCATACAGGTCTTGCTAAAGACTTCAGCTCTTCTCAACTCAAAATCACCACAGTTCAGGCGATTATCCTCAGCCTGGTCCAAAACTACACACCAGATTTTACCTACCCAGTCACACCACTCACGGGAGTTTAAAGCAGATTCTTTTAAAAAGGGATAAAAAACCACATTAAAAAATCACCATTTAAAAAATACTTGGAAGCTGGGCATAGACACATAGGATTCGGGAGACAAAGGCAGGCAGATCTCTGTGCATTTGAAACTAGTCTGGTCTACACAGTGAGTTCCAGGCCAGCCAGGGATACAGAGTGAGACTTATTGAAAAATAACACCATAAGGACACTAGGGTCAGATAAGAAGGATCAGTGGTAAAGGCACTTGCTGCCAAGCTTTATGACTTAAATCTAGTCACTGGGACTTATGTAGTAGGACTTTCAACACACTCCCACCCACTCCCAGTGATAGGCCCATCTTGTCTTGAAAAGGCCACCTGTAAGTACCTGGATGTTGTTGGAAATGTCACTGGTCAGAGCCACATGCAGAACAACCAGGGGCTCCCCAGGGGTGGAACAATGGGAGAAGAAGTAACACCTCCGGTAGGGCCCCACACGCCGCTTCATGTCCATCCAGTTTTTCACAGGATGCACAGCCTCACACCTGACCAAGTAATACAGAGATTAGACAGATGTGAGAACTATGAACATCTGTTTGATCTGAGACAGGATCTTGCTTTAAAGTCCTGGCTAGTTTGATACTATGACCCAAGCTGACCTGGAACTTTTGATGATCCTCCTGCTCCAGCCTTCTAAGTACTGGCATAACAGAATGTGCTGCCCTGACCAACACTTGATTTTCAGAGTACTTTGTGGGGCTCTCAGGTACATTTATATCACAGTTTCATGAAAACCCACTGGAATTTCTGCTGCTGAACACTGTTTATCTTTGCTTTGGGTCCCCAAAGTTTGGAGGCAGGTGCCCATGCTGTAAACACTGGTGGTTACGCCTCTCTCCAGCCTTATCCCACGTTTCTGCTTCCAACATGGGAAAGAATGGTACATACTACCAAGGTTTACATCCCAGGATGCTTTCCAGCTCTCAATTATATGGGTCAGTGTAAAGAGTGGACAAGACAACAGGCCATGTCCTGCACTGTGCCCTGAACATGATGTGATTATGCTAACAGGATATTTTAACAACTGAATGAAATAGAACCAACCATTCTGACCACTCAGACCAACACTCGCTCCAACTAGTCCCTACAGATATGTGTCTCTCTGGAGTGCAGCCCAATCTCCACCCTCCCTGTGGTAACAGTCCAACATCCACACATACAGTGTGTTCGCGTATCAGGTGAAAGAAAGCCTATGCAGGGCACGGCAGCCATACTCACTCACTGATCTTCTGAAGCACCTCACAGGGTGAGTGCCAGGTGACCCGCTCCAGATTCAGGAAGCCAGAGGAGAACCACTCAGACAACATGCTTTTTAATACTCCATTCATTTCCTGGGCAAGAGAGAGGAAGGCAGCCTCAGCAAGTGTCCATTCAGGACTCTATCCACCCACTCGAAGACAAAGACTTCTGATGTCTTGGAGTCCATACCCATACCCAGTTGGGCTCATGGCTGTAAAATCATTTGTACCGCACATGGTAGTGACTATGTGCCTGGCTTCTGGTCAATGAGCTGTAAGCAGAGGAATCTTGTAGTGGCTTTGAGAGCCTTAAATGACATCAAGGGCATGGCTTTTGCTGATCTTTTTCTTTGCTTTTTCTATAGTGAGTGGGCAGTTGCTAGGATAGATAATATTGGAACAGCCACACTGAGCCAGGTGGTTTTTCAGAACAGAACAATTGGTGCTTCCCCCACCAATCCAGGACACCAAAGAGCAGGTTCAGCCTGGGTTGCTTCATTCCAGACTTTGACCCAAGTGACTGAATTCTCTGCTACACAAACCTTTGTGACTCTGGGTCTATTACTCATAGATGAATTCCACACTGACAGAATGGTAAATATCCCATGCATCTAGGTGTACTGAAGTGCCTTTCCATATACCCTGTAAGGTTCAATATATGTGTGAGCTGTATCCATGAAGATTAGTTTTATCACAGCTAAAGATCTTTACAATGCATCTTAATTCTTAATAAAAGAATAAAAGATCTCTAGCTTGGATGACCTGGGCATAAGCTGCAGGTAAGGGGTTGGTGGTAGCTAAAGAAAAGTCTTTACATAACTATGACATCTCCATTCATGCAGCTAAGTACCAGGACACAAGGGAGGCATAGTTTTATCCTGTGTGGCTTTATAGGGTGAGGAGTACAAACCCAGGACCAAAAAACCTTGTTTACTGTGAGAAAGGTATTTTGAAGGCAGGGTTGCACACAGCTCTAGGGCTCACAAAAGAGTGTGAAAGAGCTGGAAGAGACAGCTTGCAGGGCATACTGGAAAGTGGCTGAGTGGAAGCCATGCAGGCCTTTACCTTTTGTTCTTAATCTCATTTTCTTTACTTGGCTGAAGGTCTGCAGGGCAAAGTCCACCTTAGTCAAAGTATCACCCCGCACTAATACCCAAGAAGAAAGACAAAGTGTTGAGAACAGTGACCGGAGAGACACAGGTGGACAACATAGGACAGCTTTTTATAAAACCTCATGCTCTGGCTGAAGATGGGTAAAGCGCCTCCCCCTTGAAAGTATCAGGATGAAGCTGGACACATGACCTGTGTGTCTGCAATCACAGCACTTGAGATTGGAGGTGGAGTCAAGAGGATGCCTGGAGGCTGAGACCTGTAGCACTCGCAGCAGTGAACAAGAGACCTATCTCAAACAAGTTGAAAGACAAGGGCCATTTGAAGAGATGTGCATCTGCACTCACAACACATACACAATGATTAAAAAAAGAAGAAAAGCTGAGTATAGTGGTGATGGACACCAGTACTCAGGACAGGAAAGAGAGGCAGATTGATCTTTACAGTTTTGGGCCAGCCTGGTCTACACAGTGAGACCCGGTCTCCAAAACAAAGAAGTTTTTGCATATTCCACACCTGACTATAATTGTTCTTCAAGATCCTGATATACTCTCTATATTTTAAAGGGTAAGCTAAGAATCACTAACTCTATCCCAAGATAAAAAAAGCAAACACATCCTACATCCAGTCTTTGGGGCTTGTGGATCTGCTTCTGTGCCCTTTGCTGTGGGGCTAGAACAGGCTGGCTATGTAGGCATGATGGACTGCATTTTGACACTCACAGCAGGAAGAGGCCAGGAACCCTGACTCCATTGATGACGCCTCTCCTCTGGAAGCCTCTTCTATTTTGGGATGCTGACAGCTGTGCCATGTGATGCTGGACACAAGAGCAGGGAATGTAGGCTAAAGGTGAGAAGTCTCACTGTCTGGTTCTATAACAACTGCTCTGGTGGGAAGTGACCACAGTGGTGGGGTTACCAGGTCACACACAATAAGCAACACAACAGTCTCCTATGCTTCCACACTCATTAACACAACAGTCATGAACCATAGCAAAGGCCGAGGAGCCTAACAGCCCGAGAAGCCCATCAGGCTGCCAGCCTTCCCCAGGCTTGCTTGGTGCACTCAGCCCACTGTTTGTCAAGGCTGCTCTTTGCTTAGCTGAGAGCTCTCTGATCTCCTCTGAGATGCTTGTCTTTGTAGAGTGACATCTTTGTGGTATATGAGGAGAAGTTGCTTTACCTTGTGCAGTATCCATGGCTGGGAGGGTAGGCAGAGCTACTGCTGGGGACAAAGGGTAGGGCCAGAGGGAGTACAGGTCCAACTCATGGGTCCCAGGGGTGGGGTAGGGACACTTGATATTCTGAGATCTCTGTTCCTATGAAAAAATAAACTTTGGTCTAACATGGAAAAGCACAAAATCAACACAGAACTTATTAGAACACGGAGTTTGCCTGACAGGGAGAGGCTTCAGCAGCAGCCCCTGTCTCCTCCTGACTTTCATGCTGCTCAGGGTCACTATCTCCTACCTTATCAGGAATCCTGGGCCTGAACTGCCCGTCCAGAATCCTTTAGGGGCTGTAACTGCCAACTGCTAAACAGCACTGTCCTTCCCCAACCTGGGGACAGCTCCCCTTCACTGCATTTTTACCTATAAGAAATGTAATTGATAACCACATGGGCTATGGCAATTATGAGAAAAAACAAAACTCTGCTAACTCCACCCAATGAGTACTTCCCTGGCACCCTCCCAAACACCCACAGATACAGCCTGAGGCAGGGGCCACCAAGGATGGCTGGACCAGAAGCTGGCCACTGTCCTCTGTGAGGACTCAACTCCTGCTGGGGAGCCCACTCTGGTTGACATGGAGTATTATCTCTCAAACTGCTCCAGGTCACCTAAGGGCACATTAGAGACAAACCTGAACACAGAAGCCCAAGCCCAACTGGCTCAGGTATGAACTGGAGCCTCTTTAAGCCCAAAGCTGTTGATGCCCATCTCCAGAAAGGCCATCATACCAAGTACAGTAAAGAGCCTTTGGACGCAGCATTTGCTTTAAACAATACTGTTTAAGTTATAACCAAAGGGAAATTTTCCTGGCATGTAACACTGCTTTTAGGATTTTATATTAGTCCCCACACTGAATAATTCATCCATATTCTCTTTTCTATGAATTAGCATTCTGGTTTTTTGGAAATGGGCTTATGTAGTCCAGCCTGACTTCTTACTATGTAGTTGACCATCAGCTAACAGCTCACCTCAATGAATAGCCCAAGAATCCCATGAGAGTTAAGGAACTTAGTTACAATCATCTAGAACATGCCGCACATGGCAAGGCAGGAGACAAGAGCAGGCTTATCTCTTCACTCAGAACTTTTTCTGCTCTGCCCTGGGAAACAGAATAGGCATTGGGGGCTGCCACTTGTCACTTACTCTAAAGCGATAGCACCAGCCAGGGTTCAACACACAGAGACCTGAACCCACATCATGGGAGAACCTGGGAGTAATCTCACAGTGATTTTCTGTCTGTAACCAAGTGTCCAGAAAACACAAAGGTCACATGGGCCAGGCAAGCTGCAAACCTGTCAGCCAATAGTTCTAAGATCGGGGACACTCAGCAGTGAGCACATTCCTGTCCTAGTTAGCTTCTTCAGTTGTCAACTGGACACACTTTGAAAGAGAAAAACTCTACTGAGGAGCTGCCTCCATCAGATTGCCCGTGGGAGGCACTTTCTGGATTGATAATTGACTTGGGAGACCCAGCCTACTGTGGGTGGTGCTATCTCTGGGCAGGTTGAACCTGGGCAGTATAACAAAGATGCCTGAGCAAGCCAGTAAGCAGCATCCCTCCATGGTCTCTGCTTCAGTTATTGGCTCCAGGTTCCTGCCTTGGCAGCCCTCCATGATGGACTGTAACCTGTAAGCCAAATAAACACTTTTCTCCTCAAGTTGCTTTGGTCACAATGTTGTCACAGAAAAGGAAAGCAAACTGGGACACTTCCTA
The DNA here is from genome assembly GCA_033318265.1 of Phyllotis vaccarum. NCBI lineage: Eukaryota > Metazoa > Chordata > Mammalia > Rodentia > Cricetidae > Phyllotis > Phyllotis vaccarum. Next base: position 95,581,994 of record JARWLC010000003.1, read on the forward strand.
AGAAAACACTGCATTTAATAAAGCTCTGGGAGCCCTGCAGTGGTGGCACAAGGCTCTAATCCCAGCACTCAGGAGGCAGAGGAAGGCCGATCTCTGAGGTCAAGGCCAGCCTGGTCTACAGAGTGAGTTGCAGACAGCCAAGGCCACACAGAGAAACCCTGTCTAAAATACAAACAAACAAAAACAAAAACAGCCCCCCCTCAAAGGCCCCAGGTCTACAGTTAGTCTAAAGCCTTGTGAGCCACACTGGTGGTTTTGTCCTCAGCTGAATGGTGTCGTGAACACAGATACCTAACAAAGGAGTCTTTTGGGTGCAGCGATAATGGAGAGGCTGTGCCTGTACAGTGAAGAGGAGACTTGGAGTCTGTTCCTCGCCTCAGGTTTGCTGTGTTCCCAAAACTGCTCCAAACATAGTTTTTAAAAAGGGGCTGTGCAGGGCTGAAGAGATAACTCATCAGTTAAGAGCCTTCCTGAGTTTGATCCCTAGCTCTAGGGTCTTAAAACTGTGGGAGGTTGCAGAGGGAAAGAAAGGGAGCGCTGGAGAGATGGTTCAAAGGTTAAGAGCATTAACTGACCTTGCAGAGGATCTGGGTTTGGTTCCCAGCATCCACAATGCACCTCACAACTGGCTGTAATTTCAGTTCCAGGGCATCTGATTATCTCTTTTGGCCTCTGCAGACACTGTATATACATGGTACATATAGATACAGGCAAGCAACACACTGTACTCATAAAAGAAAAACCAGTATAGGGGTGCAGTTTGTTAGCTGGCACCAGGAAGGTGGGACAAGAGTATTTCTGGGACTGACTGAGCAGTCCACCTACTCTAACAGCTGAGTCCCAAACCTCAGAGACACTCTGTCTCAAAAACTAAGGTGGACAGCATCTGAGGATGACACTCAAAGTTGACCTCTGGCTCATGCATGTGCATAACCACACTCCAGTTTCTGGTGATAGGTGACAATATAAATCCTGACTGACAAATGCTAGGGAGAGGGATAAAATCTCTATTCTCAAAATGACCTAACTTATAAAATGTTACAGAACTGTGGGAAGGATAAAGCAACTGATCGGCTTAACTGTTATAAACAGGGCAGTTCGCCTAGGGGCTGGGTGGAGAAACACACAGGGCCTTTGAAGTGTGCACCATGTAGAAGGGCAAAGATCAGGCTGTGGCTATTCCTTCTCTCCTGACTAATAACTCTAAGCTCATTCATGACTCCTGGCTGGCAGTAGTCAGTATCCCTCTCCCTCACATGGAAGACAGCCAAGGCTAAAAAGCAAGGGGACTAGTATGTAAAATGATTGCCAGATGCAAACTCCTCCCCAAAGTCAGTCTCCATGTTACAGTGTAAGTGGCTTTGATGAGCTGCTAAGAACTCTGGCTGGTAAAGGAACTCCCAGAATCAGAGAATTAAAAATGGATGGGCCATTAGAAGCTATCTAAGGGCATCGGTCACTGCCTTGTGTCTGGATGGGAGTCCTTCAGGCCTTTCCAGTTCTGATCCCTGAGGTCAAGACATGGAGCAGTCTGACCTCAAAAACAAATGGTGGGTTAACATCTGTCTCCTGGGACCTATCTCCAGGACTCAGTCATCATTTCACTTTGCAGGAGATTTAAGACAATGTTCCAGTTTTCAAAGAACTGATCATATAGTTGTGGGGACATTCTGAATGCCACAGAGCACAGAATACAAAAGTTCACCCTCTCTGACAAGAGAGTCTGGAACAAGGTATCACAGAAACCAAGACAGATTCTGCCACCCCCAATGAACATTTGGGGCTCTCAGTCCGGGACTCTGGATCAAAGCTTACAGCCCTGGATAACATTTAGCCCTGGAAATGGGCTAGCTAACTTAAAAATCTGGTCATATGCACTGTAGTCACTCATGTTAATCCCTTAGTTATACCCAAGAATAAGCAACCAAAATCAGAATAAATTCCGGGGCTAACTCTCACATGGCATGGTGCTGGGCAGAGATGCATGTCTTTGCTCTAAAGTATGGGACAACTCATAACCTTGGCATGTACACCTGTCACCCAAAACGGGACTAGAAGTAAAAACTATTTTGTCTATTTTTGAGTGAGTCAGGACACTGTTTGGCTTTGAAAAAGTAGATGATGCTTTGAATGCTGATAACTTCTGAAATGTTGATACCACTGTGTATGAACAGTCAGTCAGGGTCAGGACAGTGTTCCTCTCTATCGAATATTAATGGTATAAAGGGCTGGGAACAACCCTAGACAATCTTTCGGGTCACAGCTATGTAAACCTCTGTTATTGTAGGTTATGTGATCTCAATGGGGAAGTAGCTGATTAGTTCAATTATTAAATCACCGTGTCTAGTGCTGAGCTTGAAGTCAAATCTACTATCCAAATCGCACTGCAGAATGAAGGCTGGGGGCTTCGGAGACTCAGATGTTGGTGACCTTCACTTCTGGCCATCTTTGTGCATTTTGTGTAACCTGTTAGGGCAACATCGAGCTCACCGTAGGCGCTCAAACTTTGCCCAAGGTCGTGCTAGATCCTTGCTCTGGTACAGAACAGTTAAAACCAGAGCTATTTTGGAGTAAGAGCAACGGGTGTCACACCTGACAGCTGCCCCAAGTATAGTGCTGCATTTCTCGCAACGAGCACTGGTACCTGAGGTGAGCTGGAGGGTTGCAGGGGCTTAGATAAGGACTTGGGAAGCAAGGACGGAGGGGTAAAGCCCCGGGGTGGTGGCGGGGACCCCGGAGTCGCGGGGGCCCGGGCGGGGCCTTACCCGGACGTGCGGCCCCTCCACCAGCTTGAGGGCCTGAGCCTCCAGCAGATCGGCCCTCAGTTGCACCAGGAAGCGCACGCCGCCATCCAGCTTGCTGATGTGGTGGAAGAGTCCGCGGTAGCGTGGCACGAGCGCATAGCGGAGCCGGTCCTCCGCCTGCAGCAGCACGGCCACCTCGCGCGACTGCTGGCGCAGCTGCAGCACTCCGGCGCTCTGCTCGGCCACCTGGCCGTGGTCCACGCCGAAGCCCTGCGCTAGGCGGCCGAGCAGCTCGGCTCGCTGGGCCGTCTCGGCCAAGCCGCCGTAGAAGCTCACGAAGTCGGCGCACTGGCCCTCGGCGGGCGCCGGCGTCTTCTCACGCAGCTCATAGGCCGGTGTGGGTGGCACGGCTCGCCGCAGCAACTCGTCCATGGCGCTAGCCGTGAGCCCGCTGCACAGCCTGGGCGCCCGAGGCCCCGGCGGCCGCGGCGGATACCGGGGTGGAAATAGGCGCCGAGCCCTCAGGCCTGGCCCAAGGGCTCTCATGATAGCCCGAAACAGCTGCTAATGGGAGACGCCACCGGACCCGGGCTCACTTCCTGTTCCGGCTTCCGGTGCCTCGCCGGTCTTATTGGTCGAGGCGGGATGACGGACGGGGTATAAGCCAATCGGAAGGCGGAGCTGTGGGGCGGGACAAAGGAGTTCCTTCAGGCTGGAGGCCAAGTGCAGCTAAAGGTCCTGGGGGAGTCGGGGAAGAGGGGTGAGAGGAGGACACCTGACTCACCCCCTTGGCCTGCATCCTGACATTTGTCCTGAGAGCCTTCCTCTCAACCCCTTGCCTCTTTCCGTACTACGCACGCGCTTCTCTTGATCTAAGTGCTTGCCATTTCAGCACCTCCAGGGACAGTGCTGTGCGCTCAGGTTCCTGGACGATGGTTCAGATCCACTGTGGGCAAAGAGCCGAGGAATTTGAGTTTGCATGCTGAACGAGAATTCCTGCAACTGGGGATAGCTCAGTTGGTAAAGCACTGAAGGACTTGAGTTCATGCCTACAATCCGTGGGAAAATGAGTGTAACCCCAGTGTTTCAGAGGTGGACGCAGGAGGATTCCTAGGGCCGGCTGGCCTTCTAGTCCAACTTACATGTTGAATCCAGGCCAGCCAGGGACCCATCTCCAGAGCTAAACCAAAATAAACCAAACCCGAGGTGGCTAGTGCCCAGCACCCAAGGTGTCCTCTGGCTTCTACAAGCACATGTGTGTACACGAAAATGTACATGCGCACACAAAGTACTCAGGGTAATTCTCTGGCAAGACATTTTGTTTGGTCCTGCCTAGGTTCTCTCTAGCTCTTGTCAAAAGCTCCACCCCGTGAGGATTGTCAGAGACCCAACTGTGCCTCCTACTGCACTCTGGAGAACTTCTGGCAGTGCTGCAAATGGATAGCCTATGAATCTTCCTTACCAGCCTCCTTGCTGGACCTCATTCATTCATTTTTTTAAAATTTAATTCATTCATTTAACAGAATGATTCTCATCTGCGTGGTGTGTTCTAGGTCCCACATTAGGCTTGCATTTAAAATGGTCCTCCTCCGTTCTCATTCAATCTGAGGGAGAGACACATTAAAATAACTACAAAAAAGGATCAGCATGCTGGAGTAGGCCCTGTATGGATTCAGCTTGATCTTGAATACATATTGTTGTGATTGTCCTAGAGAAACCACAGTCTGCTGTGGGATAATGCTCTTGTACCCTGTAAAGATCTGTTGCGTATTGGTTTAATAAGATGCTGACTGGTTAGTAGACAGGCATGAAGTAGAGGCAGGACAACCAGAGTAGGAGAATTCTGGGAAGAAGAAAGGCTGAACAGCAGATGCCAGCCAGACACAGAGGAAGCAAGATGAGAAAGCTGCTCTGAGAAAAGGTACCAAGCCATGTGGCTAAACATGGATAAGAATTATGGATTAATTTAAGTGTAAGAGCTAATTAATAGTCTGAGCTACTGGCCCAGGAGTTACTGTAATATTAAGCCTCTGAATAATTATTTTATAAGTGGCTAGGGGACCAAGAGTGGGAGAGATTCATCCAGATCATGAGGCTAGGCAGGACCCAGAAACAACAATTACAACAGTCCATTTTCAGTGTATAGTTTTCACCTCAAACTATAGGTAGACCAAATCCTGAGAACAATGCATGCGGCCTTACAACCAGATCCAGGCTCCAATCTGTGCCCGGCTCTTGATAAGAAATTAAGATGAACTACTTACATCCCAGTCAGGGTGAAGTTACTTCATTCAAATCCATATAGGTGACTCTCTTTCTGATACACATGGTGGGGTCCAGTTGATTTTTCCGTCTTCCAAAACTAATACAGTTTTTAGTAAGTCTGCTAATAAACCATGCTCTCCAGGTCTTCATCTGCCTACATCTTCCTTCGGTCTTACAGGACCTCCTGTTTTGGAAGAGTTTGCCATCATGGGTAGGATAGCCAGGAAATGCTGTCAGAGGAGATGACATTTAAGCTGAGAGCAGATACTGGTTGTGGAACAGGAACAAAGAGAGCTGTCCAGTCTATTCTTCTAGCTCAAATACATGACTCCTAATTGTCATGTGATCCATTGCAGTATCGAAATGTCACAGATTTCTAGCTCCTTCTGGTCCACCATGCCTGTGGCCCCTGTCACATCTCACTGCAACGCTTCTTCGCACCCAGGCTTGCTCCCTGGAGCCCACCAACCACTCCACCTGTGTCCATTTATGCACACTTGCTGTTCACTTGCTTAACAACCAGGCACTGTGATCTAACACACAGAGCTGGCTTCTATGCTCCCCTGTATCCTGTCCATCTTCTGTCTCATCTTGCATCATGATGCCTCCTAAGCATGGAGAATTTGACTATTGATTTGGAAAAAGACTTTAAAACAGGGAGGGGAATGAATTCAGGATGGGAGAACACAAGTGGGCTTCAAAGATGAGTCTTAGACTCAAGGAGGTAGGTACAGAAGGATCTCTGGGTATCACTTGGACTGGACCCCTAAAAGATCTGTGGATTCGAGAGCCCTTCTCTTCTGTAATCACAATAGTTAGTAACTCATGGCTCTCTTGAGCGGACCTGAAGTTACAGATTTTCAGAGCAGTTGAGCACTATCTGTACTGACATACATGAAGCACTCTGTCACTTTACCAGGTGCTGGATGTGCCTGCCATGGTTCTTGCACAGTTAAGGTCACAATAACTGTATACAGCAAGAACTGTTATTCCCATATGATGAAGGTGGAGCTAAGGCCCAGAGAGATACAGAGAAGAATGTTCATGGATGCTCCCAGCTGGAAGATGACAGTCAGAATCCCTAGGCTGCTCTGAGACTGGGGTGGGTGTGTTTGGACGACTCAATAGGCCTGCCTCCCTCCAGCCTGGGCTTCTTCTGCTCAGAGCTGAAATGAGCATTTGTTTGTATTGTGAGGCTGGGGGTTGTTTTTGTGCTGTGGTTCTGGGGGAAACACAAAGAACTGGGATGGAAAAGACACTATATCTTCTGTCAGGATAGTTCATGCTTTACTTCCCACATCTGCTAGATCAGCCAGTGGATAAAGTGGAGACCTGATGGGGTCAGTTGTCTTACCAAGGCAAATGTGTGAGTGAGAAGCAAAGCCTCTTTATTCTATTCTCAGAAGTGAGGCTCCTAGGGTTTTCTTCCTAGAGCCGTAGGGGAATATTTTCCTTATTCCCCATCTGGGTACCAATGATGTTGCATTCAAGAAGACACTGGGAGAAGATGTTCAACAGACTGATGGAACTAGCCAGACCAGGTGGTGAAAGCCTGTGAGCCAAACTATTTGAGTGGCTGAGGCAGGAGGATCACCAGTTCAAGTCCTACTTGGGCTACAGAATGGGGTTAAGACCAGTTTGGGCAATTTGGTAAGACCCTGTCTCAAAATAGTAAACCAAAAGAAGGTGGGGAATGTAGCTCAGTGGTGAAGTGCCTGCCCAGACTGTGTGAGGCTCTGGGGGTCCACTCTCTAGTACAGGAACAAAATAAAAAGATCAAAGTACAGCAATGAAAACTGTGAGCATACAGCTCTAAGACATGGCTGAAGGCCCAGAAAGAGGCCCAGCAAAGTGGGGGGTATTTAGTGTGTAACAATGGATGTGTTATTGAGAAACACCTTAAGTAAACCAGCTTTACTGAAGTAAGTCCAGAGGCCAGAAGAAGGTATCAGATTCTCTGGAGCTAGAGTTACAGGTGGGTTGTCCTCAGGTCCTCTACAAAAGCAGCAAGTGCTCTTTTTATGTGTGTGTTTGCTGTGTTTTGTTTTTACGCTCCCACAGCTTCACCTCCCCCCCAGCCCCTCCCCTCACCATACTCCGCGTCCACTCCTCTGAAATTTTGTTTATGTCACCGGGTCCGTTGTTTAATTGAAAAGAGACGGAGTTTCCGTTCAGCTGGCCAGAATGGATCAGCAAGCCTCGGAGGGCCATGGAGAGGACAGAGTGGCCTCATGGGAAGAGGCAGGCAGGAAGGTTGTGGGAGCCCCTTTTGGTGCTGGGACTTGAGCGGCAGCAGGGTGCTCTTGCAGTAGCCGGGATCTGTCTCAGGTTTTCCTTTTCTTTTAATAAACGGTAAAAGAATAATTTTACTCTTTCTCTGCTTCTCTTTAGGAAAGGGCGGGCTTCCTATGGCTACCAACCAGCCATGGTATATCAAGGGGCAGTGACACCAGCACCTCCTCCTCTACTAAGGCCTGTCGAGGCCACCCAGAAGGAGGAATGGGTCCCAAAAACAATAGGGTCAGAAACAGTCCCTGTTCACTGTTAGGAGCCCCATAAGAAGACCAGCGTACACAACTGTAACATATATGCAGAGGACCTAGGTCAGTCCCATGGACGCTCCCTAGAACTACACTGAGCCATCTCTCCAACTTCTCACCTTTTGCATCTTAATAAGAAGATGATTGTCATAAGACTTTCTCACCAGTAACATTTCCTTCCATTCACAGAACACAGAACACCCAGAGACTTACAGAAGCAGCAATTGGTGCATCAGAATAGAGCAGACCCCTCCCCACTCCCCTGCAGCCTCCCCACACTGGCTTGTCCTAGAGTCATTGACTTCTTTTGCCTCAGGTTCATGGTTAAAGAAGCCTTGCGTGTTACTGGGAGCGTGTATGGGGATAACTGTCTCTTGGGAGAAAGGGCACAGTTGAGTGCCAACCTCGGACTGTAAACACTAAAACTGAGACGTCCGAGGCTTTCAGTGATTTGAAATGAAATAAAAATGGGGCACTGTCTCCAAGTGAGAAACATACAATCCTGCAGGCCATGCTGGAGATGGCTGATACATGCTGTCACCAGGGCTATACTGATCTTGGTGGCCTGTGCGGCCACTGAAGCCATGGTGACATCCAAGCCCAAGCTGCTACGAGGTTCGTGTCTGGGTCTGTGGTCCTGCTGCAGCTGGGGTCTGTGATGATGTCCATGGCTGGTGTTAGCACAGGCAATCATAGAACTCACAACACGTAGAAATCCAAGGGTTGTTCTCAATCAGCCTTGTCCTTCACTGGCTCTGATACAGACAGCCTTGTCCCTGGCTGGATACTACAGCAGGAGAGTTGGCCCAGTCACCCAGAGGAGAGCTATTCTCCTACACATACTTGGAAAAGATGGCTCCACCCCTCACCAGTGGTGTACAACTGTCCTGGACAGCATGCTAAAGCCAGCTCTGAGGGCACGAGAGCAGAACTGACCCCCAGTCTGTCAGGTGGTGGCATGGATGAGGGAAAGATGCTTCCTCTCTATCCCTTGCTACTTGCATCAGGTGAGAGAGCTAGCCCTTCAGTCAAGAGTGAGAGAACTAGCCCTGTTCCCCATCACTGCAACACACAGAAGAGTGGGCCCCAAACCCCTCCTGGACAGCACATTAGAGCTGATCCTGGCTCACACCTGTGAGCCAGCCCTGTGGACATGAAATCAGGAGAGTTGACTGCCCCTTCCCATCACAGTCCCCCATACAGAAATTTGGAGAGATGGCCCTGCACCTTGCCTCGACAAAACATTAAAATTGACCCTGGTGGTGTGAGAGATAGATCTGAGGACCTGAGAGCAGGAGAACTGGCCTAGCCCCTTGCTGCAGACTGCATTGGGCAAGCTAGCTGAGGCAGTGCTGGGTAGTGAGGATGAAGGAAAACTGGTGGGCTGACCAATGCAGGCCTAGAACCAGGGCCCACTCTAACACTCACCACATCATATAAACTAAACATGTAAAGGGGATGAACCTACAGATCCAAAACTGCAGGATCTCTACAACACAGGGTAGGGTCTCACCATGTAGTTCTGATGGTTCTGGAACTAGCTCTGTAGACCAGGCTAGCCTTGAACCCAGAGATCTACCTGCCTCTGCCTCCTGAGAGCTGGGATTAAAGGTGTGTGCTACTATGCTTGGCCTTGGTCATCTATTTCAGGAGAAGAGGATGTTGTGAATTCCTATCTCATGGGCTGCAGAGAAGAAGCTGTTCCTGTGGAGAGCACAGCGGGCGTTGGAGGTGTAGTGGAGGAAGCTCTTACCATGTGAGCCTGAGGACCACAATTCTGACCCCCATAGCTCACACCTCTCATAATCCCAGCACTTTCAGTGCAGAGATGGGACCCCAGAGTAAGTAGGCTGGCTAGCAAGCTGTATCAGTGAACAATTGGTTCAAATGAGAGCAATATATGAGAGCCATACATGTAAGGTGGAGAGTGATGGGGAAAGATAGCATTATTGATCATCCTTTGTGACATTCTGTGACTGAGGTTAAGGAAATGTGTGTGTTAATTGTTCTATTGTGAGAATATCCACCCTGGGGAGACTAGGAATCAGATACACTCCCTCTAGGCCCAGCAATAAACCAGTTTGATTCCACCAAAGTTCACCTGGAGTAGCCAATGAGTTTATTAGGTTTACTTACACACAATGGGTGAGGGGTTATAGGCAGGAGTGTAGGTAACCTTAAAGCAGTCACACAGGAAGGTCTGCAGCCATCATGGCTGATGACTCGCCCATTGCTGTGTAGATGGGGCCCCATGCTACACTTTTCCCCAGCTTACATACTCTAGGCCCTCCTCAAGACCTTGAAGTCATGTGCAATTGTGGCAGAATCACCTAAAACTGGTTAGGAAGAATGTCTAGATAGTCTGGTGAGGGTCTCCTGTTACCTCCTTCTATGAGGAAGTCAATGGTCAATAAACCCAGTTGTGATGATCCTTTGCAAATGGACACAGATGGTCTCCTGAAGATGGAGGCAGTGCCAGATCATGCCAAAAGACATTTATCAGATACCATGGGACACATACATCTGTTATACAAACAATCAACCAAAAACCTAACACAGTTCTGCCATATTTTTTATGTAAATGAGCACTTCAGAGCCCATGTTAGATTTTTTTACTTAATACAAATTTGTAGCAAAATCCACAAACTCCAGTAGAGGGGGATATTGTTACATGAAAAAAAAAAAAAAAAAAAAAAAAAAAAAAAAAAAAAAAAAAAAAAAAAAAAAAAAAAACAAAAAAAAAAAAACCACTGCCTAGAAGAGAATGTTTTGAGTGCCCCATCCCTGCGCAAGGAGCTGAAGATGCCATCCTGGAGAAGACTGTCACCTGGAGAGAGGTCTCCATCCTGACGGTTGCATATCTCAGGAATATGGTAAACCTTTTGTAGAACACATCAGGGGATTAATATACTGATGAGGTCAGAGCCCTGAAGGCTCAATTGTGGCCCCAAATTCATCATCGGGCAGCTGGGCCTCCAACCTTCTGGCCTTTGTGGGGAGGGGTGTTCAAACCAGCAACAATGGGTCAGATTCAGTTGGAGCAGAAACTGCTGAACTGAGACCTGGACTTGGATGCTTACTAGCCCCGTAGAAAACAAAGTGGCCATCCTTGTCTCTGTACCTAAGAAATGCAGTTCAAGAATTGTTTGAGTTTCACTTCTGTGGCTGTGATAAAATACTCTGACAAAGAGCAACCAGGAGAGAAACTTAGGGTTTGTGTTATCTCACAATTCTAGTTACAGTCCACCACTGTGGGGAAGTAACAGCAGTAGGGGTTGAAGTAGCAGTCATAAAACATGCATAGACGGAAGCAGAAAGAAGTGAATACATGTGTGCATGCTCACTTTGCTTGCTTGTGCACAGCTTAGTTTCATTATTCAGAACCCGGAAGCCCATGAGTTGGAGGGAATTTAGGGGAGGGTAAGAGACTGCTTGGTTTTGTTCACATCCTGAAGAGCTGAGAAATCATGCAAGCACAGTGTAGTTACATCACCAAGATATTTGTCTCCAAGGGCCTTGGGTGGATTATTTCGTACATGTCCACCACACTCTGGTGCCGGTTGCTGTTTGTTTGTTTATGAACATGGTCAGGCTTGGCAGGAATGGACTAGGGTACTAGCATGGACTTTGGAAAATGTAAGAGGTGTCTGTGGTACTTTGAGGGAGCCTGGAGGCCGCATGTGCTTTGGTATACTAATAGGCACCAGTGACAGACATTTGTCCCTTTAGTAGAGGGGAAGCAACTTTACAAGTTCCTGAGGAATGCTGACTTTTATTTAACCACTGGCAATCCTCCATAGTACAGGTTGAGCCCATTTCTGGATATTTGGAATTTGGCGAAATGGAGTTTCCTTTAGACCTAGAACTATTAAGCACATAATTAAAGCTAATTAGCACAATGATAGAAATGAGATAACATATATTAATAGCTGAAATTGAGGTCTAGAAGCCCCTCAGTATTTGTGTGTCTATGTTTCTATGGGTGTGTCTGTCTGTGTGTGTGTCTCTGTGTGTACCTCTGTGTGTATGTGTGTCTGTCTCTCTCTCTCTGTATGTCTCTGTGTGTATCTCTCTCTGTGTGTGTTTCTGTGTGTATGTGTCTCTCTGTGTGTCTGTCTGTATATGTGTGTGGATGCCTGTGTGTGTGTGTGTGTCTATCTGTGTCTCTCTGTGTGTGTCTGTGTGTGTGTTGTGCACATGTGGAAGCCACAGCATGACAATGGTGTTGTCTACTATTTTTTTCTATCATGTTGTTATGAGACAGGGTTTGTCCTTGGACTGGAACCTTGCCATTTGGGCCAGGCTAGATAGCCAGTGAGCTCTTGGGATCCATCTTTACCTTGCAGTCGTAGGATTACAACCATGTTCAACCACACCTGGACTTTTGTGTGGATACTGCAGAATTTAAATTCAGACTCTAATGCTGTAGACCAAGAACACTTACCTCGCAGGACATCTCCAGTCCTCAAGCAACCCTTTTTGAGTGGGCTGGGTGTGTTTTATATCATTGTTTTATGACGGACCAGATGGTCTCCTGTGTGAACTTTACCTAACTGTTATGTCAGAGGTTAACATCAATACTTCTTCAATTTTCCTCAAACCAAAAGTGTGAATATTTCCAAACTCACTTTTTAAGCCAATACCTCCCTGATAGCAAAGTCAGAGAACACTTCAGGAAAGAAAAGTAGAGGCCAGTGTTTCCCAGGAACATAGAGGCACATATTTCAATAAAATACTTGCATACTGAATTCAACAGTGTATTGAGGGATTGCACATAATGGTTTAGGACATCTGGAAAGCAAGGATGGCTCAACATCTCCAAAATAAACATAAATTATCTCTGTAAAATAGTTAAAAGGAGTTTGCCCAGACACAGGAAAGCTGTGCATGAAACTTTAAACATGACCAGTGTAGAATCACCCAGGAAGAGTCTTGGTGAGGGATTATCTAGATTAGGTTGGCCTGTAGCCATGTCTACGTGGGGTTATCTTGACTGCTGATTGAGGTAGGAAAACCCAGCCCACTGTGGGCAGCACCATTCTGTAGGCAATATAAAGGAACAACAAAAGAGAAAAGTCAACTGAGAGCAAGCAGGGATCCATGCATTTATTTTCTCTGCTTTTTAAATTATTATTATTTTAAAGACATGGTTTTTCTGTGTTCTGGCAATATTGGAACTTGCTGTGTAGCCCAGACTGACCTTGAACTCACAGACGCTTCACCAGATTCTACCTTCTTAGTGCTGGGATTGAAGGTGTGTGCTTCCACCACCCAGTCTTAACCTCTCTGCCTTTGCCTTTTGCTTTCCATGCTTGCCTTGACCTGCCTGCAGTAATGGTGATCTGGAACCTGGAGTAGTGAGCCAAATAAACCAGTTCTTCCCAAAGTTGCTTTTTTTGCCAGAGTACTTATCATAGCAACAGATACGGAACCAGGACATTTGCAGATAACATGACTTGTATAATACACACACATACACACACACTGGCTTAACAAAAAATGTTAATAAATACAATAAAGCTTCAAGATACAAGTCAGTGTACAAAAAAGTACTTTTTCTTTTTTTAGACAGTGAACTTTCCAGAAAGGAAATTAAGAAAACAGTCCTATTTACAATTGCAACAAAAGAATAAAAATCTTAGGAATAAATTTGACTAAAGAGGTTGAAGTCTTGTACAACAAAGTTAAAACTGCTCATAAAGGCAATTGCCAAGGACATAGATAAATGGAGAGATGTCACGTGTATGTGGATTGGACATAGTACTGTTAAAATTCCCATAAGCCCCAAAGTGATTCACAGGTCAATTTAATCTGTACTGAACCCCAAAGACATTCTTTGTAGAAATAAAAGAGTCCTAACTTTTATATGGAAATAATATACTCTGAAAAGCCAAAGCAATTTTAAGTAAGTAAAACAGAATTGAAAAAACTCTATTTTATCGTTTCAAAATTTTCAGAGTTGGGGCTGAGGAGATGGTTCAGTGGCTAAAGGCACTTCTTGAAAAAGCCTGGAGACCGACCCGAGTTCTATATCTAGAACCCACATAGAGGTGAGAAGGAAGAACTAATTGGACATAGTTGTCCTCTGACCTCCACACATGCACTATAACCTCCCCCCCCATAACATTGCTGTAAACAGTACAGCAATGAGGCTGAGACAGACACACAGACCAGAGCAGCAGAAAAGAGTGAGCCAGGTTTACAGGACAGACACTTTAAGAAGTGGTCTTGACAAGGCTTGATATCCACACAGAAGAATGAAATTAGACCCTTGCTTCACAAAAACAAATTCAAAATAGATCTGAAGTCACAAAACTATTAGATGGGAACATAAGGAGAAAGCACCTCTACTTTGCTCTTGGCAATTTTTATTTATTTATTTTGTAGTTCTTTTTTTTTTTTTTAAAAACAAAACTGCAGACAAAAAGTAAGCAAGACTACACCACATGAATAGCTTGTGAATCTAGCTAGTTAGGATACTGAGGTAGATAGACTGCAAGTTCAGGGCTTCCTGTACTACAGAATGAGTTCAAAGCCAGCCTGGGCAACTTAGAGATCTTGTTTAAAAATAATTAGTAAAAGGTCTTGGGCCATAGTTTAGTGGTAGAACACTTGCCAAGCCTAGCACATGACAGACACTGGATTAAAATAAAAGTCACCAGGTTATAGAGATGGCTCACTGAGATTAAGAGCACTGGCTGTTCTTGCAGAAGACCTGGGTTCAGTTTCCAGCACCCACATGGTGGCTTACAGCCATCTCTAACTTCAGTTCCAAGGAATGCAATACTCCTTTCTGGCCTCCATGAGCACGGCACACATATGGCATACATTCACACATGCCGACAGACATTCATATCCTGTTTATTAGAATGTCTACAAATTAAAAAATGAAACAAACAAACAAAAAACAACCCAGAACAAAACTCCAGGTTGGGAGAAGGTAGAGAAAAGAGAACTCTTGAAAAGTGTTGGTAAAAATGCATTCCTGCAAGTCTCCTGGAAAGCCATGCCTGCCTATGACTCAGCAATGTTCTCTATCCAGATGGATCAAAAGCAACACACCAGGGTGATTTCTACTCCTGAGTCTATGGGAGACTATTCACAATGGCCAAGGCAAGGAAGGAAGCAACTCCTTTCTCCATCATCATTGGACGAAACACTGCGGGATGCATTTCCACACAATGAAATATTACTTAAAAGGGAGAGCTTGACATTTGGATTAATGTGGGACAACACTGCATTAGATCAAATAATCCAGACCCAAAAGACAAACATCGTGTAAACTCACTGACATGAGATCTGAAGAAATCAAACACGCAGGCACAGAGAATAATGGGTGACAGGGGCTGGGTGGAGAGGAAGGAGGACTTTGGTCCCAGGCACAAAGGGCCAGTCACGCAGCATGAATCAGCTCTGGAAATGTGAAGTCATTGCAGAAATTTTAATTAACAATGTACCAATGCAGGCATCAGACACACAGCACGATGGCTCCCAGTCTACTTCCAGTGAAAAGAGATTGTGTAGGCATTGGAGCTGTGGATTTTTCAGACAGTTTGCCAGTCTTCTATTCTGTAACCCCTCTAGCTGTTTAAAATTAATTTTTAAAACGTTAAGGGTGTGCATATGCTTGCAGTACCCTCTGAGGCCAGGAGGGGGTGTCATCTACCTTGGAACTGAGGTTATCAGTGACTGTGAGCTGCCTTGTGGGTACTGGGAAATGAACTCATCCTCTGCAAGAGCAGCCGGTGCTCTTGGCCACTGAGCCACCTCTGGCCCCAGGTACTACATTTTAAAACATGCTTCCCTTGTGAGGTGCCACATCGGTTCAGTGCTGTCCTCTTGGTTTTCAGTTTCTGCTTTGGAATATACATATTGAAGAATTCTATGGCATACATAGACATCACCCTGCTTCTTCTACAGCATCTCATTGATTCACCGTCCTTCCATCAAATTCGTTGGAGGTTGCTTTTCTGTAAGGTAGTTAGGCAGGAATCTTGGTTAGGTGATCTAATACCATTTATTAACCTGCCTTCTATTCACCCATGTGACACACACACACACTCACTCAGCTTCCTGTTTTAGTTCCAGCACTAGTTAATTTGGGCAACTTTCCTGTGAGCCTATTTTTATTAAAGAGATAATGTACTATTGAGAATACATATTCCCTCAGATACCTTTTACTTAATGCCTCACAAAGTGGGTCTTTTGCATATTTCTTTACTGAAACAAAATCTAGCAAATACCATTAGCTATGACATGTTTTCTTGTGTAAAAAAAGAAAAAGAAAAATCCCAGCACACTCAAGGAGTTGTGTAGAAGAACTCCCACGCACAGCAAATCTCCCACTCCTGCCTTTCCAGGCATTTGATGCTTCCTGGTCTCTCCCAATGGCAATGCTGGCAAGGAAAATGCACTTTCCACCCCCCCTTCTCCACACCCTTCACCCAGTTTTCCCATGGCAGGAAGCCAAGCATCTCAATGATACCTGTCTCTTGTAAAACATGGATTCTACTTATTATTTAATGGAAACTCAGAGCCAGATATTGGGGAAAAGATGGGATATCAGAGAGAGGAAACAGACCACAGTCAGTTCTCACCCAGCCAAGTCCTCAGGGTAAAAGCTGTCTTCAACAGTCCTCAACCTGGCTTGGCACTTCTACAGAATAAATCTCTGTCTTCCCCACCCAGTTGTTTCACTTCTGGATTTAACTCTGCATCATAATCCCAGAGTTAGGATTAAAAGTGTGAGTTACTACTGTTTGGTTGTTAGGCCTTGAACTCACAGAAACACACAAAGATCTCTTTCCTGAGTTATGGGATTAAAGGTGTGAATTACCAATTGTCATTCCTGTGCTGGGATTAAAAGCGTAGGTCACCACTCTCCGACCCTTGTGGCTTGACTGTGGGTGATTCTGTCCTCTGATATTCCAAGACTGATTTTATTAAATACAAAATATATCTTTTGTCCTTTACTAAGAAGTCTAAGAGGCTTTTCCCACATTTTCAACCACATGTAGTAGAGCCTGTAAAATGCTGCCCTGGATATTACTACTGAAAACTCCGAGGGAGCTTTGACGTCATGCTCTAGGTGCTTACTTGCTATAAGTCCTTGCTGCTCACAACAGACCTGATGCTCAGTAGCTAACACATCCTGACATAATGTCACATGTGTGGAGAGGGACACCTGGTTGACATGGAGATTAATATGTGACATCTCAGCTGCTTCATTGAGTTTGTTGATTCTAGGTCTTCACCTGTGGCATGAGGAGGTCTTTGTTCAACCATTGTGGTTTGAGTGAGAAATGTCCCTCAGAGTCATATGATTAAACTCAGGGTCCCCAGTTGCTGGCACAGTTTGAGGAAGTAAAGCTGGAGGAAGTATGTCACCGAAAGTGAGCTTTGATGGTTTATAGCCTCACCTACTCTTTCTGCTTCTCTATGTGGATGAAGATGTGATCAGCCACGCCTTCCCTTCCTGCTGCCATGATGGACTCTCGCCCTCTCCAACTGTAGGCTAAAATGAACTCTTTGTTTCTGAAGCTGGTTTTTGGTCATTGTATCTTTTAATATAGCAAAAGCAAAGTAACCAATATAACCTTCAGCAATCTCTAAGGCAGAGATGAGCACACAAGCCAGGCCCGCCAATCAGCCAATTCTACCCTCCTGGCCTTAGATGCCTTGAGGAAATACCCAGGCCAGGTCCAGGAGACTCCATCTCAGGGTTCAGACTTGTTCTAGGGAGACACAACACACAGGTCTACTCAGCCCAGAAGGGGAGCCCATGACATACTCATGAAATGATTTCACCAAAGACCAACTTGGTCAAACAATTTGAGTTTATCAGGGTTACCAACAGGAGTATGGGTGAGAGAACTCATGTGTAGGATCATTGATGACTCAAAAGCAGATGCAGAACCAGAAAGTCCTCTCCACCTCAGGTGACGGTCACAGCTCACCTGCAGCCCTGGTGTTTTCTGCACAGCTTCAGTAGCTCAGAATGTAGAGGTGTCTTTCTTCTGCAGCTAGCTGGCCTGCATAGAGGCTTTCCCCCCAGAAGTTATTTACTCCTTTTATAAAGCTGGGAAAGGGGCTTCCAGAATGTTCCCAAGTTTTGTTTACCTAGCCATGTGAACTCTGGGCCTCCCTCTCCCTCCGGGAGGGAGTGTTTCAATTGGGAAGTAACCTCTGCTCTAAACTTCAGCTGGAGTGTTCTGAAAGGGACCCCTCTCCCTTTCTCCTGAGACTGCTCTTCTGAACACGTCAGCCTGGACCACCCCAAGCAACACACCCAAGGGGGAGGGAGCTAGGAGGAAGGCTAGGGGTAAAATGCAAGTTCTCTTTTCATCCTGGACCATCTTCAGTGATGCACAGATGCTCGGTTACCCCGTGTCTCTTTTATTGTGGCAGCTTGTGTTCTTTGTGGCCATTTCTAAACCAGGGAAAATCCAGGGATTCACTGTGTCATGTTGCTTGTGGCCTAGGTATCTCTCCATGGTTGTTGTCCTGGGCTTAAGCCACGTTTCCCCCTGAAAAGGACCTGTAGTCCAGGTGGGGAGTGACTGTACTGTCCTAAGCATTTTTTTTTTTTTTTTGGTATCACCAACATGCTCAAAGATGGCTAACTGGGATGCTGGGAGGTATCTACCAAAGAAGACTACTTGGATATAGGTTTATTTTTATTTGGCCAGTAACTATACTGGGTGTTCAGGACCCCAGTGCAGTCCTGAGCCTTTCTAAAACTAAAACCATATCCTGGGTTGATACAACCTCAGTTAGTATGGACAGTTAGCCAGACATAGAACTACAGAAACAAAAAGACAAGGTTAGTAGATTTAGAGACCTTCCTATGGACTTTGATGGATTAGGTCTTTGTCTTCATTTAGTAGGTGGTGTTGCCTACATGCTGAGTTCTATGGCCCAAATGGTACTTCCATCATAGAGTCAGTTGTGCCAAGGCTTGGTGGCATGTTTCAGGGAAAGCCGCACTCCAAGTGGGGCAAATGAATCCAGGCTGGGCCCACTTTATACCTTGTGCATACCTAATGGCAGGGGACTGTTGTGTCTGAACATGTGGGCCCAAGCATTGCAAGGGAAGCCCAGAGGCCTGGCCTTGATAGGATTGGGGGTGGCCTTCTATTGGCCACAGACAGCAGAAATCCAGTGCAAACACAGCCCAAAAGGGCAGCCTATTTAGTGGACCCTATCAGAAACAGGGTCAAAGGCAAGAATAAGGGATTCCTCCTGTTATTGATGGGCCCTGCCTTAGAGGTGCTGAGTTCAAGCTCGGAGAAGCCCTGCCCTATGTGGCTGCTGCCTTCAAGGAGAAAGGTTCAGGGCAGAGTACAGCCTTTGTTACCTTTGATTGCAGCAGCCTTTCTGGATTTAATTGATACCTTATAGTGTCATTGCCTCAGAGTTTGCTAGTCTCAGTGTGACAACTTCACCAGGATAGGGGCACAGGGTGGGGCTCCCTCAGCACCCCACCCCTACCAGGTACATTCTTAAGACAAGTGTCTGACCACCCCCCACAGTCCAGCAGACTTCCTATGCCCGGTCCTTCATGACTATCCCCAAATTAGCTGTCATTTGTAACGAAGCAGAGTATTTCAGTGGTAAAAATCAGGACTCTAGGATTCGTGTCCCTTTGGAACATGATGTCCCTCTGGAAGACATACTAGTTGTTTATCCTCCCCCTCCCCCCCCCACTCCTTTCTCACCTAGGAACTTGGGGTAGAGGCTGGGGCTTGTATCTCTGCCTATCTCCCCACTAACACACTATTAGTCTCTAATTGCTCTGGGTTGTAACCTCACTCTTAACAGGGAAGCCCATGTGTAGTGGATTTAGGATGTTACGTTGCACATAATTGTCCCCCCTACAAGTTTAGTAAAAAGCGCTGATTGGCCAAAGGCAGACAGGAAGTGTGGGCGGGGCTACCAGACTAAGACTCTGCGAACAGGAAGAACAGAGCAGAAATGCCACAGAGAAGCCTGAAGAAGCAGAGGACAACTATGCTGCTCTGAGAAAAGGTACCGAGCCACATGGCTGAACAGGATAAGAGTCATGGGTTAGATTAAGAGCAAGAGCTAGCAAGTTATATGCCTGGGCCCCAGGTCAATCAGCGTACAATTAATACAAGTGTCTGTGTGTCTCTGTGGGACTGCAGGTCTGTGGATCCAAACCTTGAGGGTAGACTTGAAAATCCGGGCCAGAAACCTCATACAACACCCTTTCGTTTACAGAATTTAAAACCTACCAGAGTAATTTGTATTATTTAATGGCTACAAATTTGTTCGCTTGACTCCAAACCAGCTAGACCTGGGGCACTGTTGTGTAAATGCGGATTCTGCCTCTGCTATGATATTAGCGGATTAGGTAAGAGGTCTGCGACAGTCAACAGTGCAATGTGTGGGTGCACAGAAAACCCCAGGCTATTTTTCCTGCTTTGCAGCAGTTCTTCTGACACCCCAACAAGCTGTTTGCTTCACGTATGGAGAGCAAGACCCCAACCTGGGCAGGCTGGCCTTCATCACCGATGTCATTCTCTTTCCTCTCTGCCACTCAGTTGGCTCAGTTTCAAAGTAGATGCTGGGTCTGATGTTGTGGGGCCTGGGTGGAGCTCAGTGGTGGAGCATGTCCTTAGTGTGCTCAAGGTCCTGGGTTTGATCCCAAGCAGCAGAGAAAGATGGGGATTGTGCACACGCTAAACCCTGAGCTCAAGGGCATCAGGTGCTTCCCGTATTGATGGTCTTGGAGTTCTCATGGAACTTTTTGACTCACTGATCTCACATTTGAGCTTTACACGAGGGGACTCAGTTCCAATGAGAGGAAAGGGTCCATCAACATGAAGAAACAGGAGGTGAACCTTCGAGATGGCTTAACCTGAGTTCATTCTCTGGGACCCATGGCAGAAGCAGAGAACTGACTTCCAGGAGTTGTCTTCTGGCTTATACACACAGTTACATGGGCATGCCTCCCCCCCCAAACGAGAAGCAGCGATGGATGGAGCAGAGCCCCCAAGAGCCTTTAGCGTGTGGCTGGTTTTTCTAGTCATTCCTGACCAACAATCACTAAGGATTTTCAAGTTTCAGGTTTCTAGGTGCTGGAAACCTAGAGTGATAAACTAAGATGTGTTCTTGGCTCCCAGGAAGTATTCAGTCCAACATGAAGATCAGAAATGAGAATTAGCAAGTTATGGCAGAACGTCTGCCTGTCCTGTTTGCCCAGGACCTTTGCCCATGCTGCTCTCCCTGCCTAGTCCACTCTGCCTCCCCACTCGACTCAGCTAACACCTTCTTGAGGCTCCCCTCCACTTCCCAAGCTCTCTTCTTGTCTCACTACACAGTGCCCCCCTCATGAGTTCCTTGTCGTCTTCACAGCTTACCTCAGCACTCACCCACCTGAGGATGTGAGCATGTTCTGAGTGTGGGAAGCCTTTGTGCAGATGCCTTGGGTTACATGGGATGTGTTCCACCTTCAGAGATAGCTCTTGGAATAATGAGACCACACAGATCAGGGCAGCTTGCTCTTCACGGTGCCTCATCCCCCCTCCTCCATGAGACTTAGCTTAAGAAAAGTTCATGTACATAATGTGTGTATGTGTGTCTTTCCAGAGCCTCAATGGGACTTAGAAGTGGAAAAGTGATTTCATCCACTGGTTATATGAAGTAAGGCATTGGGTCCAGATACAGGAAGGGACAGACCTGCCAGAGAGGCTGCTGTTCTTGACTTCTTGTACATTTCACTTACAAATCACTGTTACTGAGGCCCCATTTCCCCTGTTATCAGTGTTCCCATTCTGCAAGCATCTTGATGACTTGGAAACAGGAGGCTTTAAGAAAATCTGGAATAAAATAGAAGAGGAAGAAAGTGACCACATGCACCCCAACCAAACATCTGTGTGTGTGTTTGCATGTGTATGCACGTGCGCACACATGTACACACTTCGGCATGTGCATGTGGAGACCCAAGGTTGATGCTGAGTCATGTTCCATTGCTCTTACTCAGTAAGGCAGAGTCTCTCAATCAAAGCAGAACTCATCAATATGGCCAATCTCGCTAGCCCTGCTTCTGCCTTCCTAGTAATTCCCTAGAATTACATTCTCCTCTCTTTCCTCAAAAGGAAAAAAAAAAAAAAGCAGGAATTGGGTTTTGTCTTAGGGTTTCTATTGCTGGGAAGAGATACAATGACCATGGCAAAACTTATAAAGGAAAACATTTAATTAGGGCTGGCTTACAGGTTCAGACGTTTAGTCTGTCATCACCATGGTGGGAATATGATGGCGTGCAAGCAGACAGGGTGCTTGTGAAAGGCTTGAGAGTTCTACATCTAGATCCAAAGGCAGCAGAAGCCAAAGTGACTGGGCCTAGCTTGAGCACCTACGACTTCAAAGCCTGCTCGGCAGTGACACACTTCATCCAACAAATCCACACCTACTCCCTCAAGGCCACGCTTCTTAATAGCACCACTCTCTATGAGCCGTGCATCCAAACTGTCTGTGGGGGTTGTTCCTATTCAAATCACCACAGGACTCTCTACAGTTCTTCTAATTGAACAGAGCACCGTCCCAGGCTTGTGCTGGCTTTCTAGCTCGGTCATTAACAATGTTGGTAGATTGGTGGAAGGGGCCTTGCATCTATGACACATATTGTCATAGCTTTCCGGGTGGGGGCAGGGGCTTCCTGACCCTGGGGGTTGGCATTGATAACTTGCATCCTTAGATCCTTAAGCAGTTAGTTCTGGATCACTACACAGAGGGGAATTTACCAATGGTAAGAAGAGCGCTAACTTGTGTTTTAATTCTCTGGCCATAGCAAGGGCCGAGAGCTTGTCTTTTACTACTGAATGTGGAGTTCTTGCCCGAACAGTGAAAAACATTCCCCTATTTTAAAGGAGGCTTCTGTTTCAGGTACTCCCTTCCCTCCTTCCTCCATGCTTGAGACCAATGGGATTCTGGGTTTTGTTTGTTTGTTTGATTTTTCAAAACAAAGTTTCTCTGTGTAGCTCAGGCTGTCCTGGAACTCACTCTGTAGACCAACCAGGCTGTTGTCAAACTCACAGAGATCCACCTGTTTCTGCTTTCATCTCTAGCTCTGGGATTAAAGGTGTGCACCTCTACTGGCTGACCAATGGGAGTCTTAGAAATACATTGCTAGATTTTAAACTGGATCCACAGAAGCATGGCAGGGATGGCTTCTTTTCTCTGCCCAAATGATAAGGAGTCCTGGTTTCTTCTTCTCAGTGAGTTCCCTGGCTTGAGTATGTAACCATGGAACTGAAACTTCAGCCCAGACACCAATCCCTCCTGGGGATCACCTTTAACCCCAGAACTTGAGACAGAGGCATGTGGGTCTCTGAGTTTGAGATCAGCCTAGTCTACAGAGCGACTCCTAGGATATCCAGGGCTACATAGAGAAACCCTGTCTCAAAAAACAAAACAAAACAAAACAAAAAACCTGGCTCGTTCAGGCATATCTCCTTGACACTCTACTCTCTCATACTTCTGAAGCTCATCAGCTCCTAACATGGCTGTCCCACTTCGCCATGTGGCTGCCCTACTTCTACAACTTCTATTGCTAACCTCTATGCTTAACTCAAAGGAGATTGTCAAGTTCAAAGCAAGCCTAGGTGACATTGTGAGACCCTGTCTCAGAACAACCAATAAATACGGCAGAGCTGTAGCTCAGTAGTTGGCAGAGTATGTGCTAGCATGCAAGAAGCCCTGGGTTCAATCCCAACATTGTCTGCCATGGCAGTGGTGGTGCATTCTTGTCAAAGTTGGCCTGTATTGGAACTTTAGGAGTTCAAGGTCACCCTCAGCTACACACCAGGCTTCTTGAAGCAGTCTCTCAGGTGTCTCACCAGCATCCCTTTCTGCCCCTCCCCCTTTCTGTTCTAAATCCAACACCAGTGAAGTCAGCTGCCTCACTGAGTGTTCACAACACAATAAGTTAATATAGCCACCGAAAATACTCATGCAAATATCTTCATTAACAAAATCACGCAATTAACCTGAAATACGTGTTAAACGAAGCAGCTAAATTGTTGCATATTTTCCTAGCTCTTAATTATAATTTTGGTAATCAATTTTTCTTCTGATTAGCAAAAAGGAAAAAAAAAAAAAGGCACCCTTAGAGGAGGAGCCGGAGGGAAATGGAGCTGGATCCCCTGGGCTGAGAAGGCTGTTAACCTTTGCTGTATTCTGCTCACTGCCGTTGGTGTTTCTTGTTAATTCTCACTGTGGAAGCTGATTAGACTCTGACAAAAGCATCTTGGGTCCATCCTTAGCTGTGGACTGCAGTGTTAAAAATGTCTCCGAGTGAAAACTGATGTCCAAGCTCAGAACCCCAAGGACCCAGATGACCAAAGTACCTGTAACTGCAGTAATTATTATTATTATTATTATTATTATTATTATTATTATTATTATTAGGTGGATTGTAAGACATGCTGTAACATAGGTCTTCCACGCTCCTAGACTCTCGCATGTGAGCTGTTGAAGGTGAGAAGTATCTCACAAAATAGGGTTTCACTAGAAGGGGCTCCTGAGCCAGGAGGCAGCTCAGTTTCTATATCCATCAAATGTGGAAAGGGGCTGGGATGTAGCTCAGCAGGATGTGGGTAGAATGCTTACCTAGCATCCTTAAGACCCTGGTTCCAACCCCAGTACTGCAGAAGCCAGATGTGGTAGTGCATGCCTATCATTTCATTGCTAGGGAGGTGGAGGCAGGAACCTCAGAAGCTCAAGGTCATCCCAGGCTAAATATTGAGTTTGAGGACTACTTTGGCCACATTGGATTCTGTCTTTTAAAAGATAGGAGAAAGAATGAATTTTCAGGTCTCTGAGGTCTGTGGTAATGAGCTGGTCCACCCATGTAAAGGAACATAGACTCATCTAGGTAAACTCTTCTATTACCCTTTAGCACATTTTTGTCTCCCAAACTAAATCAGAATGTATCACTCCTGAGGAGGAGAGAGTGAGTACTCCATTTCTCTAACAAGACACCAGCTTAGGCATTTGACCCCAGAGTACCTCTCTAGGTGTGTCTCCAAATGCTTAGGGCTTTCTCTTGAAGACAGAGCTGGGAAGAATGTACACATGATTTATCTAGGAAAGCACAGGAGTTCAGGCTGTGTACTTCGCAAAGGTCCTGCCTAAGAAGGGACTGTCATCTCTATCCGACAATGTAGATTTATTCTGACAGTTTTCTGGGACCAAAATAAGTATATTATAGCAATTTTCTGTCAAGTCAGAGTGATGTATCTGAGGGAGAGGCACATCAGTGTATGTCGTATCCAGATGCTGCCCAGACTAAGTGCTCTCTAGAGAGGGTCCTCTGCTGACTTCTGAACTTGGTGGGGGAGGGGGGAGACAGGTATGGAACAGTTGGGAGTGGCTGTCCAGAAGGTCCTTCTGAGTCTTTTGTGGGAGGGTCTCCTCAGGGAAAAAACAGGAGGGAGGCTGAAGGTGGGGTTTACTCCCATGACCACACGAGGGGGAACTGTGTTGATACCAGGAAGTCCCCCAAACCGTGCAGGCTCCTGACAGTAAATGTGTATCCTCATGAAAGAGCCTAAGGGCAGGGCATATAAAACTTCAGGAGAACATTGAGTGTCTGGACCAGCACAGCCAGGAGACCTCAGCCTGCTGGATGTGCTAGAGAGGGCAGCGTACTAGGCAGCTGGGACACTGGGGAGGGCCTGGCAGATGTCAGGTAACACCCATTCACTTCCCTCCCCTTGACCTTGGCAAGTACAGCTCCCTTGGCTAGTCCATGGCAGCCAGAGGCCACTGGGCCCAGGAAGGAGGGTCTGGAGAACAGGTGGTCACCCAGCTGATGAAGTCTTGCTGACTCCTCATTCCCAGGTAGAGAGGGATGCTGGAAATGTCTAAGCATGGGCAGTCTGGAGAAGTAGGCAGACAGAGGCACTTTCGGGATGTAAGAGGGTTCAGGGGAAGCCCAATTTGGTCATAGAAACTCAAGAGTACAAAACAAGCCCCCTGAAGTTACCAAGGAGGTAGCCAGTAGGAGTCCCCATCTTCACGGCAGAGGGGCAACTTCTCTTGGCCACTAGCCACCATAGAGATTTACCTCCACTTTTGACCTGATCTCTGAGAGGAGATGGCAGTCAGAAATGGGAGGGAGAGGATCAGTTGCTTCAGCTAGCCAGGACCAAAGCTGACTCATACTGTCCCTCCTCAGATGGGCCTTGAGAAGGTCAGATGGGGCCTCAGGAAAGGAGGAAGGGCTGAGGTACAGAAGCTGGGGATCCCATGAGTGTGTCTGTAGTGTATGTCTCTATCCTCTGTGTGTGTGTGTGTGTGTGTGTGTGTGTGTGTGTGTGTATGTGTGTGTGTGTGTGTGTGTGTGTGTGAGAGAGAGAGAGAGAGAGAGAGAGAGAGAGAGAGAGAGAGAGAGAGAGAGAGAGAGAGAGAAAGAGAAGACTGAAAGCAAACTACCCTGTAATACTCTATCCTTAATATTCCGGTATTGTCTCACAAAGAATATTCTAGAGTCATGAAGAAAATCTACTTCTGAAAAATGCCACAGATCAATAGCCTCATGACAGATGCATGTGTCTCTGGGGACATTTTGCTGGCCATTGTAGAACAACTCACTAGAGGAAAAGGTGACAGAACCAAAGGCTTTGTTTTGTGGTCATTTGTCACTAAACGAGAAAAATTGCTGAAAAACTTTAATAATTGAGGGAGAAAAACTTTTAAAAAATGATTCTCTTCCTGTTTCATGGAACATTGAGAAGACAGGTTGAACAGTTTCATTAACACAATGACACACCATAGTTAAGGTTCAAGTCCAACAGCTATTTGTGGGGGACCTCTGTGCCGGATGCTGCTCCAGGGTGCCTGCCAGCCTCAGTCTGTCCTTGGAGACAAATGTTGTTTTTGTCACGGCACTAGGAAGAATGGGTGACCAGGCAGTGCTCCCCTGACACGTGCACTTGACTCTCTTACTATGTGCACTTTCCTCCTCCCAGCCAGCCCTGAAATTCTTTTCTGCAGTGTAAAACAATAATCTGGCTGCACCAGAGTGGGAATCTTTGAGGAGAATGCCTCCACCCATGCAGCCAGAAACACATCAAATTGTGTCTCTCCTGCTGTCAGGTGACCATATCCCTCCCACGTCCATGGGGGAATGACAGAAAGGAGACATCCGAGACACAGTTCCTGTCTGGCCTTGAATGTCACTGTCATCTGAGATAATGGGAGAAGAGTGTAAAGAAAGCCTCTAGGGACAGAGACCACAGGACAAGAGCCAGCTGCAGTACCTCTTGACTGAGCATGTGCAGAGTCCCAATGCAGATTTCCCCTACAGAGGTACATTTTCTTAGTTACCTAAAAATGGATAACTTTGCAGATTGTGTGTTTGTAGCTCCTTTGTGAAGAGCCATCTTGCCTCCATCTTATGCTTAAAAGCCATTGGATATTAAAGACAAACTGGGCTCATTTCTGTTTATGGTTAAACCTTTGTTTCTCAAGGACTGAGCTATGCCCCACCTGTAACCTTAACTACAGATGGTTCTACACTGTCTATTAAGGAAACAGCAACTGTGCCATAGATTCAGAAAGTTAATTGCCATCTTGCAACACTGCTTTTGTTTCGAAAAGTTTGTTATGGTTACCTTGTTATAACTGCCTGTTGTTACAACCACCTTGCATTCCTGACTTTGTTTCTGGAGGTCATCATGACTGACTTGTTAAGCTTGTGTTTTCTTCTGTAACCCCGCCTATTTTCCCTGCAAAATCCCTCATTTGCGGACACCTTACCCCTTAGCTATAAAAACCTTGTCTTCCTCTCAAACCCCACCTTAGGAGGAGGCAACCCATGTACACAAATTAAAAAGCTTGCTTAAATTAATTGCTTGCTTTGGTTAATTTGGCCATGAGGATTTGGACCAGTGGCCTTTCATATTTCCCCTTGGGATTAACACTAGGTGAGGTCATCCTGGAAGAGGTTGATTCTAGTGGGCCTGGACGTCTATGGTCTTATTTTGGGGTGGCATGTCCTGAGTCCTATCAATTCATAGGAACTCTGGATATTAAAGAAACCAGTCAGCCCCCTTGCCCAGTCTGTCTTGCCATGTGATTTGTTTATGGTGTCCACTTCCAGTCAGGGCAGCTTAATTTTCTCATCATGCCATCCAAGTTTCATGTTATTCTTAGACACACTTTCTAGAAGCTAGTACTAGACAAGGCTTTCAAGCACCAGCTTGTGGGTCTGTTTGCTTTTGGGGTCAGGGAGAGACCCATCTTGCCGCATTCCGTGAACCAGGATGAGACGTGAAGCCTGGCTTTGCTAGGGATGTTGCTCTTAAGTGTCACTTTGACTGGATTGAAAGACACCTGGGAGAGTAACAAAGCACATTTCCAGTGTGTTTATGCCGGTACTTCCAGAGATGACTGGCATGGGGAGGGCGCAGAGTGAAGAAGACC
The DNA here is from genome assembly GCA_033318265.1 of Phyllotis vaccarum. Classification (NCBI taxonomy): domain Eukaryota; kingdom Metazoa; phylum Chordata; class Mammalia; order Rodentia; family Cricetidae; genus Phyllotis; species Phyllotis vaccarum. Next base: position 95,609,994 of record JARWLC010000003.1, read on the forward strand.
TGCCCTGGAGATGTGCAGTGGTCACAGTGCAGTAACCCTGGGCCCCAGATGGAGGAGAATGGTAGGGAAAGCCGGCTAGCATGGGGGCCTCTGCTGTTGTGACACCATCTGTGACTTGGGACTCCAGCTTCTCTGTCTTTTAACCCAGAATTGTTCTTGTGACTTGGTAGGAAGCTACCAAAGCCGTTCAGGCTTTTAACCGTCTCTCTTGTTCTGAGGCTTCCAGACCGGATCTTTAATCTACAGATGGCAACTGTAAGATTACCCAGGGTCCACTGTGTAAAATAATCTAGTAATTCCCCTCGTACAATTCTATCTATCTATCTATCTATCTATCTATCTATCTATCTATCTATCTATCTATCTAGTTATCTATCTATCCATCCTTCTATCATCCATCTGTCTATCATAACCACCATCATCATCTTTTTATCTGCCATTAATCTATTTCTATCATCTATGAATCTACTGTATCTTATCTGTCCTCTATATATTTCTATTATCTATCATCTATAGAAATATATATCTATCATCTATTTCTATTGTCAATATATCTATCATCTATTATCTATCATTCATCTACTATCCTTCACCTGTTATCTCTCTATGCCTTTATATCTATTGATCTATTTATCTGTCTGTCATCTATCACCTATCTCATATTGATCCAATTCCTCTAGGAAACTGGCAAGCCAGCCCCTTGGCTCTCAGAAGTGTTCTCTGAAGGGGTGCTGCCGGCTATATGTGAGGAGGTCTATCTTTGATTCAAAAGTCCAGCCAGGTTAAGGCTCCACTCATAAGCAAGGTTAGAGACAGCTTGGGGCATCTTGGATCTTGCTAAATGAAGGAGCTCAATACTCACTACTCTAAAGTAGTAAATAGTTCCTGCCTTCTTTCTCCCAGGTGCCCAGGTGATAGAAAATGCTCCCAGCACCCAGCAAGGAGTCACTTCCCAGCTGCTGTCTAGCTCTACTGGAAGACTTGGTAACCTGTATCAGGACCTGGTCCCTTATGGGGCTGGCACCTGTCCAGGCTCCACAGGGCCTTTACATTTAGTGATCCTGTCTCAGGAGCCTAGGTTTAACAAGCTGAGCTAACAGAATTGCTGACCTTTTGAATCATAGACCAGCAAGATGGCTTGGTTGATAAAGGAGCTAGTCACATGGTGGGAGAGAACCCACTTTACAGATTGCCCTCTCTATCCCCATGTGTTCTGTGACACTTGCACCTGTGTGTGTCCGTCCGTGTGTATGTACACACACACACACACACAGAGAGAGAGAGAGAGAGAGAGAGAGAGAGAGAGAGAGAGAGAGAGAGAGAGAGAGAGAGAGAGAGAGAAATATGCAAAACACATGCAAACATACCCACCGGTCAGAAATAAGTTCTCTGTCCATTTAGAGTTAGGAAAAAAGATGATTAAAAACCATCAAAATGTAAGTCACCAACTTTTCTTATTACTGTATTTTCACTCTGGATCATACTCTTTGGCCTTTGGGATGAAACATGAGAAAACTGACCATTTATTTTTCCTTTTTACTTTTTTCTTCCCTTCCAGCCTCAGGAAATCATTAAAATCCCAAAACCCTCTGCGTTACAGTGGCTGATTAACAAACAATTTGTGCTGAATAAATCCTCCAGACTTACCCATTGGCTGGATTTACAGGACTGGAAGCCTGGAGGGGTTAAAACAAATGAGAGAAGACCACAGTTGTGACACGTGAGTTAATTACCTGCTTTCTCTCTAAGCTCCGTGTTAAGCTTCGATCGGAGAGGATGGGGTACCAGTCAATGGCTTTGAAGATTCTTCTTTTTTTACTTTCTTATTTTCCTCTTTATTTTGCCTCAGGAATGAGACGAGCTTTAACACAACTGGAAAATTAAGATTTCTACCGAACATGATAAAGATAAACGAAAAGAATTTCACAGAGTTCAAATTATCTGGGGGGGTTTGGAATCTGATTATCCACCATCCAGGAGGGGAGGAGCTACCAACCTTAGCAATAAGTAAGATTGTGAGTTTGGGTGTAATTTTCCAAAATGGAGTAATGAGTGTTTCCGTTCTTACAGTAGTGTGGGGACCCGGATCTGAAATCTGCCTGTTCTCTTGCTAGCCATGGAAAAGACTGTTTATGTTCCAAATGTGGAATGTCTATCACAAGCTAATGTGTGTGAATGTGATGCTCCGACCCAGCCTTTGCTCAGGCTGCAGCATTTGACACACATCGATTGGGTCAGTGTCCTCATTGAGCTGCTTTAGTGTGAATCTTTAGCTAACAGACAAACCAACATCAGTATCTTTCGCCTGAGAAGTGAATTTTCACCAAAGTGCATACTCTGTTCCCCACCCACTTCCCTGCTTGGAAATCAGAGAGCCTGGCTGAAGGCTTTTGCTGTGAAACCTTTCCCCACCCTCAAAGAACAGTAAGAATGGGGCCTCCCTCCTATCCACATGGCCCCTCCATGCTGTTGCCCTTCTGTTAGTCTGTCCATAAAATCAATCACTCTTCTAAAGTCCTTATTCCCTAGTAATTCATCTTTCTATCTTCTTGAACCCCTATCTGTTCCGTTCAAAACCTATTAGTGTGTTTGAACATTTTGTCCCCAGTTGGTGGCACTGTTTTGGGAGGATGTGGAACCTTTTGGAGGAGGAGCCCAGCACAGAAAGTGAGTCACTGAAGGTGGACCTTGAGCTTTAGAGCCAGTGCCACCATTTCCTGTTCCGTCAGTGTGAGATGGAGACTCTTAGTAGTTCATTCTGCCACAAGTCGGCCACACCCCATGGCTGTACTGTGAGCAGACGCAAATTCTTCCCTGAAGTCGATCCTTGTCTGGTACTTGTTTATAGCAACAAGAAAAGTAACTAATACCAGATCCAGAGTTGTCCTAACCCCTTGGGTACGAGAATTCTAGATACCATTTATGGAATCAGCAATAAAAAGCTCATGGTTGTTGTAAGTGGAGTGTCCTACTCTGTGATATTAATCTATCCTGGAAGAATAAGAGGTTTAGGAAGAAAAGACAGGAGGGCCCTGGGCTCACTGGGAAGCCAGGCTAGTGTAGTTGGCAAATTCCAGGCCAGTAAGAGGCCCTGACCCCATAAAACAATGTGAATGGTGTCTGGGAACAACATCTGATGTTAACCACTGGCCTCCACATGTACATGTGTTTGTGCATCTGAGCATGCGTGAGAACACATATACAAGGATATTAGGGGTGCTCAGTTTGTAGAGTACTTCCCTAGCCTACATAGGGCCCTGGACTCTACCTTTAGCACCATATAAATAGGGGTGATGGTGCACGCCTACAGTCTCAGTACTTGGGAGACAAAGGGATCAGAAGTTCAAAGTCGCCCTTGGCCAGGAAACCAGCAGGTTCAAGCCTATCTTGGGCATAAAACCCTAGTTTTGTTTTTGTGTTTTGTCAAGTCAAGTAGAAAACAGATGTTGCTTTGTAGTGATGGGCATCCCCCTGTTGTAAGTGTCTACTTTCAGACTTTGAAAATAAGTGTTATTGCTTAAAACCGTTTGTCTTGGTTAAAAGATTTTGAATCTCTGGAGAGACACCATGACCATGCCAAGTCTTATAACATTTAATTGGGACTGGCTTTTAGTTCAGAGGTTTAGTCCATTATCATACTGGAAGAGGCATGACAGTGTGCAGGCAGACATGGTGCTGGAGAAGAAGCTGAGAGTTCTACATCTGGATCCACAGGCAGCAGGGAGAGACTGCATACCACATGGGGTATAACTTGAACATATGAGACCTAAAAGCCTGCCCCTACAGTGATTCACTGCCTCCAGCAAGGCCACACGTACTTCCACAAGGCCATACTTCCTAATAGTGCCACTTCCTGTAGGCCAAGCATTTATGCTCTGGAGTCTGTATTCAAACCACCACTTCATCCATGGCTAGCAATCTCATCAATACTTGCAATCTTATCAGTACCCACATAATGCAAGGAAAGAACTGGCTCCCACAAGTTGTCCTCTGACCTCCATAGGCAGCATGGCGTGCACATGCCCCCCTACATACAAATAAATAAACTATCAAAATTCCACACATGGAATTAGATGCTAAAAATGATAAAATATGTATAAATCAGTCATCTCATTCAGTTGTTGGGCAAATATTGACTACATTCCACAGCTCCAGTCCTTCTCTGGGCTCCTACCTACATGTACACACATACAGAACACCAGCCACAGGCCCATTCATCAGGAGCTCACACCCCTTTCTTGCTACATTATGTTCTCTTAACCCTATCCTGATAATCACCACCACTTTGGGAGGCCTTGTTCATGTTTCTGAACATATGTATCCTACTGTTTATTTAAGTCTATATGTATATGTGTGTGTGCGTGTGCATGTGTTTATGTGTGTGTTTATGTGTGTGTATGTGTCTGTGTGTGTATGTGTGTATATGTGTGTATGCATGTGTATGTGTCTGTGTGTGTATGTATGTGTGTGGGTATGTGAGTGTGTGTGTTTGTGTGTGTGTGCTTTCATGAGCATACCACAGTGCACATGCAAATATTGGAGGACAGTCTTGGATGTCGCTTTCACCTTCCACCTTGTTTGAGATAGGGTCCTTTGTTGTTTTTCTGCTGAATATGCCAGGGCATATGGCCCATAAACTCCTGGGAATTCTCCTGTCTCCGCCTCCTATTTTCCTGTAGTACTGCTGGGATTATAAATACTCACATTCTACACCTGGCTTTTACATGACATCTGGGGATTTGAACTTACTCACGTCCTCAGACTTGTGTGATAAAAGCTTTACCCACTTAACCATCTCCTGAACTTATTTTTTTTTTAAAAGATTTATTTTGTTTGTAGTTACTTGCATGAGTGTATGTGTGTATACAGGTATGTGCACATGTGTACAGGTACCCAAGGAGTCCAGAAGAGGGCATCAGATCTCCTGGACCTGGAGTTAGAGACAATTGTGAGCAGTGTAACATGGACTCTAGGAACTGAATCCAGGTTCTCTTCAAGAAGAGCAAGCACTCTTAAACACTGACCCAGTACCAGCCATACTTTTAGAATCTTGATAGACTCTGGGTTGTTTTGGTTTTCTCTATTTGTAAACAGTGTTTGTTACCATCTCTTGGGATGAGACTAACTTCTTCTTGTAGTTTGATCTCCAGACATGAAATTGTTGCAACAAAGGATGTGTATATTCTAAAGGTATCAATAGACAGGATGCCAACTAATACGGCTGAGCTAATTTGCATCTCATTAGCATATTGCAAGTATCTGCTTCTTTGTCTAAGACCTCATATTATTAACTACTGAATTAAGAAAAATCTAAAGGGAAAATACAAATGAACAACACAATGATTAAACCCCCAAATCTATCCAAGTTGAGTCAGTATAAACTTGAATCTCTGATTACCGGGGTGGCCCTTCATGTGTTCACAGTGGCCTCCTTAGAGGACACATCTCACCTGAAGAGTAATTTGCTCTGGAAAACATTTTTGTATTCTTCAATAGTTTGTATAGACTGTGGGTTAAATTGCGTTTAAATGAAGTGAAAGGTTCAGTGAGAAATGTAGGGCTCTCTGGCCATTCTCAGAGAGCCCAGAAGAGCAGAGACTCCACGATTTATTTCTCATAGGCTTCCTCTCAGGTAATCACACACAAAAAAGTTAACTTCCCTTCTGAGCAGAGCAGATGTGCTACATCCTGTACAGGACAGGACAGTGCCATCTGTGTTGAGAATAGCCAGCTTTGTTCCAGAGCTGTTCTCAACAGCAGCCGCTCCACAGGGAATGCAGACAGAGAGCCCCAGGAAGTCAGAACCAGCATTTGATGGACATTCATTTAATAAAGGCCCCTTTTCTGTCTAGTTAGATGTTGATGTTTTAAATCTCATCATATCAAAATCCTAAGAGGCATAATTTTATTAAAGATAAGCTTGATTGTACACTGTTTGTTTCTTATTCTTTAAAAATGACTCCAAATTGGGCTGAATTAACTCTCAATTCTTAGGACTGGAATTCTGGTTAAATTTATTAGCAAGGATAGAAAATATTTCTGGGAAACTGGGTGCAGTGACTCACTTATAATAGCAACGTGCAGGAGGCTGAGGCAGGGAGAATTGTGTGTTTGAGGATATATAATGAGACTTTCTCAAAAACAAAACAGATCCTGATACATTAGGTCTTTGGTTTTGTGTGTGTGTGTGTGTGTGTGTGTGTGTGTGTGTGTGTGTGTGTGTGTAGGTGTGTATGTGTGTGTCTGTATGTGTGTATATGTGTATGTGTGTGTGTGTCTATATGTGTGTATGTGTGTGTATGTGTGTGTAGGTGTGTATGTGTGTGTCTGTATGTGTATGTGTGTGTGTATGTGTGTGTGTATGTGTGGGTGTATGTGTGTGTATGAACCAGTATAACCCACTTTGTGCATGCATATTATGGCCAGGGCCTACTGCCAGGTGTCTCTATCTGTTGTGTCCCCCCCCCCTTTTTTTTTTTTGAGACAGGCCTCTCACCAAACCCGGAACTCCTCAGTTTGGCTAGGCTGTCTGGCCAGTGAATCTCAGAGATCCTCTACCTCTCCTTGATTTCTAGTATGGTGCTTCATGTGTTCAGGGTATGGGGCTACAGGTATGTCCGATGTCACCTGGCTTTTTATGTGGCTGTTGGGGATTTGAACTCAATTCCTCATACTTGTGCAGCAAGCACTTTCCTCACTGAGCCATCTCCCCAGCCTGGTTCTTAGTCTGTGCTTTCTTATTATTCTCTTGGTAGGGAAGGTTGGGCCCTCTCTTTTCAGGTCCGCATCTCTAGAACAGTGTTTTCTGTGGCAGATTTGGGGTATGCTTCTCAGTGAGATGGATGTGAGACAACAGCCATGCAACCCTTCACGATAGCAAGAACTAATGTCCACACAAACTTACCAGCCCAACCTGAAATCCTGTGAATTCTCTCCCTTAAATATGCATATTATCCACTCAGGTTTCTCAGTGTCTCCCAGTAACCCAAGGCATGTACATGACCAACCCTGCAAAGGCTGTCCCCTCTCCCACTCAGCTCTGGATGGCAGACACGGTGTAGGCACTTTGGGAAACAAAGAGAAATGTTTCTTCACCAACCCCCAGTGGTCCTGGGGAGGCTTGGGCTATAAGAACGGCCTTGTGTGTAATGCAGAGATTAGATCCTCCCGGGGAACTCCAGGCACAGTCCCCTCATTCCTAAAACCTACATGTGATGTTTGAAAGGGTGGTCCCCATCTGTCACCAATAAACTGGGGGCAGGTTGAAATCAGAGCCCACAAAATTCAAGAATGTTGGTTCTAGGGTCTATGGTAGAGAAAGTCTTCCTCCTTAGCTCCGAACCTCAGTGGTACCCAGTCTCTCAGAAGGTTGTTGCACCCTGTCACTGGTCCATGCTTCTCAAGCTCACACCACCTTCTGGGCTCCAGTCATGATGTTCTTCTCCTGGTTTCTAGAAGCCATGATCCTCTGTGAGACCACATGGACATGTTACTGTCATACCTCCCTACTTCTTTAGTGGTCAGCTGTGTTCTGGCCACAGTCCCTCTCAGCAGGCATCCTGCATCTCATCCCTGCCAACCTCCTTCCTGCATCCAGCCTCCTCAATGGACAAACCACCAAGTTCTCAGCCTCTCCAGCATGTAGATGGCTATTAGACTACCCAGCAATACAGTATTAGTTAATTTAACAAACTGTCCATTAGAGCGTACCTTCCCTCTGTTGGCTCTGCTTTATCGAGAGCCCTGACAAATGCGACACTCCACCACCAGTCTCTTCTGTTTTCTGTTTTTCAGTGCTAAAGATCGAGCCTGGGACCCCAATGGTGCTGGACAGTTGTCCCTTCTTATCACACATTACGACCTATACAGGAGACTTGTCACCCACCAATGTTGACCTTGATCGTCTGTTTGGGGTCACTTTTCTCTACTGCAAAGTGAGTCTTGCCTCTTTCCCCATCTTTTATTTGAAGCCACATCTCTTTGCTGTAGACCGGGAGGGCAGGAGGACACAGCTGCCCTTGGGTCCCTGCAGCAAGCTTTAGGTGACTTGGTTCTGTATGGTGTCCTCTCACCTGGCTGGGAATTTTGGACTCCCCTGCCCTATGAAAGCACACCAGTATGGGTAGACTGAATCTCTGGCACAGAGAGGTTCTGGCAAGGACACTAGAGTGGCTTTTTATGATTTCTAGAAAGAACTAAAGCTCCATTCTATGCAAACACAGCTGCTGATCTTCAACAGTATTTATTCACCACCTCTAGGAAAATTAGGATTTCTGTTTAAACAAAAGATTTTCTTCTCATAATCTATTTATGGCTGACATTGCAAAAGTCATTGTTACGTGAGCCAGAGTCAGAAGCTAGTGACAGCCAAGGGCAGAAGGGTGACAGGCACAGAGAAGCAATCTGAATGTTTGTGGCTTTCTGCAGGGCTTTCCTCAGGAGTGGGAGACTGAAAGACATAGAGAGGAAGGGAGGATGAGAGGGACAAGGGTAGAGAGTGCCCTGCTCCTGGCCTGAGGACATTCCTGCATCTGCTCTTTTCCCAGTCCCAGGAGAAGCAGCTTTGCCTCAGCCTGGCAGCCAGAGGCAGCAGTATCACGCGTTGTTGAAGGATGTAAATCCTTGAATCAGATGGCGTGGGTTCAAGTCGCAGCTATTGGGGGCTGGGGAGATGGTTTAGAGTAATGTTCTTGCATGCATGAGGGCCTGAGTTGGATATGTAAAACCAACGTAAAAAGCTTGGCTCAGATCCCAGAGTGGTGCATGCTGTTAATCCCAGCGCTCCAGAGGCAGAGGCAGAGGCAGAGGCAGGTGGATCTTCATGAAGCAAAGAGAGTATGAGAGACCGAAGACACTACCTGTGTTAGGAAGGGAGGAGAGAGAGGCTCAATCAGGAGAAGGGGCCCAGGCACAGGAGGTGCAGCACAGCCAAATAGTGGTGTGATGGACAAGTCATGGCAACCATGTCCCGCAGGAGCCCGCAGTGGTGGAGCTGTGTGGGTTGGAGCAGCTCCCTTATCCTTTCTGTGCTTGTTTATCCTGTTCAGTTACAGTGGGGAAGAGGCAGTTGACCTCTGGAAGGCCTTTGTGTCTTCAGAACCATAGATGCTGCAACCTGCCTCTCCCCACTCTCCTCATTCACTCAGAAAGAATCTTGTGGCATCTTGTAGTAGAATTTTTACTTATTAATGCTCTCAAACACAGACATAAAGAGACCGGGGTCTCATCTTTGCAGGCCAGGCATGGTTTCTGCATAGGTTCAGTAACCTCACAGCAAAACCAAGCCTAACGGCCAAGGGGAAACATCACTATTTTTTAACCTCATTGTAGCCAACATTCTCACACCTGCACAGAAATATGAGTAGAAGTGACTGAGGGGGCAGAGGGGCTGGTAGAGAAGCCCCCAGGGATGCTCCCGGGCCCCTCAGCTCTACCACCTTTCAAAGACTTATCCAGCCAGCTAGCAACAGGGAGCAGAAACAGAAAGTTACCCTTCTTAGTGCTTGGAAGAGGAGAAGGACTGGCAAGGTAGCTCAGTGGGTAGAAGCACTTGTGGTCAACCCTGAAAACATGAGTTCAATGCCCAGGGCCAACTGGTGGAAGGAGAGAACTGACCTGCCTGTGCATGCTGTAGCCCCAGGAACCGAGAGGTGAAAGTCTACTGACAGGAAAGCAGCAGGCCGGGCCTCTAGCCAGGTCTGTGGAATCTGAACAGCTCTCTTGGTGACAGGATGGCAGAGATGAGCAGAGACATCAGTCAAGTGCATAGTGCTGGTACAGGATAGAATATCAGGCACAGACCCCTGGGTGGAGGGGAGCCCAGTTAATATATACCATTCTTCTATTAAAAAAAAAAAAAGATTTATTATTTTATGTGCATTGGTGTTTTGCCTGCATGTATGCATGTATGAGGGTGTTGAGTCCCCTGGAGCTAGAATTAACAGACACTTGTTAATTAACTGCCATGTGGATGCTGGGAATTGAACCCCGATCCTTTGGAAGAGCAGCCAGTGCTCTTAACCCCTGAGCCATCTCTTTAGCCTCTTGCTTGTCTACTTATAGAGGGATGTATAAGAATGTTTACCCCTCTAAAACATCACAAATATCAACGAAATACTTCACAGGAAAGGCCCTGTCAACTTTTTTTCTTTCCAAGCTTGAGAAAGCTACTTGCTGCTTTGAAGTTTCTCTACCCTGGAAAAAAGGATGAGAAAGACATTTTATAGACCTTGGGAAAAGGGTTACTTCATACTATTTATCTGCAGGCAGCTCATGTGCCTTTAAAGTATCCATTGGGGCTTCCTCTACCCCAGCTTGGGAATTAATTGTTCATCCTAGATGCCTGCCATACCTCTTGTAGTTTTGGGCCTTGGGTGCTGTCTTAGCTGTGTAATGCTGCCCTCTGCTGACCACAGTTGGAGGTAGGTACCCCAGCCACCAAATTGTGGGTAGAGGAGGGATGTCTGCTCACAGGCAGTGGTCAGTCAGCTACCTTCCAGTCCCTCTTCCTCACTTTATCTTGGAATGAACAATCAGCCCCAAGTGCTGTCTGTAGTAAGAGAGTCCAGAGCCTTAGAGTGGTAAATAACCTGGAGAAAGAAATGGCAGGGGCTGGGGTGGGGAGGGTAGCATGTGACAGGTGCACAAAACCCTCTGGGGGTGGCTCCTGTAGGGTGGTGGTGGGTTTGAATCTCTGCTGTTGCCATCTTGAAATTTTTAGTTTTAAACAAAGACCGTCAACTTTCATTTTGCTCTAGGCCTCCAAGTGCAGGCAATTATAGAACTAGGGATCTTTAGAGGAGCCTTTTCCTTATAAACCAGCACTCTGTAGCTCTTGGGATTGTGGAGAATTCCTATTGGTGACATTAGACCTGTTTCTCAAATATGAGCCTGTTACCTCCCTCCTCCTAATTTATTCCCCCACAAGATGTTCTCTAGTAATGGGATTCAGTATCTTCTTGTTTGCGTCTCAAAGATTTGAGACCATTGACCCAAATCATCATGGCCAGAGTAATTAAAGCAAGAAACTAATTAAAGTAAGTGTTTTTTATTAGTGTGGCTTCTTCCCCTAGAGGTGGGCTTCAAGAGATCAGCCTTGGACACGGGAAGATAAAGGTTTTTATAGCTCTGGGATAGAGTGTTTCTGAATGGGGGATTTGGCAGGTAAATAGGTTACAGAAGCAGAACATAACATTGGTCATAACAAGTTAGTCACAACAACAGGTAGTTATAATAACCTTCTGAAACAAAGGTAGGGGTGCAAGATGGTCATAATTTTTTGAAAGAAAGACATGGTTGCCATTCCTGGAACAGGCAGCGCAGAGCTATTTGTAGTTAAGGTTCCAGTAGCCCAATCCTTGAGAAACAGAGGCTTAATTATAAACAGGAATGGGCCTAGTTTGTCCTTACTATAAAATGCCTTACAAGTCTGGCACAGAGGCAGGCTGGTTCTCCACTTACCCTAGGAGAGAACCTCTGAAATATATGAACTCTCTGGACCCAGCACAGTAGAAGCAGAATTTCTGCCACAAAGCCTTCAACAAGCATCAGTGAGGGGAAAAGCTTCTTAGGTGGTTCTAATGAGTAAGCGCAGCATAGCAGGACTGATGTAGAGCCTGGTGCAGATCCCAGTATTCAGAGAGTGTCTAATAAATGTTTTCCCACTTTTCAAAGCCATACATTTGGCTGAAGTCTCAGGCGGACAGGAAAATGGAACTGTGAGCAGGATTTCTCTCTGGATTCCATGTTTAGGTCAGAACAGCTGCTCAGACAATCAGGCAAATCAAGAGTTGGATGGGAGGGACAGAGGCTGGAGAGAGCCAGAAGGACCAATCAACCTGACACACCCTCCTCACTGAGCCTTTGGTAGACAGTGAGCCTCTGGCTAGAGGTCTGTCTGGAAGCAGCACTGGCTTGTTAGGGACTATCAATCAAAGCACCCATCCCTCCTCAGCACTGATATCTCAGCTTTCTCAGAGATGGACAAATGCTCCATGCCAGACCAACCAACGGTATGCACCTCAGGATGGTTGTATGACCTCTGAAGGAGCCTGTCTGAGGAAGCTTAGTGGCTGTGTTATCACAATAGGCAGAACCCACACTTGGGCCAGTAGAGGCCATGGCCAATTCATTGAGTTTGACCCCTGATCCTGCCCTAGCTCCCCTTTCAGCTGCTATATGTCCCAGGAATGAATGAGACTCAGAAGAAGTTGGAGATACTAGAGGGAATAAACACCACAGTCAAATCTTACCCTGTGGTCTTCTAGCTTCCCTTGGAATGGATTTCTCTGTGTTTGAATCCCACTTAAGTATTCTTTCGTAATTAAGGCGTGGCCCCACCACACCTGCTTGGGAGCCTGGAATTCCTTCTATAATCTGAAGTGACCTTGACTCAGTTAGGATTAAGGGTGTAGGTCACCACTCCCAGGATACTCCCTGTGCTGGGATTAAAGGTTTGAATCACCATTCTCTGATTTTCCTAGACTGACTGTGGTTAGAGCTCTGGGACTTCTGGAGCTTTTACTAACCCCCCCCCCCCCCACATAGACTGTGGGTAGATTCCCTCTGATATCTCCAAAACTTCTGAAACTTTATTGAATCCCCACAGCTATATACCATCTTCTTTGCACCGTGGAGCCAAAGTAGGCTTCCTGTCACTGGAAGCTGAAAGCAGACTGGTGTCTACAAGACGTACATAGGAAGCTGTGGTCAGACAACCACCTCAGAGTGATACCACTGAGGGTCTGCTGCTTCAGTGACAGGAAAGACAAGCTTCTCAGGATGTCATCTAGGCTGTAAGCAAGCCAGCCTAGCCAAGTGAACCTAGCTTTAGGTTCAAGTGAGAGGCCCTGTTTCAAAAATATATAAAGGTGGGACATGAGACTCTCATTTTCCTACACATGCACATACTACACATATGCACGTGCACGCTCATGCGCGCACGCGCGCCACACACACACACACACACACACACACACACACACACACACACGACCTCTTCCCTCTTTAGTAATACTTTCTATTACTTTGCATCACTGTCCCAGATGCCACTGTCCAACTCACTGAACCGAGGTGAACTTGGGTGGAATTTCTTTGCTCTGTTACTGATTCTCTATTTGGGACTTTTGGCTGAAGATGTTTGTCTTCCTAAGGAAACTTCACACCACACCTAGGGAATCCCACAAGGAGGTGGCTACTTCTCTTTTATAGTTGAGAAGAAATAGTTCATTCTGAAAAGTTCAGGTCACAGGCAGCCATAACGTTAGGGACAGTTCAGAGTCCAGGAACAGCATCTCAAGGCTTTGTGCACTCAGGGTGTAAATGTGGGGCTTGGGTGAAGGTGAAGGGCTTCCCTTCTGGATTGTAAACTGAGTCTGCTCTGTGTTTCCTGGAAGGATATGGCCACCTGACTCTCATGGAATGAAACAGCCCCAACAGATGGGCGGGGAGCTGAGACATGGTGCCAAATCAGTGTTTGCTGGATGTGGGCACACAGCTGTTCACTACAAACAAAAACCACATAAAACAAAAAGCAAAAAACCCAGAATCTTCAACACGAGGCATGGCGTAGCTTCCCTTCAGACCCAATACTCAGGAAGCAGAGGCAGGGGAATCTCTGTGAGTTCCAGGCCAGCCAGGGCTTCACAGTGAATGAATGAATGAATGAATAAATAAAATAACCTTTCAGCTTTGCTGTGTTTGAAAATGTTCCTGAGAAACTGTTGGGAGGGGCACTTAAAATGAACTCTTAATTCACACTTTTATTTCCTCCTTCTCTTGCAATTTTCCATATTTCTTAAGCTTTCCTTTGATTACTAAAGTTGCTGGCTCCAGAGCAATTACTTTCTGCAAACAAGTTGTCAGGAGCCTTGCATGAATTTTAGACCTAATTTATTTCTCCATTTTCTTGCTTAGGAAAAAAACCTCATAATTTCTGCAAACCAAATCAACCCTTGATATACTGGGGATACAGCTTCTTTAAATAGCATGCTGTCAAATGCCAGGCTAGTGTCCTGGGGACAGAGCTAGTGAGTCAGCAGGTGATCTGAGTGAAGACAGTTAGCTGCACCAGCAAATGGGAGGCCTGGTTTGTGACTGGGTCAAGGCACGTGTCCCAAGGCAAAGCAGATGAAGAAATGACTCTGAATGCATTTTCCCAGATAAGATAATCTGTAAGGAAGGCCTTGCAGAAAGGAAGGGGTAGACACAGCCCTGAGCCACAGATAAGTGACCCATGAGGTTTTGTTGAGGCCTTTAAAATCTTAGGGACAGACAGACATATCCTCATGGACATCACAGGTGGTCGACCCATCCATCCTCCTCAAAAGTTTTCCTCAAGTGTCTTGGACCCAGGTAGACACTCAACAATGAAGGGCCTATGGGATCCTCTGTGCTTAATACCAGGCAGCAGAGTTAGGAAACAGGCATGGTGGGTGTTGAGGTTGAAAAGTCTCTTTCCTCGTGATATTTTACTCTTTTAGTCCCCAGTATCTATGAATAAGAACTGAAATAGGGTCTCTGTAGAAACTCTTAGCTGCATTCAGGTCACATGGCCTTGGTGGGATGACTCCAATACCAATTTTCCTCCAAGAGGTTGATATAGACACAGATGTCAGAGAACATCACTTACAGACAACCACATGAAAAAGCTGGCCATGTAATAAGGATACAACCGAGAAAAGTAGCTGTAAGCCAAGGATGGCCCAGAATGGCTGCCTGGACACCCCCCCCCCCAATTCCTCAGAGGGACACCCTGGCTTCTGACTTCTGGTTGCAGGGTTGGAGACAAGACCATTCTGTCCTGTTGTTCAGGGACAAGCAGGGAGTAGTACCATCTAGGACTCAGTGATGATGGAAGCCTGGGGTGGGGATGGGTGCTGCTGGTGCTGAAAGCTTGGGGTGTGGCAATGCTGCTGTGACCTTGGTGGCAAGACCCAGATCCCTTTCTTTCCATGCACCCTTTTCTTGAAGACAAGCAACAGCTCAGCAGCTGAATGGACTTGGATTCAGCCGGAGAGCTGAACAGACATGGTTACTGGCTTTGTGTCTGTATCTTCCCACCTCTCCATTGCAAGCTCACACTTGTTACTTTTCAGACAGGGGCTGCCTCTTGTGGAGCCGTGTTCAAGGAACACCAAGGAGGAAAACACACATGCCTCACCTGTTCCCAGTGCCACGCTCGGGTATCCCTGAGCTGCTCACAGACCATGGCTGGTGTTCTCAGTGGCCACATCTAGCAGTATGGAGTGGAGAAAGCACACGTGAAGATTTTCTAACTTCTGTTTCTGTGTCCTGAGCAGTGGTTATCAGTTAGACAATCTGGCTGGCTTCAGACCATAAGGTCTGAAGGTTTAGCAGTGATTGGTTAAGTCCAGTGCAGTCCAATTCAGTTCCTCTTTGCATGATCCAGGAGAGAACTTGCTTCCAGCCTCTCCCAGCTCCTGACGTGCCTTGGTTTGAGCCAGGAAGTCTTGGTCTATCTCTGCTGTCACATGGCATTTCCTGAGCTCTGTCTCTGAGTTTCCTTAAAAAGAGCTTACTTGATGTGACAATGTCTGCATGATTAGGGTTTTATATAAGGTCACACTCACAGGAACCAGCCCTCAGGACACAATTCCACTTACATTCAAGATAGACAGGAAGGCAAGAAAGCTGGATTAATCCCGATGTGCTCAGGGACACTGAGTTACCATGAGAAGCCAAGGCCAGCATCGGCTGCCAGCCATGACTAACCCAGAAAACACCCAGAACCACCTATCTCCAAACTCCAGAGGCCACCACACCACACACTCTCATTAGTCACCTCTGATAGCTGACAGGTTTCTAATTTTTCACTGTAGCAAGAACCCACATCTTGATCTGGGGTGGAAGCATGGAAGGCTTCCTCAGAGGGGGCTGGGGGCCCAGACGGTCAGTTCCCCCACAGTCAGTGAGCCACATGTCTCAATCTTGGTCTTTCTCAATGGGCGGCATTATTGCCTTCTAAACTGACAAGATTAAATCCCCCATAATTTCTTTTAAAGGTACTGTTACAGATTTGTTACTATTGAAATCTTAGTTTCACAAGTCAAATCTCATTTGAACACATTTGTTACGGTGCTATTGTTGCAGCTGAGCTGGATAAAGGTGTTCATGGATTAAAAGAACAAGCTTCCAGGCCAATAAAGACAATTAACTAACAAACTGCCGGCTCGGAACAACTAATCTCACCCAATAACTCATCCTCTGGAAAAACATTTACCATGCTCTTTAAGACCTCTTTTCAGTCAACGGACACTCAGGAAGCCTCTCGTGATTGGGTGCTTTTTTGTGGCTTGAGTCAAAATAATTTTCAAAAATTTACATATATATGATTTTTTTTTTGAGACAGGGTTTTTCTGTGTAGCCCTGACTGTCCTAAAACTCACTCAGAAGGCCAGGTTGGCCTTTAATTCAGAGAGATCCACCTGCCTCTGCCTCCTGGGTGCTGGAATTAAAGCCATGCACCATAGTAGGACTTATTTTGGCTCAGACTAGCCCCAAGGTCCAGAAACTGTTTTTAGCTCCATTTCTGTGCCAAAACCATTTTTAAGCCTTCTCAGGCTTTATGTGGGTGTATATGACCCTCATTGGAGCGCCATTTGTAGTATTTTTTTGGCCCAGACTAGCCTCAAGGTCCAGATCCACGCAAAGCTGCTTAGCTCTGCCTAGCCCTGAGATTTGGATCAGCAGTCCCAAAGTCCCAAAGAAACACAAAGACTTATATTAATTACATGCTGCTTGGCCTATAGCTCAGGCATTTTGCTAGCTAGCTCTTGAATCTTAACCCATTTCCATGGCCTCTGGTTTACCTGTGCTTGGCTTCTTTTACATGTTGATTCTTGGGTGGCTGGATCGAGTCTCTCCGACTCTGTCCTCCTCCATCTTTATCTGTGTTCGGATTTCCTGCCTGTTTCTAAGATGCTGTGTCATAGGCCAAGACAGTCCCCTTACTAACCAATGGTATTCCCAGCATACTGTGCACCACCACTGCCCAGCTTTCTTTACTAACCAATGGTATTCCCAGCATACAGAAAAGACACCCCACAGCATACAGTGCACCACCACTGCCCAGCTTTCTTTTTAAGTTTTTTAGTGGAGTATTTTAGTAAGAGGTAGATTGAATTGGTGTGACTGTGACTTTCATCCTGGCAAAGTGAGGCCTCTTGGCCCTCTGCTCCTTGGGCTGGGTCAAACTCTGGGTTCAGAGGGCTGGTGAGGTCAAGTCCAGGGCTCTCCTGTTCCTGTAACTAAGAATCAGTTTCTTTTCAATGACCTCAGAGTGGTCTGGGCCAGAGTGGCTAACATGAGTGGGAAGAGTGAGAACTGTCCACCCTCACTATGCTGAGGAAATAGCATTGAAAATAATAAACCGGGGGAATTTATGGATGCCCAGTGTAGATACTTGGACTGAGATGATGGCTCTTGCCATGCAAACACAGGCCCTGAGTTCAGATCTTAAGAATGTTGGGAACAAGCAAAACGCCCTCCTTGCCCCAAGTACTGCCATCTTATTTCTAGAATTCACTTTACAAGCAGGGTCAAGTAGAGTTTAAGTTCCCCAGACCTCCCTGGGTAACTGACATCCTGGCTGACAGGTTGAGACATGAATGGTGAGCAAGTTGCCCTGCCACATTTGAGTAAACCAACCACTAGTAAGAAAAGTGTACCACAGAGAATGTTCCAAGGAAAGTCCCCAGTCCCTGAATCCTGACTGGTGGAAAATGTAACTTGGCAAAGTTTGTAGTTTTCATGCTTCTAAGTTGTGGCTTGAGGTCACAGTTCAGCTCCCGAGTCTGTTCTGTAGCCCTGACCAATTAATATAAGTTTACTTACAATATATTTCTGTTTTCTGCACTGACTTGGTGTTAATTGTGTTGGATCCAAGCAGATTCCATAACACCACCAGTTAGCTTGGCTTATACAGTTGAGGACTTTCAAACAAAGTGGAAAGTGAAGACTGACACCTGAGGTTACCCTCCAACCTCCACACCTGTCACACAGGTTTTAAAAAAGTATAAGGGTGGCAAGATGGTTCAGCAAGTAAAGGCACCTGCTTGTCAGGCCTGATGGATCCATCCCTGGGACCCACATAGTGGAAGAACTAACTCCTATTAGTCCTCTGACGCCCACCTACGCACCATGGTGCTAGGGTCCACACACATACACACACGTACAAGATAAAGAACATAGAATAAATGCATTTAATAACACACATGCAGATGCCCAGCCCCTGCCTCACATCTCTATATCAGTAACTATAGATAGGCCCAGGACTCCCAGAATATCAAGGAAAGGGGAGAGATGGTTTAAGAGCCAGGGGATGGTGGATAGTGCTGTAGGATGCTCTTCTGGATATGACATGGTCATTGCATTCAAGTACTCTTAACAGCTATGGTGACCTGCGTTAAGATCCTGCATAGGCAGGGGTGGAGTTTGGGTGGCTCCACCTCATGAGCTGGTAACTGATGGTTACTGGGGAAAGGGGAATTATTTTTCTTTGGGGATGTGACACTGGTAGGCTGCACATGCCTATGCAGCTGGAGCTAATGGATGTAGTGTGAGGTTTCTGGCCTGGACTTTCGGGCCTAGCCTCAAGGTTTAGGACCCACAGAACCACAGTCCTGCAGTCCCGCGGAGACACACAGATGCATACGATAGTGTTAGGCTGATCGGCCTATGGGCCAGGCATATAACTTGCTAGCTCTTTACCCTTAAACTAACCCATGTCTCTTATCTTGTTCAGCCATGGGGCTCCGTACCTTTTCTTAGAGCAGCATAGTTGTCCTCTGCTTCTTCCAGCTTCTTTCTAACATTCTGCTCTGTGCTTCCTGTTCTCAGAGTTTTCTTAGTCTGGTAGCCCCACCCATACTTCCTGTCTGCCTTTGGCCAATCAGCACTTTTTATTAAACCAGTGGGTGGGATAATTATTTACAATGAAATAACACAATCTCCAAATAGAATTTGGGAGTTATACAGAGAAGACAAGAAGGATGTGTGTTGGAGGGACAGGAAAGGGGAAAATGTGTGTGTGAAGATATAACCATATACACTGTATGCATGCATAAAAAAAAAAAATTCCAAAAAAGATAGATGGGGGTGGGTGGGTGCTATAGTCAACATCTGACCCCTTAGACAACTCACATCTGGTGTGTTTATTACTTAATTTTAGGCCATATTCAAACGAAAAATGTAAAACTGGCCTTTTGAATTTAAATCTTAAGAGCTACTCTGGCTGTGGGGCTGACTCTGGGACAGACAGGAGGACAGACTAACATCTCGGCTCACAGAGGTGAAGGGTAGCAGAAAGGGTGCTGTATGGCCAGACAGTTACATGATAAATTGCTTTGACCGATTCCTTTTTCAAAGGAGACGGGTCATATAAAAACTTAATGTCATCTGTGAATTAAAGCAAATCTGCAAAGGAAAATCTCAGCACAGCACAGCACAGCACAGCACAGCACAGCATCTCTAAATAAATCCTGGCAGGCTGTTCAGGTGTTCAGTGGGTAAAAATCCCAGGGAGGCCCAGCAACCTGAGTATGATGCCTAGAACCCAAACCCACGGTGGAAGCCAATAGACACATGCTATAGCACTTACACTCACATCGTATCTACACATACAATAACAACCCTTAAAAAGAGGAAGGATACGAACAATCCTTTTTACAGGTGCTATCTGGACAAGGGGTAATTAGTGCTGTTTCTAGGTCATTTTAGGTGTTACATACCAACATACTATGCAAATTCTTCTAGTTTGTTTGGTCTAACTAAAAATACACAAAGTTAAGAGTGGAACACAATTATCTTTATGTAACTTGCAAACAGGATGTTTATTGAGTTGATTTCCAAGGGACTATTGGCTTGGAGGATGCCACTGCTATCAGTACCCTAGGTAAGGCTGGGGATTCAAAGGCCCCTCAGAGGCCATCCGACCTTCAGTTCCCCAGGGTCCTGCAGACTGACCTGACCCAACAAGGCCAGACAGAAAAACAAAACTGGCAAATGGTTAGTTCATTTAAAAACCCTGTAGCCTAAGGAAAGCAGGTCACATACACTAGGGACGAGTGAGGAAGCTGAGGGGCTGCTGCGCTGTTTCTTGGTGAATGACTGAGCAAAGGGTTAGTTCTCCTGAATGCTGGCTGGCTGGGTGAGGGACTGGGGCTGACAAATTTTGACAAGCGAAGACTAAAGGAAGTGAGGTTGCTTGCAACATTTGGAGGCTCCTCCCTGGAGAACAGGGGTTTCCAAAGCAGGAGTTTTTTCAGCTCACCCTGGTTGTGCCAGGTTGGCTAGAAGGGCTGCAGTGGTGGTCTACCAGTACGCTCGGAGCTCAGTCAGACCCTGCTATTCTTCATGTAGGTCCAGTCTCAGGTGGTGACGGAACAGGCTGCAGAGCCTGTTTTATATAAGGCCAAGGCTTTGCTCGTAAGCTTGGAAAAACAGCCAGTCACTCGAGATTTGTATTTACATGGGGAGTCCATGGCGCCCATGGGTTGAGCTTAATACAGGTATTAAGACAGTTTAGTTGAGATGGGAGGCAGGAGAGAAGTAGGCCTAACTTACTTGTGTCAGGGCTTTCAGAGGTTCTGATTGGTTGATTTGCACTGTGACAAGGCAGGACACTGACCCAGTGTGGAACTTTCCTAAATCCAGCAGGACCATAAACTTTCTTCCTGGGCAGCCTCCAGTGACAAGTACCCCTGGGTGAACTCTTCCCAGGCCATCTTTCTTAGTGTTCCTTCTGCACCAAGCCTCTCCTGCTCCAACTCCTGTTACTTCAGAGGCTTCAGCTGATAATCCAACATGGCACCTACTTTTCCACCTGAACACTGAGATAAACATACCGGACACAAGGACATCCCAGAAACAGGGTTCTCAACACCTTTATCATGACAGTTGTTTCTGGTCCAGGGGTCTGCCTCAGAAGCCGATTCCTTAGGACACAAACTCTGTCCTGAACCATTTCACCATCTCTTGATGACAAGCAGACCCAGAGTTTCCATTTACAAGGACCAAGAATGTCCCACATGCAGGCTGCAACTGGTCTGTTCCAGCCTAATGGAGCAGCATCTTGAGGGGCTCAACCTGTAGTGCCACTCACTGGTCTGATGACAGGAACTCCTGCTGTTGACAAGTCCAGCCACACACTTTCAGGTACCTTCGCCACCCCCACCCCGCCCCAGAATTTAGAAATATGACAAAGTTGTTCTTAGTCTGCCTGCAACCCAAGTGAGAAAACAGAAAGCCCTACTTTGTTAGGGCTTCCTCTAGGAAGGACCACACCATTCTTCAACTTTTCCAATTATTCACATTTTTTTATTGTATGAAATCACTTTGTGGGGACAGTGACATGGATTGCCTTCCAGGTCATCGAAAGTGGCCTGGAGACTAAGTCTACAGACACCGGAATTCCAAATGTAAAGAGTTTATTATCTGTCTTCTTTAATCAATAATAGAACTCACTGTGCAAGAATTCAGGCAAGAAATAGTTCAAGTAAAATAGTATTTCTTAAAAACCAGAGCCTCCCACCAGCCACTGGGCATTTCTCGGTCATATGACTGGCAGTGACCTTACTCAGGTCTTTTGGTCTCTTTCCTTTTAGTCAGTAGCTTGAAGGGAGCGCAGGGTCACTCACTGGGTTCTTACATCCTGCAGATGAGCACTGCAGGCCCTACCAATGCTACTAGAATCTCATGCAAAAACTCTAACAGACACTTCAGCACAAACAACTGCCACATTTGGCCATTTGGAAAAGTATTTCTGACACTCTAGTGTTGGCTCAACAGTCACTTTGTGCTGAAAATGAAAGAATCCTAAACGTACACATCTCACATCATGGCTTCTGCCATGGGGAGAAGCTACTAGTCACCTAATAAAGTACTCTGCCACTTCATCAACAGTAACTACCACAAAACGAACAGAGGAAAAGGAATTCAAAAATCACTAAAAAGTTTGACAATTTTATGCAGAAACCGCCAAAGTCTTAGTGTTTAATAATTAAGACAACTGACCAAGATGTGAAGATACCAAGTTGAAGAAACTGGGGGTGGAGGGGAACATTCTATGGACTACGTAGGCTGTGGTAAGAATGCACGCTTTATAAACCTGTCACACATAGTAGTTAGTTGCAGAAAGCCACTTGGTTTTCTCCTGGCTTGGAAAATCGATGTTCTGGATTCAGTGTGAATATCAGCAGCCTGGGAAAGAAGAAACCCATCAACACAGCAATGAAGGCACAGCAAAGCCACCCCTAGAACAACCAAGAACATTTCCAATGGTGTCATCTGTTGAATTCTCCCTGTGTACTATTCTAGAAAATTCAATTTGTTTAAAAATCCTAAAAAAGTACCATGGTAAACATAAAGTTTACTTATGTGTATGTATGTCCCTGTGTGTGGGTATGTGTAGGTGAGTGTAGGTCCACATGGAGGACAGGAGAGGGCATTGGATCCTCTGGAGGTGGAGTGGCACACAATGCTGAGTGAGGTCAGCATTCCTGTTGACCTGTCAGTGCTGGGAACTGAACTTGCTCTTCTGCAAGAGCATATATGCTTTTACAGCTGAGCCATCTCTCCAGACCCTGATTTGGCCATCTTTATTTAAAATTCTCTGAATCCACTTCATATTTTCATTCCTTTCTTTGTGTTTCTCCATCAGTTGGACACCTTCAATCATACAATCTTTTAATCCTTGCTTATGGGGTTTCCTTCCACAACAAGGCAAAATTCTCTAGCAGCAAAGACCTACTGGACACTTTGCAACTCATCTCTATATAGGCTGAAGATGACAGAGCACATACCAACTACTACTGAGCACCTCACAGTGAAGCAGCCAAGATACTGTTTATGTATCTTTACCTTCCCAACACCCACTTAGTCTCCCGGATTTCAGAACAACTTATTTAAATCACTGAAAAGCTTGTCTTAGCCTATGCCCAAAAAGATAAACTTTAATCCCAGAATTTAGGAGACAGAGGCAGAAGCAGGTGGATCTCTGTGAGTCTGAGGCCATCCTGGTCTACACGGCAAGTTCTAGGCCAGCCAACCAGGTTTAGTGAGATTATATCTATATATATGGCTGTGTAAGTGGCCCTCCCCTCACAAACACAGCAAACCACAAAGAATCCACTACACTAAGTAGTTTTGTGCTGCTGTCTGCTGTTATCTTCTGATACCTGAAATGGTTCAGTGGAAACCTTAGACTAAAGGAGTCTAGTCCACAGTAAAAGCCACAAAACTCTCTAGGAAATAAGATAGATGTTCAATGTAGGTCACCTGAATTCTCTGAATTTCCAAAAGAAAACAATGAACATCCAGTGACCCTGGCAAGGCACTAAAAACACATGCCCTGAAATGCCATCACCTGGGGGTCTTCAGTTACCAGTGCACCAGCTAGAGACCAGCCTGAGTTCCAGCTGTGTCCAATGTAGGGCCCAGGATAAGAGTGAGGCCCATCACAGACCTGTAACTTACAATTAAAACATCAAGGGTCTAGAGATGGCTCACTGGTTAAGAGCACTTTTTGCTCTTGGAAAGGACCTAGCACCCACATGTTAGTCAGCAGGTCCTACATGTTACCCAGTTCCAAGGGATCCGATAGTGCCAGGCTTGCATGAGGGGCACATGCAAGCAAAACATTTAAGAAAGAATTTTGTCTTTTCTCATCAATTTCACTCCTAAGTGTGAACTTTGTAGTTGGCAACATTGTGTTATGATGTGTAAGGCTTGGACATGAAGGGCAGTGATACGGTTCTAAGTAATGAAAACTGGAAATAGAAGTTCCAACTAAGGAATTAGTTTGGCCTGAAAAAATGTCAAAACATGGAGTTCATGGATGGGGTGCAGAGAGATGCCTGCCGGGAAATAGCACAGCAAAATCTATCACCTCTAGCAAAACCATGCTTTTGGCCACTTGCCGCTTTACACTAACACACTGGGACTCGCTTACCTTCAGCAACTTGCTGCTTTACACTAACACACTGGGGCTCGCTTACCTTCAGCCACTTACCGCTTTACACCAGCACACCGGGGCTCGCTTACCTTCAGCTTTTCTGTGCAGGAGCAATCTTGTTTTCCCCTTCCAGTTCCTCCACTCCTGCCTGGGTCATGAGGTCGGCGATATTTTTCTCCAGATCGTCAATGCGACTGCTCATGTCATCGAGTGGCACAGTTAAGGAGCCCACACACCAACACCCCACATCCCTATCCACCAGGCTGGCTTAAGCAGCTGCTTCCCCCAGCTTCTTCTGGTTATAGTTGACAGCGTGGCAGTCGGGGGTGAGGGTGCCCAGTTAAGTTCTCATACTTTCTTAAGCCTCGGTTTCTTCATTTATTAATCCCAAAAGATTCTATATCCTATTGGTAAGGATACCTCAATGAGCACTCCCAATCAGCCCCTTTACCGGTGTGTTCTGGAGGGCCCAACAGGAAACTTGGATAGCTCAGCCATGTCTCCGGTTCTTGGCACAATCATCCTCAGAAACATAGTATAGCCAAGATCAGTGAAGAAATTTCTAAGTATGGCTGGAGAGACGGCTCGGGTTACGAGCACTTGAGGCTCTCGCAGAGGACCTGAGTGTGGTTCCCAGTAACCACATTGGAAAGCTCACAACCGCCTGTAACTCCAGCTCCAAGGTTCCAGACCTCTGGTCTCTTCAGTCTTTTCGGACACCCCATTATACACATAATTAAAAATAAAACAAACTTCTTGTTAAAAAAAATAAATTTCTAAATGACTAACGTAAGTCTGCTTGTAAACTACCCGTCATCCCCATCATGAAAAAGCTGCCTACAAATCAAAAGGATATTTCTTCCAATAATCTGGTCGGACATGATCTGAAACTTGTCTTGCATCTGCTGCAAGAGCGTCTCCACCTACGAGAAAACAGAACAAGTCCACTGATTCCACCTTATCCCGAGACCCCTTTACCTGGGAGGAAGGGGGCGGGAGGGATGCCCAGGAGGTATGCAAGACCTTTAGCGAGGCCCTCCAGGTCGGGTTTGGTATTCCCGCGGGTCAGGTCGGGAGGGTCCATGCCGGGGCCGCAGGGGGTAAGAACCGGGCAGGTGTGCCGGCCGAGGCCGCTGGCCACACCCCACGTCAGGGCCGAGAGCGGTACCGTAGAGTCGGGGCCCACGTGAGGCTGCCGCTTACCACCAAGGTGATATCCTGCATGGTCTTGGGGTCCGTCTCGGCCATCTCCCCGGTGCCCAGCTTGGCGGCGATGTCTCGAAACCGTCACCTACACTTCGGTTTCTGGCGCAGACGCCCCCCCAAGCGGCCAGTTCTCGCGACAACACAGTCACGGGACCGCGAGGCATTGTGGGTGCTGTAGTTCTCGCCACGCCCCGGAAAAGCCGGGGAGACTTTAGAGAATCAGATCTGAGGGTAGGCTCCGTCGCTTTTAGCTCCGCCTCCATCCCCGCCCAACTCCACCCTGCACAGGCACGAATCGGAAGAGGAGAGGAAACCGGAAGTGGGCAAAGGTTACGGGCGTTAGCGTTGGTCTCGTCTCTGAATGTAGTCAAGACACACAGGCCTTGCAAGACAGGGGATGAAGGCAACTTGCCACCAAATCTGACATTGGAGTTCGATCCTGCATTTGGAAGAAGAAACCCGACTCCCACAAATTGACCTCTTCCCTGCACATATGTGCTGTGTCATGGGCATGCATATATACATATAACCCATAAAATAAATAAGTGTAATAATAACAAAAACCCTTAGAGTTGGTTAGAGTGCACTGACTGGATACCTGCGCTTTATCAAGACCTATTCTAGAAGACATGGGTCAAGAAGTATGCCTTGGCTGGTAATCCTACTTAGGAAGCTGAACCAGGAGGGATTCTGCGTTCAAAGCGTACCTGAGAAAACTTAGTGAGACTCCATCTTAGAAGCAAAACAAAGCAAAAACCTAACAAACAAAAGGAGGATGGAGTGGAATGTAATGCCCAGGACAAAGAAGCCAGCACCACAGAAACAACAAAAGCTCAGGATATCACCCCACCCTGGGGGGTATGGAGCAGAGTAGACCAGTTTGCCAGTGTTTTAGTGTGATGTGATTGGAATCTAACCTGGCTTCTTTCTTTTAATAATATGCTGCCCGATGCCAAGTGGAGCAGGTCTCCAGTGTCACAGGTGCAGATCTGAGTTGGGAGAACCCAGGTTCCATAGAGAGATGCGCTGAGATGGCTTTTAGGTGAAATCATTGTTAGTGACACAAGCCACTCAGTGGGGGAAGCTGGGATAGAGGATCCAACGAACAGAACAAGGAGTTCTGTACCTTTATGGACAGGGTAGGGTAGGTCTGAGCTTAGAGGTGCTTGCTATTGGGGATGTCTCTGAGTCTAGCAAATTAGTCAAAGTACTCACTGGGATGAAAGGTCCTATTGTTACAAACTACTTTGGGGCTGTTATAGGGAGCCCCTTAGGTAAGAACAGGACAGGAGGTGTGGCTGATCCCCTCTGCAGAGCTATGAGCAGCCAGAGTTCTCCACGGTCCTAGGTCACAGGCCAGGAGACAGTTTACTGAAGGAGTGAAACGGAGGACTCCCAAGTTCTACCAGACCCAGGCTGAAGTCCAGTTTCAAAGGGGACCAAGTCTGTGAGTTTCTATCCATTCCATACTTACCGTGTGTTTTCCTGTAGTCTGTTCCTAAAAGGAGGTAGTACCTAGGAAAGTTTCCAGAATTCTGCTTTCTGTTGAGTCAGGAGCCCAGCTTCCTGCCCACAGATGGCCCTGGGGTTGGGTCTTAACAGTGGGCTAAGAAATCCCTTGACTATAGGCCTATATGATCCAGAAACTCACAGGCCTGATCTCAGAGGACTGCATTTTGGGGGGTGGGGTCACTCCAGTTTGAGTTTAGCTGGAAGACTGTAGTACGTCCCATTAGAGCTGCTGACTCAGATCATCAGGCTTGGCCAGGAAGGTGTGTGGCTCTGTTGTTTTCCTCAGCTTTCATCTGAAACATCCTTATCATGCTCACTCAGTTCACACAGAGAACTTCCTACCCTTGTTAAGCATGCAATATTGTGTTTGTATATATATATATGTATATAGATGCATGTGTGTATGTGTCCATGTAGATGTAGGTGTGATAAGGTGTGTGCATGCATGCATGCATGCACATGCAGAAGAGAGTATGGGGGCTAGAGGTCCATGTTGGGAGCTACCAGTCGTTTTAGATTAAGAACCCCCTTCCTTTTTTGTTTTTTGGTTTTTCAAGACAGGGTTTTTCTGTGTAGCCCTAGCTGTCCTGGAACTCACTCTGTAGACCAGGCTAACCTTGAACTCACAGACCCTTAACTACTTTGTAACTACTTGAACTGGTGAGGGTTAGGATTCCAATGAACCTCACCTGGGGACACAATCTCCCCTCAACAACTAGTAAGGGACCCATCACTTTTGTTTGTACTGTGCTCTTATATAGAGAGTTCTCATTGAACCTCTGGCCCCAGTAATTGGCCAAGGGCAACTGCATCCTCCGGCTACTGACTTCAGACCCAACTGCTCAGTGTAGAAGTCTGCACCCGGGTTTCTAGTGAGGTCTAGCCTATGACCATGAGCCAGCCCAAATCATCTATGAACCAGTGCTCAGACTGGAAAACAATAGCTTTTTGTGTCTTTTAAAAATTGTTTTATTTTATTTTAATTATGTCTCTGCACACATGTGTGTGCACTCCCATGCTTGAATGCGCTCAGGAATTTAGGCACTTTCAGAATCCAGAAGAGGGTGTTGGGTCCCCTGGAGCTGGAGTTACAGGCAGTTGTGAGCAGAGCAGCAGAGCAGCATCTCCCCTCCAGCCTCCACGCCCTCCTCTTCCCACCTCCTTATCCTGGCAGGAGACCTGTGTACTGATTTTGTTTTTCTTTCCTTTTTCTCTCATTCAATTTTTCTTCATCTAAACAGCAAACGTGACACTCTGATGGCTTCATTTCTTACACTTTCAGAGAAAGACAGATGTGCTTTCTGGGGGTGTTAAACAGTTGCTTTTCACAAAAAATCCTCTCTACATTCAAGGTTGATGCACTCTGTGTAGGGCTGACAGAGCCCGGATGAATGTTCTTCTGTTAATGAAGCTGCATAGTATATATGCAAGGCTCCAGGAATTGACCTTGCATTGAAGTTTGAATTAATCTCATTTCTAACCTTTCTGTTCATCCTTTTAGCATTTTTAAAGCTTTTCCTAGATTAATTTTAAGCTGTAATTCCTTTCCCCGTGTTCAGAACAACTTGGTTTTACAAGAACTTCCTATGATACTCTCATGATGGCTTTTGGTTCGCTGTGGGCCATTCTTGACACTCCTGCTTTGGGTCTGAAAAAAAATTAAATAAATAAAAGAGAAACCTACTGCTCAAAATAGTCTTTATTTTTTTCCTTCAGTAATGGGAATTGAACTTAGAGCACTGAATATGGCAGGTAAGTGTTATATCACTGAATTATATTCCCAGTCTTTTTAAAAAGTATGTATGTTTAAACTTTTATTTTATGTGTATGGGTATTTGTATGCATGTATATCTGTGGCACCTTGTTCATGCCTGTGGAGTTCAGCAGCTGGTGGTGGATCCTCAATTGTATGTGTTTGTCTGTAGGTGCCCAAGGAGGCCAGAGGGGCTGGATCTCTGAGGAGCTGGAGTTACAAATGGTTGTGAAGCATCTGATTTGAGTGTTTGGAACTGAGCTCAGCTCTTCTGCTCTCTTAACTGCGGAGCTGTCTTCCTAGCCCTCTGATGTATCTATCAGGGAGTTCCAGAGAGGTTTAATAAAGAAGACCCACTCTGGACGTGGGCAGCCCCATCCCATGGACTGGGGTGCTGGACTGAATAAAAAGGAGAAAATGCACTATACATTGTGTTCACCTCTTTCTACTTTCTCATTGTGGATGCCATGTGTTGTAGAATATTATTTTAAGAAGTTTTACTTTTGTCTATGCTGTGGAACATTTGCTTAATGATGCAAAGATGTGCTGCATTTGTTTAACTCTGAGAAGCTGTGTTACCTTGCCTGCCTAAGACACCTGATGGTCTAAATAAAGTGCTAAATGGCCAATAGTGAGGCAGGAAATAAAGGATAGGTAGGGTTGGCAGGCAGAGAGAAGAAATAGGAGGAGAAATCTGGGAGGAAAAGAAGGAAGAGCAAAACGAGAAGAAAGAGAAGAGGTGAGAGAAGGAGCATGCAAGGGGCCACCCAGCCACCCAGCCACCCAGCCACACAGCCACACAGCCACCCAGCTACCCAGCCACCCGGCTGCACAGCCACCCAGCCACACACCCACACACCCACACACCGACACACCCACACACCCACACACCCACACAGCCAGCCACAGAGTAAGAGTGAAAGTGAGATATAAAGAAGGAAAGGGAAAAGCCCAGAGGCAAAAGGTAGATGGAATAATTTAATAATTTAAAGTTAAGAAAAACTGGCTAGAAACAAGCCAAGCTAAGGCTGGGCATTTATAATTAAGAATGAGCCTCTGTGTGTGACTTACTTAGGAACTGGGTGGTGGGTCCCCCCAAAGGGTAAAGAGGCAAGAGAGCTAAGAGTAAAAAAACAAACATCAACAGCCATTTGACCGCCTGCATTATGTTCCTGCTACCATATACTCCCCACCATGTTGGACTGCACCCTCAAACTGTGAGCCCTAAGAAGCCCTCTCTTCCTTGAGTTTCTGATATTGGATAGTTTGTTGTTGCAATGAGAAAGGCAACTGACATGAGTAATCTTCTTCCTAGTATCGAGTGTGGCTCCTGCCTTTCCAGTGGTCACTCTAAACCTTCCCAGGCTTCCCCAACCTGCTATTTCATTTCTCTTACTCCCGGAGGATGACCTTATATTCTAAGGAGAAAATCACACCCCTGCCCCCATCATCTTTGCCTTTACTGGCTCCTCAGTAGGGATGCAGGGCTGTGCAGTTTGTGTGGAGACTTTTACCCTGTGTCTGCCACTCCAGAGACTTGCTTCTTCTGTCCCTCCTTTCCATTGATCCTTCATCTCAGTAGACAAGAGAGACAGACAAATAGAAAATTCAAGCTGCGTGTGATGTTAAGCTTCCTTTATCTTAGCATGGGGAGGCTGCTACAGGAGGATCTCATGTTAAAGCCAATTTGGGCTATAGTGTGACCTGTCACCAGCCAGCCAATCAGCTAACCAGCCAGCTAGCTAGCCAGCCAGATAAGCAACCAGCTACCTACCAACCCACCTACTCACCTACCCATCAAACCAATCAGCAAACCACCAAAGAAGCCAAACGACCACCCAAGAAGACAGCCAATCAACCAACCAACCAACCACCTGTCCACTCCACCCACTCATCCAAAAAGCCACCCAACCAACCAGTCATCCATCCATCCATCCACCCATTCAAAAGACCAGACAACCAGACAACTAATCAACCTGCCGTACACCTACCCACCCAGCCAGCCAGCCAGCCAGCTGAACCAAGAGAAAAACCCAGAACAAAATGACAACAAAACAACAAAATGGCAAACTCAAATGCCCCTCCTGTCTCAGATTCCTGAGTTGGGATCATAGGCATCCATCTTCCCACTGGCTTTACTTCTTGGTACACAGTTAGAGGTAATTGTCCCGTTTCCCTGCTTTTTTGGTTGGTATTATTTTGCCTTCCATTGTATTTATTTTGATTTCACTCTTAAGTGATACTGGATTTTCTTCTGTGATAGTTTTCTTTTAAAATGAATATAACAAAATTATAAATTTATTTTTACTTTATTACATTTATGTGTGTGCGTGTGCATGTGCACAAGTCACAGTTTGAGTGTAGAGGTCAGAAGGAAAATGTGGGGGAGTTTGTTCCACCAGGTGGGTTCTGGTGATCAGGGTTGGTGGCAAGCAGCTTTACAGCATGAGCCCCACAGACTTAAAATGATAGTTTGAATGGAGTTAGAATTGATTCTCCAGCTGGCTCTAGTAATGTGGAGCGAGGTGGTGAGAGGTGTGCAGAGTGTGACTGAATCTTGAGGATATAGAGGTGTTAGCACTGAGAAAACAGTGCTTTAAGAGATGACAGGGAGCCCAAGGGGAAGGCTGCACACTCTGAAACAGCAATGCTTTTGCAAATCTGCAGAGGGACAGCGCAGGCAATTGTTGGATCCAGAACATCTGCTGGTATCCCCTTGGGGACAAGCTCAGAGAAACAGTGTGGGATTCCTGAAGTAACCAGAGCTTGATCTTCAGGGACAATGCTGTCCTTGGAGGCTGCCCTGCTGGCAGAGAAGAGGACCCACACCCACCAGGCACAGGCCTTATTGCAGAGCAGAGGCCAGGCTGGCTAGAGAGCAGACTGTCCAGCTGTGGCAGATTTAATTTAGAAAGCATCACCCTAGGACCTGTCCTCTTGGCTGGGAGATCCGTATTGAGGCCAAGACTTGCTGGACTTTGCAGTGTGCCCTATGCACTGGGTGTCTTGACTGGGGCCTGGAGGCAGGAGGAGGTCACAGCTTTCCGGCTGTTTGCGAAAGAACAGAAAATTGCTTTTCTGAGGAAGGATGGCATATCAGCTTAAATTGCTTTGCTTTCAGTTTGAAGTGTTAGTTTATGCTTCTTACATTCATTTGAGGCAATTTTCCAAATTAACATCTTGGTAACTGGTTGCCAGGAGTCAGCTTCCTTCTTGTTTACCCAAACCAGCAGTTTCCCGGAGACAAACTGTCCGGAAGACAGGGAACAGTTCCTGCAACCCCTGACTTGCAAGTTTGGGTTCCTTTATTACAGCTTCCTCTGTCACCGTCACTGCAGAGCTGATGGCCTTCAGATGCCTATGGAGATGCTAACTCATTTCTGGAAGTGTCTTTGAGTTTAGCAGGATAAGTATCAGGGTGGAATTGGACACAACATTTTAGAGGTGTGAGATCCATTTAGAGAGCTGGTTGTAGTGGTATGGTACACACCAGAAGGATTTGCTAAATGAGTCAGGGACAGGGGGACCACAAGCTTGAGGGGGAGATGAGGTTTAGAAAGAGATGATGGGGGGACATTTGGGGATGGGGTAGATACCTAGCACAGTGGAACCTCCCTGAACTCTATGACGGTGATTCTAATGAAGGCTCCTAGTAAGGGGGGATATGGAGTCTCATCTGGCCATCTCTTGTCGCCAGGAGATACTTCCAGTGGAGGGACTTGATTGCTTTCAGTCACGTTGTTAATGAAGGGGGTCCCATGGAAATCTCCAAACAATCCAGGCTGTTGCTAAGACAAAGGGTAGCTCTCCACAGATGAGCAGTGAGGCTCCGTTGCTGAGTACAACACCCACGCAACTCACTGAACATGGAGAAGTCAAACTCGTGACTACATGTAGCCTTCATCCCTACGTTCTAATTTCTTTAGTTTAGGAAGACATTATAAAGGCTACAGAAAGAGAAACCTGGACACCAACCCAGGCACAGAATCCTCAGCCTACGATCTGTCTGCCTACAAGATGTGCTGGGGCAATGGTGGCAAGAACTTTTGGGAGGAGCCAACCAATGTCTGATTTGACTTAAGGTCCATCTCATGAGAAGAAACCCACTACTTGGATAACCAAGAAGCAGAAGCTAGGTAGCCCAGGGACCTAGGATAAAACCAAACACTACTGGTCCAAAAAATATCAATAAAACGACTACTAATGATATTCTGCTATACTTATAGATCAGTGCCTTGTCCAATCATCAGAGGCTTCCTCTGGCAGCAGATGGGAACATATGCAGAGACCCACAGCAAATCATTCCATAGAGAGAGGATATAAATTGGAGGTCTCCATCAAATCCCTCTTGTAGAGCTCAGGGATCCCACAGAAGAGGAGGCAGAAAGATTCTAAGAGCCAGAGAGGATACCAGGGGAACAAAGCCCCCTGAATCAAATGAACAAGGTACCTATGGGCTCACCGAGACTGAAGCATCAAGAACAGGGCCTGCATGGGTCTGCACCAGCTCCCCTGTGTATATATTATAGCTGTTAGCTAAATACTAACGGGACTTCTGACTGTGGGAACAAGTGGGTCTCTGACTCTTGTGCCTGCTCTTGGGGTTTGTTTCTTCCTGTTGGGCCTTGTCCAGCGTTGCTATGATAGTCTTTGCTTATATTATATGATAGTATTTGCATATATATTATATGATAGTCTTATTAAATTGTATTTTGTTGTTATCTCTTAGGGACCTGTTCTTTTCTCATGATATACAGCAAGGGAGAGGGTCCAGAGGGGAGGGGAGGTGGAGAGAAACTGGGCGGAATAGAGGAAGGGGAATCTATAATCAGGATATAGTATATGAGAAAAGAATCTTTTCAATAAAAGGGGAAAAAAGACCCAGTTAGAGATGGCTTGTGAGTCTCCGTGGTTTTATCTGTGTAATGGAGATAATTCTGATTTTAATGGCCCATGAGTTGTGTAGGCTACAAAGATAATTACCTATTGTACATGTTTCATATGTAATGAGAAATGTAAGTCAAATATACATATAAAGATATGTAGTGTTGGAGGTGGGAGGAGAGCTTTTTGGCTAAGAGCACTGGCTGCTCTTACAGAGGACCAGTTTTACTTGTCATCAAGCATGAAAATTAGGTTCCCTTCCTCCTCCTCCCGTTTGAGACAGGGTCTCTCCTTTGCCTCACAATAGGCTAGGTCAGCTGGCTGCCTTGCTTCCAGGGCTTCACTTGCCTCTGTCTCCCACTTGACTTTTGCTGAGACTATCCGTACCACCATGCTTGGCTTTTTATATGGGTTCTGGGGATCCAAACTCAAGCTCTTACCCTTTTGGGGCAAGTGCTTTATCAGTTGAGCCATTCCACCACTCGCTGGACTTGACTTTGATTGTTCTATGTTCTTAACTAAATTACAATATATAAGAAGAGCAGCCCTTGTTTTCTTCAGCAGGTGTACCACTGAGCATGTGTGCTCACTCTAGACATGGCTTCAGTTCACACTGAAGGAGTTTCCTGGCTGTTGCTTAGCATGCAGCTCATGCTGCCTTTTACGGCCCGTTAAAAGGTGAACATTCCCCCTTTCCCTGCCATGCAGAAAGAGATCACTGGGCTACACCACGTAGGCTCAGAAGAGGACCGTCTTGAAAAATATGAATGTGCAGGCTCAGATTCTCCCCCATATGTACCAGGCCATGTACCCACAGAAAACCTTTATGTCATGTTCAAGATGTGGCATCTTTTATTTAAAAGATCTTCATGTCTGGAACTATGGAGCTATGAATGGCTATGTGTCATGTATTCATCCAGTTGAGGGTGGAGGCTGGACCTAGAAGTCTTCAGTCAACTTCACAGTTGATATAACTAAGTCATATCCTTATGCTAAACATGGCAACCCTGTTGCACAACTTGTATGCTGGAGTTTTTGGCTTTCATGATGATGATGTGTGTGTGTGTGTGTGTGTGTGTGTGTGTGTGTGTGTGTGTGTGTGTGTGTGGTGAGAGACTACATATAGTTATGCATGTGGAGTATAGTAGAGAGAGCATCAGGTATTGTCTGTCACTCTCCACATGTTCCTTTGAAGAAGGGTCTCCCCTGAATGTGGGGCTGTCTTGGCTAGGCTGGAACCCAGCAAGCCCCAGTGATCTTCCTGTCTCTGTCCTCAACTATAGCTGTTTGTGTGTGTGTGTGTGTGTGTGTGTGTGTGTGAGATGCTTGGTTTGGGGTGAGTACTGGAATCTGAGCACTAATCCTCACGTAGAGGAGAAATACTTTTAACTACTGAGCCAGCTCTCTAGCTGCCCCCTTCCAGCTTTGTAGACCCATTCACCTAACAGACAGATGAAGGATCCTGCGTAGTCCAAAATTCAGCATCAGACACATTAGACACAACGTAGAAATCAGATGAGAGCTATTGGCCAGCAGTTTTAACCACTGATACCCATTTATTTCAATGAAAAAAAAATCTCTGCATTCTATATGGTCCAAAAAGATTGACTATGGAAACAAAAAGCAGTATGTGGACCTCTACTCGCTTAATCTCACTACAACAAAGACAACGTATGACTCTATCGCCCGCAGAAGGTGAACTCAAAAGCACAGGGTCAACATAGATTGCATAAGAAAGCATGTGTGCGCAAGTGTGTATGGGGTTAAAACCTTTTGTAAGCAACAGCATTAAAATATACTAAGACCCTTACCTTACCCTAGCTCATTCTGAGCTCTAAAGTCACAGGCTGGCACTAGCTTCACTTGATAGAAAAACTTTTGGTGTGAGCTTTGATGGTTCATTTACAGTTTGTCAAAGAGAGGGCCATCCCAGTGGGAGCATTAACATCCTTAGCCTGACATGCTCACAGGACAAAACTCAATTTCTTTCCAGACATAATGAACAACTTTTTATTCTCAGCTTTGCAAACAACGGTAGTCACACGGAAGGGTACTTTTAAAACTACCTGGGTTTATGCTATTTTATGCCTGTATATATGAAACAAACGGTGTGAATATGCGTAATGCGTGTGTACATGTGTGGGTAATATATGTGCATACAAGATGGTACCTGTCGGTCTTTTCATATGTACACCACGATGACATTTGTACTTGTACATATACCAAGGAGGGAGAAGGTCTCCACCATGATCTATGTCATCGTAAGGACTGTGGGACTGTGGGTCTGGGGGTGGTATAATTACAGACTCTTGCCCATGGGAGAATAAATAGTTCAGCCCTTAGCTTCTAATTCTTTGCTCCCCACCTGGAAGTCAGGACCATGGCGTTTGGAGGCAGTGGGAAGTGGTGGCAGTCCTACGAAGGCCCTTCCCCAACCCCCAACCCTGGGACCTGCCTGGCTGGTCAGTTAGCATTCAGTGTTTAGCCTGAGCAGGCCCCTGGAGATGCAGCTTTGTAACAGGAGTGAGACAGCTCAGCCTACTGACCTTGGCTGAAGAGCCCAGTGTCTGAGCTTCCCCCTCCTCTGTCTAACCATCTCAAAAGCAGGCGGCTCCTGCGGTTGTCTACATAAATACAGGGTCTATACACAGACAGATACCCATCCACGTACAGATACAAACCCACTGCACAGCTGCATGGGTGTAGTGCTGTCTAGCAAAGTGTTGACGCATCAGAAAAAGTACTCATTGTTCCTGCTCCCTAAGGTCCAGTGACGCGCATGATCTTTAAACATTCAGGGCAAATCCAGAGGTTCCATTAATCAAAGGAAGAAGGGAGATGCTGTCAAATGGTGAGGTACAGATTAAATGAAATTGCAAAGAAAAAGGAGGATATGGAACAATTGAGGCCTGGTTGTGAAGTTTGAGAGCTGTAAACGGCAATCTTCAGATTTGGATAGACTTTTTTTTTTCTTTTTCCTGTTGCTATGGCAACTTGGGAGTCAAGCTTCAGACGTGGCATTCTCACAGACCTGAGTGGAGAAGTTAAAGAATTAGGTCGGAAATATCACAACTCACTTCAAAACACTCAACAAAATCACACCAGTGATTGACAGGCTCCGACATGCACCACACTCCCCTGAACATTATCTATTTCTTTTCCGTGGCATTTAAAGTCAGGATTATCTTACTGGCTACATCTAAGGAAGTTGAGCTTGGGACTATGATTATAGAATTATAGACCAGTGGTATGAAACTTCTAGGTATGTAAGGCCCAACCCCTCAATAAATATAAAAGCCAGCTTCTGAAAGTGCTGATGACTTCAAGCATCAAAGTTCTTCCCTGAGACTGTCAGCAGCTGCTGGCTACAACTGAGCCCTGTGTTCTGATCATTAGCACAGATGTGATGGGATAGGGATACAGTGAATAGAGCGCAGAAACAAAGCAATGATTATCCCATGTGGATGCACCCCTCACTTTCTATCATCTATCTACATATCTCTTTCCTTATCAACTATCTATCTATATAACTTTAGTCAGACACCTATCATCAATTTATCAAGCAGGTAGATTCATTATCAATCAGACATCTATCATCTATTTTTAATCAATCATCTGTCTATTTCTCTATCTTCAATGAATCAGACATCTATCTATCTATCATCTATCTATTCACCTATTTATTATCTATCCATCAATCATCTATCTGACCATCTACAGATTCTGCCACAACACAAAGAACTGTTGGTAGCTCTTGAAACACCAGCTTCATTTCCTATTTCTGACAAAACAAATAGCCAGAGTCTCATGAACCTCAAACCACACACATGTACTCATGGATAGTTCTGGAAGTCACAGATCTAAAATAAGTCCCATGGATTTTATGCCAATATATGGGCAGGGCTACATTTCTTCCCTGGGCTTTAGAAAAAGAATCACCTCGTCAACTTCCAGCCTAAAGGCAGATATGTTCTGTGACTCCTTAAAGTTCAAAGTCAGGATGTAGCACTTTGTGTCTCTGCCCCTGTCTCTCTGTTGCCATCATCGCATGGCTGGTCATCACATGGCTGCTCCTTGGACCCCCTTGTAAGAACTGCATAGTTACATCAGGCTGACCCTCCTAATCCAGGGTCTCTCCCCATCTCAAGATGTACAACTTAATTATGTCTGTAAAGTGTCTTTTATCAAGTAAGGTGACATGTTCGCAAAATCTAGGGATCAGAATGACGACATTGTTGTAGAATTTCACTCAGCCATCCACACGTGTGCAGCTTTATAGCCCAAAGGAGACAAGATATCCTGTGGGCTGTGATGACATGCCACATGAGTGGTACCCATGAATAGTGTGTTTAACAGCTCAGCATCCCAGTTCCTGCTCATGATCCCTGCATCATGCCACCTATGAGGGCTCTCTCCACTCATCTTGGCTTTGTGACTAGGGAGGAGATTTGTCCTCAGATGCTCAGATCCAGGTCCTTCTGCTAGTTTTCTACCTGCAAGAATGCCTGTGTCTATGGGACTCCAGTAAGAGACATGCTGATTCCATTATGGGTTTCATGAAGCCCAGAAAACTACCTCCTATTCAGAGATAATTGACAAAGACCTCTCCCTCTTGGGCTTTGTTACAGGGAATCTAGTTCCATGGAGGAAGGAAGGAACAATCTTGTAGCTATGACTAGTTTGGGTTTGGTTAACTCTTTCAGAGATGCACTGGGCCCACCTTGAACCACTGAAGACAGAACCCTCTTCCAAGCACTTCTTCCTGAGGTGGTTTTTGCTCCCCACAAAAGTCATGTATGCTGCCAAATGTTTATAAATCATAAACAATTTTGAAGATGTGTAGTAAGATTATTCTTTACATTTGTTGTCATTGTGAGGCAGGGTGTCACATGGTCCAGACTGGCCTGGAACTTACTATGTAGACCAAAGTAGCCTTTATTCCCCCAGTCTTCTAAATATAGGGGTAACAGGTGTGAGTCAACATGTCCAGCTCAGATTGTATATATAAATAGCCTTTTTTTGCTGTGTGTATGTTTGTATGCATATATATATTTGTATGTATATGTATGTGTGTGTGTGTTTGCATGTGTGTGTGGAGGCCAGAGATCAAGACTGACCAATTATCCCCAATCACTCTTCACCCCATTTTTGAACCTCATTTCTTTCACTGACCTGGATCTTACTGATTTGTTTAGACTGGTTGACCAGAAAGCCCCAGGGATCCTCTTGATCCTCCTGGGATGTGGGCATCCCAGTACTGAGAAAAGGCATGCTTCATGTTTTGTGGAGGGGTGTTGGGGATTTGAACTCAGGTCCTTATTCTTGGTTCATTAAGCACTATGAGATAAGCCATTTCCCCAGGCCCAGGCCCTTTTCTGGTTATTAAATGATCAAAAGCTACACATCTTTCCAGGTGCTGCCATGCTTCTAATATCTCATGCCTGCTAAAGGCCAGCACCAGGCTTCTCAGCCTTGGCACTCATGACATTTAGGGCAGAGTATCTCTTCGCAGTAGGTGCCATCCATTTCATGCTCTGGAGGACAGAGCCCTGCCTCTGGCCTCTCTCCACTAGATGCTGCTAGCAGCATCCTCTACATCATGGTAACAAGAAATATTTCTAGACATTACCAGCTGTTCCTTAGGGGACAACTTGGCTAAAATTAAAAAAAAATGGGGGCTGAATAAAATCCATTAAATTAGTCTGTAGCCCTTTGTTTTTAAATGAGAGTCTCCAATCCCTGCTTTAAGTCAATTTAGCTGATCATGTAAATGATCTACCTCCTAGGGCTGCCGGGGACGATTTCATGAGGTAATCTATATAATTTATACAAAGTATTTTGCTTGTATGTGTGCAGCACAAAGCAATCCCTTGAGGGTCAGCTATCATTGTCCCTAAAGTCGAATGGCTTTCAAGGACCACAGCATCTTTGCAAAGCCTGCCTGGGGTCATCTTCCAGCAGAGAACAGCCCTGTGTGGGGCTTCTGTAATCTAGGATTCTCCCTGTGTCCACAGCACACCTCACAGTATAAGGGAGCAAGGTGTAAATGTACTGTAGGAAACTATAGAAAAAGGCAAAATTATCATTAGGAAAAGCAGCTTAGGCAAGACCTGGATTCCAGGGAGGCATCAATAGGAGAGAAAGTGCCCTTGATCACTGTGTGCCTGTTCAGTTGGGATTTTTTATTTTTTATTTTTGTGTATGTGTGCAAATACACCTTAATAGAGATTAAATGGGGGAAAAAAGCCAACTGTCTTTGGCTCATCTTTAAACTTTCTGCAAAACTTATTTTTAAGTGTGTGTGTGTGTGTGTGTGTGTGTGTGTGTGTGTGCTCACTGATGCCATAAAGGAGCACTGGATCCCTTAGAGCTGGAGTTCCAGGAGGTTCTGAGTTGCCCGATGTGGGAACTGGGAAGCCAGCTCCATTTTCTGATAGAACACGGAGCACTTTCAACTACTGGTCCATCTCTCCAGGCTTCTTTAGCATCAGGCTTGGGTACAGGAGTATGTGTGTGGAGGGAGAGCACAGCCTCAGGTATCATTCCCCATCTGTCTTTTGGAGATGGGGTCTCTCACTGGCCTAGGACTTTCCATACAGTCTAGACTGACTGACCATTGAGCCCCGTGGGTCCTCCTATCCCCTCCACCCAGCACTGTGAGTATGTGTGCTGCTGTACTGGTATTTTTTTAAATGTGGGTTCTGGGGATTGAATTTATAATCTCATGCTTTCGAGTCAAGTATCTTACCTATGGGGACATCCTCCCTGCCCTAGCATTTTTTTGTTTTTTGTTTTTGTTTTTTTAATATAGTGACAGAGGTTGTTTCTAAGTGGTCCCCTATTTTCCCCAAACACAGGGTTATTTAATTGTGGAGCCCCTTAGATTCTTTACCTAATCTTCAGGTCATATTCTTACTATTTCTGGCAAATTAAACCTAAAAGGTTCCTAAGCAAGTCCCTTCCTTTAGATTTCTTTGTAGAGATTTGTTCATGTCAAACCAGAGCTGTGCTTGGAACAACAAGTCAGCAGTTTGCTTTGTAAGGACAGCACTCATGGAAGACGCTTGCAGCCCTTCAGTGCCATCAGTACATAACTCAGATGGCAAGATGGACAGTAAAATATAATTCCATTTACATTTTAAGTCACTCTCCATGCTATTAGTTTTATTTCCCTTAAAAATGAAAAGGAGGTCAGAGAAGGGTGTGCAGAGCCTTCCAGTCAATTCTCAGTCTTTGGAGAAAACCATCTATATTACAATAAATGCAAATGTCTAGCATCTACTTCCATAAAGAAGGCAGCCCTAGAGACAATTCTGGCACCCTGGCTGCCTTGCCTGTGGGCCTTCCTGAGCATCGGCTTTCTCATCTATACAGTGGTATAAAACAACCAGGTCAGTGAAGAGCAGAGGGCAAAAGAAGCTGTGAATAGCAGAGCACGGACGACAGGTCACGTGGCCCTGAATATTGTTAGGAGGGAGGAGAACTCAGTTTTGCTTCCCATGCTGTCTGGTATCAGCCTCTTCTACAACTACTGAAATTTTTATGGACAATGCTGGAAAGCAGGCTTTGGCAAGGTCTTTATGTAAAGAGCCAGGTAGTAAATGTTTCCTGCTTTGTAGGCCATGCAGTCTCTGTGAAAATATTCACCTTTGCCGTTGTAATAGTAGGCAACCACAGACAGCATGTGAATAGGTGGATGGGGTTGTGTACTAATAAAACTTTATTAAAATACATACAAGTGGCAGGCCAGATTTGGCTCGTGTGTGTGTGTGTGTGTGTGTGTGTGTGTGTGTGTGTGTGTGTGTGTGTGGTTGTGTGTGCTTGCTCATGCATGTTCATGCTTTTGGGAAATACTCCTACCTCCAAGTTTTGCCAAATTTAATGTTTTCAACTCTTGATATTTGGTTTCTGTTCTTGATAATTTTTTTTGTCTGTTTTTGTTTTTATAAGACAGGGTTTCTCTGTGTAATCCCACTGTCCTGGAACTTGCTTTGTAGACCAGGCTGGCTTCAAACTCATAGAGATCTACCTGCCTATGCCTCCCAAATGCTGGGATTAAATGTATGCATCACCACAGCTGCAGGCTTTTTTTTTTTTTTTTTTTTTTGGTCTTGGTGATGTTTAATTGATCTTCCTGTTTTATCCATGATTCAATTCTATAAACTTCTTAAATATCTTTTGTTGGCATAAAAACCCTCTTTGTAGCTGTGTTATGATGGCTCATCATGCACCCACCTGGACTTGAACTTCACTTATATATTCTGAAATTCACTCTTTTCCCCTTCCTTCTTCGGAAGAATCAACTCAGGGAGACAGCATATGCCCATAATGTGGATGGAACAAGACCTGTCAGGAAGCCTCGGAGCCTCTATGACAAAACAATTCACTTGCTTGCTGTGGTGGCTCTGATTCCCATGTGTGTTTATTATCTGCCACTCTGGGAGCCTTTGATGTGAGTATATTTCTGAGCCACACCTCCAGGGCTAGAGTTTCAAGTGGAGCAGAGTCAGGATATGGGGAGAGACACATTAAAAATTCCCTTGATGTTCTGCATGCAGCTGCTGTGAGATCCACCTTCATCTTTGCAGCTGATACCACACAAGGCTGACCCGCAGGCTAATGGTGTCCATTAGCAAATCAGCTGACTATACACAGGCATCAGGGGTGTCTGCTCATGAAGGAGATTTTCCAGAGCCCCAGAATCAAGATTAAGATTCTGTCAGCAAAGCAAGGGACTATTGCTGGGCAATGGTGGCATACATCTTTATTCCCAGCACTGGGAGGCAGAGGCAGGCAGATCTCTGTGAGTTCAAGGCCAGCTTGGCTTACAGATTCAGTTCCAGGAAAGGCTTTAAGGTTATACAGAGAAACCTTGTCTCACGGTGGGGGGAAAAGCAAAGGACTATTAGGGGTGTTGCCTCACCGTTCATTCATGTGAAGCCTGATGAATTGTTACAGTCTTTTCTAACTTCTCCATCTCCAGTGCCACCCTCAGCCCTTCATCCTTTCCTGATCAACGGAGAAGATTTAGAAATGCAGCATCCATCACCCCCTCAAACTCTCACATAGGCATGGGGTGAGGAAGACAATGAGGTCATCATGACAGCAAGTGAGGATGGAAGGTCCTAAGCTAAGGGC
This sequence comes from Phyllotis vaccarum, assembly GCA_033318265.1. Classification (NCBI taxonomy): domain Eukaryota; kingdom Metazoa; phylum Chordata; class Mammalia; order Rodentia; family Cricetidae; genus Phyllotis; species Phyllotis vaccarum. Next base: position 95,652,458 of record JARWLC010000003.1, read on the forward strand.
AAGGGACAGGAATGCAGCTGGAGGACTTAGAAAAAGCCGTGAGGATTGTGGGACGGTGGAGGTGATGATGGAACAGAGGTGGGTGTGAGGAGGGTCAATGACATAGTCTGTTTGGACAGAGTCCAGACAGCCAGTGACAGACTGTTAGGATCTCCCTCTTAGCTTTACCCATAAACATCTGGTCCCACCCAGAGCTTCACACAGGGCAAGTGTTAGATGTTGAAATGTCTGACTCCTATGGACCTACCCACCCTGCAAACAAGATATAATATACTCTGTGCCCTCTTTCTGCCAATCTTTCATTCTATGATTACACCAATAATTTCTCAAAATTTAAATGCCAGGGTCTGAGAGCCCTTTGGGCAGCAGAAGCTGATGTGAACAACTCCAAGGTCAACGCTGAACCAACAATCCACACATACGATTGCCTGGTAACACAGGCTCACTTCAATCTCTCGTTTATGATACTCAGCCTAGTAATTCCTTTGCTTGGACTGATGTGCCATTGTATCATGGTAATTGCTAGTCACTGAAAAAAAGCATGGCTTATAAATACAATTTTCTTCCTTTTTTTTTTTGTTCTTTTGGAAACTATGTAGTCCTGGCTGCCTGGAACTTACAATGTAGACTAGAATGGCCTTAGACTCATAGAGCTCCACCTGCCTCTGCCTTCTGAGTGCTGAGATTAAAGAGCAGACACCATCATTAAATCCATTAAACGCTGGGAGCCAGACTGATACAAGGCTTTTTTCAGACGCCCTGACGAAAGGCAAAAAGAACACCAGTTCTGTGTCCTGGTTCAGGAATAGATTTGCTAAGGTCCAGTCTGGGGCTGGGGTTGGGGTCTCAGAAGAATTAAGGTTTCATTCCTGGGACCTTGACTTTCTCCTTTCAAGGAATCATCAGTCCTGTGACCACTGTGTCTGAGGAATCCTGTGTTCTCTTGGTCAATATTTTTCTGACTTAGTTCTCTGCTGATCTTGACTTACTCCCTGTCCAAACAGTATATAAGATGCTATACTTAATAAGCTTGGTTGTCATAAGCAAGCTCTTGGTCCCAGCTTTTGTCTCATTTTTCATTCCCCAACACCTCACCATTCAGGTCCCTTATTCCTGTGGGTGTGGGTCATGTAAAAAGGTTAAACACTATCTTGCTTGTTCAAAATACATACCTTCTTTTAGCCTGGCTTCCTTTTATGTCCGCTGGCAATTTTTATTTATTTAATGTGCATTGGTGTTTTGCCTACTTGTATACCTATGTGAGGGTGTCAGATCCCTTGAAACTGGAGTTACAGACAGTTGTGAGCTGCCATAAAGGTGCTGGGAATTGAACCCTGGTCCTCTGGAAGGGCAGCTGGTGCTCTTACCTGCTGAGCCATCTCTCCAGCCCCACTACTGGTAACTTCTAGAAGTGTGTGGTATGAGTTACCTTTCTCTTCACCAGGACCAAATACCTCCCAGAAACTATGTCAGGAAGGAGGAGCTTATTTTGGCTCACAGTTCAGGGGATATAGTTCATCAGGAAAGGTATAATTCATGGCTCAGCCTGAGGCAACAGGGCCATCAGGCACTGTCACAAGGGGTCAACCAGGAAGCAGAGAGCTCTTGGTGGAAGCAGGGACAGAATATAAGCCCCAAGGTCACCTCCACCCCCATCAGTCACTCATTCCTTTCAGATAGGACCTATCTCCTAGAGGTTCCACAATCTCCTCAAATGATGCCAACTCTTAGGGACCAAGTACTCACCCTACATGAACCTGTGCAGGACATTTCACATCCGAAGCAGAACAGGAAAAGCTATGATCTGTGGAAGAGCAGTTGGCCAATCTTGGTGTATTTTTATTAGTTCAAGGCAAATGACATCTATGGGAAGTTTTGTTTGTTGTCTGGTTTGCCAAATGCTCTCTCTTTCCACATCTTCTTTGGCTGGTAGGGGACCATTTAGATACCTTTAAACATTGGCTGGAACATTTTTTTTTTTTTTAACATGTTGGAGTTTCAACCACATGGACATCAACTAAAGATTTGGGAGACAGACGCACAGAAGAGACAGGCAGTGTGTGGTGAAGTTCACGGGCACACATGTAAACCTGCTGAAGCCAAGCAGACTTACCTGATATGCTGAGGAGAGAGAAGAGCAGCAGCAAGCTGAGGCTGAGGCGCAAGGTCCCCGCCGAGTTGCAGTCCACTTTGGAGTTCTTGCAAGAGCACACTTGCACCCTGAGGTCTGTGATGTTCGTCATGGGTGGCTTCCCTGAATCTGTCACCATGATGGGCAGGTTGTAGTTTGCTTTGTTCAGATTCTGAAGAAGGCTTACAAGGGCATGGGTGTCTGGAAGACAGGAAGTCCTTGTGAGAGAGAAGCCCTAGGCTGGAGGCAGAATGAGGTTCTGGGGCCTTGGTATGTACAGAAGTTACTGTGTGCAAATAACTTTCACTTATAGGTGGGTTTGAATGAAATAGATTAACACTAAGTGAAACACACTCAGTTTTTTGGTGGCTACTGCCACATTTCACACACTCATTGGTAACAGGCTGCATGGGATGAATGATTTAATGGCAGTTTATGTGGTTTGGTGCTGTAACCACAGACTCTATCTAGACTTTCTTAAATAGAAATTTCTATGGTCAGTTGTACCATACAGTTTCAACCCCCTGCCACTGTCCCATTCTGTCCCTGATGCACAAGTGAACTCTGATGGCATTTACAGCAGGATAAGTTTATTACTGAAGACAAAGCAAACTGAGTTCCTGCCGAGGAGGGAAGAGACTTGGACAACCAGGAAAAAAGGATGCTTCGTAATTATGAAGGCTGGTAATCAAGGTTGGGTCATGTTTTCAATTTCTACCCACCAATGTGGAAAGGCAGGGAGAAAGAGAGATTGCTTGGGACTTTCATCTTGAGAGAGGGGCACATGGCAATAGTATTAATGCCAATGTTGAAATCCAAGGTCGGCAAGGCCAAGTCAAGTAGGAGGAAGTCTGTAGGAAGCAGGGAGTTCTGACCATAGTGGAAGGAGGTAGGCCAGTTATCTTCTTGCAAAGTGCTGCTGAGAGCCAATGGGAACACAGCTCCCATCTCAGAGATGAGACAAAGGAGCCAGGTGAGGCCTGGGAAGTAGGAAGCTCCACCTTGGCTGAGAATGGGCTTCTGGCCTATGCTCAACACAAGTCAGTTGCAAAGAAAGAACACATGGGTGTTTACTGTCTTGATGAGTGCCTGTAATCCCCATGAGGATAGCCACAAGTTCAGGGCTAATGTGCACTGCATGGAAAGAACATTTCCTCAAGCTCTCTCAAGACTTACTTTGCTTTTATTTATGTGTATGTGTGGGCAGATGCTCTCAGAGTTGGGGGTCAGATCCCTTGAAATTGGAGTTATACTATAGGTAGTTGTGAGCCACCTGACGTAGGTGACAGAAATGGAACTGGTGTCCTCTGCAAGAGCAGTAAGTACTTTTAATTACAGGGACATTTCTCCAGTCCTTCCTATCTATCTATCTATCTATCTATCTATCTATCTATCTATCTATCTACCCATCATCTATTCATCCATCTATCTATCCATCACCTATTTATCTATAGACTCCTGTGCCATTCAAAGCGGAATCATCGAATGGTCCATGAAATTCTGGACTCACTCTAGTAACTGGAGTGACTGCATGCTGCCTGGGGTGACGAGGAGAGGATGGAAGGAAACAGCCATTGTGCTGTAAGAAGCTGACATTTTTACATGTGGTTTTCTCACCCTGGTTGAGCACACACACACACACACACACAGAGGCACATGCACCAGAAACCCCATGGGGACCTGTGTGTAGGAGAGGGAGCATCTTTGAGGACAGAGAAGTCCAATGATGAGAAAACAAGGGTTGGCCAACATCAGTTGCCGACTTACTGTTGATTTTGGAGATCTTCCAGACTTTATCAGGAACGGTCTGTTTGTGAATCTCAAACTTGAAGGGATCTGTGTTGGGGTGAAGGTCCTTGTCTGAAGCTCCCAAGATGACCACACTGAGGTTTCGGGCATCATCACAGACTTCAGCCACCGTTGGGTAGATGTAGGGAGCGTTGTCATTTACATCCCCCAGGGTGATCAGTAGCGTTCCCGTGCCTGTGGCAGGAGGGTTGCCTGTGGGAAAAGGAGGCATTTGTGAGCTGCTGGTGGAGCAGGAGACTGGTCTACCAGGTGCCTCTTGTGATTGAGACCTGGTGCGTTTTGTACCCGCTGTTTAGTAACAGATTCACCCGGGTTGACAGTAAGAGATGGCACTTTTGCTTGGATTGTCCTTGAACTTGTGATCCTCCTGCCTCAGTTTCCTGAGGGCTGGAGTCACAGGCATGTGTGACTAGCCACACATGCAAGGCAAGTGCTTTACAACTGAGTCACATCTCCACTCAGACCTTGGCATTGGATGAAGTGTCTTCCAAGTGACAATCTTCCTGCCCCACCTTTCTAAGTGCTGGGATTATAGACATGCCACCAAACTTGGTTTCTAATGGTCAGTTTGAGAAGTTAAAGGCGATTAGTAGGCCACAAATTTTAAGTATGCATATTTTTTCTGTTCCTTTAAGGACCAGATGTATCTCTTAAACCAAATGATGGTGGTTGGATGCAATTATTTAAGGTAATTTTTTATTCCACTGTATGTATGTGTTTGTGTGTCTATGTCCATGTGCGTGTACTTGTGTAGGTGGTCAATTCTTTCCTTCTACCTTGTGAGCCCCAGACATTGAACTCAGGTCATCAGACTTGGCAGCAAGTGTCTTTAACTTCTCAGCCATCTCCCTTGTCCACTTCCAGGGGTTTTAAAAGGGAGTTGTGGGGCTGGGGCGATGGCTCAGTGGTTGAAAGCACTGGCTGCTCTTCCATAAGACCCAGGTTCTATTCTCAGCACCCATAGGGTGGCTCACAACTCTATAACTCTATTTTCCAAGGGATCCATCATCCTCTTCTGGCCTCCTTAGGCATTGCATGTGCAAGATGTACAGAACAGAGAAATATGAGGAAAAACAACCATATAATTTTTTTTTTATTAAAGGGGGTTGTGGAGCAACCTAACCTGACTCATTGTTAGAAAACACACAACTGTATGGATAGGAGATGCTGGGTTCTGTTGGCAGGAAGTTTCCATAGCAGATTAAGAGGGGGCATGGTAGGGACAGTTTGCACAAGGAAAATACCTTATCTCTGTGGATAGGAGCATAAGTGAGGCCACCAGAGGAGGTTCACAGGCTGCTAAAGGACCACAGGACCAGCTCTGAGTGTGCTAATAGTCCCCAAACTCAATACACTGCAGAAATGCAGGGCTCAACAATGCTGTGGCTGTTAGAAGCCTTTCTGGACAGGCAGGTTGATGGTAAGGACCTGACGCTTACAGACATAGTGGCTTTGGAGAAAACACAGGGAAGATGAACTGGAAAATAAGAAAATGATCTGTGAGGCTGAGGCAGGAGGACCAGGATTTTTATTGCTAATAAAACACCATGACCAGAATCAACTTGGGGAAGAAAGGGTTATTTCATCTTACAGTTATAGTCCATCACAAGGGAAGTCAGGGCTGGATCCTGGAAGCAGGAACTGATGCAGAGGCCATGGAGGGGTGCTGCTTACTGGCCTGCTTCTTATGGCTTGCTCGGATAGCACTACCCACAAAGGGCTGATACTTTCCACATGAATCATCAATAAAAAATGTACTCCAGGCCAGTCTGGTGAGACATTTTCTCAATAGAGATTTCTTTCTTTCAGATAACTCTAGCTTGTTCTAATTGATATAAAACTGGTCTGCAATGGTAAGTCTGAGACTTATCTGGGCTACAGAGTGAGTCTCTGCCTCAACAGTCATCCTCATCCATAAGAAAAAGAAATCCCAATCAAAATGAATAAGGAAAAAGCAGTGGAATTTTGCAAGGAGAATGTTCCAGGCATGTCGAGCTTTGTTTTACTTTGTTACTCATGAATGGTGGGAGAAGCAGTGAGAACAGGGAACCCTTTCTGGACCTCTGGGAACGGAAATGTATCAATATCCAGAGACGGATGCAGAATGAGCGTTCAAACAAATACCCGGCAAGAGGAAACACATGATCAATCATCAAGGAGGGTCCCTAACTTTTGTTAGAACAACTCCAAAGAAATGCATAATTACTTCACAGCCTGTTTTTCACTGTCAGCTCTAGCCATTTGGCTAAATTTCCTTGTTGAAAAATTATTTTTCTCTTTTTTATTGAACTAATTGAATATCTCAGAAGAATCCATTATATATATACTTTTTCCTCTGCTCTGAATATATTATGAAGTAAAGTCGTTTGGGTAGAATGGATGAGAAGACATTACTGGTGTTTGAAATATGACCAGAAGAATTGGCCTCTTGTGATCTTAATTACAAGACTGTTTTCAATTTCCCATGTGTTATTGCCCAGCTAGCTGGCAGTGTGTTTTTCTAAGTTTGTAGAAGGAGCTTGCTTCTTTGGGTGAGGAGAGAAGACTGGGTGAGCCAATATCCTTTCAGCAGGTTCTATCCTGATTTTGTTTCTTATTGTGTGTGTGTGTGTGTGTGTGTGTGTGTGTGTGTGTGTGTGTGTGTCTGTCTGTCTGTCTGTCTGTCTGTCTCTCTCTCTCTCTCTCTCTCTCTCTCTCTCTCTCTCTCTCTGTCTGCACTGGAGCTATGGCACTTATGTTGAGGTCAGAGGACAGCTTTTGAGGTTGGTTCTCTCTTTCCACTGTGGTTTCTGGGGACTGAAGTCAGGTAGTCAGGCTTGCATGGGAAAGGCAAGAGGTCTTTACCCACTCAGCCATCTTGCCACTTGTTGTTCCCTTGTTTGTATGTCTGGGAAGGAGAGAAGTTACATGCAAAGTTCAGAGATACTCGAGTGCAATGCTCTTGCCAAGGCTGTTTGGCTCCAGAAATAACCGGAAGTCCTGGGGCTTCTGGGTATTTTCTAGACATTTATTCTCTTTCTCATGAGCAGCCTCCAGTACCCATGGGACAGCTCTGTGACAAATCTAAGAATTCAAGCTTGGTTAGGACAGGACTATTTTTCATGGACTTCCCATTTCAATAGAAAAAAAAAAAGCCTCAGTTTGAGCCATCTACCTAAAATACACGTATGGCAGACCAATAACATGCTGCTACCCAGGATATATGTATGGCAGACCAGAAAAGAACCTAGAATCCTGGAGACATGTATAGTAGGCCGGAAAGGAGCCAACCACTCAGGATAGACTGTGATTAACCCTAACTTGTGCAGCTCCCGTGGACGAAGCCCATGGCTACATTCTCAGGAAAGGTCTGATGGAATCCCAGCCCAGAATGTGGCATGGGGCTCTGGCTGGGCATGTAGAGGCTTTGAGATTGAGTGAGCGAGGACCTGAGAGGACCCCGAGATGTGAACAGTTCTGGTCTTCACTGTGGTGGTGGGGAACCCAGTGAAGGTCGGTCCCCAACCCTCATTCCAGAGGCACATGGTTGTCTTCACACTAAGCAGGGCAGACACACGGACGCCTCTACAGAGTCTGGAAGTGCCAGGCAGAGAATTCTGCATAAGCCTCTGTGGACCTGTTGAATTTAGATCTCTTCTGGGCACAGTGTCTTTGATGAGCTATTGTCCTTTATGTTTAAATTTGATTAATTAAACAATTAATTCATTAATAGTGTTTTGTTCTTTTGAGAAGGTCTTACTCTGTATTCCATGTTGGCAGGGAACTTATTACACAGCTTAAGCTGACCTTGAACTCATGATCCTCTTGTCTCAACCTCTGAGTGCTGGAATTACAGGCAGGCAGCAAAATGCTAGGCTTTATCCTTTACTTCCTATGTCAGAATATTTATTATATAGTTTGGTTTTTTACGTGATCTCATTTCCACTAGGAAATCAAACAAAAAATTATAAACCATGATTGGGCTTATCAACATGGTTGTTTTTATTTATGTGTGGATATGTGCAAACCAGAAGAGGGTGTTGGAATCCTTAGAACTGGAAGTTATAGGTTGTGAGTCTCCATGTGGGTGTCAGGAACTGAACTCTGGAAGAGCAGCCTCTTAGCTGCTCATCATCATTATTATCACTTTTATTATTATTATTATTATTATTATTATTATTATTATTATTATTTTGAGCTACTGTATCACAGTATTCTTACCCTCCTCACTTTTGTGTACAGCTCAGTGGCACTGAGAACACCCACGCTGCCATGCATCAGGCTCCTCGGTCCTTACAGCTTCCTGACCTTTCCCCACCGAATCTCTGCCACCAAAGGAATGGTGAACCACCCTCTCCAGATTCTGGCAGCCCCACCACACTTTCTGCCTTTAAGAGTCTGAATATTTTGGGTTCCTTCATGTAAGTAAAATCATTATCATTATTACTTATTTCACTTTTACTTATGTGTATGTGCCTGTAGATGAGTACAAGCCAATGAGAAGACAGTGCCCACAGAAGCCAGAAGAAAGTGTCGTATCTCCTGAAGCTGGGATTACAGGTAGTTGTGAGCTAATGTAGGTGCTGGAAATTGAACTCTGGTCCTTTTAAAGAGCAAGAAGCACTCCTAACTGTTGGGCTGCCTCTCCAGCCTCCACATCACTTTTTTAAAAAACGACAATGGCATCTAACCAAGTAATTCTAAACATACTTGAAAGTTTTAACTTCCTGTTACCACGGGCTGGCAACTGACAACATATTAGGGACCCAGACTGTGTCACAGTGTTTCTCTGTGGCTGGACAGCATGCGGGATGGGGCTGGCACCAAGGCCAAGCCTAGTGATTATTGTGGGTCATGAACAGACACCTTTACTATTACTGTCCATCGGGTAGAGTTGTTTAGCAGCTGTGAATGGCTGTCAAGTTGGATCCATGTTCCCTAGAAGTAACAGCGGGATGTGAGTTCTACACAGGGCCAGTGTTTGCTTAGAGAGCCTAGTGAAATGGAAAGTGAGTCTTGTTTCATTGGGATTGTGGGTCCGTGTCACTGTGCCTGGAGTCATCTGTTTTTTTCAGCTATGGAATCAAACAAAACTACCTGCTCAATGATTTGAGGAGGCTAATCCCCGGAGAAGAGGTCTTACCTCCCAGCAGGAAGACTGTAGCAGGGGAGACAAAGATGGGTGAGGGAGGAAATCAGGGTGGTGATTTATCAAGAGGCAGGTACAGGTCCCTCCCTATGTTCCCCTCCCTCCCCTTTCATTCTCTCCTTCCTTTTAAGAAGGGCCTCACTTGGCATAAGCTGGCTTTGAACTCACTATATAGCCAAACATGGCCTTAACCTACAGATCCTATATCCTTTATCTCCCAGGAGCTGGGATTGCAAGAGTGTGTCACCAAGCCCAGCAAGTTTGTCTTTTTCTTTTCATAATGGGGTTGGACCCCAAGGTGTTCCCAAATACTTCATCACTGAGCAAGATCCACAGCTCTTAAAAAAAAATCACATATTTTGTTTTATTCATAATTTTAGCAAAACAGGATTTTTCTCACTCCCCAAACACCAGGCTTTCTTTCTCTTTTTAATTTTGGTAGGTTCCATACTCATGAACATGTCTAAGCTTTATACCTCATAGATAAGACATAGAGCTGAAAACATAGCATGATCCTAATTTAAAAAATGTATATATGGCCAGAGAAAGATCAGAAGAGAATATATTACAACCCAAGTGGCAATTATCTTCCCAGGTAATGAACATTAAAATAATACCTTCCTCTGCTTCTAATTTTCTTTACAATAACTGTGAGGACTATAATAACCAGAAAGAAAACACTCGATTCAAAAGTTATACAGGAATTAAAGATAGTTTTCCTAATTCTGCATTATTTCCTCTTAGCCTTCACTTTTTTTATACAGCAAATTGATTTTCTAGTAAATATCCAGTCATGTAACCAGCCCCCCATTCTGATCCTAGGGATTTTCATTCTCCCCGAGAAGAGACTCTTGGCGTCAACTCTCTATTACACACTGCTGGCCCTGGGCAATTACTAGCCTACTTTCTATTGTTATAGACTATTCCAGACATTTCATATACAGAATATACACTCTGCAATCTTAAACATTTATTTTATGTGTATATTTTCTTTAACCTGCATGTATATCTGTGAACCATATGCATGCAGTGTCGGTGGCAGCCAGAAGAGGGCGTCAGATCCATTGAGCTAGAGTTACAGAGGCTGTAAGCTGCCATGTGGGTGCTGTGCATTTAAGCTAGGTCCTCTACAAGAGTAGCTAGTGCTCTTAGCTATTGGCCACATCTCCACCCCAAGTGTGTGACCTTTTCCAGTCTTCCTTCACTTAATGTGTTTCTGAGGCTCATCTATGCTGAAGCCTGTCCCAGCACTTTGTACTTTTTGATGGCCGAATCCAATCACTATATGGATAGATAATGTGTTGTCCATGTGTCCACTGCTAATGGGCATTTTCAATTTTTGCCAGTTACAAACAAGCCTGTTGTTAACATCTGTATGCAAGGGACTGGACTTACACATGGGGCCAGTATTCTAAGTTCATGAGACCCCAAATGCATCTTCCTTAGATGAACAAGGTCCCTGGGATAGTTGGGTGGGCTGATTTCATACACACAGAACATAACCAGCTGTGCACACCTGTAATCCCAGCACTCAGGACCAGAAGTTCAAGGTCATCCTCAGTTATATGGCAAAGGCAAGGCCACTCTGGGCTACATGGATCCCAACTGGCACTCTCACACAAGTGTATATATCTCTCACATATGTGCCAGAATGTCAGAGAAGGACTCCCAGAAGCTAGTTCCAAGAAATGATGGGAAGGAGGAAGCTGTCCCAGTCACTGGCCCCCACTTCTGTCTAGAACCAGTGCTGGAGGCATTTGGCATAGGCTATTTCTTGGGAATCATGAGTTAAAATGGTTTTTCATGGGAGACAGTGTACAAGGTACAGTTGTTTAGGTGGAAAATGTGGGTTGCAACCTGCAAGGCTGTCTAAGCCTGTCAGAGCTCACATAATGTCCTGGATCTGGAGAGCCAGGACTGGAAATTTGTCCTGCTGGCCTTTCAAAGGTCTGAGAACAGCTTTGATAGGGGACAAAGGATGCTGGAGATACAGGGAGAACAGACTGAAATGAGTACGGGTACCAAGATGGGCAATGGTGGAACAGAGGCGAACTGGCAGGGGGATGATAGTGAGAGGTAGTGAGCTGAGCTGGCACACTGGGCATGACCGACAGTATTTTTTGGATCCCATTTGGTTTCTTGCTATAAAAATGAATTAAAATATTCTATGCAGAGTGGTTGATTATTTAGTTGAGCGTGGAATGTCCTGCTGTCAAGCAGGTGGCCCTTGGCTTAGCCCTCCCTAAGTAGCCAAGGGCATGTCCTTGACACAAAAGGAGGCATTTTTTTTTCTGACTATTTCTCAGATGGACCCTCTTCTGCATGGAGGGCTTAGAAGGATGTTCAGATCACCTCCAGGGTGGTCACAGACAGCATTTCCATTTCTTCCTGAGACACTGAAGATTCTGTTTTTCTGAGTTGAGAAAGTCAGTCCATGACTCCACTAAAGATACTTTCTGTGTATGTATGGTTTTTGGTCTTCTTTTAGTCTCTCTCTCTCTCTCTCTCTCTCTCTCTCTCTCTCTCTCTCTCTCTCTCTCTCTCTGTATCATTCCTCAGAAGCCATTCATTTTGTTTTCCGAGGTTAGAACTTTGGGCTCACTGATTAGGTCCGACTGGCCAGAGAGCCCCAGGGATCCTTCAGTATCCATATCCCTAGCTGGATAGTTTTGCTTCCCATTTCTTTGTTAAAACACTCTCACAAAAGCAACCTAGTGGAGAAAAGGCCTATTTTGTTTCACAGTCCCAGGCCACAGGCCATCATTGTGGGGAGGTCAAGGCAGCAGGAACTTGAAGTGTCTGGTCATATCACATTCATGGTCAAGAGCAGAGAGAATGAACACATGCACGCTAGTACTTAGCTGGCCTTCTCTGCTCCTACACAGTCCAGAACCCAAACCCGGGCATTTGTGTCAGCCAAAATAGGTGTAGGCAGTTTCTCACTGACATACTCTTTCTAGGTGATCCTATATTGTGTCAAACTGACAACTACCTAAAGTCAACTACCACAGCTGCATTGGAACTATAAACACACACCAGCATGCCTTTGTTGGGATTATAAACACACATCACCACAGCTGCATTAGGATTATAAGCACACACCACTATGCCCGGATGTTTTTTTAAAACATGGGTGCTTGGGATCAAAACCATGTCCTTTATGCTTGTTTGGCAAGCACTCTGCCCACTGAGCCATCTCCCCAGCCCCCCTTTTCATGACAACCCAGAAGACCAGTCATGGGAGAACAGGCAGAGGGACCTTCAGCCTCATGGATGCAGCCACACTGCTAAGATGCGAGGCTGGCCCGACCCGAGGAGTTGGAGGTGTGTGTGGGGGGAGAGCTCTAACTCTAGGTAGCCCTGGCCGCTCTTTCTCTATCACCAGATCTCAAGAGTCATTTTACTGAGCCATTTTCTCGGTGACAAAATTGTAGCCAGCAATTCCAACTTGATTGATATTTCACTGTGCTTGACAGCAAGAAGGAAGGCTGGTGGCCAGGTCTGATGTTTACTTTTCTCCCTTGCTTTATACAACAGCCGCAATATGGGGTGCTGCACTGCCTTAATTGGGGTGCCATCGTAACAAATGACATGATTTTATCTGAACCAGCATCCTTTAAGCAGAATCAATCTCAATAATCTTCTCCACTCCCACACCATCATAGGCTGATCTAACAGGGAAGGCCAGCAGACTGAGGTCTGTTCTGAAGTTAGGTCTCCTCTGATCCACAGTTCCGGCTGTTGTTCAGTAGCTCAGAAACCACTTTACTCTAGGGCTGGACAGTAGCTTCTCCTTTAGCTAGTCCAATGCATCATATATATTTCACTTTGAACCAGTGTCCTCTTCAGAGCACCCACAACATGGGGGACTGAGCTAAAGGTCAGACTGGGATGGGATGTATCTGAGTTTATGAAAAACCATTGTTTTGGTCAACTGCACTTTAATTTTACAGTTGTTGGACATCCTATCTTGGTTTGTCTTCTTGGTGACTGTCTTAGTTTGGGTTCCTATTGCTGTGATGAGACCAGAACCAACAGCAAGCTGTTTATATACACTGTTTCTATAACAGCTGATCATCAAAAGCAGTGAGGGCAGGAACCTGGAGGCAGGAGCTGATGCAGAGGCCATGGAGGATGCTGCTTATTGACTGCTCCTCATGGCTTGCTCAGCCTGCTTTCTTACAGAACCCAGGACCACCAGTCCAGGGATGGCATCACCCACAATGCTGGGCCCTCTTACAGCATTCAGTAATTAAGAAAATGTCCTACAGCTAGATCTTATGGAGGCATCTTCTCAATTGAGATGCCCTCCTCCCAGATGACTATAGCTTGTGTCAAGATGATATAAAACCAGCCAGCATAGTAACCCACACCTTATTTTTCATGGATGGGCTCAAACGCACTATATACAAGTTGCTGAGTCATGAGGCATGATCATGAATTTAATGTTCTCCCAGATGGAAACAGATGGAGAAAAGGACATTTTTGGTGACACAGAAAGATTCTAGAGGTGATGAGGACTTCCTGTTTCATATCACCAGCCATTAGGAAGACCCAACTGGGATATTTTTCTTTTCATATTTCCTGTATAGCTCTGGTGTGAAACAGGGACATTTGGGTCTAGTGGAGCATAACACTTGTCCCCGAGGCCAGGGAGATGAATCTGTTGTCACACAAGCACAGGACCTGAATTTATATCCCTTGGACCTATGTGAGAAGCCAGGCATGGTGGTGTATACCAATACTCTCAACTCTGGGAAAGCAGAAGACAGGATGGTCCCCGGGCTTGTGAGCCAGCTTGTCTGGCCGCCTTGGTAAGACCCAGTTTCAGTGAGGGAGGGACTGGAGAGACAGCTCAGGGATTGAAAGTGCTTGCTGTTTCTGTCAAGGACTCACATTTGGTTTCCAGCACCCACTTGCAGCTCTAGTTCTAGAGGATCCAACACCCTCTGGTCTTTGAGGGCACTTACACTCATGGACACTCCTCCCAGTACATGGAATTAAAAATAATTAAAGTAGAGAAGTGACTGTGGACAGAAGCCAACATCAACCCCTGGCCTCCACATGAGCACATGCGCAGACGTAACACACAGGCGCAGACGTAACACACAGGCACAGACGTAACACACAGGCGCAGACGTAACACACATTCCTGGAAACACCTGTCTCGGATGTCTGGAACTACTATCATTTAGATTTTCTATGCGGTAACCATTATGGGATGCCAAAGCCTTTGCAATTTCCCAGTAGGAAGAGTGATAGGTGTGATTCCTGATGAGGAAGTGGGAGATTAGCCCTGCAGAACCTGAACAGGAGCTGGTACTCCCGGGAGCAGCCACCAATCATGGACGCTCCAGTGGGAGTCTAGACTTCTCTCTTGAGAAATTGCTCATGGCAGTTCTCAGTCCACAGGAGACACTGGGCCTAACACCAGACCTTCTTGGAGGTGACCTGAGCAGTAAGGCTGCCACTCCAGCATTCGCCTTTTGCTCATTGTGAGTGCTCTGGTCTGTCAGTGGCACATCTCCCTAGAGAACTGCAATATTCAGTCTTGAATGCTCCCTCTCCAGCTCTGCATCTTCCTTTGCAGATGTTATTCATCCTTTACTAAGACAGGACAGCAATTCTGTGCTTATCAAGGTCTTTCCCTGGTGACTCTGTCCTCTGAAGGCACCGTCTTAACCTTTTCAGAGAGTCTGGGTTATATAAGGTAGGTGACAATGTTCATCTCTGAAGACAAAATGCTTGCTAACATGAAAGGTCTGGTTTAGCAAAACAAAAACATTTCAGTTACACTGGAATAAATACGCTTAGATAATTTGCAGCTCATTAGAATGACCAACAGAGGCTGGAGAGGTGGCCCAGTGGTTAATATTGCCTGCTGTTCTTCTGGAGGACCTGAGTTCAGTCCAACACCTATGCCTGGAAACTCACAACTGTCTGTAACTTCAGCTCCGGGGAATCTGATGCCCTCTGCTGGCTACCACAGGTACCTGCATTCATATGTGCATACCTCCCCTCTCCGCATAGACACATAATTAAAAATAAATCTTAAAATGGATAACAGTTAAGAAACAAGCACCCTTTTCTCTTCAAATCATCTCTAAACTCAATATTATTCACATCACAAAGAAGCAAGACTTTAGACATTATCTGTATGAGCTCTGAAGCCCTAAGCTTTCAGGCCCAAAGGTCAGGTTTCCAGCCTCTACAGTTCTAGCCGCTAAGGGAAAAGCCTCTTAGTTCTGACATAGCCATTCTGACCTGGAGAAGCAGAGTTGTGTGGAGTGTGTTAGACTGCAGAGGGCATGATCCTCTCTGTTTTCTCTGCAGAAATTCCTTCTGCAGAGGTCGTGTATCAAAAGACAAGGACTGTCCTTCTTTGGACCATATGATGCTGGGAGACTCGGGTGAGGTGGTTCTTAGAGAAAGTGTGAGTGGTTACAGCACCCTAGGTGAGTAGGTCCTTGCTCTATTTGTCACCAAACATTTCTCCCCTTCTCATGCCTATGCACATTTGCATGTGTGTGCACACGTGTGTGTGGGCTCAAGATTGATATCAGGAATCTTCCTCAAGCACTCCCTCACATCTTTGTCAAACCCAGAACCCCATGCTATGACTAGTCTCGCTATCCAGCTTGCTCAGGCATCTGTCTCCTCCTTCAAAGGTGAGATTACAGACAGGTCATCACCCTCACTTGGCATTTACATGGATTCTGGGGATCCAGACTCCAGTCCGGTTGCTTAGCAGCAAGCACTTCCACCATCTAGCCATCTACCCAGCCTTCATTCTGAGTCCTTAAAGTTCTTACTGAAGCAGAACAGCTCACATACTGTTAATATAAGATGGGAGAATGTTCCCATCCAACATGACCATGCAGTCTGCAAAGTGGTGTGATTAGCTTCACTTGCCTGCCAATTTGATCTATATTGAACCACAAAGCATGTGATGCTTTTTCTATGTAATCTTTTACTCAATGCTGTGTTTGAGAGGCTCATTCTGTTTCTGTGAGTAGGTGTGGGACATGCACTTACTGTTTTTATAAAGTCCTTTGTGTGAATGAGACATCATTTGTTTTTATACTTTATTAGAAGTATGGGAATGTTCTCTGTCTTCTTGGGATGTGTGTGTGTGTGTGTGTTGTGTGTGTGCATTCATGCATGTATGTGTGTAGGCCTGAAGTTGATGGTGTCTCCTTTGATCTCTCTCCATTTTATCTAGGCAGGGTCTTGCACAGTACCTGGAATCACTATCTAGCTGGCTTCTTCCTCTGTCCACAACCTCTTGAGTATGGGGCTTACAGGTGTCTACTAGATCTGATTGGTTTCGCATGCTTTCCAGGGATCTGAACTCAGGTCTTCACTGTTACACCGCTAACCCTATCCAGTGACCCATCTTGCTGCTGCCTTGCCTCAGTGTTCTTATGGATAGCCTTCACATTCTGACACATGTGCGTTGGAGAAACATTTTTGATGAGCATTAGTAACCCCCTATGTAATGTCTAATCACAGTGTGGCCAAGTGCTTAGCTTTAGTGATAGTTTGTGCTCAAAGCGGTTGTATCATTTCATACGTCCACCAGCTATGGGAGCTCTGCAAGCTTTTCCTTCTGGATAACATTTGTTATTTTCTATTATCTCATTTCAGCTAGTCTGGATCTATGCTGTGGGTACTTATATCACCATTCCCCAAATGACCTCTAGTCCTTTGTACTGTAATGTAGATTTGTAGCGTTTAACTCATGTATCCTTGGCTAACGGAGTGGACTGTCTAGTCTAGCCTTTACTGGATGGGCACATGATGCTAGCAATCACCAATTCTCTGCTGTCTTTGTTGACACACTGTAGGATTGCTTTGCATTGTAATCTGCTGTGTGAATACCTTTCTGCTTGCTCAGTGGTGTCACAGAATGAAGCAAGGTTAGTTTTTATGCACATGATCTATCTTTTGTCTTTTTAGCCTTTATGTGGTGTGTGTGTGTGTGTGTGTGTGTGTGTGTGTGTGTGTGTGCATGCGCACATGTGGCCTGTAGGTCAGAGGTGAACTGCAGGGGTAGCTTCTCTACTTCTACCACTTGGGTCTTGGCATGGAACTCAGGTCCAGCTTGGTAGCAAGCACCTCTCTCTGCTCACTGACCCATTTCTCTAGGTCCAATCTATCTTTTTCGGTGTATGTGTGTGGTTAGTCTTTTGCATCTTTTTTCTTTAAAAACATCTTCACTTACACTAAACACATGGATATACTCATACATTTTTATCAAAAATAGATTATTCCACTTTCATATTTAGAGTTGATTCTTCTCTGTGATTTAAGAAAGAGAGGGATTGTGTCATTTAGCTGAGCACTATTTACTAAAGAGACCTTGTTCTCTCCCTTGGCTGTCTTTATTGCCCATGTTAAGGAACTGGGCATGTGTGGTTGATCTGATTTGAGTCTGGAATGTTCCCTGTGGCTCCCATGTTGTAACATCTTGTCTGTGTTATGTCTTAGGAGACATGGGCTCCAGCAGATTGAAATAGGTCATTAAGGTCATCAAAGGTCATACTGCTTCCTGCTAGGGCCTACATTGTGGGGATTCAATAAAAGCTTCAGAAGTTTTGGAGATATCAGGGGGAATCTACTCACAGTCTATGTGGGGGGTTAGTAAAAGCTCCAGAAGTCCCAGAGCTCTAACCACAGTCAGTCTAGAAAAATCAGAGAATGGTGATTCAAACCTTTAATCCCAGCACAGGGAGTATCCTGGGAGTGGTGACCTACGCTCTTAATCCCAACTGAGTTGAGTCACTTTAGATTATAGAAGGAATTCCAGGCTCCCAAGCAGGCAGTGGTGGGGCCACATCTTAATTTACCAAAAGGGTATTTAAGACAGGATAGAAACACAGGAGGGGAAGCCAAGGCTGAGGAAGCTGGAGGACAGCTGGTAAGATCTGACTGTGGTGTTTATTCTCTCTAATATCTCCAGCTTCTTCAGAGATCTATCCCTGAGTCTCATTTATTCGTGCGACACTACATTCCCAGTTTCCTGAGCTGTTCTGTGTGAAAAAGCTGTTATGATGTGGCTCTGCCACTATGGGGAAGGCCTGCCATCTACCGTGCATTCTCCACCATGCTGGGCTGTAATCTCTCAAGTGGTGAGTCCACCCTTACCTTGTCCAGGCACTCTGATCAAAGAAATGCTAAAATAATACAAGGCTCTCTGCTGATTCCTGCTGTTTTTCTGAATGCTATTTCGTCAGTTGGTTTACTTCTTTGTGCAGGTGTCACACAGTTTCAATCCCTACCATTTCCCAATAGGTCTGGAGGCATATAATGCAAATCTTCCAATTTATTCTTAGATTGCTTTTGTAACTTTTAGCTCCCCATGTTGCCATACTCATTCTGTAGTCATAATATATATATTTTGCCAACCCCCAGGAACTGCGATTTCACTCAGCATTGTGTCTCAGTCCTTAGGACAGTTTGAAAGTAGCCCCAAACCATCCAGACCATAAACATGGTATACCTCCCCACTTATGTAGACATGAGCCTAGGCCTTTGAATCCAGAGTGACTGCATCACCAAGCCAGCTACCACTTAGCTGCTCTAGAAGCAAGATGTCAGCAAGCAAATGACAGTCACCACAGCTACACAGTGTTTTCAGAGACCAGAACAACCCTTGCAAAGAGAATAACCATTTAACTGTCCAGTGTCTGGTTTCCTTGTTCCTTGAGCCTGTGGGAACTTCGGAAGCTTCAACCCTAGGTGGCTCTCTACAACTAGTTTTGTGGCAGAGTAGGTGGAGCGGGGGGGGGGGGGGGAGGAGAAGGGGGGACACGGACACGGGACATTGCAACTTCAGAGAGAGAGAGAGAGAGAGAAAGAGGAGAGAGAGAGAGAGAGAGAGAGAGAGAGAGAGAGAGAGAGAGAGAGAGAGAGAGAGAGAGAGAGAGAACACAGTAGCTGGCCATTGCTCAGCAAGTCACCCCCAGTAAACTCTTCTAACCCATAATGATGGACTTAAATGTACCATTCTTTGTGCCACGGTGTTGTCCCAGCCTGATGTCATATGTTAATTTTATAGCTTCTCCCCAAAGTCCCCACAGTTGCCTTCACAAAACCCGCTTAGGCCGTTTGTATCTTCAGTGTGGGGAAGACAGATGAATTTCTTTACTTTCATATCTTGATGATTGGATTTGTGTTACCATAGAATCTTTAAAAAATTCTATTTCTACCAGACATGGTGTATCACACACCTTCAATGCCAGCACTTGGGAGGTGGAGGTGGGCAGATCTACATAGTGAGTTCCAGGCAATCAGGGCTGCATAGTGACTCAAAAAAGAAAAATTCTACTTTCCAACACTTTTTTTTTTTTTTGCACTGGTCTCTTCACTAATGGTCTCTGTGAATAAAAGAATATGATTTTTATTTTATTTTTTAATTCTCAAGCCTGGTATCTGTTTTTCCCCCTGTTGCTCTGAAGATGACTGCTCTCAAGGGAAAGCTGTTAGTATTTCACTGTTGAGCAAGATGTTGGCTGAAGCTGCAGCAATTCCTGGGAGCTGAAGTCAGATTAAGGTCATTTCCTAGTCTGCTAATTGTGTGTGTGTAAATATGCATATATATGTTATTATGTGTATGTATGTATTTAAGTCATGACTCAATGTGTAACCCTTTTTCCCCTTCTCCCCTCCCCGTGTCCCAAGGACCTGAGTGTAATACTGGTAGAATCCAGAAGAGGGCGGTAGAGCCCCCAAGAGCTAGACTTACAGGTATTTGCCTTATCTAGGTGCAGGCAACCGAAAGGAGGTCCTTTGCAAGGGCAGCAAGCATCCTTTGGGGCCCTGATACATAACCGTCTCAAATACCACTATTAAGATGATTTTTACAATTTTTGTTGAACTCATTAATATTTTAATTTTAAACTGTATGCTTGTGAGATTGGTTTGTGATTTCAATCTTTGCAGGATTTTGCTATGTTTTAGAGAAAACACACTCTTATAAAAACAGTTGCTGAGAGTCCCTTCTCTGTCTTTTCTGAAAGAGCGTCTGTGGGGTTGGTACTTTCTGTTTCCAGTGTTTGGAAACACGTGACAGCCATCTGAAGCTGAGCTTTGCTTACTTGGAAGGATTTCAAACAAAAATTTTTTCCCCTTATAAATATTGAGCTATTTAAGATTATTTGTTTTGTTTTTTAAATTCTTATTTATTTATTTGTGTGTGTGTGTGTGTGTGTGTGTGTGTGTGTGTGTGTGTGTGTGTGTGAATGTCTCACTCTGGCTACTCTTCTTGTCATGACAGATTATATCCCTTGAGCTCAGTAAAACCTTTTTTGCCTTCTCTTGCTCCTGGAAGGTATTTCATCCCAGAAATAAGAAATGTAACTAACGCTTTTTATTTTTTGCATGTGGGAGGGGAAGGAGAGCTTTGTGAATGCTAAGCCTGGACTTTGCTGATGAGCTGTGTTTTTTTCGGTTTTATTCCCAGATTGCTTTGACCATTTCCCATTTACTTAATCTTCAGTTTGGCTGTGATGTCCTGGAATATGTCTCCTTCAAGTTCATCCTTTCTGTGCTTTTCTCAACTTCTCGTTGTCTTCCATGGGTTTGGGAAAGTGCCTGATCGTGCCTTGAGCAGTTGCCCTGTCCAACACCATGTCGGTTCTGTGACTCCAGCTGCATGCATACCCTCTTAGTGTTTGGATGCGAAGTGCTGCTGAAAGGCGTATGTGTTTGCATACCTGGTCCTAGCTTGTGACAGTGTTCTTGGAGGTTTTGAACCTTTCGAAGATGGGGGATAATGGGAGGAAATGAGTCTCTTGGAAAGGTTGTCTTTCTGTCTGAGTGCTTTGCCTTCTGGGATGGTGAGACACCAGCAAGCCGTTGCTGTTCACTTCCACAGTCACTGAGTTGCCTACCACACTTGCCCCGCCATGATGGACTACACCCTCTCTGACTAATTCTCCACTAAGTTGCTCTTGTCAGGTATGTGGAGAGAATGATTAGAAAAGCACCCAATAGACCCCACTAATGTCTCATGTGTCCCCCATTCTTTACTCTCTCTACTTCATGCTGGGTGTTTTTTTTTTTTATAGCATTATATTGCACATCAAAAATCCTCCTTCTGCTGTTAAATCTATTTCTGGCAGACTGACACTTAGGAGGTTGATGTATCTCAGTTCTGGAACAGCCTCTTGGTTATTTCTTACATATCCCAAACGCTGGGTGCAGAGTTCTTTGTTTTAGTCCTGACTCAAATATCTAGATCCCCACATGCCCACTTTCCCCTTGGCTATCTCTTACACATTCTTCTCTGCAGGTTTAGTGATGTTCTAGACTGGTGGTTCTCACCCCTCGTAATGCTGTGACTCTTTAATACAGTTCCTCATGCTTTGCTGACCCCCCACCAGCCATAAAATTATTCTCATTGCTACTTCATAATTGTAATTTTGCTCCTGTTATGAACTATAATGTAAATCAGTGTTTTTTTTTTTTTTAAGATTATTTATTTATTATGTGTGCCATGTTCTGTCTGCATGTATGTCTGCAGGCCAGAAGAGGGCACCAGATTCATCACAGATGGTTGTGAGCCACCATGTGGTTGCTTGGAATTGAACTCAGGACCTCTGGAAGATCAGCCAGTGCTCTTAACCTCTGAGCCATCTCTCCAGCCCTCCAATGGTCTTAATCTTCAGTTTGGCTGTGATGTCCTGGAATATGTCTCCTTCAAGTTCATCCTTTCTGTGCGTTTCTCAACTTCTCATTGTCTTCCATGGGTTTGGGAAAGTGCCTGATCGTGCCTTGAGCAGTTGCCCTGTCCAACACCATGTCGGGTCCTGTGACTCCAGCTGCATGCATACCCTGTTAGTGTTTGGAGCCCTCCAATGGTCTTACGTGACTCCTGTGAAAGTGACTCCCAAAGAGGCATGACCCACAAGTTAAGAACCACTATTTGGAAGGGCTAGAGAGATGACTCAGTGGTTAAGAGCACTGGATGCTCTTCCAGAGAGCTCAGGTTCAATTCCCAACAACCACATGGCAGCTCATAACTGTATATAACTTCAGTTCTAGGGGATCTGACACCTTCACACCAATGCACATAAAATAAAGTTAAACAAATTAAAAAAAAACCACTATTTTAGATTATAGGAGTGAATCGGCTATTTCCTGCTGTGAACTTTCTCCAGACAGAATGAGACCTTGCTTCTTTTGAAGAATTGGGCATGAGGCTGGGTGAGGCCAGGTTTCAAGTCTAACTAGTTGTGGTCAACTCTAGCATGCCCCTGGTGCTATGCATAACCCACCTGAAGTTTCCCTGACAGTCTAGGGCAGTTCAGCTCCTGAAGGTGCCAGGAACCACAGCTCTTCTGGACTGCAGAGAGCAGCCCATCTCTCTGTCCATGTCACCTCTCCCTCCTGGCACCTTTAGAATCAGACAGGGGTCTTAAACGAGAAGTTGCTTGGCCTCCTCAGGTTAGTCTTTTATTTCCTCTGAGGCCACGAGAAGTTTAGAAAATGCATTGAAACGGTGACTGGAGAGTCAGTTCAGTGGTTGAGAGCACTTTGTGATCTTGCAGTGGACTTGAGTTCAGTGCATCCACACTGGGCAGTTCACAAGCTCCTTTGATTCTAGTTTCAGGCAATCCAACATCCTCTTCTGGCTTCTGTGGGCATCCGCTTCTGTGGGCATCTGCTTCTGTGGGCATCCGCTTCTGTGGGCATCTGCTTCTGTGGGCATCCGCTTCTGTGGGCATCCGCTTCTGTGGGCATCCGCACATACGTTCACATACACATTCAGTCCTGTGTGCATGCACATGAATAAGAATTCATATGCAGAAAAGGAAATCCATGGTGGCGAATCATCTTAAGTTTGCAATGTGTCTCTCTTTCCTCTGGCTCCATCAGGCTCTTACAAGTGTTTCTGGTTTCTCTCCCTCTCTCTTGGGGCTGGAGGAGGCAGATTTCTGACTCTGACCCAGTATCAGATCCACAATTCTGCTGTCAGTCACTGTTGGTGGATGAGCTCCTCTCTCTCTGATGTTGTAGATTCTTTGACTCGGCTGTGTCTGTAGGTCTGAAGCTTTCCCAGCAAAGGTTGTGGGTATTGCTAGAACCTTCTAGTTTTTCAGCAAGGCTACACTCTACCTGGCGCTCCCAAAGCCTGCCGGTATTTTACCACTTTATTTTGGCACAAATTCCAGAGTGATTCTCAGTCTGCAGAAAATCAACTTTGGAGATTATCTTTCCTGGTGTTAAATGACAAGATCCTTATTCTTTCATTCCATCAAATAAACTGAATTTGTAGAAAATTAATAAGCATAAGTTTGACTTTGGGTAAAGCTGAGACACCTGTTAGTGAGCCAGATAAATTAGTTTTCCTCAGATAAACCTAATACCCGGAGGTAAGTCTTTAGCAAGTGTCAAAGCAGCCTTTGTACAACTCTCTGTGATTGACAAGGCCTCTGATCCTTCCTGATCTAACTTTCTGGAGCTCTGTTCATATGACCATTCCTTACAACAGTCCTGTGTAGTAATTAATCCCAACCTATTTTCTGATCACACCTTGGGGGACATTTCTATCTTCTGGAAGCATTTGTGAGAACAGATTTTGAATTTCCTTATCTGATGTTAGAATTGATAGAGGGAGTCAGGAGTCCATGGCAGGCTAGGCTTTTCTTGGGTGCAGGAGGATCAGCCTTGGCCCTGCTCTTCTTTACCTGAACCCCACCCTGTGCAGGTACAGTTAATACTGAAGTGCATTTGGCTTCTTCTGGGGTCAGAAGGGCTTGGCGTCTGATCTTGCCTCTCAGCAATGTTCTAAAGCAGAAATAAACCTCCTTGGTTTACATGGAAACTGAGTCACAGAGTTCAACAGGCCTCATAGGTACCTGTGTACAGCACCTTGAGAAAAGAGGCTAGTCTATAGTGGGAATCCGGCATTATTCACCTTGACCTAGAGAACCCATGGATAGGGCATGGCCATGTCAGTCTAAGACTGGGTACACACTGTCTTTCATTCCCTGTTTGCTCCCTTGAGCTCTTGGAGAGAGGACCAGATCCACTGCCACCACTGTGTAGAACAGTCCAACTTTCCAGAAATTGCCCTAAGGTTCAATCTTTTATATCAGTGAGTGTTTCATGTAAACTCCTTAATAAATATCAATCTTTTAATATAATCAGTTGTTGGTGATTAACACCCACTACATTTGGTGCCCAACATGGGCCATCAACCCATAAAGAGACTTAGAAGGGAAACCAGCCAGCCAAGTGGGCATTGTAAAGGTAACTTTCTCTTTGTTCTGTTCTTATAGAGGTATGGTAAAGAGACAGTCTTTTAAGTCAATAACTATAATAGCCATCCGTTAGGTAACAGGGAAGGCAAAGGAATTCCAGATTGTAGAGAGCCCATTGGCTGAATCACTTTATTGACTGCTCTTAGATCTGTCACCATTCTCCACTTAGCAGATTTCTTTTGACTACAAATACAGGAGAATTCCAAGGGCTGGTTGATTCTTCAATATGCTGAGCATTTAACTGCTCCTGTACCAGGTGTTCTAAGGCCTGCAGTTCTCTTTTGTTAAAGGTCATTGCTGAACCCATATAGGCTTCTCTGTTAGCCATTTTAAAGGTGGCACTGTGGGTGTCTTTACAGGGTCAGAATTATAAACCCCCTAATAAATATTAATCATTTTATATAATCAGTTGTTAGTGATTAATCCCCACCACACTAGATCATGCCCCTCTGCAGAAACACGTAGTTATAGGGGCTCTTAGAAACCAGACAGCCACTCAACCACACAGAAAATTACAGCAATGTTAAGGATGGAAGAAGCCAAAGTGTAAACACTGATGTCCAAAGAGGAATCTTATATTTTTTTGTTGTGGTGGTGGGGATTGAACCCAGGGCCTCCTGTGTGCTAAGCATGAGCTGTATTTCTGAGTTACACTTCCATACTGAAAAGTGCTAATCTGGATATTAAATTTTTAAAAATTATACTTGTATGTGTACATGCGCATATATGTATATGTGCCCATGTGCATGCATGAGTGTGTGCATGCATGAGTGTGTGTCTGTGTGTGTGCGTGCCACAGTGCATATATAGAAGTCAGAAGACTACTTACAGAAGTTGTTTTCTCCTTCTACTGTATGAGTCCCTGGGATTGAACTCAGGTCCCCAGGCTTAGCAGCAAGCACTTTTACCCACTAAGCCATCTCATCAGCCTCTGGATACTTCAGTCAAAAAATTTTTAAAATTAATGTGTAGAGTCAAGAGTTTAGCAGCTAAGAGCACTTGCTACTCTCATAAAGGACCCGAGTTTAATTCCCAGCACCCATGTGGTGGCTCACAACCAAACATAACTCCACTTCCAGGGGATCTGATGATTTTTCATAACCTCTGTGGGCCCTGGCATGTCTGTGGTACACAAATATACATGTAGACAGAACACTCATACACATAAAACAAATCTTAAATGAAATTAAAATTATCATGTGTTAATTGTACAAAATAATGGGTTTCATTGACCTTTTCAACTCAACATGTCATGATGTTTGCATGCAGTTCAGAGCCTGCAATTTTGATGTCATGAAGCTGTTCATCATTGTCACTCCTTGTTTATGTAGCATGTGAAACAGGCTTTGCCAACTGTCCCTTCTTTACTACCAGCATCTCATGAGACATCATGCAATAATCACCCCAAAGCTAGATGAGACTGGTCTTCTGAAATCAGCTCCTTGTCTGTCGAAAGGAGTTAATCCTGGTCTGTAGGCTGGGAACCCTATGCCACCTTTCTCTCTTTCAAGAATAATATCCTTTGACTGATTTGTCTATATGAATCCCCCAACTTCCCACATATTCACACTCTTTTAAGGTGTAATGAATGCTCTGTTATGATGGTTTGTTGAACTGTCAACTTGATATAACCTAGAAGAGCCTCTTAATTAAGGAACAGTCTAGATCAGTTTGGTCTGTGGGCATATCTGTGAGGGACTCATTGTTTCGATTGTTAATTATGTGGAGACCCAGTCCACTGTGGGTGGCACCACTCCCTAGGAAGAGGGGGGGTCCTGAGCTGTGTAGGAGTGGAGAAAGCTAGATAGCAGGCAAGTGGGAATGCATGCTTTTATTCCTTTCTGCCCTTGATGGTTAATATGATTTGAGTTGCTGCCTCAAATGCCTGCCACTGTGACATTCCTGCTTTGATGAACTATAACTTGGAACTCTAAATGGAACAAACCCTTATGCTGCCCAGCCTTACATTTTAGCATTGGGAATTGTCATTCTATAAAGTTTGTTCTGGGTGTGTCAGAATCAAGGCTAAGTCTAGCATTCTACAGCTGGTCACATGACCCCCAGTACAGCCCACTGTGATGGTTGCTTGGTGTACAGTGCAGGGCCTGGGTCCCACTAGGTATCAATCTGGCAGCTGCTCAGTTTTCCTCTCTCATCTTTGCACACTTGTGGCCTGCTACATGACCCAACTTCCATTGACTCATTCTCTGAAGGACTATTAGAATGTCCCTCCCTATACTAGCCTACCCATACTTAAGTTCTTGTGGTATCCTTTGATCTCAGAATGGAGGTGGGGATATTCTGGGCTTAGTCAGAATAGGAATGACCCATAACAGGACTGTCAGTTTAATCATGAGCTCCCCAGACACAAGGACCTCTTTCACAGTGTCTGCTCTGGCTTTTGGTGTCTTGGTGGGTTCAGGTGCTGGTTCAGCACAACAATTCCACATCAAGAGCTCAGGGGTTTTTGGGAACTTTACACTTTGCTTTTATTTAATTTAATTTGTTATTATTTACTCATTTGTATATGTTTGTTTATGGCTCTCATGTGGAGGTCAGAGGACAGCGTGCAGAAGCTGGCTCTCTCCTTCTACCACACGGGTTCTAGGGATGGAACTCAGGTTGTCAGGCTTGGCAGCAAGCTTGCCCACTGAGCAGTCTCACTGCCTATCATGTAGGAGACTTTTCAGCTATGGCTTTTCTGTGACCATCAAACTGACCTCTTCATAGCAGTGGGGGTACCTCAGCCTCTTATTTTCTGACTCCCATGCTTGTCTCCTTTCCAGGTCTGACTTTTCAGGTGGAACTCAAGGCCTGATCAAACTGTCTGTTGTGTGCCACTGATGACTCATTTGTACCATGTGTGTCCTCACATTTGGTTCATGCATGGGTTCTCAGCATGGAGAGATAGATTGAAAGTTCTGAGTTCACATCTTGTTGCTGAGTATGATGGGCAAATTATAAAGAGCCCATAACGAGTCTTGACACAGGAAAACTCAAAACCTAGTCTTTAAACCTCTGGCCCTATAAAAATCAGGAAGAGATATTTTGTGTGTATTTGATATGAAGATATCTCAGCTTAGCCCCAACCTGATCCCTGCCCCCTTGGACCAGCTTGAGGTAAGCAAATGTAGGGAAAGCTTAGCAATCTGAGATTTTATTGAGTTTTACATATACACATACAAGTACATATGCACATGTATATGCTCATGCACACAATGAACACACTACACACATTTATGCACCTACACACACCACACAGGTGCATACACATACACATGCACATACATACAGGCACACACATGTCGCACACTCCCCATACTCACATGTGCATGCACACATTCACCCCTTTTCTAACAATGCCCCAGAAACTTATAATCCTTACTTGTACTGAATTGCACACACACTCTCTAAACAAAGTAACCTGATCACCATCTTGTCTGGATGACCTTATGTTTCCTAAGGACTCTCACCGTGTCTGCCATTGCCCCACAGTCTGATCACCAAAGAACAGAGAATGCTTGAGGTACCTTAGGCTCTGCTTGCATGCATATTTCAGGAGATATCCCCTCGTTCACCCACTGCCGTGTTCCCAGAATCTAACATTGGGTCTGGCATGGGACACTGAATTCCCAGCCTTTGAAGGAGCAGTATTTTATTATGCAGTGACAGTGGGAGGATCCAATGTCTTTCTATGTAACTGTGGCATAAGAGGACAAATCCACAGGGGTGATTCAGTTCTCAAGGTCAGTGGCATCCTCTCCAGTTCTATCCCAGAACCTCCCTTGCAGGTGAGAACACGGCACTGAGGTAAATGGCATTGGTGTGACCTCCTAACCTGGGATGCATCCCTGAGAACACAGTAAGCAGCCTTTCTGAACCCTGGATGGATATCTTTGCCTTTGTACAAAGACTGAAATTCCTTGGGGTGGGAATACCATTGACCGGATATATGTGCACACAGTAAAGGTTTCTCTGTTCCCACTCATGTCCTCTTTTCTATAAATACCCCACACATGCATCAGAAAAACCATACAAAATCAAATACATCCAAAAGTGACAAGTACACTCTGATAGTCTTTTCCGAGTGACTCACCACTATCGATGGCTAGGAACAGGGCAGTGTATACACTGTTGTGGACAAATGGGGACTCCCGGTCCAACACGGCTGTGGTATCAACAGTTCCATTGATGGGGTTAATATTTAGCCATCCTGCTGGATCCTTGTAAACAGAGTACCTGAGGGGAAAAAAATCGCAAACATTAGATTGTATTCTAATTAGAGTCAAGAAGTATGTACTGAGCACTGGGCCCTGGCTTCTTGGCTCAATGCCAGGCCATGCTGAACCTTCAAACCTTTCAGTTCCAGATGCTCATTTGTTAAGCTGTTCTGAGCATACTCTATGCCGTGACAGGGGTGCCTCCTTTCACAGAGGCCAAAGTCACAGCATTCTCCTCAGCCGAAGATCAGGCTCATTCCGGCACACCTCGGTGCACACTTCCGCAGAGCAGATGCACAATCCTACTGACACAGGGTCTGCCAGTCTGCACACCAAGCTCACAGGCCCAGTGCTATTATTGCTTCCTTCACAGATGTGGTCTAGGGGACATGTGAATGTCAAGGCCAGCAGGGCAAAGGTCTTTGCTGTTTCCTCATCTATGAGTCAGGGATGGCTGATGGCAGGGTCTGTGCATGTGAAGAAGCCTCCTTGCATCTCAGGCTCTGCACAGGGCACCTTTGAGTGCAGTAGCTCTTAGAGATATGCCAATACTTTGCTAGAATCTGAAGCCACTGTGTACCTTTGCATGCATGACTATACTACACTGCAGAGCTTTGGGAACAATGCTTCCACAGTTGTGGCCATACTAGGATGGATGGAGAGACTGTTTCAGGCCCACGCAGTTCCCACACACCCCCCCTATTGCCTCAACGATTGTTTATGAATTCCTTAAAAGAAGAGATTCAGTCCTGAGAACATACTGCCTTACAAGCCAGTAGTAATTCACACATGTGTCTGCCAAATATCCACTGTTTTTCACGACCCACTCCGCTGGCTTCTCTAAGATATCTCATATGACAGCTTGGTGGATCCTACCACGTGACACAAGTCTAAACTCTCTGCTGTGAGGATAAGGTTAAAGTTGACTAGACCAAGTGAGGAATACCGTTCTGTGCTGAGTGACACACTTCTGCCTCTGTGATGCACAACAACCCAAATGAAACAGCATCACCTTGTGTTGAAGTTACCACAACCCAAAGCCAAAGTTTAGCGACTCACCAAAAGTAGCCCAGCTAAGACACAGTGGAG
Source organism: Phyllotis vaccarum (assembly GCA_033318265.1). Lineage (NCBI taxonomy): Eukaryota > Metazoa > Chordata > Mammalia > Rodentia > Cricetidae > Phyllotis > Phyllotis vaccarum. Next base: position 95,682,104 of record JARWLC010000003.1, read on the forward strand.
ACGAAATTCAGTACTGGATCACTGGAGTCCAGGGCTGGGCTATACTCAGCACTCTGTCTTCAAGTTCTTTAGTTCTTCAAGCTAAAGACTAGATATTGTCCCTAGAACCAAGCTGAGTGCCTGCTGAATGATCAACAGTCAGATGGCACCTGGAGACTTGTGCCGGGAAGCACCCTACCACTGAACTCCATCCAAACTCTTGGTGTTTGGAACAGAGTTTTCCTATAGAGACCACCCTGGTCTCAAACTCACATTTCCCTGACTTGGCTTCCCAAGTGCTGGGATTGAGATAAGCACCCATCAAGCACACTTTCAACACTTTAGCTGCATTTCCCTGTTCTGTAAGTAGGAATACTTGTGCAGAGGGGGAAAATACACAGAGAGGTGACAACTGCTTCTCACTTTAAAGGCAGCAGGTTCACAGTGGAGCCAGGAATGACTTGTGGTTCAACAGACTTAAAATAATGAGTATTTTAAATGGACCGTATTTTATTCCTACATCACACACACAACATAAAAAATATGTCTGTAACATAAATAAAACCTGAATTAAGCAATCCAGCTTTTCAGGCTGGCATGCCAGGAGAGATGTTTGCTTCTGTAGGTCATTTACCTTTTGTCTTTCAAAGCTACGATTCTGCAGTGAATTCAAGGTTGCCTTGCTGTTTTCTGTTAGGCATTAAGTTGAGATCAGTGCATGAACTTACGGTGTCAGAAGCCACACTGCCATGGCAATTCCAGTGTTAGTAGCCTGAGATATGCTGGGTCTAAGGAAAGCTGTGGCTTTGAAAGATTATGCTGTTGTATTTTTCTCTCTTGAAAAGTAATGTGATGGAGGATGGGTGTGTTGATACACTCCTTTAATCCTAGCACTCGGGAGGCAGAGGTGGGTGGATCTCCATGACTTTGAGGCCAACTTGGTTTACATAGTGGGTTCTGGGCCAGCCAGGGCTGCATAATGAGTCCTTATCTCAAAAAGGAAAGTAACCAGAGAGGGCCTAGGGAGGTGGTTTAGCAGTTAAGAGCACCTGCTGTTCCTGCAGAGGACCCAAACTTTTCTCCAGTGCCCACATCAGGTGGCTCATAACTCCATCTACAGAGGCTCTAATGCCTCTGGCTTCTATAGGCATCTACACTCATGCGTGCACACACACACACACACACACACACACACACACACACACACACAACTGTAGTAACAATAAACAATAAAAGAAGTAATCAGGTAGGGGCTAGAGATGGTTCAGGTGGGGAAACATTTGCTGCACCTCCTGAGGGTCTGAGTTCAGATCCTCCTGTCACATTAAAAGCTGGCTATGGTGGTATGTGTCTCTAAGCCCAGCATGGAAGGTGGGAAAATGGAGAAAGAAACCCCTGGGGGGTCTCTATCCAGCCAATCTATCAGGATTGTCCAGCTGCAGGTTCAGTAAGGGACTCAGCCTTAGAGAAATAAGGTGAAGAGCAATAGAAGGAGATGCTGATGTCAACCTTTGTCATCTACATACATGTGTACATACAGTATGGGTGTGCGCGCGCGTGCACACACACACACACACACACACACACACACACACAGAGAGAGAGAGAGAGAGAGAGAGAGAGAGAGAGAGAGAGAGAGAGAGAGAGAGAGAATACCAGTTGTCCAAACTTATTTATCTGTGTTTCTTGGGATCATTTGAATTTGTTTTCCTGTATTTACCTATTTTATTTGATGCCTCTTCCACAGCTCCTTGAGGGGTGGTATTAGGCCTTGCTGCTTTTGGTCAGAACACACCCAATGTATACAGAGGCCGAGGATTCCTGTGCTTCTGCCGGCTCCCAGTGCCCACATGATCCAAACTGACAGCTGGGAGTGGCAGGTACTTCCTCCATGACCCACAGAGGACCTCAGTTTAAGGCCAACTGCCAACAGGTTCTTCCCCGTCATGACTTTTGAGTACTTTTGTTAAATCAGCCCTTTTGAGCCACCTGGCCAGACACACTATGTAAATTTCTGACATTTTCAAAGCTGTCCTTTTAATAAACCTTTCAGTATGAAAATACCAGCCTGCAAAATGTTTTCTGTGCTTCTGGACCCGAAAAACGCATATGCCTTATTAAATTGAAATTTCCGGGCAATTTATCTGTAATGTGAACTTTGCTTGTTACAGGGGAAAAAAAGAATCAAATTAGGAACAGAGCTCATTTCAGTACGTAATGTAGCCTTGCGGACATGCTTTGAGTTCTTGCCAAGCCCTGGCCTTGTGTGGGTGTCGGCATTGGAAGGCACAGGCAGGATCAGGGGCCAGCTCCTGGTGCAGGCAGCGTGGAAAGCAGAGGGTGGGTGAGCTGACAATTACAGAGAAGAATACAAAACAGGGAAATCAGAGGAAAGACAAGGAGTTAGAGTCCATGGCTACATAATGTGCGGACCCACATGGCTCCTCTTGACTTAATCTGGTAAGATTTGGGATCACCGTGGAGACACACTTCAGGGTGCATCTATGAGGTGTTTCCAGTAGAAGGGCTAAGGAGAGAAGACCAACACTAAAGATTATGGATGGCACCATCTAGCGGGCTGGGGTCCTGGATTTAATAAGGAAGAGATGAGCAGAGATGGGCGCTAACCTCAGCTCATCTCTTCTTGGCTGCCTCACGCTTCTGTCACCATGCCATGATGGATTGCGCCAACAACTGTGAGTCCAGATAGACCCCTTCCTTAAGTGGTTCTTGTCAGATACTTTGTTACAGCAATGAGACCTCCAATAAGCAAAAGCAACATTAATTATTACACAAACAGCTATTTGATTACACTCACGGCAAGGGCCACGAGAACAACTTCCCACGAGTGACAAATGTTTTCTGTTTTTAGTATTTGCTTCTTGCAGAACTTGTAAGTGGAAAAATGCATCTATAAACACCTCGTCGCCCCAGAAGATGCCTCACAATGGAGATGGAGCAAAGGTTTAGAGAGGATCAATGCTTGTCCACATCCTGCAGCTTTTAGACAGCAGAACTGTAGTTCCAACCGGGCTCTCTGTCTCCCAGGCTCAGATCCACTTTTGTGTTTAGAGCAGGTCACATGGGCTGGGCATTCTATGCCATTGGCCCCCCCCCCCCAGTTGAGTTTAGTTGGCTACTAACTTTTGACAACTGGGGGAGTCTTCTGACCTCTGTGTGTCACTCACTCACACATGCCCACCCCTTAAAGTAACAGAATGCTCTGTTTTCCAATGTTTCAGAGGGACAGAGTCTCCTGCCCACAGCACATGGCCTTGAAGACTCCTTTCCATTCAGGTCTATTTTTCATTGCTTACTGGTCATGTTCCTCCCTAGTTAACTGATGCTAAGGACCTGGAGGTGTCTGGCTGGGTCTATTCCTCAGGGAGGCTCTCAAAGCATTAAGGTCCCTGGAAGCCGAGACGATGGGTCAGAAGCCAGCATGGATGTTGGTCTGTGTTTATTCTGAGATCTTACTGGGTTGATTAATGGGTACCCACAGCTTTGTGCAAGCACCTGACATTGACACTCAGGACCCATCAGACACCAAGGTGAGCAGAGGCATAGCACCTTCCGGAAGACACTCACAAGCCCACCCTCTGCTGGGCATCTTGGAAGATAGATGGCTGATCTTAACCTGTGCCCTGAAGGTCAGTGGACACAGTCTGGCAAGTTGCCCAGGAAAGGCAATTGGGACCAGCAGGATATGTGACTGAGGTGGCACTCTCTCATGATGGGGTCTAAGCAGTCACCAGCACCTGCTGTACTCCTTGGGGGTGGGATGGGGTGAAGACTGGCTACAGGGACTGAGGCAGGGAAATGGCAGAGCTTCAGTGGTAAGGGCTCAGGAGGAACACATAACTGGGGTCCAAGGTTCAAGTTGTGAGTCTATACCTGTCCTGTGAAGGTTCTAAGGTTTTCCCTGCAATGCACAGCAGCTGCTCCTTCATCCTAACTCAATCCAGTACCTCCCGCAGCCTTCTACTGTGGGGGTGGGGCATTTTCAGAGACCAAGGCAGGGAGATCAGCCAAGGGTCCTAACTGCCTGTGCTCTAGTTTAATTTTTGTCATTGTGATAAAAAATCCAGATCTAAAGCAACTCAGGGTAAGAGGGGCTTATTTGGCCTTTTAGGTTCCAGTGCATCCCAACAGGGAACTCACTGAGGCAGGAGCTTGAGACAGCTGGTTACATGACATCTACAGTCAAGAGCAGAGGGAAACCAATGTAACCATGCCACCTGCTTGCTGCTCTGCTCATCTAGTTTTCTTCAGTCATACAGTTCAGGGCTCAGCCTAGGGAATGGTGCCACCCAAATTCAGGGCATAACTTCCCATCTCAATTAATATTCACGATACTTCCCACAGACATGACCCCTGGCAAACCTGATGTAAACAATCCCTTCTCCGTGATTCTAGGTTCTAGCAAGCTGACATTTAACACCAATATCACAGCTTGATACTGTAGCTTGTCCAGAAGATTCTGAGCTCCTGGGAAAGGCTGGGCTTCCTGTTCTTCACACAGGCTCTAACCAGCAAGGGCTGGGTCTTTATGAGACCTTGATCACTGATAGGTGAATCTGTGAATGGGTGTGAATGGTCAAAAAGTTACAAGTGAGGAGACTCTAGATCAGCCCATGGACCAGTGGGAAACTTTGTGGCTCCATGGTAGATCCTTGCTCACTTCCCACCATTGACTCATCCTGTTCCCTCCTCAAAACCTGTGATTCTCTTCTGTTGTTAATATTATCTGTCATATCCACTGGGAATTCCCTGACCTACTCCTTTCCTGGGTTGGCTTGATCACTCTTCAGGTCCCAGTTAAGATGCCACCTCCCAACCAGTCCCATGAATACCACTGAGACTCAATCTTCTGTCAACCATATAACTGGGTTATCCCTTCCAGAGGACACTGAGGTGGATGGAAGCTGTGACCACACTGGCCCAGTGGCTATCCATTCATTCATATTTTCATTATAATGTCCTCTAAAATGCAAACACCACAGAAGGACACTGTCTCTGCCATAGTATTGGCCATCCTTAGGACCTATTAGGGCCTGGTCCCATCAGCAAATAATCATTGACTAGATAAAGAGTCCATAAAGGCCATCTGTTAGAGCCCTAACCTTGACTATCTCAGTTGACAAGAGGAGTTGTATTTACCATGGATACTGTGTAGTATCTGAGACACATCTCAGGGCACTTAGATCTCCCATGAGTCCCTGGGAGATCTATGTAAGAGAATTTGGCTATTTTTTTATGTCTCTATGTCTGGAGTCTAGAAAAAGAGAATATATCCTTACTGAGTCAATCCACTTCTCCTGGACTTAAAAGAAACCCAGAAGGAACCTGAGTGGTTTTATGGACCTTTTTGGTTTTATAAAGAGGCTACCATGGACTGGAGAGACAGCCCAACAGTTAAGGATGCATACATACTATTTTCAGAGAAGACCTAGTTGAGTTTCCAATACCCATGTTGAGGGGCTTATAACTGTGTGTAATTCTAGTTCCCAGAATTATTACACCCTCTTCTGGCCTCCACAGGTACTGCCACTCACCTGCACATACACCCACCCACAGATGCACACATACACATCATTCAAAACAATACATGCAATCTTAAAAAGAGGACATTGTACAATATATTTTTTTTGTCTTGAACTTTTCATCTAATTGTAGTTAGCATCTTAGGAGATATCAGAAGGAGGCTTCTCAAGTTTAACAGCCAATAAAACAATGTTCTAGAAGGAAGTAGGTGAAAATACTCCATGTTGTACACTCTTTAATACAGAAACACCCCCCCCCAATAGTTTAGCCTATCAAAACCAAAAGGGGATTTTCTAAACATGAGGAGTATTGGCTTAGGACTGGGTGAAGTCACTCCTGCTTAGCAACTTCTCAGAGACTTGACTACACAGATTTATGTTGTGACTATTTGAGCAAAGGCCCGAGACTAAAACACTACTCACATTGTTAAAGAATAATCACCGAGTGTTAACAATGCCTTCACCATCCTTAACTACCAGAGAAAAATTATGCAGACATTAAGTGACTGTTATCAAACATGACTAGTTACCTAGACAGTGGAGTATTGTGCAGACATCACATCATAGCAGATGTGGCTGGATAACTCTGAAATGGTAGTGGTGGGTTAGGAAGTCTTTACCGTATGTTGGTGTATGCATGGTGCCGACACATGACACACTCACATCCCAGGCACCCATCTTTGAAAATATCAGCTCTGCCCACTGCTAGGGTTATTTCCCCCTATTGAAACTCTCCCTTTTGAGGGAGGAGGGGGCACATAAGACTTGGGGAGCTCATGGGACTTCTAAGGTTAAGAAAGCTCAGAGATCACAAGATTCATGGCCACCTCGCAACAGTGATAAGCCAGGATGTGGTACTGGTGGAAGGTCAGAAGTCCTGGCACCTGCTCTTACCTATTCAGCTGCTGAAACCTTAACCCTGGAATATATTTGGAGATGGGCTTCTAGAGAAGCAGTTAAAGATAAGTGAGGTCACAGTGTGATCCTCTGAGCTGACAGGATTAGCATCCTGATTGAAAGAGATACCAGAGAGTTCTTTCTGTCACCTGTCTTTTTAAAAAAGATTATTTTATGTATGAATGCTTTATCTGTAGGGACACTTTCATGCCAGAAGAGGGCATCAGATACCACTATAAGTGTCCCTGAGACAAGATGTGGTTGCTGAGAATTGAACTCAGGACCTTTGGAAGAGCTGCCAGTGTTCTTAACCTCTGGGCCATCTCTCCAGCCCCCTGTTACCTGTCTTTTATGTCCCACTGATGCATATACCACCTGGGCACAATGAGGAGCAGATGTGAGCCTGCAAACTTGATTTTGAACCTCCAGCCTCAAAAGCATGTAAAAATCGTTTCCTTGACATAAACCAGCCATTCTATATGGTATTTTGTTATGCTGGTCTGACATAAGCTATATAAACATTAGGTTTAATATGACAATGCCATGTTTATTAGTTAAAAGGAAACAAGGGATAATGAGGTGGCTGAGAGGGGAAAGGTGCTTGCTGCCAAGTCTGATGTCTCGAGTTCAGTCTCTGGAACCTTCGTGGTGGAAGGAGAGAACTGGACCTCAAGAGTTGTCTTTGATCTCTGCCTGAGTACTGTGGCATCTACACCACCCACACTCACCCACACCTCAGTGCACACAAATAAATAAGTGTAAAATATTAATAAAACCCGATATCAACAGTCATATGCCAGAACAGTTCTCCAGCTCTTCTAACCTACAAGTGTTTATAAAATGACACATACACAGCTGTGCATACTCATGTGGTATTGCATAATCAAACCCTTGGAGGGAATGGTGGCTCCGCGCATGATCACAGCTGTCAGGAGGTTAAGCCTCATAGAGACAGCAGGAAAGTACCTCCCCTCAAGTGGTTTTCATTTCCCTCCAAAAGCAAGGTCAACACTGATTCCTAAAATAAACTCATGAGTCCCCCAAACTGCACTGAAATGTGAGCTGGGGAGGGACTGGGCTCCTATCTCTTCATTACATTCTTAGATGTCCAGAGCCTCTGATCTGCCAGTGAACAAAGCCACCAAGCAGGCCTTCCTTCCAGCCTGTGGCTTCGCTTGCATCTCAGACACAGGGCCTTCTGGGGTAGCAGTTTTGAGCCTTTGTCCTTTGGACCTGACAGTGCTTCTCAGAGTGTCAATGCCAATTTACTCATATTTGACTTTTCAAATCGCCCACACTGACATTTGATTTTGCAGGGCTGAGTGTTTGCCTTCTCAACAGAGATGGGCCTCCTATGAGGATCTGCCATGAAGGTGGGGATCTTCAGGGAAAGATATGTCACTATATGTCAGAGAGACAGGATCTAGAGAGTGACAGTCAAATTTGAATGAAGGCTGAAAGGGCACTTGCTGTAAAAGCCTCGTAACATTTCAGAACATACAAAAAAATCATATGACGTTTGAGGAAAAATAATAGAGGAATGTATCATTTCTCTAGACCTGCGGCTTCTCAAATGTTCATGTTTCTGTCCCAGAACCTTGAGGAGATGACACACTGTATGGTTCCATTTTTAAGGTGCATCAAGACCCTGCAGTAGGCTAGACAGACAGTGGGTGAGTGATTGCCCAGAGCAAGGGTCTGGGAGGCCAGGGGAGGAATATGTGTACAGGGGATCTATTCAGGAAGATGAAAATGTACTAAACTTAATGGTGGCCTTGGTGGCGTGGCTCCAAGAATATGTTAGAAATCATTGACTTGTATTTAAATATTCTATTTACTTTTATTTTGTGTGTATGTGTGTGTGATGGGGCATGGCACAGAGAATATGTGGAGGTGAGAGAGCAACCTTTGAGAGTTAGCTCTTGTCTTCCAGCACACAGACTCAGTGACTTGAACTCGGGCTGTCAGATTTGGTGACAAGTATCTCTTTCAGTAGGTGGACTGTGACTCAATACTGCTTTTTATGTAATCAAGTTCCTTCAAGGAAGTGGTTTCCTACAGTTTTTAGAGTTATCGAAGTGCCCCCCCAAACCCCTAAATCAAACCAAACCCCTTCCCAAGATGGTCTCCAGAAGACCCCATTAGTGAATCATAGAGATATTTTGACTGACCCCTCCCCACCCATTGTTGCCTGCTTGTTACAGGCTGGTGCATGCTGGTCCCTCACCAGAGTTCAGGTCATGGTTTGAATATGAATTGTTGCCTGCAGGCTAGAGCTTTTAAGGCATGGTCTCCAGCTGGGGGTGCCAGTCTGGGAAGGCTGTGGAAACTGGAGGACGTGTCTTTTTTTTTTAAATCAGGCCTCTGGTCCCTTGCTTGCTGTCTGCTTCCTGTGCACAGGGAGATGAAGACTCTCTGCCACGTGTTCTACCCAAGCAGCTATGGCGCTGAACTATTTGCAAATGGAGCCAGCACACAGCTTTCCTCCTTTTGAGATCTTTTTGATATGAAAACAGCTGCAGAGTATGCATCTTCTAAACCCAGACCAGCATCCAGTTCCACCACGACTTTGCTTGTGATGTTCACATCACTGTTACTCTTGAGCCTCAGTTTCCCTATCTATTAAACCAAGGACACCCTAATGATGGCTCCCATGCTTCTTTCTGACACTTCATAAATTGTGTCAGTCTCTACCATAGTGATCCTTATTCACAGGTGAACAAAAACGCTGTAAAATTCTCCCTGGTGGGCAGACACAAATTCAAATCCTGGTCTTTCCCCCTTTGGGACAGGTGACATTTTACAACAGAGCTAAAGAGTATAGACAGAAAAGGCAGTCATTAAAGGTGAAAAGAAACGAATAACCAAGGAAAGAATGTCCCTGTCAACTGCTCACTCTGGCTTCAGAGGATAATTTTTTGTTTTTTTTTCAAAGTAAGATCATGAGAAGTCGATTTATGCTCTTGGTGCCAATGTGGATGCTAAGTTTGAACTGTATTCATTTATCAGCTCGCAGAGAGCTGATTGATGGCCCAACCACCCTACTTTGTATTCTGACGGGCTTGGAACCGTTAACTGGCAACATGGGAAGAAATATCCCCCATCTCACTGCGGCTGACGGCTTATAAATGAGCATGACTTGATTTTCTGCTGCGGAAAATTAGTGTTTTGAAAGTCTCATTAGAAATTAGTCCTGAAAGCTGTTCCCAAACTCTGATGTTTGGCCCATCACTTTGTGTCTACTTTAGCCATTTAATTTCCTGACAAAACTGGCCAGGGTATCACAGCCTTTGCTTTAGAATAGTCTGGGACAGCTTCCTCATTAGCATTTAGTAACTCGATGGTCATCCAACCTGGATTCAGGACGCGTCCTCCTGTTTGTGCCCTGCCTGACTCGATAAATCAAAGGTGAGTGACACAGACCAGCGGCCAGTGTGCCAGAGGGACCAATATGCCACCTGCCCTGAACTTTAAGACCCTATGCTTGTCTGGGAGGGGGGCTGTGAGTACAAACAGTGAGTGGCTTGCTCTTGACTCTTCTCTCAAAAGCTAATGACAGCAGAACTATGACCCCTCCCCTGCTGTGCACACATGGTGGTAATTCCTGAAGTTACTTGCAGGACTCAGAGGTGCAGTCTCCAGGCCATGATAGTGCATTATGATTTTGTGGGTTTAAAGAAGGGGGCTGGAGGCTCTGAGGTGTTTTACATCCTTCACGGCTCCTTACTATGTAGCCCAGACTGGCTTTAAATCCCCAGTGACCCTTGTGTCTCTGCCTCCCAAGTGCTGAAACTACAGGCATGTGCCACGGCACCTGGCTCCTCATAGTTTTTGGTGAAGCTGGTCCATTCACTGGTATTTGGGATTTGCTGAAGAGTTCCCTTTGTTCTAAGCAGCTGGAAGCCCGTATCCAGGCTCCAAATGTATTACACTTAAGGGAGGGGCTATGCTCCAGTTTGAATGGGCACCGGCTCATGTGTGTTTGAACACTGTCACTGCTGATGGCACTGTTTGGGAAGGCTGCAGAAGCACTGAAAGGTGGGCCTCACTGGAGGAAGTAGATCTCCAGTGGATGCACCTGAGGTCTTAAAATTCTGTCTTGCTTCCTGTCCTGTCTCTGTTTCCTGGTTAGCTGAGGTGTGCACAAGCAGCTGGCACAAGTTGCCACCACCACAGAGCTGTGTCCAGGTCCCCAGGTCCCCACCTCCATGATGGTCTGTATCCCCTCAGACTGTGAGCCAGGATGAACCTTTTCTTACTGCAATTGCTTCTTGATCCCTGTGATAAACAGGGTGACTGATAGTGGGAAGGTCAGGAACTAGGAAAACAGCCCAGCCTCTCTCTCTGACCCCATCACAGAGATTCCCAATGTATTCTGGTTCCACTTCCTCTGTGTAAGCTTCCTCTGCATTCTCTCACCCACACACACTCCTATGGGACTCTGGTCTCTTCAATCCTCCCTGAGCTTTTAAACACTAGACGATGGGATCACCACAGTCTCTGAGTCAGCCCCATCAGGAGTCACGTGGTCTACAGATCAAAGTTCACAGCAGGGCACCCAGAGCTTTCAACAGTTCCATCCACATTCCCAGTAAGCAGCTCCTTTGAGTCTCTGTGCCTTTGCTGATGCTGTTCCCTCTGTCCAAATATCCCTTCCCTGCTTTACCTACTTCCAGGTATTTCCTAGACTCTGACAGATGTCATTGCCACACTGACTACTCTTTACCCAAGTCGCATTGTCATGGCTTAGACTTAAAGCATCTGTTTATGCATCTAGCTTGTCCTCCAGACTGGGTAACCCTGGTGACAGGGGTCTCATGTGTTTAGGAGATTGTGTGCAGACTAGAGGGATAGGCACACTTGTTGAGTGAGGTCAAAGAGAAGGGAACCCCAGGGGAGTGATGACCCTGGAGCAGGCCCAAAGGCTACCTCGAGGGGGCAGCTTCTGTCAGGTCAGTCTGGCATTCTCGTGGGGCCCACCCACCACTGACCTTGTCTTCTGAGGATGCTGACACTACTGAGGTTGGGGAGCAGAAGGGAAGGGTGGAAGGGTACAGGCATCCAGGGGAGAACATTTAGGGACCCTTGGGGAGACTATAGGGGGCATATTCCAATACAGTCACAGAGGAGAAACACCTTCCAGCTGGAGCCAGTTTGAACTTGTTCACTTTCATCCATGTATCCACCCACCCATGCATGCATCCATCCATGCACACATATGTCTGCATGCATTTATACATGCACATATGTATGACCTGCCTATCCACATTCTTTCAGCATGCATAACGTAGCTCTTATGCACTCCAAATCTATGGAAAAGAATTGGACTGGAACCTTTGAGCTCATGAGCCTTATATTCTGGAAGGGAGATCATGATGGAGTATGTATTAATGTGACAGCTTAGGAGAGCGACCTGTGCTTGGAAAGCTGACATATCTATGGAGGGGCCAGGAGGTGGTGATGGACCAGCGATAGGAAGGAGAAATTGGAGGGACATTTCTTTCTCTCTTCCTCCTCTATTTTTAAAAAATATATTTTAATTTTTTTATATACCCTCCACTGCTCTCCCTCCTTCACTTTCTCCTGCTACCCCTCCGTCTCCATCCCACCTCCTCCCCCATCCACTCCTCAATGAGGGTAAGGCCTTCCTTGAGTAGTCAACACAGGCTAACATACCAAGGTGAGGCAGGACCCCTCCCTTCTGAGTAAGGCATCCACCCTGGGGAGTGGGCTCCAAAAAGCAAGGATAATTCATGGTTCCATAGCCAGGGGGCCTACTAACAGCCTGATCAATGCAGCCATCACCCTCATTCAGAGGGCCTACTTCAGTCCCATGCAGGCTCTCCAGCTGTCAGTCCAGAGTCCGTGAGCTCCCATTAGCTTGGGTCAATGGTCCTTGTGATTTTCTCCAAGCTGCTCTTGACCCCCACCCCTCCTCGGCTCCTCTAGTTAACCCTCCCTCTCTTCAACTGGACTCCAGGAGTTTGCCCAGGTACTTGGCTGTGCCTTTCCCCCTTTTTGAGGCACTATCTGTGCTGGAAGTCACCACATAGCTGAGTGCAGTCTTGAACTGATCATCTTCCTGACTCATTGACTTAAGCACTTAAAGGCATGTGTCTCTAGATCCAGATGGTTGGGGGAAGGAGAGATTCTTTGGTGAGTGGTCAAGAAAGCCTCAAAGAGGAGAGCACAGCTGGGACATTAATGACAGAGAGATGATGCCATCGGGTCTGGGGAGGGAAAAGTATTCCAGGCAGAAGACATGACCATGATCTCTTTGGGGAGGGGACTCTTACTGAGAAGCAGCTTGGAGATGATTCAGAGGATCCACATGCAGAGCCTGAGGGTCACCAAGAAGGGATTAATCTTTCCAAGCAGTTGCTTCCACGGGTTTGGAACAAAGATACCAATACCTTCCTCAGAAGTGAATGCATTTGTATCATACATGCAGGCTGGTCCTTGGCATGGGGCAGGCTGTCCAATCCAACTCTTCACTTGGAGAAAGTCTCTGTGCCTTCAGCTGCTGCATCGTCGGACAGAAGATTGATCACCTGGTTCTGGTACCCCGATTCAAAATGACACTTCCATCTGATTTCGGTTCCTCTCCATATTTTAAGAAGGCTCAATGGACTCTGTTCATTATGAGTGTCACCCAGCTCTAGTTACTGTGAAACCAGAAGGTCACTGCTTAGCTCGGGGCTCAGAAATATGGCACCTGTCAGAAGTGTGATTTAGGAACCTGGCCTTCCTCAGCAGATCCCAGCAGGCTAAAATGGACTCAACGATTCAATTGGCTGCTGTAGAGTGAAAACCAGGAGCCATCTTAAGCTGCTGTATTCATAATGAGCTTCCCAGAGTAAACCTTTAAAACCACGTTTATATGTGTATGTGTGTGTGTGCATATGTGCTTGTGGGGGTCAGAGGTTCACTTGTAGGACTCTGTTCTTTGCCTCTACTATGTGGGTCCCAGGAATTGAACCTAGGTCCCCAGGCTGTCAACGGGTGCCTCTCTTTATCCAGTCATTTTGCTGGTCCCCAGGAAACTTATTCAGGAAGATGACATAGAAAGCCTGTTTGCCTCTATCCAGTCTCCAAATATCTCAGAACTGGAAGGAAGGGTCTGACCAGATGTTGGAGCTATTCATAAAACTCATTCTCTGCATAAGGGTGCAGGACAGCAGGACCTGACTCTGGCTTGCTCGGGCTGCACTGAAATATATCTCTTTGGTTTGTACACAAACCATCTATAGAAGGGGAGCAGCCACAGACTGGCAAATGGACATATTTGTCTCCCTTATAATACACAACATTTCTTCCCTACTCATGCAGGTAAAAATATCCTGATGGCTACTCCCTCCCTGAGCAGGGTAGCCTGACTTTCCCTGTAGTGGGTAGCACCAACCCAACTCTTGGCTACCACAGCCTCTCTCCAATCAGATGCCTGCACTGGGTCACTGTTGGGACCCAGTATGATATTGTCACCCAGCCCTCTCTCTCCTTGTCCTCCTGCTCTGATGTCCATTTGTCACTCCATGTAGCCACACAATAAACTTTTAAATTCTTTTGCTTTTGTCTCCGTGGCTCACGTGCTTGATCACTTGGTCCCCACTGGGTGGTTTTTTGGGAAGATTGTGAACCATGTGTGAGGTGGGGGTCTAGCTCAGGGAAGTGGTTTGTCTAGTTAAATGCTATCCCCTTGACTAGAATGCACCACTTTCTGGTCAGCACCATGACATAACAAGCAGCTGGCCCACACCAACAGAGTGTCCACCTTAATCTGCGTCCGTCTTCAGCAGGAAAGGTCAGTCACAGATCCAAGTCACTATGGGAAATCCATGGGAAGGATGCTGCTGCCGCTGCAGGAAGATGAGGGTCCAAGGACTAGAGGTAAAGAGCCACAGGCTCTGGGTTCAAATACTACCTCCTCATCAAAGCAAGTATAAGTTCCCCCAAATGAGAAGCAAATGCCCATTGTAGACTCTGGCTCTATTTGCCAGAGTGAGGTCAGAAAAGATAAAATGGAGGTTTTTGACCCCCCAAGAACAGCTGTCAGCAAGTCCAGTACCCAGACTCTAAATGAGAGTTGGGGGTTCCTGGGGCTGGAGAGATGGCTCAGCAGTTAAGATGCATGTTACTGTAGAGAACCTGAGTTTGATTCCCAATCACCACATTGGGTATCTCATAATGGCCTGTAACTCCAGAAGATCTGGTGTCCTCCTCTGGACTCTTGGGCACCTGCATTCATAAGCCCCCATATTATACACAAATTAGAATAAAATAAATCTTAAAAAAGAGTTAGAAACTGCTAACCTCTGATGTGAAAAGAAATTTCATAGCAGCTACCAGTACTGTCCAAGAAAAGTGGAGGAAGAGGCCTGTGATTATTACATAAATTTAATATTTATGCCAGCAAGGACTCAGGGCGATAAAGCTCCATTTCCTATCTTCCATGGGATGAGGCGGGGGTATTTATGAGCATAAGCAGGCATGGGTGAGCAAAGAAATATACCAAATGATAGCCATAAAATTTCCTCTCCAAGTGAGCAAATGCCTTAGTCCGTCTGAGCTGAAAAGCCCTTGCTCAGCAAATCGCAAGTACCTGAGATTACAAAGGAGGGGAAGACGCAGATGGGCAGAGGGAACATACTCCAGCTTTCCCTTTATCTCAAGAACATGAGCGATGTGGAAAAGACAGTGACACATGAGAGGTGAGGGCCTGTGCTCACTGAGGACACCAGAGGACAGTGTGCTCATTCTCCTTATTGTCTTTCCACACGACATTAGGGGGACTTCGGGTTTCTGTCTTCAATGAGCAAGTACTAAATGGAAACAGACCTGCATGTGCTCAGGGGTCAAACACCTTGTTGATTTAGCTTGTGTATCAACAACGCCGGGGATATTTTTGGACAGTCATTGGTGCTATGGGTTCTCACAGGTCGTGTTCTAAATGGCTTAAAAACCTTCTCTTCAGAGCGGGAGAGAAGACTCACTGGGTAAAGTGCTTTGTCAAAGGGTAGTATGAGGACTTGAGTTTAGATCCCCAGCACCCATATGAAGTCCCGGCAGCACGGCTCCCATCTGCAGCCCCAGAACCATCAGTCTTGCAGGATTGGTAAGCTCTGGGCTTAGCGGGAAAACCTGTTTCTAAAACTAGGGTTGTGAATAGTAAGGAAGGACACCAAAGGTTGACCTCTGCTCTGCACACTCAAATACATATGTGCCTGTGTGTGTACACATGCATGCATGCCAATAATGCATAAACACATACATATACTCCACCAATACCCACCCAACCCATAACCTGTTTCTTAGATTGACAGTTGAGAATATATAGTGATAGGCAAAAATTACAGCTTTAGCTAGAGGTGAAAAGTAGCACATAGAATGTTCTGTATAGGTGTGGAGCACTCAGGTTCCTCATCTCCACCCTTTCATGGAAACATTCGAGGCCACTGTTCCTTACTTTAGAAGTGTGCCTCCTGGCAATTTTATGTATCCAGGCTTTGCATGTTACTGCAAGGGCCAATTTCACTCCCATAAAGTATTTCTGCCAATCATACAAATCTATCTTTTAAGGAAAGTTTTTTTTTTTTATTTATAGTGTTTGAAACAAATCACTAAAACAATAAAATCTCTAGATACTTTCAAAAACCACAGACAGGGCCTAAGGTATCATTTCATGCCACACTTTGCTAACATCTGTCTTCCCTCCCTGGAGAGACATTTTAATTTTGGTCTAGATAGCCAGGTCTACTCTGCCATTTCCAGGGACCAGTTGGGCTTTTTCTTGTAACAGATCCACTGGACTGATGTAGCCCAGATACCAATGACTGGCATAAGTTTGGACTGTGATTGTCCCTGGATGAGAGAGAGAGAGAGAGAGAGAGAGAGAGAGAGAGAGAGAGAGAGAGAGAGAGAGAGAGAGAGAGAGAGAGAGAGAGACCCAGAATTCCACTGGAGCACTAGGAAAAAACTTCTCTGGCATGAAGAGCTATCTATAATCCTTTTGAAAGCCAAGTTCATGTCTGAGAATAATATTGATACCAGGCAAAGAAGTCTAGTCAAGGCTTGTTAAAATATTCCCAATGGTACAATAGGTGCATGAATGTCTTTGGAGTAACCAACTACTTTCTGATTGGATTTAAGACCAGCTCTGCAAGATGAAACCCATATATGGCACCATTATTGGGCCAATAACCTATGGCTAGATAGGTCATAGACCCTAGGAAATAACTTACTACTATTATTCTGCTAAATGGAGATAATGTTAAATTGACTCCTAATGGCTCTGCTCATAGATTACTGTACCTACCAACCCTTATCAGAGATGTTTCTATTTGTAGTGGAATACAGAGAGCCACGACCAGCCAAGGTGTAGAGAAAAGCAATGTGGAATGCCTATCTCTAGAGTGAGCATATATAGCACGGCCCTTGTCCTAAGGATCAATGATCATTGAAGGACAGGGATGGGAAGAGTGGAAGAGCCAGAGGCAGTGAATAACTCCAGGGAAACTGTCTCCTGGATACAGCAGGGCAGCACAGATGGACTTGTAACAGTTGTGACTGCATGTACAAGACACACAAGCTTAAACCCGAGCAAATCTCAGCATGGAGAGGGAATTGGGAATGAAGTCCTACCCTAGCCTAGTAGAGGAACTATTGGAAACTGTTGGCTGCAGGGAAAAGAAGGGTCAGTTTCCTCTAAGAGTGTAGCTCTGGTGAGTTAACTCTGCTCCAATGGGAGGCTATATATCTGTGAATATTTGTTAACACCAATTTGCCTTGACAGGATGAACAAAGGACACAAAGTTGTGTGGGAAGGGAAGCAGGAAAGGAGTGTAGTTTGGAAGGGCTGAGGGAAGGGTGAATATGATCCAAACACATTGTATACAATTCCCAAAGAATGAACAAAATACATTCTAAAAAAGGCCAGTCAATAAGGTGACAGAGATTCTGGACAGATTCTACCCTGATGGCACGCTGACATTATGAACAGGAACTCTGGCATTCCTGTTCTGACTGGCTGGTGCCTAGTGCCAGCTGTGTTGATCTGAGTATTTCTCAGGAGCACTGGACTCAAGATGGGTGTGGGACACTCATCTGTCCCCTAGGCTTCCTAGTTCTGGGAGCCATGTCACTTCTTTCCCCCTTTATAAGGCAGTGTGCCTTGGGAGCGGGAGTCATGACTGACAGATGAGAGTTGAAGCCACAAGGCTTTCTACCTACAGATTGGAAGTGACACCTTTAATTTTTAGTTTGTTAATATTTATTATATTCATTGCCTTTTCTAAAATCTTTTTCAGCTCTACATAAAATAATATACCGGGTTAGGGCTGGGGATGTGGCTCAGCTTTTAGAGTGCTTGTCTGGCACGCACAAAGCCCTGGATTCATCCCCAGCACTGGTACATGTGGTGGCTCATACCTGTCATCTCAGCCCTCAGGAGGTAAAGGCAGCAGGATCAGAAGTTCAAGACCATTCAGCCAAATGGTGAATTTGAGGCTAGCCTGGGCTACTTGGAAGAAGAAAGTACCATTTGTTAAGAAAGTCTGATAGCTGAGAAGGATTTAAGGACAAATTATTTTTCCTGAAGAGCAAATTCTGGAAAAAAATCTTATTTCTCACAAAGATGACAGGAGTGTGGGCAGGAAGAAGATGGTGGGGCTGATGGTGGCCAATCAAGTAAGGCTTTGGCAGAGACCCCAGCTGCAGTGCCACCTTGTCACATAGGGGAGGCCATCCACAGTGAATTATGCAGATATTTGGAAGCAATAACACTAGCTTCATCCTAATGTATCTGATGATGGCCAAGAAACCTGCTGTCATTTTCCATGCCTGTCTGTGAACAATCAGAACCCAGGTGATGTGTCAACCAATTAATAGACTGCACTGTCACAAAGTGGCACTGATTTAACTGCCTCTCCATCCATGAGTGTAGATGGGCCCTCAGCAGTAGCAACATCGTCACCCAGGACAACAATATCTCAGAGTTGTTTGAAGGAAAAACAAAGAAGTGTCCAGAAAATACCTGCCACTCAGTTGTGTGATTTTTTCTTTCTTTTTTTTTTGGGGGGGGGGGGAACAGGGTCTCATGTGGACCAGGTTGGCCTTGAACTCACTATGTAGCCAAGGATGATCTTGAACATCTGATCTCCAGCTTCCAAGTGCTAAGATGATAGGCATGTGACAGCAGGCCTGGTTTATGCCATGTTAGGAATCAAACCCAAGGCGTTGTATGGCTAGGGAAATGGTGTAACCACTGGGCTACATCCTCAGTTTCCTCAGCGACAGTTTAATAAAGCTTAATTGCTTCATGTTTTCCAACCAACTACCCTGATTTTTTACTTCTCTGTCTCTGGTTGCTTTCCCTCCCTCCCTCCCTCCCTCCCTCCCTCCCTCCCTTCCTCCCTCCCTCCCTCCCTCCCTCCCTTCCTATTCTTCCCCTTCCCTTCTTCCCCCTTTGTACTTTTATTTTTGGAGATGGTGCTGAGGATCAAACCCAGGGCTCTGTGTTTCCTAGGCAAACTAAACCCTGTCTTAACAACTTGATTTTTTGAAGTTTTATTTTCCAGGGAGCTTTTTATTATCAGGTGCAGTGGCCACAGTATGAAATTTCGCATGAAAGTGTAATAAGCAGAGTAAACCCAGAATCAAATAAAGTGTGGCTTCAGTCACTTATCAGCTTAGTGGGACATCCACAGTGCTCACCCAAACCTGTCACTCTGCCTTCTATGCTTCTGGTTATTATGGTCAGTTGAGAACTGCGAATATATGAAAAACTCCAGAAATAAATAAGACATATATTTAAAATTGTGTGCCATTTTGAGAAGCACTGTGAAATCTCATGCCACTGAGCTCTATCTTTCTGGGCCTAGGAGTCATGCAGAGTCTAGCACACTCATGCTCTCTGCCAGCTAGACACTGGGACACCAGCTGGCTTATCACATCCACTGTCATGGTGTCACAGTACATCTATTCAAGTAAGCCTTATTTCACCACAGTGGCTCCACAACACAACAGTATCAATGCTGATGGTAAATGTATGAGTATAATCCTTCTATTTTGTTACTAGCTATTATTATTATTTCTTACTGAACATAGCTTACAAACCATGTTTTCTCAGAGGCATGTGTGTCCAGGATGAACATTGCCTGTCTGTGGCAGTTTCTGGTGTCTTCTGGGGGCTTTAAAAAGTATTCCCTAGGATCAGGGGAAGGGTAGCCACTGTATCCGAGATAGCCTTAAATTTCATTTCTGTACTGTGCTCAAGATTCTGGACATACATTCTAGAAACCTAATCAACACACACAAAGATGGGTGCAGCCAAGGATGACCTTCACTTTCACAGAAAATTCATCTAAAAGAAGTGGTTCATCCAGCATGTTCTAGAAAGATGCAGTCGTTTTCAAATTAATTGTGTTGGTTAGTGTCGGTCAGCTGGGCACAAACTAGTCCACTTTGGAAGGAGGATCATCCATAGCAGAATTCCTTCCTTAATATTGACCTGTGGTCAAGCCTGTGGGGGCATTTTCTGGCTTAATGACTCATAAAGGAGGGTCCAGTTCACTGTGGGTGGTGTCAACCCTGGGCTGGTGGTCCTGGGTGCTATAAGAAAGCAGGCTGAGTAGGCAGGCCATGGGGAGCAAACCAGTGAGCAGTGTTTTCCCATGGTCTTTGCTCCAGTTCCTGCCTTGAGCTCCCATCCTGACTACCTTCCCTGATGGACTATAACCTGTAAGCAAAATAACAGACCCCACCAGTTACTTTTGGCCATGGTGTTTATGACAGCTAAGGAGAAACAACAAGGGTGTTGATGTTGACCTTCTAGAAGGTTCGACTGTTGGGAGAGCAGGCATGAATCACACGTTGGAAGACATCTCTGACATTGCATGGCAAGCAGTGTGACCTGAATGACATGAAGTGGCTATATTCCCAACATGGCCCTTTACTACTAAGTTAGTATAAAAGGATTTCAATTGAAATTCAGCATGGTTTTACCCTCCCTATTAATGGTGACCTCACGGAGTTCAATTTGAGGAGAAGTGAATACTGAAGGCTTTCAACAAATTTCCAACAGAACTTAGACTTGGTTCTGAGAATAGAAACCATTTACTAGCCAAGGATGGAGTGCTTAATTCCTGCAATGGTAAAGTTTGGGAAATGTTATTTCCCTGGCACTTTGGAGAGATGTTGGGGGACCGCATCTCAGAAGCTTCCCCAGTGAGACACCAGAGTGGCTGGTTCACAAGATGAAAGGGGTGTGTCTGGTATAATTCACACACCTGAGCACAGCAAAGCAAGCATTTTCTTGAATGCATTAAGCCATCCTTCCTAAGACAATGGGTTTGGGATGAACTTCTATCCTGGGGTGAAGGCAAGGACAAGCGCGTGATTTCTTGTACATTTTAGTCTAGATGAACACTGTTCCCTTTGTTATGCCCCCTTCGGCCTCAGCAACTCAGCCGGCTTAAAGCCATTTAAAATCCCATCTCAGATAAGACCCTAGAACACAGATCACTCCCTAACTTTCCTCCCCACAGTTTTATAACCAAATGGGAAATCACAGATTCAGAGGGAAGAACAGAATGCTTTTCAAATCCTTGGGACGTTTCTGAACCACGATCAAGGCTGGGGATGGTTGTGCTGTGAGATCTGGGTGAAGGGTCTTTATTGTTTTGGAGATGCCAAGGAAGGTCTTTATAGAATCCACAGGGGACTAAGCCTTTTTTTTTTTTTCATTCTGAGTTGTAAAAGATGTGATTTGTGTATGGCTGTCTGGACACATGGAGTTTTGGGTGATCTATTTTGTGCAGTTGAATGGATGTTATGACAGCTGTAAGGGGCATGTCTCAGTTAGCCTATTATGTACTTTGAGGCCTAGGGTCTGGGCCAGCATTTGGATTCTTAAAAACTGGAGAAAAAGACTAAAGTGCCCCTGAGTGGTCTACAGAAAAAAAAAGATGGTCCTTCTATAATTTCTTTCTTTCAAAAATGTGTGTGTGTGTGTGTGTGTGTGTGTGTGTGTGTGTGTGTAGTGTGATTGGGGTACCTTCCTTTGGTCTATCTATGTTACCTTCTGAGACAGGGGGTCCTACTTTCTACTTTTGTTTCTAGAGTTGTGACAAAACCCTGACAAAAAATCAACGTAGGAAGAAGGGGTTTTATTTCAGCTCACAATTATAGGTTACAATCTATGACTGCAGAGAAACCACAGTGGCAAGGAGCCCGAAACAGCTGGTCACATGACATCTACAGTGGGGAGAGGGTGACAATGCCTACTGGGCTTAGCTTGCTTTTTCTACTCTTATGCAGTTCAGGACTTCCTTACCCAAGCTGGAAATGGAGCCACTGATTTCAGACTGGGTCTTCCCATATCTGTGAAAACATCCAAGACAATCAATCCCTCACAGACATGCCCACAGGCCAACCTGATCTAGACAGCCTCATTTATACCTTCTTCTCAGGGGGCTCTAATGTTTGCAAAACTAACCAGCACAGAGGGTCCCTCACTGAACTTAAAGGTCACCTGTCTCCATCCTCCTCCACAGAGCCAGGGTTACAAGCACCTGCTGACATGCCTGGCTCTTACACGGGTGCTGGGGATCTGGATTCAATGCTTCATGCTTGCATAGCAAGTTCTTTCCCCACTGAATCAGAACCCCCTCAAGCCAATTTTTTCTTCTTATATGTTATATGTGCTCCATTAAAATCCAGACAATCCAAAAAAGTAAAGAAACAACTAGAAGTCATGAGAAAGGCACTCATTGCTAGGTATTCTTCTATTCAGAGTCTTTCCCATATATTACCTCCACATTTGGGGTGGGACCCTTCACAAGTGTGGATGCCCTTCCACTAGAGTTAATAACAGCAACCTCCACCAGCCTGAAGCTTCTCATGAAACCCAGTCCTCCACACTCCACATTACTCTGTCATCTGTCTGCTCTGTCATTTATTTATGCAGCCCCTTTGGCTGGACACAGAGTTTGTTTTCTAACTTTTTTGCCATAATAAATAAGCCTTCAGCACATGGCTGTGCACATAAATCTCTGCTTCCTGAGGACATAAGTGTTTGACACTGTTTCTGATTATTTCTTTGAGATGAATTTCTAAGAGCAGAATTACTGCTACGGAAGAAGAGAGCTGTTTGGAAAAAGTTGATGCATAATGCAAAATGTCTTTCAGAAAGTTTGTTCCAATTTGCATGTCTTGCCTGGGTTCTCAAGGGCTGCTTGACACAGAGCTTTCTAGTCAACAGTGTGTGCTGCAATTCAGAGCGATCCATGACCCAGAGATGAAAGCTGTTCTTAGCCCTGTCCTGGGACTCTAGGACGTGGAGGCTCTGGGTTTGCAGAGGTGTGGTTCTTCTCCTCTCACCCCTCCCCTGCACCCTTCAGTAACTCAGTCATGGGCTCTTTCCAGGCAGTACTGTGTAAGCTGCAGCTTTCGGTTTCAAGAAATAGCTGGGTTTTTCTAGGTGCCTCTGTCTCCTTAAAGCTTTTCACCATCTGCGTTTGGAAACCCCTTCTTCCTAGTCTACTGGGTCAGCTTGTAGACTCACTTTTGGGATGAAGCTCAGGATGAAGGTTGGAAGGGAATAAGCACTAGATGAGAGACCCCAAGTCCATGGCTATGGCCCTCAAGTGTCTTCTGACCTGTCAGGGGGAGGAAATTCACAGGCAGAGACAACTCAATTTTCCTTCTAGTCATTCAAGCCAGCCCATCTCAGCTTCCCCTTGAATTGAGGCTGGGGTGAGGGCATGTGGGTAGAAGTGAGAATGTCCCTCTTGTGACTGGCCACACTTCCCACAAAACTACTCTTGGCTCTTTCTTCCCCTTCCACAGTAACAGTAACCCTGAGCCACACATCTATGACAAAGCCTTGTGACACAGCCTCACCACACAGCCCTACAACACATAAGGAACATGGGTCTCTGAATGGTGCTATGGAGCAAAACTGCCCTTTCCCTTCATGGTACTGGTCTGCTATGCATGGGGAGCAATACATTTCTGTTAGGGCTGCACAGAATCCATATTACTCATGATCAATTAGGACAGGGTGTGTGTGTGTGTGTGTGTGTGTGTGTGTGTGTGTGTGTGTGTGTGTGTGTGTGTGTGTGTGTGATGAAGCCTTGTGAAGCAGGTTCTAAGGAGAGGCAGCCTAGGCCTCTGTGAGGCTACAGTGGGCTTTTAAGACAAGCTGTCTGGGGTGATCTGCCAAATATTACAATAACTGAGACCAAGGCCTGGGCTCTTATTAAATTTCAGAGACCGTGCTATGAGCTTTGCTAGATTAGCCCTGTTTAATTCTCTCCACATCCCCAGGAGTTATCTATCCCCCTTTTACATCTGGAGAGGATGAGGTATGGAGGGATTAAGTAAGTTCCCGAATTGCCACAACCTCAGTGAAGGAGATGCTGTTGGAGGCGGCTTGCTCACATGTGATGGAGCCAACAAGAGTGACTCCACTTGAGGGATTACTGTGAGAGGGTAGGGGGAGAGCAGATCAAGGAACTGTGGGGAGAAGGGAAAGGAAGGCATGCCTACCCGGCTCAGAAATGCACTTTACAGAGGGCTCTGGCCATTGTTCTGAAAGTCACAGCCGGGCTCTGGCCGTGGTGCTGAAAACACAGGCTGCAAAGTTGTGTGCACTCACAGAGGTGCTAAAAGCACACGTGGCCAAGGTGGGTCGGCCAGGGTAAGGCAGAAGCAAAGAGAAAGAGAAGAGCCCGACATAGCAGGAGCTACAAGATGCTGGCGAATTCACACAGGAACTTCTGGACATTCTAGTTTTGGTTCATGCACAATTGCTCTCAACTGTCGCCAGGACAAGTAGGCTGTCACTGTGAGTAGGATGGCTTTGGTGAGATGTGGTGTCTGTGACTGGCATATAGGATGCATTTCATGGATAATCAGGGGTCAAAGGAACTGATGAGGGGGTTGTGCTGTCATTTAGACAAGAAGTGGACTAGGGCTTGGGATGCAGGTCAATTGGTAGAACATTTACTGAGCATGCACGAAGAAGGCCCTGAATTTCTCAGGGCACAAAAATAAGATAAAAGAATTATGTTTTTAGGAAAGAAGGGGTCTTAAAAATTATTCAGTTGGTAAAGTGCTTGCCTTGCAAGCAGAGGACCTGAGTTTGATCCCCATGTAAAAGGCTAGGTGTAGTGGTGAGTGCTTGTAATCAGTGCTGTAAAGGCAGAGAGAAGAAGATCCCTGGGGCTCTCTGGCCAGCTGTCTTAGCCCAATTAGAGAGACTCAGGCTCCAATGAAAGAGGCTTGCTCCTGAAGAATGACACCTGAGGTTGACTTCTGTTTTCCACACCCATGTGCATATGCATAGAATTACATGAGCATTCAAGCACACAGGGGCAAGCACACAGAACCCCATTCTCAACACTCAAAGAGAAGGGAATGTGAACAAGAGATGTTGCATCCATCACTGGCCTCCTAGAGCAGCTACCTCCATGGCTCTCTAGCTGTCCTTGCTTTTCTTCTTCTAAAACATCCGGACAGAGAGTCCCCATCTTTGCAGGGACTGAGGCTTTACATTCTGGCTCAGCAGCTACAGTCACCACAGAATTAAGTAGTGACAATGTGAGTTATTATCCAGTCTGACTTCAGCTGGGTCTGTAACCTGCAGCCCAGATACCTCACTGTTGGCCTGCTCACACAACTGTCTCAATGGTAACATGAAAAATGTACCTTGCAATCCCCTAACTTGGAGCCATACATCCTTAGAGTCATGATTCTACACTTTGGGGAGGGGAGATAGTGTTGTTTTGTTGAGAAGGGGGAAAAGGTGTAATTACATTTCCCTTAAATGTTGCATTCTTTCTTGTTAATAAAAAATAAACACACAACCCGAGCTCCTCAGGAAGCTGCTAAAAGTTCCCACGGTCTTTTTAATTGCATGGAATGGAGAAACAACACCTTCTTCCTCTCCACACCTCTGGAATTAACAAGACAAAATACAATGGTGGCCATACCTAGGAGGTAGGATTAAAGGTGAGTTTTAATTTCCTTCTCTGCTGTGCTCTGTTAGTTTTTGTACAATGAGCATGTATTAAAAACATCCAAGAGACTAAAAAGGAGTGAGGCTATAGGATTCTAAAAACTTACAAACAAATAAAACACGAGCATGCTTTCCTAACTCTGACTCTCGCTGCATTCCCAGAATCAGCCCCTTTAGCTGGCAGGGTGCCGGTCCTCAAAGACTCTTCTTCAGGAATCTTCCAGTTTCTAAAGAACATCTGTCAAACTTGTAGCCATCATTTTAGATGTTCACCCATTTCTTTTCTGACTGTTTCCTGGGAGGAAGGGTCTGCATGTCTAATTCTCACTATATCCTCAACACCAGTGCCTAGTACTTGTGTTTATTAAACAGTTGAATGGTTGACTAAATGGTAAGAGGATATGTGCAGCTTACAGAGCTGCTGGATTAAAGCATTTCCTTTTATGTATATAGGTGTCTTGCCTGCATGTATGTCTATGTATCTCACAGTGGAGACCAGAAGAGTGTATCAGATACACTGGAGCTGGAGTTAACAGTGGGCTCTGAACTGCCTTGTGGATGGTGGGAACAAAATTCAGGTCTTCTGTAAGAGCAGCCAGTGTTCTTAACCACTTAACCACCTCTATGAGACCCCAACACTGAGCATGTCTTCCTCTCAATGGTACCCTGGGAGGATTTGCAAAGCTGAGGGTACCTGGTCAGGGACACCAAGAGAGGATAGAAAGAGGAAGTCTCTTATCCCTTCAAGTCTGAGGGGAGATATAGAATAAAGAAGGGTGCCAAGTAATAATTAAACACTGAGTTTAATTAGAGTTTACTTGTGCTGTTTATTAAAGTCAGAGCTGGATGGAAATCCCTTTAATGCTTTGTGAGGGCTCATTATTATCTTCTGGGTGGGATTTGGTTCATCTAATGCCTGGGTAAAAATTCTTTGAAAACCACTCATTTGCAAGTCACTCATTAATTAAATTAAATTTTACTGAGCCTATATGCTCCCCAGGTGTCATTCATAATTAGCCTAGTACCAAGGGATTATAGCCTAGGGAGGGAAGACAGGCAGAGAAGACACAAGCAAGCATTCATGGGCAATTTTTGTTCATAACTATAGTCATGTCCTATGAGGTCACCAAGGAAACAAAATCAGGCAATGATGAATCCATGCTTTTGGGGGAAAATAAAGTGCTAGGTTCCCCCAAGCCTACAGATCAAAACATGATCTTCAGTTGTGAGCCCTCATTTACACAGACTGCTGACTCACTAACCTTGAACCTATGGCCCATGGAACCACAACCCAGGTCTGAACAAAGCCTGTGTAGCATGTGCATTTCCTCTGGAAGGCTCACCATGGTTTCAGTGATTGGGGACAATGCTGTGTGTGTGTGCATTTAATAGGAAAAATCACCAACAGAAGATAAAAAGATGTGAGCTGTGGTCTCATGTCCTCACCAGACTGGCTCCTCTGCTCCCCCATTACCCCAAGATTCAGAATAAGCCCAGAAAAAAGGAAATGAATAGACTTGGGGGGAGAGGTGGCACAGACCCTTCAAGTGGTGATTCTCAGCCAGGATGATGAGACCAAGATCCCTTTAAGAGATGGCAGTACTTTAAAAGCCAGAACAATCTTTGGGGGGGTACAGATGCTTTTGAATGACATTTGTTTTTGCAAAATAAATAAATAAAAATCTCTCTGCTTCAAAGCTTTCTGACCCAAACAGACCTGGAAGTCAATTTCTTCTCTTCAAACTGCCTGACCATGCCTATTAGTACAGCACTCATCATGGGCTACAGAACAAGGTGGCCACGCCCACCTCACACAGATATGCATTGCACTGATGAGATGATAGCAGCTGGATTTTTAGAAATGACACTTAAGCTGCTCTTTTAAATACCTTTTCTATTTCATATGCTATACTTTTGATCCATGGCTCCCACTTTCTCTCTCACCATTTAAAACATTTTGTGGTATATTTCTCTTTCAACCAGACTTCTTTATTTTACTTCAAGCCTTGGAGCTGATTTGCACAGATGAAGGGGTCTCTATTCACCTGCTATGGCCTCCAAAAGCCTGTACTCAATGGCTTAGTTTCCCAGCCCTGACACCCATGGGAGGTGATAGGACCTCTGAGAAGCAGAGTCCAGCGGAAAGTCTTCAGGTCACTGAGGGGGACTGGAAAACAATGGTTCCTTCTTCCAGAAGCTGGGCAGTTTCTCTGTCATGCACCTCCAAAGCAACAGAATCACATAATCCTAGATATAAACTTCCAAAACTGTATGTCAAAATTTACTCCTTTCCTTTATAAGCTGATTTAGCTCAGGTCTTTGTGGCTATGTCAAAAAGCTGACTGTCACAGAGTGGGTGACCACTTGAATCTCACCTCCTTGGCTGACAGTTCTGAATGGCACAGGACATCTTCCTTCATCCTATACCTCAGATGAACTCATTTCTAATCTTGTTCTTGGATCTACAGAGTCATGGAACCTTTCACATAATGCTCATCATAGTGGTCCCAGCATTGCTGTGCAGGGCCAGTATACACAGCTAGACACAGAAGGAAGCCCAGAAACAGCTATTCAAAACTTCTCTGCTTTGCTTATTGTGAAGGTTGCAGTAATTTTGATTTTGAAATAATTTCTTTAAAAAATTATTTCATGTGTGTATTGTGTGCCTCAGTGTAGGTGTGTGCACCACGTGCCTACAGTGCCCAGGGAAGCTGGAAGAGGGCACCGAATCCCCCTGGATGTAACATAAAGGCTATCAGCAGAGGAAAAGGAAGCAAACATTGAGGATGTGTGTTTTCTAATGTTTTAAAATTGCATTTAATGTGTGTGTTTGTGTGTTCATGTCATTGTGAATGTGTGGAGGATAGAGGGCAACTTTCAGGAGTCAGTTCTTTCTTTCCACTATGTGGGTCTTGATGATGGAACTTTGTGGTCAAGCTTGGTGGCTGGTGCTTTTTCTGCTCAACCATCTTGCTATCCCCGGAATGGACATTGTATGTAAATTAGAAATACTTCTTGCTTAGTATGAAATGTGATCCTGTCCTCCCAAACAAGGGGTAGGGATGTAGTTCAATGTTAGGGCACTTGGATAGCTTGTATGAGGCCCAGTGTTAGACCTCCAGCACTCCCAGACTGAGAGTGTAGCTTGTAGCTGAATGGCAGACTGTGTCTGGTAAGTGTAAGGAGATGGTGCAGGCTTCAGGTTTCAGGTTTCAGGTTTCAGATCCCCACCTCAGTGATGGCAGTGAATATTCTTAACTACTGTTTTCGTTGCTTATGTCCCCAAAGTGCTGTGGGTATTCATTACATGTTTTTGGAATGAGTGAATGAATGAGTGAGTGAATGTATTAATGAATAAATAAATAAGTTAAGAGATTGGCCCAAATGCTGAGGACCTCTCTGCCATGTAGGGATCAGCAGTAACCCCAAATGGTAACATGAGGTCTGATTTTCAGTGTGATTCCTGGCCACACTGTTAGAAGCCACAGGGGAGCCCCAGATTAGCACAGTGTTAGGAACTCAGTTTGTAGTCTTATTACTTCAAGTCACAAGTCCCAGAGGAGGCAGGGGGACCAGCTGGATACCAAGGCTGAGTCATTCCTGCATTAGCTCTCTGACCTGTTGTCCACTGCATGCTGACGCTATGCTGAGCCTCTGGTGAGACCCTGAGATGAACTCAGTGCTGGCTGGTGCTGCTGTCAAGTGCTCTTGTGCCAAAGGGTGCCCCCCCCCCAATGTTATACGGCCAGTGATCCATTTAGAATGTCTTACAAACCATTAAAAGCTAAACATAACCAGGCCTGGTAAGCATACCTGTAATCCCAGCATTTGGAAGAAAGAGGCAGAAGGTCAGGAATTCAAGGCCTTCCTCATACACATAAAGTGTGAGGCAAGCCTGGGCTACATACCATTCAGCCTTAAAAAACACCTCCTAGAACATACAATACCCAAAGCTAAGAAGATTGAATTACTTAGAAAATAAATATTGGGCAAGAAGCGATATTAACATTTGTCAATATTTTTCCACATTAGTTTGGAGAATTAATTTCTGAGGCTGCCAAGAAGACAAATGATAATTATATTCAAATACAGCCAACTTGAAACCCTGTTCTCAAAAATGAGCATCTGCCCCATGGTAAATGCATAACAACACATATAGACAGATGTTACAAAGCTTAGTTGAAAAATAACCTTCTGACTGTTTACCCAGAGCGTTTGGATGACCAGATCCAGTGCCTGTCCCCCAAAGAAGCCATGGACATCTTATCTCTGGATTATGAAAAAACCCAGGCTTCTAGTCTTAGTAACTGGAGAATCAGACCTTTAAAGATCCACTTGTGTAATTTATTAGACTTTCTATCCCACAGCCATTTTCATAACGGAAAAATCTGACCATTCAAAATGAGGGCTGGCTCTAGTAATACATTTCCATAAATAATTAAGAATTTTACAGCAATGCAGTTATAAAATGTATCACTGCCATAAACCCCCAACTGAAGAACATCACTTTAATTAAAAATTACAAAGGACTCCTATAAACAACTCATTTATATTTCAAGCACTGTGTTGGTTGGCTGCAGAAAGAAATATGTGAACTCATTAAAAAAGAGCAACAAAACAGCCTCCCCCCAAATCTTATTATTGAGGTCAGTAACCACATGTAATTAGAATGAAGTGTTAATAGGTCGTAGTAGATGGAGGGACGTGTCCTAATTTCCCCGGGTAGAAAGCATAGAAGCTGGCCTTTCACATTTGGTTAAAATTTAGAAGGGGGGCGGCACCTCAAATTAAACTCTTAAATCTGAGTTTGAAACCTGGTCAGGGCATTTGTGGCTCTCTTTCTCCCACTGAACATTTATTGCTTGTGTATTTTGGACACCTGTGTGTCTTAGAATCCCAGGGGTGACAGGATTCTATTTTTAAGCCAATTGGATTTTTTTCTTCTTACTTTCTTTGCCTTCTGCTTCCAAAGGCCTTAGCAATTACAGAATACTCACAGTTAGCCAATGACAATTTTGCCCAATTTACTAAGCCCCTGTTTTTGGAGAGCATGTGTGTGTGGTTTTCTTTAGAAAGGCTCCAAATAGTAGATTAAACAGGGCACTGAAGAGAAGGCTTTGTGAGTCCAGGAATTGGCTGTTTAAACAAACCTCTGGGTGCTAAATTCTCATTGTTCTGTTGCATTCTTTACCACTTTGAATGCATGAGTGCCATCCAGCTGCAAGGGCCCAAGTTCAGGGCACAAGGGGAGGGGGCAACACAAGAAAAAGACAGGGCCCCTTCAAAAAGAGGAAAAACCCAGAACAGAGCAGTCATTGTAAAAGGGTAAGCATCTAATCTGGATAGGATTCAGAGGTCGAGCTCTATGACTAGGTTTGGATCAAGGTGTCTGAAGAAAGGCTAACAGGTAGAAAGGGCTCTCTATGCAGCCTTCAAGGGCCTGTTTGTCCTGCTGTGGTGCCCCCCCCGGAGGGGGGTTGGTTACCCTGCCTTGCACCAGATTAAAAGAAGGCCATTGGAAACACTTCCATAGATGGTAGGTGCCAGCTAGTGTGTGAAGATGAAAATAGGTTGTAGCCAAGAACACTGGTCTGTCTGATATGCTGAAGAGCAGAAGGCAGGATTATGAGTTCGAGGCCAGCCTAGGCTACAGTTTTTTGGGTTATCAAGGTGAGCCAGTGGTGATGGCATTTGCTGCTGAACTGTTCTATCTTTGCTCCCCAGAACCCGCACAGCTGAAGGAGAGACTCAATACAGGCAAACTGTCCTCCTCATGTGCACCGTTGTACACCTGCAGTCCAGCTGCATGCACGCAATAACACAATGTCCAAAATTAGAACAAGCTAGTCACATCTATTTATGCATTTAAATACCGGCACCCAGACACCCCAACCCAGCCACCATCATCTACTAGAGATTTTCAAGTTTCCTAAACTGTGGCCCTTCATGTTGTGGGGACCCCCAACCATAGCATTGTTATGCTGCTACTTCATAACTGTAATTTTGCTACTGCTATGAATCATAATGTGAGTATTTTTGGAGACAGAAGTCTGATGAAGGGGTTGCAACTCACAGCTTGAGAATTGCTAGATAAGATAAGCTTCTCTCCTATACCTGTCAATGGGCTCTTGGCATATGTCAGGACCAGGTCTGACCTGTGTGCAGACTTTTGAGGCCTTCAGAAGCTTTTCATCCCATGGAGTCTTCACCTCAATTCATGAGAAGTGCACCTCATTGTATCTATATTGCAAGTGAGTTTTTTTTTTTTTCATACAAAAATTTTAAAATGACTTCAACGTTTTTTTCCCTTGGCAATTATTTGACAAGGCAAACGTTTCACTGCCAGTCACCTGCCATGTCCCCAGTATCTGTTCGGGTATTCTTGCGAGGTGAGATGCATACCCATATCATTTGGTTCACAGGAGCTGCCCTGAGATAGGAGCACTGGCCATTTAATTTCAGGTGTTTGGTTTTATTATTTCTCTTTCTCTTCCCAGAACTGGCACACATCATCAATATTTGTTTTTCTTATGACCACATACTTCTGAGTGGTTCAAGCATGTACCAACCCTCACAAGTGAATGTGCAGCAGTTAGTTCTGTGCCAGGGTTGCAGCAGGTTCTAAATACACACCACTGACTTGATGAGTCAATGGATTATAACTACAATCCTGCTCACACAGCTCAGGCTTGCCTTCAACTTGTTATGTAGCTGATAAAGACCATGAACTTCTGATCTTCCTGCATCTATCTCCCCACTGCTTAGATGACAACACACCCACTTCATGGCATTCTGGGAATGAAACCCAGGGCATTGAAACACAAACTCATGATAAGCAAGAGATCTATATACTGAGTGTGTCTCTGGCTTTCCTTGTATTTTCTCTTATTTTGTTAAGTAAAAATATGGCCTGTAACATTATTGGATTATATGTTTTTGTGCCTTAGTGAGCTAAATTCAGATATCTTGAGATAAAATAATAGCTCCCAGAGTAAATCTCCTCCTCCCTTAAAGTATTGTTCCCTACAGAATCATTTGAGCTATCACATAATGAGAATGCCTGCAAAGTCATTGTCTGCCTGAGAACTCTGTGCAGCCCAGTGAGCAGTAAGAAAGCTTCCCAGCCTGTTCCCTCCACTCAGGCTTGCACACCCCTGTACAAACAACCTCCCTGGAAGGCACTTTTTATTGTGCTGGATCAAATGCCCCATTTCTAAGTAGCCTTTCCTCCCCAGGGCAGTAGGCCCACTTGCCAGTGATGTTTCGTGAGCACCAGAAAAGGAGGGGATGGAGGGGAAGGCAGAGCCAGAGAGGGAAGTAGGAGGAAAGGGAAGGACAGGAAGGGGAAAGGAGGGGGCAATGGGAGAAATGATTCAGCCAGTTAAGCTGAGAAAGGGATACTTGACAGGCGATTCTGATTCTCAGTGGGGAAAGGGACCAGCCTAGCATCTCTCATCCAAGCCAGCATCCCTCTGCCAGTTCAGCATCACCCAGCCAGTTCAGCATCCCTTAGCCTGCCCAGCATCCCTCAGATATGCCTGTGAGCAGATGTTGACCCTCTTAGGTGACCAACCACAGAGAATTAGGGCAGCTGTGCTGTTTGAGGTTTCTGTGGTTTCCAACCATAGGCCCATCTGTGCCTCCTGGAACCCAGCACTTACTCCAGCCCTTACTCTTGAGAAGGGCCTCAGACCTCTCTAAGTTGTACCAGTTCAAGCCTTTGCATGGGATGCTAGAGTCTACTGTGGCACTGCACACTAAAGCCAGATGACCCACACGTTCTTCCCTTTGCTCCTCAGGGTCACATGTTCCAAATGGTTCTGTGAGTCCCTCCTGGGACTGTCTTCACTGCCTCTGGGGAGGGTGTGGTTCTTTTGCAGGCAGATAGAGGACTGGTCCAGGGCTGACTTCATTGCCTTGGAGACATACAAACCTGACAGAGGATGGAGCCAGTCAGGGAGAGCAGCACTGGTGTGGTGTGGTGTGGTGTGGTGTGGTGTGGTGTGGTGTGGTGTGGTGTGGTGTGGTGTGGTGTGGTGTGGTGTGTGTGTGTGTGTGTGTGTGTGTGTGTGTGTGTGTGTGTGCGCGCGCGCGCGCGCGGGGAATCTCATCTTAGTACCCCAATACCATGCCACTGGGCACCAGCTTCTCACATTTCAATCAGCTGGGCAAATCAGTGTATTAGTACAGAGAAGTCTGAGCTGGGTTCAGACACTGGTGACCTATGGTCACAGAGTGGTAGTCAGTCCTACTGGTGTCACACGTCCCGCATTTCCCAGTCTCCAGCATAACAGTCTTTAGCAGTCCCCTATTCCCGCCCCCTAGTGGGTGCTCTTAACATTGCATTAGGGCACAATGGGAAACCCATCCTCTCTTGTTCCACAGCCGAATCATGCTGTCCAGGTTCTGATGCTGGCTTTGGCGTCCTTAGATGTCAGCCATCATCAACCAGCTTTCTCTCTGCAGCTCATCTTACCCATTATTCCCTGTGAAAGAAGGGGTTTCCTTTCTCCTCTCTCAGGGCTCTTAACTGCCTTCCTGGCCCACCATGACAGGTAGTCACATCTCAGTTGCCCCTACAGCTAGGAGTCATCAGGGACTTGATAGGAGTGTGAACTGGAGTGACTTGGGGGAGGGATGATGGCTGAAGATGCTTTGACAGGCCAGGCTGCCAGCTCCTGCCACTTGGAACCTTAGGGATGCCCTGGAGCCTGCGCAGCCCCTAGATGCTTTTCCTCCTGCTCCTCCATCCTATAAACACCCAGACTCTCTCAGCAAATGAACCCTTTGCTTACCTCAGCCAGCACTGGGTTCAGTGAGAGAATCCAGAGATGGACCCCCTTTCCTACTGTCTGCCCTCTGTGGCTTTTGTCCCAGGAACCCCCACTGATCACTCTCCATCCCATTAACCTTTGTTCCCCAGCAGCACCAGGGCTGAGACAGCAAGGCAGAGCCCAGGCTCAGCGATTCTAACTCCAACTAGAGATCATTTTACTCCCTACAGGAATCACCTGCCTCTGCCTCCTGTTGTAGAACAGAAAACGATGGCTAAGTCCTTAAGGAGTGCTCTCTAGGATGGCGAAATTGCCTTTTCCTTTGCTGGATCCCAGCAGGGGGCGGGGTTAGGAGAAGACAGGAAGAAAGGTGGTTTTACAGCATCCTCTAGTTCATCTGGCAATTCAGAAAGTCTCTAGTGCAAACTTCGGGGAAAGGAACCCCCTCTGCTTCTTCCTGCCAGCTCGTTATACGGCAGACAAGGTCAGGGGCTTGTCTCAAAGTTTTTCAAATTAAGGAAAAAAAAAGGCCCATTTATTACAAGTGTGTCTAAGTCTTGATCATTTGTGCCCTTTACAAGCAGGAAACGGTGTTTCTGAAGGAGAGATTTGCAAACTATATTTGGGCCTGTGCTGTAATTTGCTCATCGTGTGACAATGTTCCAGAGATGGCATCTTCTAGCTACTGGCACTTGATGTTAGCCATTTAATAAAATCTCATTATGAAAAGACCTTCTCTGAATCATGGAGCATAGCTTAAGAGATAAGCAGAAGTAGGAAGATGTGAGCTGCATCTGACCGGAAGCCTCCTCCCTGAGGACCACTAACTTTCATAGTACCAGAAGGCAAGTAGATCAAGGGAGGAAGCAACCAACAGTCCTATCCGGCTGTCTTGTCTATGAACCACAGCAACGACCAGCATGGTAAAATACCCCTAATGGTGCAACAGTGGCACTTCTGTGGCCGTAACTGACAGCTATCTGATTGTACTTAAGGCCCACTCAACGAGAGGGAAATCATCCCTGGTACTAGAAACTCAACCAGCTCCTTGCGACAGCGAGGTCATGGATCTTAGAAGACTTATTACTACGATGTTACTAGACCAACCTGACTCCTAACTGCATTCTAAAATCTGCCCTTCTACCCACAGATAAGTGTAGCAGGCTCTCCTCATCAAAGAAGCTTCTCTCTGCCGTAGACAGAGACCTTCATAGAAAGCCCCAAATGACCAAAATACAGAGAACAACCTACCACGGGGTAGCCAGCCCCGAGGGATACATCTACAACACAAATCCTTCACCTCAGGCTCAAGGGTCATTATGAAAGAGTGGGTGAAAGATTTCAATAGCCAGAAGAATGGGAAGTCTGTCCTGAGAGTGTCTCCTAGAAACATCAGGGAAGCCACACTCCTGACCCCTCAACAATATGGCAGCCTAAACAATACCTGAACAATGACATCACCAATAGACATGTTTATATGATAGGGAAAAATCCCAAGAGACCTCATCCTCAGATGAAGAGCTATAAGCTGTCAAGGAATATTCTGAGAGAGGAAGAGGCAGCATTTCCCAGGGAGGGCCCCTAATTGGTTATCCAATCACAAGTGGTCAGCCCTGAAATTATACACCTACAAGCAACTCTAAACGGACCAAGCACGTTGTGCTTATATACTTATGCATATTTAGGTGAGACAATAGCAACTCAGCTACACTAGCTAGCCAGAAGCTGCAGGAATCTTCCTGTCTCTGCCTCCTGAGCGCTGAGATTGCAGCCGTGCACTGCCACACCTTCTCTATGGGTACCAGGAACACAGACTCAGCTTTCCAGGCTTGGGTGGCAAGCGTCTTTACTTACTGAACTATCTTCCCATAACAATTTACAATACTTCCATCTGCAGATGGAACCAACCTTTCTTATAAAGACAGAGCATCACTTTCTGAGATGCAGAAGCCCACACAGCCTGGCTCTTCTTTATAACATTCCATAATAGGTCACTTGGGAGCAGAGCTCTGCAGCTGGTCCTTTTTCTCAGCTGCAGTCAGGGATAAGGACATTGTCCTCTTATCATGAGCCCAAGGCTCCATCAGGCACAAATTTATTTTCCCTCCAACACATTCAGATGGACAGTATATTTAACTTAACAGCATTTTGCAACAGGCAACCAGCGGCCAACATAACCATAGTTTGGGCAACCAAAGAGAAGGTGTTTTCCTGCTTGCCTCCTTGTGGGTCCTGAGCTGTTTACCTACCTAATGGTTTGATGTTGCAGGGAGTCGGGGTCTGTGGCATTCACTGTCAGCAGCACACTTCCCACAGAGATATTCTCCCATTTGGTCACCATCATGGGGTCTGGGTAGAAGACTGGACCCTCGTTGACATCCAGGACTGTAATGTGGACAGTCGCAGTAGAGCTGGGGCCATAGGAGACATCTGGTACCAGTGGGTCTTCATTTTCCACTTTGATCAACAGGGTGTGAAAGGCAGAGATCTCATAGTCCAGGGGCTGGGGAACAGACAGAAGGGTATCAGAAAGGCACACTCCATGAAGGGTGTTTGCACACAGTCCTTCTGACATTGCATGAACAGCAGTGAACACTTGGGGACACTTCTGGGCTGTGTAATGTAGGTCTTGTGCCATTCCAGGGGTCCTCTTTCAGGAAAAGAATGTGGGATCTGGGAACGTTCTGTGAGCTTGGCTGTCTATGATACTCCTAGAGTCTTTGGTTGCAGGGACTGTTCTGATAGAACACAAGAATAAGAGCTAGGTCCAAGACACATGGGGTGAGGTGTGGGGCCTTCACTATGGACAAGTGCTCCAATCTTCATCCTGGTTTGAGAGCTTTGCAGCTCTTTACTGGACAGAAGGCCATGCCCAGGTCAGTCCCACACACAAATGCTGTCTTGTCCCAGTGTCAGTGGGCAGTCCTGGTGAAGATCTTTCCAGGGGATTTTGCAAAGAGGCCAGCAGGCCATGTGCCCCTGGCTACATCAGAAAGCACAAAGGAAACCCCTCTATAAAAAGAGTTAAGGTGGTGCTCCTGCCCATTAAATGCCACCTTCTTTCTAGACCACAGAAACCACAGTGGGTGCATTGAGAGGATCATATCTGAGAGGGACTCCTGCATCCTCCTAGACACATAGAAAGATGATTAGGTAGGACAGGGATAAGCTTCCCAACATGGTCCCTGCATAAGCAATAGCAGACTCCTCAGAGCCAGGTACAGTGAGGACTCTGTTTGGGAGGGTGACATAAACAAGAGCCCGGGGAAGGAATTTGGGTCTTTGCGATTTTCTTCAGTGTATTCTCAGAGGAGAAGAGTCAGAAGGCAGACCAAGATCCTGTAAACTGAAATCTGTGCTATAGAAGAAACCCCTTTTCTGATCATGGTGTTTATTTTCTTCCAGTCTGGGCAAACACATGCTGAAAGTAGCAGCCTTGTCAGTGTCAGGCTCCCCCAACAGCTCTTCTGTCACTATA
Organism: Phyllotis vaccarum; assembly: GCA_033318265.1. Taxonomy (NCBI): domain Eukaryota; kingdom Metazoa; phylum Chordata; class Mammalia; order Rodentia; family Cricetidae; genus Phyllotis; species Phyllotis vaccarum. The sequence goes on from JARWLC010000003.1 coordinate 95,719,790, forward strand.
TTAGAGAGGAAGTGACCCAGAGGAGGGGAAGGGCAGGAACCCAGACTCTGTCCTCTAGAAGCAGAAGTGTCTGTGATCTGTCATGCTCAATGGCCCTGGTGCTGATATGAGAAAGCTGCTCACAGGATTAGGTACTGGTTTACTTTTATTGTTTGTTTTACACAACACAGACTTTCCAGGGAAGAAGGAACTTCTGCTGAATGATTGTCTGGATCAGAGAGTGGCCATGTCTAGGGGGCACTGTCTTAATTGTTAACTGATGCAGGAGGGCCCAGCCCACTGTGGGCAGTACCATCTCTAGGCAGGTGTGTATCTCTCTATCTGCCCGCCCCCCCCTCTGTACCTATCTAATCTATCTACCTATCTACCTATCTCTCTGTCTGTCTGTCTATCATCTGTCTATCTATCTGTCTATCTGTCTATCTATCTATCTATCTGTCTGTCTGTCTGTCTGTCTGTCTGTCTGTCTGTCTGTCTGCCTGCCTGCCTGCCTGCCTATCCATCCATCCATCCATCCATCCATCCATCCATCCATCCATCCATCCATCCATCCATCCATCCATCCATCCATCCATCTATCTATCTATCTATCTATCTATCTATCTATCCATCCATCCATCTCTGTCTGTCTATCTGTCTTTCTGTCTGTCTGTCTATCATCTATCTGTCTGTCTTATCTACCTATCTACCTATCTATCTACCTACCTATCTATCTAACTATCTATCTGTCTGTCTGTCTGTCGGTCGGTCTGTCAATCAATCAATCTATCTATCTATCTATCTATCTATCTATCTATCTATCTATCTATCTATCTATCTATCTATCTATCTATCTATCTGTGTTCCTCTATGATTTCTGCTTCCCTTCTGCCTTGAGTTTCTGCCCTGATTTCTGTCAGTGATGGACTGTGACTTGGAAGTGTAAGCTGACATAAGTCCTCTTCCCCAAGCTACTTTGGGCCAGTGTTTCACCACAGTAACAGAAAGAGGACTAACACAGACTCAGTGGTGGGCAAGATAATACCCCTATGGTTCTCAATCCTAAGAGTCTAAGGTAAAAGACTTGTAGATGTGGCTAAATGAGAGGCCTCGAGACAAGGGACTATCCTGGATCATCCAGTGGACTTGAGGGATAACAAGGTAGGTGTGGTAGATGGGGTGACAGCCACCAAGGAGTGGCAAATGAGAGGCTGTATTTGCGTTGTAGATGTTGGAAGAGGCCATGAGGCTAGGGCCACAGGTACCTCCAGAAGCTGGCAGCAATAAGATATGCAATCTCCTTTAAAGCCCCTAGGGTTTGCCAGTCCTGATAAGACTTTTAATTTCACTCAGTGAGGCCCTTGTTGGACTTCTAGTAATTATTTCAAACTCATGTTTGGACACAAAGTTTAAGCTCACTTGCTGTCACAGCAATACCAAACTGATACAGACTAGAAGTAGCTTTTATGTTCACAAACATTTTATATATTGATTCATGAAGTCCTCACAGTGCTATGGGCCAGACATGACTTCCTTTCACATATTGAAGTCACATGATTATATGTGAGGGCATTGAAAAGGGGGTCATTAGGAGATAACTTGGTCACAACATAGAGTCATGTGAGTGTGAGAGCTGGGCCTCCCTTTCTAACACAGGGGAACAGAATAAGGATGCAGATTTTCACTTGATCTTGAGTTTCTGGGCCTAGTGATCCCAAACTTCAGCGTTTAGAACCTTAAGTAACAAATGTGCTTTGTGATTCAGCTACCATGATGGCCAGTCAGTGTGAACTGTCAACTTGACAGACTGTAGAATCACGGGACGGGTGGGACTCCTGGCACACCTGTGGGGGGATCGTCTTGATTATGTTATCTGACATGGGAAGACTTCTTAATTGTGGGTGGGACCATTCCCTAGGCAGGGGATCCAGACTGTATGAAGCAGAGAAAGGGGGATGAACACCATATGTGCATTTACTTCTTGCTCCCTGCTTCTCTTCTGCAGACGCAGGATGATGAGTTGTCCTGTGCTGCTCTGATGTTCCCCTACCCCTCAGTGATGGACTATGACTTTGAACTCTTAAGTCAAAGTTAAACCCTTTTTTTCTTAAGTACCTTTTGTCAGAGTATTTTTTTTATAACAGCCAAAGAAAGAAACCAAGACAGCTATCCAGAAACATGACCCCTGTCACAGCAAGAACAGATTGTGACAGCCACCCTGAATTATATGCAGTATTAATGGTGGCTTTATAGAGATGGGTAAACTGAGGCACAGAAAATGATGGCAGGCACATGGTCAAGAACCCACAGGGACTTGAGAGCGAAGCTTTTGCTGTACCCTTTGTTATTATTCTTTTCTGCCACAGATGCGAATGGTGTCATCTTCCTGGGAAAGAAAGCTCAAGGCAGGGACGTCTCTATGCTCACAGTGTTCCTCTCTGGGCTTCTGGGGGAGAGTAGAATTAATTGAGCTGTGACTTTCTCAACTCTGTGGCTCTGCACACCTTTCATGGGGTCCTAGGTGCTCATGGGAAGACAGAGACACCCCTGGTGGCGCCCTTACCTTGACCACAGAGAGCATGCCCTCATTGGTCTGCGGGTTGGTGTGGATTTCAAAGCTCTGACCAGGATTCCCATTGATGATGGTGTACGCAGCCCTCCATGCCCCGGTTGAAGGATCATCTTTGTCTTCCACTGTCAGATTGACAATAACTCCCACGGCTCCTTCCTCCACCGTAGCTTGGAACTGCAAACAAAGCAAGTGGTGGTAGTTAGTGTTTTGAAATGTGTCTAGCAGATACCAATAACAGAACTCTTCCTGGGTGCACCACATGAGGCATGCTATGCATATCATCTCATTTAATAACAGACAATACAGGGATTTTGGCCAGAAAGATGCTGCATTTCACAGATCAGCTTTCTCTGCACTCAGGTGAGGCTGTGGCACAAACTTAGCTCTTGCAGAGCATAGGAAAAGGTTGCTTCAAGGTTGAGTCCCCTCTACTGCCTTATTGTTGGGTAAGAAGTGAACTCTGGTAGAGTGTGAACCATTGTCTGTGGGTTTTTCTTTCTTTCTTTTTTTGCCTGAACTATAATTGAGTGTGTGTGTGTGTGTGTGTGTGTGTGTGTGTGTGTGTGTGTGTGTGTGTGTGTGTTTGCTTGTGGGTGCACGTTTGTGTGGGTACACATCAGAACAACTTGGGTGCCATCCTTACTATCTCTCATTGGTTTGGCACTCACCACTTAGGCTAGACTGGCTGATCAGCGCACTTGAAACATCTTCCCATCTCTGCCTCTTCATTTCTAGGCTTTTAAATGAGGGTTAGAAGGATCTAATTCAGGACCTCATGCTCGGGCCACAGTGCTTTACTGATTGAACAATCTCTCCGGCTTTTGTGTGTGTTTTTCTTGCAGCTTTGCCCACCTGGAACTCAAGATGACCAGATAGGCAGAGGGTGGGACTAAGTGGAGGGTCTGGGACTGGACACACAATCTTATCTTCCCACTCTTCCCTGCCACACTCTTCCCTACTTCCTAAGAGGAGAATCAATTCCACCCTGCTTAGCTCCTCCCTCATAGCCCATAACACTAAAAGTCTATTTGCTAAGAAACAAAGATGTTTGTAGCTGGGAGCCATGGTTTAATTGTACCACATCTCAAATGCCTGTTGCATGAAGGTGTGGTGGGAATCAATCAATCCATGAAAAATGAGCTTTTCTACCCACAGAGAATCTCATGAACTATCATAAACACATTTCCTTTGAGTGGGAAGCGTGAAGTATTGTTCTGGCGTTTACCTCTGACACACTCAGGTGAACAGTAATCTGTTTGCAAATATTTCATAAACAAGCAGGACCAAAGAGCTGACAAGATGAGGAAATATCTAGGAATTTCAATTAGTGGCAGGAAGAATCCAGACACGGTGAGAAGATGTCAACAGGGCCTTGTGTTCAAAGAGGAGTAATTTGAAAAATGAGGTTTTGCAAACAGCCACTGATTCATTGACTTTTAAATCATTAATCATGAGCCTCCATATTGAGGCTTGGGTGGGGGAGGGGACAGGGATGAAATATAATTTGTCTATGGCATCTCAGCAAACATGGGCAAGTCATAAGATTCTGAGGATCTCACCAGGGTGGAATCCATCTGTGGGAAGGGGGCCGTGGGGGATGCTGACACATAGAAATGGCTCCATAGCAACTATTTGAATTCATTTTTATGATTCCTGTTGAAGGAAAGTTCATTAGCCCTATCTCTTGTCTTTCCTTTCTCAAAAGCAAACAAGCAAAGAAAGAAAGAAAGAAACCAGGTTCATGGCTCTGAGTCCTGCTGCATATTAGAGTTTCCTCTGTGGTTTAATAATTTCTGGGTCTTACGCCACTTCAGTTGGTTAGGACAGGGCCTAAGATTCAAGATGAAGCCCAGATAGTTCTAATGCATTGACTGGGATGAGAGACATGATGAATTCAAGTCTAGGTGTCAATGTAATTGTTGGCCCCATGGGTGGAGGAGGCAGCCTGACTTGGTATAACAGGGTCTTAAGATCATCTGAGCTCAGAGGAGTATAGTGCTGTGATCAACAGTTTCTGTCGGCTATGTGTTCAGGATGGGCCATGGTGACATGCATGCTCCCTAATCCATTTTAATTGCAGGTGAGGATGAAGGAAGGGAAGAAAGCAAAGGAATGAGCCTGCCCCAAGTCCTACAGTGAATCAAGGACTGGACCCTTGTCTCATGGGTTTTAGTAAGCTCTGCTTTCCATCAGTCTGCTGCTGAGCCCACCCTGGAACCACCACTCAGATTAGTCCTCTGATATATTTAGAGCTAAGACATTGGAGCCTTATCCCTCCTCCTGGCAATAGTCCTTGGTGTTCTAGTGATGCCTGCTGTATAGGAAATTGGGTAGATAACTGTGACCTGGGATGTCCTATATGCCCTAAGTTAGATGGAGAGGCTATTATGTCTAACCCATATGTAGGAGAATATCCAGGCAAAACAGGTGATTGTCACATGGTCACAACAACTGTACTGTCCAGATTGTAACTTGAGATGGCTAGAGGCTTTGACTTCAGTTCCTCACATAGTGCTCAGGGCCTGGGAGGGCCTCAGAAGCCACTTGTCAAGTAAAGGAATGATCTTAAATACAGAAAGTGGGAGCAGCAGTGAAGGCTGAGAGAGAATACAGAAGGACTGCCTTTCTGACATGAGACAGACTAACTGTATCACATTCAATTCAATAACCCTCTCAGTATATATTATATACATTAAAATGGCACATAGCCATGCTGTCAGTTCCTGTACCTTTAGGGAGCCCTGGCAAATAAACCCTAGGTACTTTTAGTCTTGTGGTGATATATTTTTATATTAATAAAATCATTCTGGAATATCAGAGAACAGAATCACCTACAGGCAATCCATGATGGTTAGAGAGTAGTAATCTGTGCCTTTGATCCCAGTATAGGAATAACAAAGTGGTAACTCATACCTTTAATCCCAGCATGGGAATGACCATTGGTGACCTATGCTTTTAATCCCATAACTCAGGAGACAGAGATGTTTCTGTGAGTTCAAGACCTAACTACCAAACAGTAATAACTCACACCTTTAATCCTAACTCTGGTATTATGATGCAGAGTTGAACCCAGAAGTGAAACAACTGGGTGAAGAAGATATTTAAGGCAGGCGTAGGCAGAGGGTGTGCTATTCTGTAGTAGTGGCGAATCAGGCTGAGAAAGCTGGAAGACAGCTTTTACCCTGAGAAGTTGGATGGGTGAGAATTGACTGTGGTCTGTTTCCTCTCTCTGATATTCCAGCTTTTCCTCAATACCTGGCTCTGAGTTTTCATAAAATACTACCTAGAATTTATGTTTTGTAGTCTATTCTTAAATTTTGGTCTTCATTGGACTTTCCATAATTTTTTATGGGCTTTAAAAATTACATTTTTTGGGTATGAGAAAACTAATTAAAAATTTCCATGATTCTGAAAGCCTTTTCTCCATCACAGGGCCTAACATTAAAATCTAGTTGTAATTGGTAGAGTAATAAGACCTGAGGTACAGAACATAACACAGTGTCTAGCACATGGTGCTAGATCTGATGGACAGACCAGTGAGTTTATTAATTCATAAAGTCAATATATAAGTCACAGGTATGTGAGTCAAGACTGTGCAGTTTTTCTCATAACTGTGAGATCTTCATGTTTGCTGTATCTACTGAAGGGTCTTCCGTAAGACACCATGTTTCTGTGTGGGCAAAGAATCCACACAGAGTGGGAATGTAGAGGTATCTTAGAAACTCCCATGAGTGTGTTCTGTGGATGAACCTCATGTGATCTTAGAGATAGCTACATTTAATTATCATCTGCCCATCCATCCATCTGCCCATCTGTCTGCCTATCCATCCATCCATCCATCCATCCATCCATCCATCCATCCACCCATCTATCTATGCATTTTTTCCAATTACTAAACCTCCATCCATTCAACATCTATGCATTCAGTTAATCAATTGTCCATTTTTCTGATTACCCATCAATCCACATATCTATCTGTTCGACTTTCATTTACCCTTCATTCAAGCATTTATTCTCCATCATTATCCATCCAACCACTTAGAGACTGGTAAGCAAAGCAGATAGAATTTATTCTATCATAGATTTATAGGCCACAAAGAGAAACAGCTAGAAATGTATAACTATACAAAGATGTTAACTGCTCAAAGAGAAGCCACATAGTTCTAGGAGAGTTTTGTAGCACCTGATGTTGGGGGCAGGTACCCGACTCAATTTGAGGAAGCTAATGGGGGAAGAATCCCTGAAAAGTGAAGGAAGAGGTGCCCTTAATGAGGTAAATGGAATCATTTTTCCCAAAGCTGGAAGAGCAGAACCACAGGCCAGGCAACCAGAGAGACTCAGGAGGCCAGAGCACTTCAGGAGGAAGGGGAGTAAGGGGTGGAACATGGGACCTCCAGTGAGAATCATTTCACAATGGACTTGGCAGAGCACTGTGGGTATAGTTCAATGATGTGAGGTACTGAGAGCTGGGAAAAAGCACTTAAATTTGCCCAAAAGCAAATCCAGAAACTGAGTTATGTTCAAACACTCCTGAGAGAATTCAGAAAAAATAAAAATCTTTAAATAAAAAAAAAACATTTCAACACAGTTATTATACTCTTTGTTAAAATCATTATCTGATTCTTGCATAACTGTGAAGCCAGTTTCTTCAAGCATCCATTTAGAAACTCATTACTGCTTAATTAAATACTCATTCTATTAATTCTATTCAATGTTTTAACCCCATTATGTAACTCAAGAATGGAAAATTAAATAGATTAAAATGAAATAGTACCATTTTACATTTCTATAGCCATGTTCACTTTGTGATTTAAAAACAATAGATAAGCATTAATTTACCAAAGCAGAGATGGAGGAATTATGGATTGTAACATTACTTCTTTTAATTGGGAAAAAATAGATAAAGTTATTTTTCTGTTAAACAGTGTGGCAAATCAAATACCAGATGTAAAACACAGTTTTGCAGAGCCATTGTGGGCTGGTGGCTCAGCCTGTGAGTTCATTCACTTCTGAGCTGAGCTCTGCCATTCTCTTTCTTTGGAACGTGCATGGGTTTTGTAATGACCATCAGGAGGGGACTGACTGGCCATAGAAGTCCTCATCAGAAACATCTTGGCTTGGGTTCTTTTAATTTTAATTAATTAACTTCTGTGTGATGGTGCATATGTACAAACATGTGGGGGCCAGTGGCCTATGTCAGGTGTTGTGGCAGTCTGAAGAAAATGGCCCCATACACCCTTTAGGAGTAGCACTTAGGAGGCATGGCTTTGTTAGAGTAGGTGTGATCTTGGAGGAACTATGTCACTGGGGGTAAGCTTTGGAGTTTCAGATGCTCAAGCCAGGCCCAGAACTCTCTCTTCCGCGGCCTGCCAATCCAAATGTAGAACTCTCAGCTACCTCTCCAGCACCATGTCTGCCTGCATGCTGCCATGCTTCCCATCATAATGATAATGGAATAAACCTCTGAACTGTGAGCCAGCCTCAGTTAAGTGCTTTTCTTTTTAAGAGTTGCTGTGGTCATGGTGTCTCATCACAGCAATAGAAACCCCAACTAAGACAAGTATCTTCCTCAATCACTCTCCACTGTGTTTGGGGTTATTTTGGGGACAGGGTCTCTCACTGACCCTAGAGCTCCTTTCTTCTCCCCAGGCTTCCAGGGACTTGAATTTAATAAGTACAGAATGAGGACTTTCCTCCACAGAATAGTTGTTCTGCATGCTAGCCTGGAGAATGTAACATGCTTTGGGAAACTTAACTCAGTTCCCACCTGGAAAACTACAAGTTGGCAGGAAGCAAGAGCAGAGGACATCCAGGGTCTTGCCTGTTGGAGCTGCTGACCTTCAGCTGTACAGAGAACTGACATTGAACTTGAAAAGTTGCCATTCATTCATTTGGGCCTTGGCTTTGCAAATTAAAAGATAAAGTATCAGAAAGCATTCTAATCCTTATTTATTTTGAAGGATAAAGAGGCAAGGTAAAGCCTGTGAGGAATCTATCCAGCAAACACATTCATGAGTTTTTGTTTACATGAAGGATATGTCTTCCTGGAGGAACCTAATCTCTAGCACAGAGATACTGGGTAGAGATGGCAGTTGATATAAATAAGGTAATATGGGCACATAGAGAGTTTGGCACATTACATAACATACATAGTAATGGGTGTGATGGTTAGTTTGAAATGTCAACTTGTTATGACCTGGAGTTATCTGAGAAGAGAGTTTCAACTGAGGAATTACCTAGGTTAGACTGACCTGTGGCCATGTCTATAGGGAACTATCTTGACTATAGTTTGATGTGAGAACACCCACCCTGAATGTGGGTAGCATCATCTCATTGGCTGAACAGTGGATGATATAAGAATGAAGGAAGCTTGCCAAGCACAGGTGGACAAGCAGGCAACATGGGTACATTCATCACTCTCTGTGCTTGGCTGTGGACATGATGCTTTAAGTCCCTGCCTCGACTTCCTCACAACAGTGGACTGTAACCTGAAATAAGAGGCCAAATATCCTTCTCTAGGTTGCTTTTGTGAGGTGTTTGTCACAGGGAGAGCTGCTGGGACAGGGGATTAGAATTTGTTAGCACTGATAACAAGAACAGACTTTTCTATGCAGCATAAGAAATTCTTCATAATAAACTGGGCAAGGCAGTTCAACTCCCATGATACATCATTCTTCCCACAGTCTGCTTTATAATGAGGTCACATGCATGCACATTTTATTTCCCTGTGCACATTCGAACAAAGCTTTATTCTTTTAAGTGATGTTTATCTAACACTTACAGACTTGCTAATCCTTGCTGTATTCTAACAACAGACCCCTTCATTGTCAGGGCTAATGATACTGACATACAGTGTTAGCTACCTAGATTCCTTCTGCCTATAATTAGCAACCAATGCAGGATGCTGAGATTGGAGGATTCAAATTAACAAATACGCACAGAATGTCCATTGCATGCTGAGGAATTTGCCAGAAACACTACAGTAAATGGAAGGTACAGTGTCCCTGGGCACTGCTCTGCTTTACGTATTCACACACTCAGCTATTTACTGTCTATGAGTTCTGAAACTCTCTCCTCTGCTTTTGTAACTGTGGATAATCTTATTTCAGACGCATTTTAGGTTACAGCTAATGATCATTTCAGTAAACACTGTATTGCTTATGTATTACATATGGAAAATAATGAATCTTGACCCCTAACTCATACCATAGACAGAAGACAAAAAGCAAAACCATGCTGTTTAGCCTAAATATCTATCACATTATATAAAATAGAAAAAATAATTGTATATAAAAAGTATATATTACATATAAACATTTATAAAACTTTAAAAGTATATAGTATCGATTTTTAAACAAAGGCCATTTTATTTTTCAACACCCTCAGAAATGATTGATGCATATAAAATCTTGTGGGAGGGCTGGGGAGTGAGCTCAGTCAGTAAAGTGACTGACCCACAAGTGTGAAAATCTGAGTTAGATCACAAAGCTGGGTGGCATGTGTCTGTAACCCCAGCACTGGTGTGTGTATGGGAGACAAGAGGATCCTTGGCTTCAGTGAGAGACATGTACGGTATACACACACACACACACACACACACACACACACACACACACACACACACACACACACACACACACACACACACACACACTGAAACTCAGAGAAATAAAAAAGTGTAGAGCAGTTTAATACCGTTTCCCCACATTTGGATGCTGACTTATCGGAGAAGCCAATGGATGTAGATATTGAGAGAAACACTGAATTGGGTTTTTGTGGTACTCTAAGACAGCTTAGAAAATGTTCTGTTCCTGGCTGGTTTCTAAGCTCTGCTCCCATTCCTGTGAGCTGTTTCTGTGGCCAGCCATCACCAGTCTAGCCTTCACACAAGCCTCCACCCTCCTGTGGGCTCTCTGCTTCCAACAATGCCGCCACAGCAGGCACAGCAGGTCTCACTGAGGAAGGTACACCTGATGGTGACTTGAATCCCACAGATATTTCTTTTATCCTTTGTTTCTTACTAAGGGCCATTTTTACTACATGAAAAAACAGAATAATGAGCCCCAAGTGCCTTCCTTCTGGTGTCAGTGACTATTTTAACTCATGTCTAGTAGATCATCCACATGGCTGCCCCTCCCTGCTGCATGTACATCTTAAAAAAGATGAACTTTTCTTAAGGAAATATGACCAAAGTCCTTTCCTGGTCCACTGGACACTAACTTCTACTGGTATTCATTCAGTTTCTCTCCTGTACCAGTGCTTCCATGCAAGATTTAAAGTGTGTGTGTGTGTGTGTGTGTGTGTGTGTGTGTGTGTGTGTGTGTGTGTGTTTGCACGTGTGCTTTTGAGTTTGTCTTCTCATGTCATAGAGAGTGTGTGGATATTGGAGGACAATCATTCTCTCCTTCTACCATGTGAGACCAGAGGGTAGAACTTAGGTCATCAGGTTGGGTGGCAGGTACCTTTACCCACTGAGCCATCTTGCTGTCCCTATAGCCTAATTTATATATATACATATTCAGGCATATGTTGTATTATGTTTCTGGCCAGGACTTGTTAGCTCTTTACCCTTAAACTAACCCATGATTCTTCTCCTCTTCAGCCATGAGGCTCAGTACCTTTTCTCAGAGCAGCATAGTCATCCTTTGCATTTATGGCATCTCTCACGTCTCTGTGGCATTTCTGCCCTGTTCTTCCTGTTCTCAGAGTTTTCTTAGTCTGGTAGCCCCACCCACACTTCCTGTCTGCCTTCGGCCAAGTAGTGTTTTTATTGAACCAGTAGGCAGGAGAATTATTTGTAGTGTAACAACATAATCCCACTGCAACATGTAAACATTTTTTGAGGTGCAAAGGGTTGTGAGTGGAAGAAGATAAAGAAACCATGGTCTATGGGAATCTTCCTTGCCACCCTCCCTACCAACATACTGTCAGGACTGAAAAACACTAGGTTTTTTTGGGAGAAAATTCTCAAATAATTCCCCCCCCCTCTTTAAAAAACAAAATGAACACAGCAATGGAAGACCAACAGGGAGTCAAAGCTGCTGGGAAGTGACATCAAGTTCTGTTGTGAAGAGTCAAGGATGCTTGAGAGGTAGACCAGGAATCCCACCTGCACACCTAGTGCTTACCTCTTAAAGCAAGCCTGAGAACTGCCTCAGGAACTGTTAATTATGCTTTGTTTGTTACAGTTTCTGCCTACATCTCTCTTGGGATAAATTTTGTTGCTAATTTTTTTTTTTTTTTTTTTGAAGATCAGTGCGTCAGGGAAACAATGCAGCAAAAGGTATGTTAAATGGTGGCAGATATGCCACGTTCTTTCTGCCCCCCCCATATGAAGGCTAGACTTGGGCATCTGATTTCCATAGACATTAGAACCTCCTTCAGCTGATTTATGTAGGGAAGCTGGAGGAGCAAGAGGGAAGGGTTGAGACAATGTGAGTACAACATGGATGATTGGAATTCTCAAAAAATATGTAAATTTAAAAAATTAAAGTGGAGCTGGAGAGATGGCTCAGCAGTTAAGAACAGTGTTCTTGAAGGGGACCTCTGTTTAGTTCCCAGCACCCATATAATGACTCACAATCATCTGTAATTCCAGTTCTGAGGAGAATGGATGCCCTCTTCTAGCCTCTGTAAGCACTACATGCATGTGGATCACAGACATACAGGTAAACCAAACACCCAAACACATAAAAACAAATAAATCTTAAGAAGTAATAAAATGTGAAAGGATATGTCCAAAAAATTTGTCATTTTAACAAAATAATTGAAAATGATTTAGTTTGAGAATAAAGCAATTTTTTAAACAGGGGTCTGCATTTGGTTACCAACTAAATTGTAGGTGAAGAACAGCCATTTAGGCAATTATATTACATGTGTGTGTGTGTGTGTGTGTGTGTGTGTGTGTGTGTGTGTGTATGTGCATGCATGTGTGTGCATAACTGTGTATGCTCATGTGTATCTGTCTCTTTCTCTGTGGGTGCACATGCTGTGGAACATGAGTGGAAGCCAGAAGGAAACTGGTGGGAGCTGTCCTCACCTTCTATCTTGTGGGACTGGGGTATTAAACTCATGTTGTCAGGCTTAGCAGCAGGAACCTGTACCCCTATACCCTCTGAGCCATCTCCTGGTCCTGTTTCAGTAAAAATAATATGGTCTGTTTCAACTACTTTGGAGTTTGTTTTGCATGGACAGGAGTAATGGACTTTGCTTGGCCTCTACCCACAGGCTAATTTATTAATTTTTGTGTCCCACTTTGCTTTAATTAACATGTATGGATCAGAAAAGTAGCGTTGTTGTGTGTGTGCACTGTTATGGAGAGTGTGTATTTGTGTGCACATGTAGTGCCTGCTTTTTTTGTGTGTGTGAGGTTTGTATGAATGCGTCTACATGGTCAGTGGTGCTGTGCTGAGCTTTGCCATGGATGCTGGATGCACAACAGTAGATTCTGTACAGAAGCCCTTGCTCACCTTAGCATTGTTTCCAGTGAGATAGTACACGAATACATAGATAATAATGATGAAAAACCTCTCCAAGGTCCTTAAAAGAAAAATACAGCAAAGCAAGAGACACACCCAACGATTCCTTTCAACCCCTTCACCTTCTGTGTTCACACACCAGGGTCATGGAAGACACTGTTATAAAACAAAGTTGGATTCCTGACTCTTGGGGCTATGCATAGAGTCTGTATAGCTAGAGCTCAATGGAGCTGAATTCACGACTCTATAGTCTGTATAGAAGGTCTGTATAGATGGGTCTCTGTTTTATCCTATCTTAAGAGTAGCCCCAACCACACCCCCATTGAAGACTTTGCCTAACCTGATTTGTCTCCTGGGCTATTGGAAAACAGATGAGCTTCAAGCCAAATTAACTAAAGAGGCTTCAAATCTTTAGAAGACCCAAGTGTATCCAGAGCTCACAGACAGGTGGGCCTCAGGAGAACTGCATCTATGGACACAGTATTGTGGGTCCCCCCAACAGCTTTATTGAGATATAATTAATATATTGTAGAACTTAACATCTAAATCATACAATGAGATGGCTTTTGGTGATGTTCAGACTTTTACATGTAGTAATACTTGTCTATCATCCCAACACTCAGGAGACAGAGGCAGATGGAACTCGATGAGTTCAAGGCAGCCTGGTCTACATAGAAAATTCAGGACAGTTAGGGCTACATAATGAGACCCGCTCTTAAAAAATAAGCAAACAACCAGATACATACAACTCATTTTCTCCAAAAGAAACCCTGTGTTCATTACCATTGTCCCCATGCCCTTATGTGTCCCTCCTTCCCCTGGCAGAGACCCACTTGCCTCCTGTCCCTTTGCTTACTGTGGGCTACAGTGTGGTCTCGTGTGTCTGTTTTTGTTTTTTGGGTTTTTTTTTGTTGTTGTTATTTCAGAACTTTCCTGTGTTGCCACACAGGTTGACCTTCATTGCTTTGAATGACCAAGGGTGTTCTATTAGACGCAATGCGCTGTTTTATCAATAGACAGCTGCTGGCTGCTGGGCTGTTCTCACTCTCTGCTGTGAACGAGGCTGCCATGAGCACCCACATATAAGCCATGTGTGCTTATTCCTTGAGATCCAGTCCTAGGAGAAGAATGGTTGGGTGCATGGTGCCTGTGTTAGAAGAGGTGTGGATCCTGGTCACTGTGGGCACACACATGACCTCTGGTCTGGCCTTTCACATGTGTGGAGACACATGCTATTGGCTTATTTCCTGAGCTACTGACTGAGCTTCCATGCAAGAAATGGCAATTGTCAAAGCCCCCTTTCAAGAGCACGAAGGATGGGTAGCACAGAGGAGCTTCCTGATTCTTAGTTTTCATAGGGTGCTGACTGAGTTATTGTAAGGCCTGAAAGAGTCAGGCTCTTTCTTGGAGACACTGACAGTCATAGCAGTCCTAGGGAGAGAACAGCTTTAATCTCCGAAGTCTGGAGGACGACACACTTGGATAGGTTCCTTGATACCAACACCCAGAACAAATAAGGACAAGAGAAACTTCTGCTCTCATTATTTGGAATTTGTACAGATTCATACTGACGACTGACTTGCAGCTTCTAATTTGTATTTAAACCCCAAAGGCCTCAGTTTGAAATCCATTGTCTATGTCTGCACCATTGGCTCCTGTTCCCAATTACTCCCATGGGCCCAATTGTAATTCCCACTGGCATAGCCACGAGCTTCTTCCTGAGTGGTTCACATACGTTTTGAGGATATCTGAGTCCCACGGGAAGAGAGGATGGCTGAGCACTGTTCCCTTGGGAATTGGGCACCAGAACAGGGGGACTGGCTGAACCATTCTTTCTGAGCTCTGATCCCAGGGTGGCTTTATAGACTGCAGGTCTATGGGGAAAGAGGGCCCCAAGGATAACTGCCACACTGAAAGACACCAGTGAGGAAATCAACTGTGTTTAATGCCATGAGATGCTCTTGGTGGGGCCATTCACTTAATGTCTTCTGTGATTTAATATTATTATTTTTTTGTGTGTGGTATATGTGTATGTTAATGTATGAATACAAGTGGGTGTTGGTGTGCATGTGCATGCATATGTAAGTGTGCAGAGGTGTCTCCTTCAATCACTCTGCATTTTATTTTTTCGAAACAGGTTTGTGTAGAATGGCTAGCCATTGAACTCCAGGCATCATCCTGTTTCCTGTCCTCCAGTGCTACCAAGCCTGGCTTTTTTGTGTGGGTTCTAGGGATCCAAACTCAGGTTATTATGTTTACACAGCAAGCCCTTTATTCATTGAGCTATCTGCACAGCTGTGTTTCCATTTTTCGTCAGCAAAATGGGAATAATTAAGAGAGACTGCCCTTATCAGGTTACAGGGATAATCAAAAGGACTGTTTATAAGATTCCCAGCACATGATACTCTGTCTAATATACAGCATTGAGAAAATAGACAAAGATGCCACAGCCGTCACCATGAATCTTATTACAAGGGACAGACTTGGTTCTTCTGGGGATTTTCTATAGCAGTTCATTTCTCACAGCTCTGTCTTCCCATCAGCAGATCTGTTCCCTTGGTCCCCAAGTGACTGAGATCTAATGTCTTTTGCAGCTGCAAGTGTCCTGACCAGTAATTTTTAATTTCCTAATTGTCCTCTTAGCCAACCAAAGCGGCTCAGCCTCACCATCCTGGTGTTTGGGGCTGGGAATTGTTCCTATCTGTTGGGGTACTGCGGATGTGAGACTGCAAAGTGCTGAAGCAATTTAAAATTATTTTTTCTTTATTCTGGAGAATTACATAAATGTATTCAAAGAATTGTAGTCAGTGCCACAGATCCTCCTCCAGCTCCCCATGCTCCCTGCCTCAGTATACCCTTTCCTAACTGCATGTCTTTTTTTTTAAGAAAAAAAAGAAGGCAGGGAGAGATTAATTTATTTGTGTATCCATGTGTGTCTTTATGAGTGAATATGCATGTATGTCATACATTTGCAAATACCCCTGGAGGCCAGCAGAGGGCGTTGGATCCCTTGGAGCTGAAATTACAGATATTTGTGAGCCATCTCCCGTGGATGCTAGGAAATGATAGAGGAGAAAGTGCCCCCACCTGCTGTGCCATCTCTTAGGTCTTCCAGCAAGCAGCAACATTTGGGCTCCCACCCACCAGGTGCCAATGACACTTGGATCTCAAAACTGAGTTCCTGCAAATGTCTTTAGTTGCTTCAAGATATCTCAGTGGTATGTGTTTGTGTGTACATGTACAGATCGATGAGATGTAAATGTGTTGTGCATGTGTGTGATCCTTACCAGGCTAGCATTCCTCATCTACTTAGGCTCTACCTGCAGGAGCTCCGCACAAGTCTTGTGCCTGTCAACAATGGTGCCCACATTCCAACAGGACGAGATGAATGAGCACATTGGTCCCATGCTCACAGCTTGTAGGAAAACATGGAAAAAGCACAATAACATTTTGCGGTGTAATTGGATCAGACATCACTCTGAAGGCATTCAAGGGTAAGACTAAATACTGTAATTATTATGAAGATTATTGATGCAGCTTTCATAACACTACAATTTTTGAATTAGCGACTGGTAATCCCTTTCATAAAAGAAGAAAGGTGTGTTTGCTCACTCTCTATTCTCACTGACAGTTGCTCACCTCTCACTCTTCAGTAAATCATCTTATGCCCAGATACCCAGGAGAGCTAAGGGCAACAGACACCAGGTCTCTCAGCTAGGGTCCAGTGTTACTATCCCACCTCCAAGAAGAGGGTCCCCAAAGCTCTATCACTTGTGGAGTGTCCTCACAGGCCTTAGAAAATAAGGGCAGAACATCTTGCACTTGGTCTAGTTAGAACTGTGCTCAGGTCTAAGTTAATTTGTCAAGGCAGAATTCTAGCCAGGGCCCCTTCCCTCTCTGACTTTTAGACCCTTCCTAACAAGGCTGTCCTGCCACCTCCATCATCAGTATCATTTGAGCTGGTTGGGCTGCAGGAATCAGTCCTAGACCAGACTCTGCACCGGATCCCCAGGCCCCTTGAGAAGTCTGCCCCAGACCATCAGTCCTCCCTTACCGGCTGCTCTGGTGGCCTAACCCCAGGAGAACAAGAGCCCAGGAGTGTCCTTGACATTTTCAGTGAGGACAGCAGCGAGCTCTTTCTCCTGTGTTGGTCACTACAGGAGGCTGTGTTCTCTCCTGCTCAAGGCGCACCCGCCTTTAGGGTCCCCTCCTTTCCTAGGCGTTTTACTTCCTGTCCATGCCTTCCCACCCATCAGCCTTAAACTCCGTACGTTCAAGACTCTCTAATTTAAATAGCAACAGACACAAAGCAAGAGAAAGATGCCCTCCCAGCCCCACTCCTTCACAGGAGAGGTTTTCTTTCTTTACCCCTTCCCCCACCATCCTGCACTGAGAGAGAGGATACACAGATCCAGAAACATTAGAGCATATGGTGCAAATTTATTTGCAATCAAGGAACAATATAAGTGGTCACTGTTGGGATATAATTTATGGTTAAAAAAACCACAGTGCTTAAAAATTCTTTATGGGTCTGATTGTACAGGTGCGATTGGTAGCTTTCTAAGAACCTCATCAGGGGAGGGAGAGGGGCTTGATCCTGCTTCAGCTCAGTATGCCAGACTGTGTTGATTCTCCCTGGGAGTCCTTACCCTCTCTGAGGAGTGGGTGGGGAGGGGAGTGGAGGAACGCTGAGGGGTGACTGGGAAGAGGGGACGGAGGGGAACGGTGGTTGGCATGTTTAAAAAAAATCCTTAAATACAAAAAAATTATTTTAAAAAATTACAATGCAAAAGAACAAAAAATAACCCCATGCAGAATAGGAGAGGCACATTACATTCCACGTGAAACCTTGCCTACCCTCTCCAGGGCGCTAGACATGAGAGAAGGGAGGACCACAGCGGGGGGGGGGGGGTGTGCAGCTGGCTGGGTTGTACACGTGCTCACAGAGGAGAGGACTTGGAACACTAAAGGGTGAAATCATAACCAGCCCGACTCAAGTCACGACATCCTAAAGAAATGGGTCAAGCGATGGACCCCAAAGAAATGGGATGGAAGAAGGAGAAGGCCTTAGCTAGAGGGAACTTATCTCCGCAAGGGATTTCACACAGTTCTAATGACTTGTCAGGATGACAGATTCTAATGATCGTACAGGATGAACCTGAGGCCCGGACAATGATGGGGTCAGTGGTGGGCGGGACCACACCTTGACGGGGGACTTCATAGATATGTATGACCTTGGCCCTCTGATTAGACTTTGATCTGTCTTCAGGACCCAGAAGATGGGTTTGAGAGGTCCACTCCATCTCTCTGTCCCTCTTCTCCTGAGGCCGCATTGAATAGACCTCCATTTTCTATTCTCTGGTGGTTTTGTCTCATTTAATTGTCCTACTAGAGACAGGTAGCTGGACCTGACTTGGGGGCCCAGATTGTGACCCCCAAGTCTGATAACGAAGTCTTTAAACTGAGTCTTTTCTCTGTGGCAAGGCTTTCCAGGGAAGCAAGGGACAGAGTAGGTGAGAGAGAGATGCCAGAGAGCCACAGGGTGGGCAGTGAAGAGACAAGGAGAGACAGGGCACAGCTACAGACAGACCTGAGGAGAAACAGAGAAATAGAAACAGGAAGGTGAGAGATAAAGAGGAAGGAAGGGGAGGAAAAGGGAGGAGGGAGAGGAGGGAAGAGGGGAAGGGGCAGGATATGGGCTCAATCTTTGCACAGGGCAACGTTTTGTTAAATTTGTTTTTTAAAAATATTTTATTAATTCCTTGAGAATTTCATACATTGCATTTTGAACATCGTCACCCTTCTCCATCTCTTCCCAGACACACTCCCATTTCATACCTACTCAACTCATTTTTAAGGACAAGCCCAATTAATATTCTCTCTCTACTCTTGAGTGTGTGACCATTACTGGGGCATGTTGTAAGAGGTTTCTGGCCCAGACTTTTTCACCTAACCTCAAGGTTTGGACCCACAGACCTGCAGACCCACAGAGACACACAGATGCTTACATTAATTTTATGCTGATTGACCTGGGGCCCAGGCATATATCTTGCTAACTCTTTACTCTTAAAGTAACCCATGATTCTTATCTTGTCCAGCCATGTGGCTGGGTATCTTTTCTCAGAGGAACATAGTTGTCCTCTGTATCTGCTTCTCCTGGTGTCCCTGCATCTCTGCTCTGTTCTTCCTGTTCCCAGAGTTTTCCCAGTCTGGTAGCCCCGCCCACACTTCCTGTCTGACTTCAGCCAATCAGTGTTTTTATTAAACTAGTAGGCAGGGCAATTATTTACAATGTAACATAATCCCACTACAGGGGCACATTAGACATATCAGGGGTCATGCCCTTAAAGAGAAATAACCCTCTTTCCCTGGTAGCTATCAATCTGGCAGCTACAGATTAGCTCCTCATCTAGGGGTGACCTTTGTTCACCTCTCCCCTCTATGCTGGGGCTTGGGTTTACATCTATGTGTGTGCAGGTTCTCTTGGAGGTCAGAAGAGGGCTTGGGATCCCTGGAGTTGGGAGTTATAGATGGTTGTGAGCCAGTGGATATGGGTTCTAGGAATTGAACCTGGGTCTTGGCAAAGAGCAGGGTGCTCTCTAACTGCTGAGACATTTCTCTGTCCCCTGCCCTAGTCAATTTCTTAAATAAAAAAAATTGTCTAAATTGAGCTGTGTGCTGGGACTTTCATTATTCCTGATGTCTGTATCAGAAGGGGCAGAGATGAGGAATTTCCATCCTCCCGTGGTGGAAGGTCTCCCACCTTAGGATGGGACTTTAAGCTAAGGCAAGGCGAAGGAGTTGACTCTACTCTGTGAATAAAATGTCACCATGGATGACCTATGACAACCTAGGAACCACTGACAGGTCACAGTAGTGGGTACTACCTCTAAGGACAAAGGAATCTCATCTTTCTAGAATCTGAATCATTCTAGGTAACCTAAGAGACCCTCAGAATTTCTAGAAGACGCACGTGATGGCCTTGACTTCAGTTTGATTGTAGTGAGAGGTGCCATGGAGGATGGTGAAGCTCACCTCAGAGCCCGCCTGTGAGCACAGTTCTATGATGGTTAGATCAGGAGGGCTCTGATCCACTCGAGGGTTTGATTATTACACTGATGAACTTGAAACTTAAGCGGTTTGTAGAACTGTAGAAGGAGGGGCTTGATTGAAGGAAGTAGGTGTCTGGGAGTGTGCCTATAAAGTGTCTGTCTAGTCTCTCCTCACTTCCTCTCTATTTCTTGGCTGCCTGAGGTAAACAGCCACCTTATCCATGCACTCTTTGTCACCATGGTGTTCTGCTTCTCCACAGATCATGGAATCATGAGGCAACATAAATCTTTGCTTTTAAAGGTTGTTTCTTTAATAACATAAAAGTCTGACTAACATAATCCTGTGAGGGAGATTCTGAGAAGGCCTATTCTCTTATATGGCTTCCTGCTGGCTTGTTCTCTGGCTCCTTGTATGAATTATACACACATGACTCCCATACAGGGGCATGTCTTTATGAGAGAAGTGTCTGCTTTGGCACCTGCACTCACCTCCCTCATGGATCCTTCCAATCATCAGGCCTGGTTTTCCATGAATTGTTCTTGGCAATCTATTGCTACTGATCTTCTTTCAAGTTTACGTTGATTTATTTATCCACATGTGTGCATATGCCACAGAACACACACGAGAGTCAGAGATGGTCCTCGGGAGTTCATTCTCTCTGTCCACCTTGTGGGGGAGAGATTGGACTCACATTACCAACCTTGGCTCTGAGAGCTTTTATCCACGGAACCATCTTGCTGACAATCAAGGAACTTCTTGAGGGGGCATATGTAAGGAGAGATTCTGAATTCTGGAGCCGTCCAGACTAGTGGCCATGAGACTCCAGTTCCCCTGAGTGGGACATTGGATCATGCCAGCCTCATAGGGCAGAGGGGGTTTCCTGACCATTTGTAATGCACCATGGATGCCTGTTTATGACACATATCTATGGCAAGGGGTGTGGGACAGGAATGAGTGGAATTTAGCTTCTAGAACCAGGTGAGGTCTGCCAGCTAAGCAAACCCTTGGATAGAGCCATTACCATACAAGTGCAGGCTCCAAGGCACATTTTGAATTTATTGTTGTTTTGTTTTTATTGAGACAGGGTCTCACTATGTAGCCCTGGGTCTCTTGGGACTCACTATGTAGACCAGGCTGATCTTGGCTGCCTCCTACATGGTGGATTAAAGATGTTCCCTCTGTGCCAGCTTTTCTGCCTTGTCCATTTGCCTCATGGTCTTCCTAGTTCCTTTTGGTGCTTCTGTTTCAGGCTCCAGCTCACACCCATGGAGACACTATCCAACTGTCCTTAGGAATGTGCTGGACTTAGAGCCTCCGCTATTCACAAGGACCTCTCAGATGTCTAAATGTCTACCTCTGCTGCCTGCACCAAGTACCAGGGATAATTCTGGACCTCAGGCCCTCTCCTCTTGTGTCCTCAGAGACCATCGTGCCTCTGCCATCAGTAGATTCACCAGAGGATTCCCTGGTCCAGAGATGGAGGAGAGCAGAGAGGAAGGTGTTAGAAGACACCGCAGAATTATTAAGAACAGGACCATAGTCTAAGGTAACTAAGCAAAGAGCTTGCCATAAGCATGAGGGCTTGAATTTGATCCCCAGAATATATGTATGATTTTTTTTAAAAAAAATAGCTAGGTGTGGTAGCATATGCTTATAATACCACTGCCGGGGAATGGAGACAGGGGCTCACTAGCTGTTCAGTTTAGCCTTCTTGGCAACTTCTAGGCTGGAGAAAGACCCTGACTCCAAAACTAGGTAAATAGTGCCCCAAAATGGTAGCGGTGATCTTCCTATGTGCACACATACGACTTGTTGGGTAAGGCATTTTTCTTTTGAGCTTATCTACAAAGACCTTCACACACGGCATGAGGAAACACACTAGTGCCCCCTTTTTGCTATTGTAATGCCAGGAGTCACTAACATTGGTCAGTCTGTGGGGCATCCATAAAACCAGAACACAACAGGGGGCCATTAAAATGAATGAGGTAGTACATTGATGCTATTGATCAAAAGGAAGTCTATTGTATAGGACTATAGGAATGCCTGTGGCTTACTTAGTGGAAATAAAGTGTGCTAAGTTAATGAAAGTGGGAGTTTGTGTCATTTCAGGGGCTTATCCGAAGGCAATGATGGGCTAAAGAGAAGGAGTCACAAGACTTTTATGTCCCTGAGCTGCAGGAGCCCAGGAAACAGCTAGTTCATTGATTAGTGAGGAGGGGCCAAGCTGGCAGATCAGGCTCCCGGGTACCCTGGCTACAGCCCCTTCTAAGATGCAGAGAGGAAATAGCCCGAACACAGTGTAGCTGGTGTTTTTGAGGGGTACAGAGACAGGTTTACAGAGCTCAAACTTAGAGGAGGGGTGAGTGGAGTTTGTGGGGCAGGGTGAGTGGGCAGGGGATGAAGGGTAGGAGTCAGAAAGGGCTCAGCTTGACCTCACACAGAGGCATGAGAATATCAACTTGCTCACTGTGTGCTGGCTTGAGTGTGTGTGTGAGGGGAGGTTGTGACGGTTGGTGCTGCCTGCAGTCACTCTGGTCGAAAGGAATGCTGAATTGGGGAACACAGATCTGTGCTCCTGATAATATTGAATGTTTTGAGATCCTCTTGTTTCCACCTCCGGAGTGATGGGATGGCAGGTGTACACCACTATACTCAGTTTTGTTAGGTGCTGGGGACCAAGTCCAGGCTATGTACATAGTAGGAAAACACACTCCACCAGCTGAGACATCCTCAAACCTCTAAAATACACCCGAGAAAGAAAACTGAAGGTGAGGAGCCTGTACCTGATGTCTCATGCTCACTGTTTCTATGATAACCAAGGTGGGTGGGGTGGGTGCAGGGAGAGGTATACATCAATGCGACAGAGTAAAGAACTCAGAAACAGACATGAGCAAATGGCTTGTTTATATAGTACCAGCTTGATGTAGAAGGCCAGCCTCTTCAGAGTGGAGCCAGGATAGTCATTTACCCAGTGGCAAACAAACTACCTCAACCGCACCTTATATTCAATACAAAATTAATCCACAGTGGATCATAGGCTTAAATAAGAAACACAAACCCACAGAAGCTTTAGAAGAACTTTTACATATAGAGCAAAGAACTCTTTGACACTCAAAGCACCATCTATAGAAGAAGATATAGATAAGATATCATCAGCCAAAACCATTGTTCTATTATGGTCTTAGTGAGAAATAAAAGAATAAGTCACATCCGAGGAAGTATTTATAAGTTGTACTCTGACAAAGGTCCCATCTTCAGAGTAAAATAGTTTGAGTGATCAAGTGCAACTAATTCCCAACCTGAGAAGAATCGCAAGGAGACACTGTCCAGTGGGGAAGCATTATGTTATTTTTGGCCATGTATCACAGAGTGAACACAAAAGCCCCCCCCCCCAATCTGCACATGAATATTTATTGGGGAGATCTAGAAAGAGGCCAGTGTCTTTCAGTGAGTAAATGATTAAGAAGACTCTGGCATACATGGGATACTACTCAGCCATGAAAAGGAATAAGCCACTGGGCACATGCTTGGTACCTGGACAGTATTTAGCATGATGCTTAGTGTAAAGATTAATTTTACAGAATTAAATACTGAATGCTTCCACTGAGGTTCCAGCTTTGAAATTATAAAAGTACAGATGGAGAATAACAGTGGTTTTCAAGAGACAAGTCCAGAGGCAAGAAGCAGTACAGTTACTATTGGATGACATGAGGTTGGACCCTCTGGTCTCAGACTAAGGATTCTCCCATCTCAGCTTTCCCGAGTTGGGATTAGTGGTGTGACAAGATGCCTAACTGCATGGGGAAATTTCAAACAGCCTAGGCCACAAGGAGACAAAGCAGAGTCCTTGCCTAAGAAATGGCACTCACACAAGTAAGAGTTTCCCCCCAGCCAGTCTCAGGAATGTGACCCAGGCATAATTACTTGAGCACTCTAATTCTTGATGTGTGAGTGGAGAGACCAGCAGGACCTTTATCCATCCTGAGCACACACAAAAGCCATCAGTGTGCCCTTACCCAAGGAGAAGGTGGCCTTCCGTCACCACCACCCCATGGCAAAGGTGAAGATGCTAAGCTGAATGAGGCCATGGACAGTAACAGTCAGCAGCTGGAGAATGCCACAGATGAAATGGAACATAACAACCCTAGGCATTTCCCAACCATCTTGGAATGCTAGAGAATTCAGTAGGAAAACTTGGGTTTGTCTCTATTGGGGATGGAATGCTGGGTTGGCGTGCATGTACTAGGCACACATGTTCTAACACTGAGCTACATCCCTGGTCCCAGTTAGGCTTTTGAGGGAATATTGTTGTCCTTCTAGTCAAATTAAGGTTGAAAATGCTTCTTAGAGTAAGGGTTGATGTGCCTCCATGATGGAATGCTGACTGGCTTGGTTGCAAGCAGGCAAAAATAGCTGCTCTGAATTCATGAGTATAACTTCCTATCATGTCTGGAAAGCACTGATTTGCTCTGGTCCCTTGATAACCTGCTCTTATATCTTTTTTGTTCCCATTTTTGAGATGCTTTGTGAACCTTGGGGTGTGTGTGTCTGTTCATACACATTCAGGTATGTGCCACATTGGGGGTGTGACACAGAAGTCACAGTGTGTTTTCTCTGGAGTCTATCTTTTGGCACACTCTTGATCCAGCTTCATCATTATTATTATTTATTTACTTTGAGAATCCCAGGCCACTAAGCTCCCATGTGCCTTGCAGTGAAATTAGCTTTCCTTCTGTAATCTCAAGGCCTTTACGGCTTTTTCATCATGATGGCGTGTCTTAGGACTTTGCTCAGCTAGAGGATGACATTTTGAATCAGTTTTGAAAGCTCTATGGTCTGCGATTGGGACCCTTGTCCTTGTGACCCAGAGTGAGTCCCAAGCTCATTGGTGGAGGGGGGCACACGAACTGTCTATGAATGCTTAAAGCTGCTCTGTCGGGAAGCATTCTGAGACACTGCAACTGGACCCCTCAGCAGCGCTTTCCAGTACAGACTCTGATAATGGTGGTTTATGGCTCCAGGGGAGCTGGCCAGGCTTCACCTCCACTCCCTACTGCCTCCTTTCTTTGGTCATAGCTGCTTGTTCTGGAACCTGCCCTGTTGACATTGTCCAGCGCAGCTATGTCTCTGCTAAATGAAAGAACTCCATCATTTTTATCTTTCAGAAACCAGGAATTCATCTCCCCTGACCAACATGTAAGAGGGAAAAAGACCAGCCGTGTTTGAAATGATGATCTGGTCACAGAACACAAGCAAATGAAGTTAAACACGATGTTTTTCCTCTAAGCAACAGAGCAACTGAATGAAAAAAAAAAAAAAAAAAAAGGCAAAAGCAAACCCAAACCAAGCACTCAGAATTTTATTAAAGCCCCAATGGATCTGAGATGCATTTAGAGATTCAGGGCAGATTTCCATGCCAACCTAGACACTCAGGCTAGTGTTAACTGCCCAGTTATGGCAGAATCTCATAAACAGAATTCTTCTGGGGCAGCCTCCTGCCAGATAACCTGGGGGCTCCATTCTGTATCTTCTCCAACTCCCACTCATTGATTACGCTTGCTGGATATGAAGCAACTTCCTTTCATCTCTGTAAACTATGCCAGTAGGCACACGAGAGAGGATGGGGATGCTGTGCAATTTCAGCCCAACTGTTCCGAGGCAGAGGCCCATCTCTGAGATGCTGTAATCATAGCCTCTTTATGAAAAAGCATGCCAAACACTGAGCTTGGCAATTATCACTGACCTTAATACTGGAAGGCTTCATTGTATCTGATCTGATGAAAACCTCAGATCTCAGAGAAGTTGAGTCCTGTGTCTCGGCTCACACAGCCTGAAGGTAACAATGCAGGGAAACAGGGTGGGCCCGAGATTGTCACATAGGTCTTTGGAGTCAGGCTGAGCTTCTTTTAAACCCAAGATGAACATGTTTATTGCAAATCTTGGGCAAAATCATCACATGAGAAATAAGGTTGTGTGAGGGTTTACTGACATGGGGATTTAACCTCAGTGTTTCCAGACCATACTATGTGATTAACAGACTCCAGGCTGGTGTAAACTCTCTCTCTATACCAGGAAGGTGTTAGCTCAGCTCACTTTATGTCAATCTTTGACACAGATGGCTGAGACATGGTCCTGTAGATGCTCATGTTCCCCTGCCTCACCCTCAGTGAGTAGCCTTGAAGGGATGGGATTTAAATTGCATTGGGGACACTGGTCCAAAGGAATCAAGAGGAGTCGATTTTTCTGTTACGTCCCTAGAGTGATAAATGAGGGAGTGTTTTACTTTTTTTTTTTCTCTTCTTCTTCTAAGGTTAGGAGATGGGAACCATACATGGATTTCAGACATGAGAAAGAGCTTATGAATTTAGATGATAGTTCGGCAGAAATAAATTGTACATCTGCTCATTCATTTTAATAAAGTGGAGAGATGCCATGTTGCTGGGGCCCTCGGAGAACCCTGGGTTCTTAAAATTATGATCCTATAATGGTAGCATTAAAATTTGTAATGCAGCCAGCACTTTCTGAATTGGAGGGAAAATTCATTTATAAAGTAAAAGCTCAGACTTTAGAATATAAATGGAAAGATGCAATTTTTCTTAGCTGGATAGGAATTAGTCCTGGGAGAGTTCAGCAACATCTTGACCATAAAATATATTTTAAAAGTCTTAGGAGAGAGGCTCACAAAAACTTTTCTGGGCTATTTCTATTTAGGTAAATTGTTCAGGTACAGGCCTGAAGCAAATAAGCTCAGCTATTTCTGCCTTGAACTTTGTACTTCTTGTACAGGGGCAATTATAGATTCTGTTCCCATCTGAAACGAGTCCAGCCTGCTGCAAATATTCAAGTCATTTTTACTCAGCAGTAGAAACACCAGGACAAGGGTGTGATTACTACGTTACTGTGAAAATTTACACATTCAACAAAAGTATTGAGAATATTTTTTATTACATATGTTCTCTAGGTTGATATTGGAGAAATTGCTACAATCCCGATTGGAGGTTCCCCACTGACCTTAAACTCTAGAAGCATTGCTAAAAAGTTCTTTTAAAAAACAGATAAGTATCTAGCTCGTAGAAAGCTTTTAGATAGAGCAACAAGTTCAATTTTATTTTCTAAATCAGCTGCTTGCATGTCTGGATGGAAAGAAAATGAGCTAGAGCCGATCCACAGCAAAGGTGACAGAAGCCTGGAGACCCCACTGCCTTGGAGTCACCTTTGTCTCTTATGTAGGAAGGGCTTTTGCCCATCGCCTTCAAATAAAACATAGACTCTGAGTGAGGCCACACTCTGTCTTAGACTCCACAGCAGTTAACAGATCTAAGGGCAGATCGTGCTTCCCAGGCATATGTGGACCTTGGTCTCTTATACTCACATTTACACACACACACATACACACACACATACACACACACACACACACACACACACACACACACACACACACCCTATAAACACACATCTACCTACACATAGACACATACACATATCATCATATAGAGACATATAAGCACATATATATATATATATATATACTTATATATGTATAAGCATGTAGAATACATATGTAGGCACACATATATGCACAGATATATAGGAGTAACTCCCTAACAGTCTAGCTGTGAATGGGCTGCCCTTTCAACAGGTGACATCTGGGGCTTTAGATGTGGAAGCTAACATACTGATGTGGGAGGTTTAGGCTGCTCCTTAGACTGGGGAGAGCACAGGGACCCCTCATTCTGGTTAAGTTTCACACACATACCATATACACTTATGTATGCACACACATCTGAATAGACTATTAGAAGGTAGCAGAACTGTGGAGCGGGTGCTGGCTGGAGCAGGTATTTGGGGGACTGCATGTCCTTGGGGATCACTTCTTGCCCCAGCCTCTTCCTGTTAGGGCTCATCTCTGTTTCCTGTCTGACATGATGTGAGCTATCTTAACCACCCCCATCTGTTGGCTGAAGACACGAGCTGTTTGTAGGGGTGTTCAGTCACAAGAATGAGAAAGATAACCAAAGACTCTTCCCATAAAATGCCATAAGCTTGGATTTGGGGAGGTTAGCACCGAGACTAAAATGCTGCAGGAGGCTGGGGAAGGATGCTTAGTTCCTAACTGAACTGGGCTTTGCTTTGCAATAAGCTGAATTTATTGGAATCAATTCTGGGATGCTCTGTTTAATCTCACTTAGAAGAAAGAATTGGAAGTGAATGGGAGCTGGGCAGGGTTTTCCCTTGCCTTTTTTCTTGCCTCACAGGATGCGCTGCATGGTCTCCACCGTAAGGACTCCTTTATGTATTATTTATCAACATTGGCTTTTCTTGTTTCATGTTTCTTCCTTGGCTGATAGGAAAGATGATTCAGGACTCTGGCAGTTTTTTGCTGTGAGTTTTATTCACTCTGAAAAGGGTGTCCCTCCAGGCACCTGGCTCTCAGCCCACCCCAGGAACACTGAATTAGTGCTGGAGTCTTAGTTGGTGAAGGGATACCATATTTACTTATGGCAGCTTCCTGTGCAGAAGGAGATAGGTATGAGACCTTCTGTGTGCCCTGAGCAGTGTCCATCACCTATAAAACCAATGGCTTGGGTGAGTTTTTTTCCCAAAGGCCGCTTTAACACAATTCTTTAACTCTTGACGGTCTCTGTTCACTGAAACGTATCTGTACTTTCTCCCTCATCCATCAGTTTTTTGGTATCTGCCAAGCCAGGTTCTAGTTATTACAGTGACCGAGGACTCAGAAAGAAGCAACGCAGGAGAACAAGAGCTTATTCCAGCCCATAGTTCACACGTACAGCGTATCATAGTGGGGACAATGTATTGGCAGAAGTGAGATTCCTCACCCCACATTTCCACAGAGCAGGAAGCAGACACTCAGTAGGCTTCCCTGCTCCATTCTCTACCTTTTATTTGATTTGGGCACCCAAACTGATTAAGGGAAACTCTTTAGGGAGGGTCTTCACTCCCCAGTTGAACCTCTCTGAAAATGTCCTTACAGATAATCCCAGAGGTCTGTCTTTGAGATAATTCCAAAAACAATTGACAGTGACATGACATGGCCCAGTGTAGGGAGAGTAACAGAAGTAGGCAGTTGCATGGCACCTTAGAAGAGGATATTACACGTTACAGTAGGATGTGTGCCTCCTAGATATGTGTGTTTGAAAGAGAGTGAAATTCACAATAACAGATCACACACAAATCAAAGATATACATGAGATACTTTATATGACATATAATCAAAAGATCATTCACTGATGTGGGAATGCCTTTCTGTATGCTGTGAATCTCAATCTTTAAATAAAGGAGCTGTTTTGGGCCATGACAGGCACCATAGAAGAAGTAGGAGGAGGAATCAGAATAGGTAGGAAAGGAAGGGCGGAGTCAGAGACAGATCGAGCTGAAGCCCAAAGGAGCAACATGTAAGGAGCACAGGTAAGCCACGGGCCACGTGGCAGACAGATTAATAGAAATGGGTTGATTTAAGATGTAAGAGCTAGCTAGCAATGTGCCTGAGCCATAGGCCAAACAGCATGAAGTTAATATAAGCGTCTGGGTCATTTCTGGGGGCCTGAGCAGCGGGCGGCTAAGGGTCTGGCGCGACAGGTCTGTGGGTCCAGGTCCCTGGCCTCCTGAGATCAAGAAACCCCACTATTACAATTCACCCTGTACTAGAAGGTGAAATAAAGTCTGCAAGAAATATATGCTGACTGACTAATGAATTCATCTCTGGCTGGGTATAAAGGCTCTCACCTTTAGCACTTGAGAAACAGGCAGGAAGATTTTCACGAGTTCAAGGCTAGCCTGGGATGATACAAAGTAAGACTCATTTCACAAAGGAAAATCTCAAATCCAACACTGCATGCCACCCTCATGCTTAGTGTCAGGAAAAATGATGGAGAACAATGAAAGGGCCACGTGCTTATTTAACAGCTACCAAAGCACTCAAATGGCCTCTGGGAGCCTTGAGGGTTAGCTTAAATGACAAGGTGACACAACCTAGAGTCACCTGGAAGGAGAGTCTCAATGAAGGATTGTTTAGATCAGGTTGGCCTGGGGCATCCGTGGGAGATTTTCTTGATTGTGCTAATTGAAGTAGGAAGACCTAGCCCACTGTGGGCAGCACCATTCCCTAGATAGAGGGTGCTAGACTTTATGAGGGTGGAGCAATCGAGATGAACACAGGAAAGCAAATGAGCACACAAGCATGTGTTTATCTCTGCTCTTGACTGTGGCTAAAATTGATTAGGTTCCTGCTTTGGTTTCCTCACAATAATGGACTGTAACTAAGAACTGTTATCTGATGTAAACCCTTTCTCTGCTGAGTTGCTTTGTGTCAGGGTATTTTTTTTATCACAACAGAAATAAAACTAGGACAGGAGCCTTTATAGTGAGGACACATAAAACAGCAGCATGACAATGCCAAGCTAGCAGCAAACCTGTGCTGGGACAGAGTGGGAGGAACAATAACATGGGAGATTGACAACCTGGATGTTGAAGGTTAAACTGGGGTTTTCCAGGTACAAAGGAAAGAAAAGGAGTTGGGATAGAAGGGAGCAGTATATCCACACAGTGGCATGAGGGTGACACCTGGCAGGGATGAAGGCAGTGTGGCCAGTGGTGGGTTGTAGCCACCAGTGCCTAAGACTTAATGATCTTATTTATTAAATGGTTCTTCTGTACAGGGCAGTTTGTAAAGGGCTGTGGCACTTTTCAGCATGCTCCAATCTTGTGGCTTTTGGCTCTTTATTCAGAACTCATGCTCACTTTCTGCGAATTGCATTTTGGTAGTTGCCATATGCATTCTCAGAGTCACATAGTGGGAGTTTTAGAAACTGTGCAGTGGTTGCTTTTAGTGTAAGGATGCTGTCTTTTGATAGAGGAAGGTGCATAGAGTCGTCAGAGGACACTGTGGCGTGGAGGGGCTTGGTGCTGAGACATTGCCAGCTGGAGTGAAAAATGGCTTTAATTGCTACTGAGTTGCTCCTGACTTTCTGAACATCACCAGAGGGTGAGGAAGGCACAAAATTTGCATAGTTCACACAGGGATGATGGGGCTCAACACATAGCGAATATAGTTACAAAAGACTGATTAATGCAATCAGTCACTTGGCTGTCTGGTCTACCTCCGGGAGCAAGCAGGAGAAGCAGCCACAA
The DNA here is from genome assembly GCA_033318265.1 of Phyllotis vaccarum. Classification (NCBI taxonomy): domain Eukaryota; kingdom Metazoa; phylum Chordata; class Mammalia; order Rodentia; family Cricetidae; genus Phyllotis; species Phyllotis vaccarum. The sequence continues at coordinate 95,751,026 of JARWLC010000003.1, forward strand.
GATAGATACTTTTTTTCCACTTATAAAAATCCAGACATTTTACATCACATATGAACACAGTCTGGAATCAGTACGGGTATTTCAACAGTTCATGCAATGCCACTCTGCTGCCAGAGAGCATTAGTGGTAGAGTGAAGATGTAAACCCACCTCCTTCCTTAGCTTAAATAAAAGTGTCTGGAAGATGGCTTCTATTCATAGGACTTGGCTTTTCCTTGGAGAATGTTTCTCTTTACTCTTTGTGGTTAAGATGTCCACCTCTCTGAGCTGGTGAGGTGGCTCAGCCTTTACCAGCACTTGCTGCCAAGCTTGATGACCCAACTTTGGTCTCCAGGACTCACATGGTGGAAGAGAGAAAACTGATACTCATATGTTGTCCTCTGACCTTGACATAGGTGTCATGACACATGGGCCCCTCCCAAAATGGAGAAACATTATAAAAGGCAGCTAAAACAGGAAATGCAGCCCCCGACCTGCCTGCCGGGCCTCTGAATTTGAATACTAGATTTAGTGGAGGATCTTATGTTTCCCATGATCCTTGGTGAGGGAGATCCTTTATCTTAAAAGGTGAGCATGGGAAGAGAACACCAACTGGTTTTCATAGACAGCCTCCTCAATTATGGGTTGGCAAGTGGAGGATATAGTTTTTGAACTAGACCTTAGATGAAGGGTTTGCCTGGGACTGGACAGACCAGGAGCCTAGGCACTCTGAGGAAAATTACTGTTTATAGAGTGGAAAATTACCTATGCTTGTGCATGATGTTTTAGACCCTTCACCTCTCTTTACATTTGGGATTTTACCCCACCACTCTGCGCACAGCTTTATGAAGAGCTCATGGTGCAGGTTTGGTTTTGTCCAAAGCCTTAGCCAAACAGAGAACTGTCAGCTAAATGGAGATTCTGAGGCTGGACAGAAGTTTCAGTCTAATAGAATTCACAGGAAGAGGGAGTCCAGAACTGTCTAGAAAAAGCATTTAATCATCTTCTGAGATTTATCTGGTTGTTAAAATGCCGTAGGCTCCACCCTCTAGGAAAGTCACTCAAGTCAGATAATTTACGTAGGTTCGATTTTCTCAGAAATATGGCTGTGGGGATGAATCTCTACTGAGCTAAGGGAACATGTAATTATGTGGACAGTATTTAGACGCAGGTGAAGAAAGGTTTACAGGGCTCTCCTAGGGGAAATCACAGCTTCTGGAGGTAGGAAAATCTCTGTGAGCACCCTAACATAGATAGCATGGACTTGGAGACGTCTGAAGGAAAAAAGAGCCACCACAAAGGGAGTTCCCATCCCTTTCTTTTATTTCCCTTCTGTTCCCTTCCATTCCCTTCTCTCTTCCCCCTCCTCCCCTTTCTGATACAGAGTCTCCCGTAGCCCATTCTCTCTATGTAGCCAAGGATGATCTTGAACTTCTGATTCTTCTGCCCCCATTTCCTGAGTGCTAGGATTACCAAGGACCATAGATCCCAGGATTCTGTTCATCTGCAATGTTCTGAATAACCCATCATTGGTGACTGATAGCAGATTAATTACTGCCAGGGTTGAGGAGCAGGGGAATGAGAAATGAGTGCTGATGGTTCAGGTTTCTCTGTGCGGTGACAAAAGTGTTCTTAAATCAGACAGAAGTTATGGCTGCATGATTTTGTGAATATATTAAAGTCCAATGGGCAGCAAGCACTTTTTAACCATTGAACCATCTCTCCAGGCTCTTATAACCAAGTTTAAGAGGTGGCTGGGGAGATGGCTCAGTGGGCAAAGTGTCTGGGACTTGAATAAGGATTTGAATAATCACAGTGCTGGGAAGGCAGACACAGGAGAGTCCCTGGATCCTCCTGTCCAGTCAGCCTAGACAGTCAGTGAGCTACAGCTTCATTGAAAGAGCCTGACACAAAGGCAAGTTGGATGGCACCTGAGGAACCACACCTGACATTAACCTCTGGCCTCACAAAGAAGTAGTTAGAAGTTTCTAGAGACAGTTACTCCAAATAGAAGCCAGTGGCCAAGGGGTAAATGGAGTTCACCATCAGTACTTACCAGGGAAATTAAAATGTAACCACTGTGACACCATAGAGCATGGGCTAATGAGGCTAAATAGACTGATAATAATTGAAAATACCAAATCCAGGGCAGTATACCAAGAATTCTACACAGCAGCCCAATATCAAGGCAGCATGTGAAGTTCTCATTGGTTGATCTGATGTCAACCTTAATAACTGCCTTTGAAAACTGGCTGTATCAACAAAGTGGGTTCAGCCACTGCAGACAGGTGAACCCCAAACAGAATCACACACACGCATTCACACAGGCAGCAAAGTCACAACCTACCATGTTTGTCCCAGAGCTAATCAAACTGACTCCACATAGGAAACAACTCAAATGTTCACACATAGAGTTGATGAGTACATTCAGATATATTCATACAGTAACGAGCACAGATAGATTGTGGCTACCTGGGACGACAGAGGAACTTCATCAAAGCTGTCACAGTCCCATTTTTATACAGAGGAAACACAGGAAAAGCTAGTTTTGATGGAAGAAGATAAAGGTGACTGAGCATACGGGGCAGAAGGAAGCTTCTGGGTTGTGACTCCTACTCAACTTATGATGGCAGTTTATATCATTGATCAAGAGTTAAATCATCCAGGCTGCATGTCATCATCTCCACGCCAGTCCTGTGTTTATTCAGAAGTTGGCGTTTCCTGAGTAAGCCATACTAAACACAACCTACAACCTACATTTCAAAATGTCTCAATCAAACAGGGAGAGACTTCAGGTGACTAATTTGAATTGATGCTATGGGAGACTTCTTTGACTCTAGATACTGTATAATAGAAAGAAAATTCAGAAGCTTCTGTTTGCAAGGAATCTTGGGGAATGGCTCAGGTGTTGAGGATAAGTGATGAGGTTTTAGTTCTTAAAAGGACATTTCTATCATCCCCTTTTAGGCTCTTTAAGGTCATGGATTAGCGAGGTGTTTATCTCAGGGTCTGCAAGTTGAACTTCTAGATACTGGAGATAGTTGGGGAGGGCCAGCCACTTCCTTCAGTTGCATACCTACTGGTGGCCTCCCAGGCTCCAGGGGAGCATTTGAAACCTGTAGTCACACAGATGGCCTGGGTTAAACTCAGAGGTCACAAAACCAAACAAAATGAATGTGTGAAAGGCACATTGAAGGGAGGTGGGGAAAGACGTCAGGTGTAGGTGAGAGACGAGAGAGGGTTGGTGTCAGAGTTCTCAGGATTCATTATAAACACGTATGAAATTGTCAAAGAAATTCAATAAAGGTTAAAAAAAGAAAGTTCAGATAAAAATGCATGGATTAGATGTGAGTATTCACAGCAGCCCATTTATAGGGCCCAGACAATTGAAAAATGTCCAAATACCTTCAAATAAAAGAATGGCCAATCAAAATGAGATACATGTATGCAGTAGAGTATTATTTCATCATCAAAAGGAATGAAGCATGGGTTGACCCTACAACATGCATGAACCTGAAACATACTAAGCAAAGAGGCCAATAGCAAAAAATACTACAAGCTTCTCTTGTTCTGAAATGTCCTGAGTAGCCAGTTCTTGGAGATCAAAAGCAAAACTGCTGCCAGATAAAGGGTCAGGGGACGGGAGAGTGAGTGATGGTGATGCAGGTTTCTTAGTGGGGTAACAGAATGTTCTTAAGCCAGACAGTAGTTATGGCCACATGATTTTGTGATTATATTAAAATCCAATGACTCGTACATTATCAAAGGGTGTGCTCTATGGTACATGAATAATGTCTCAATAAACCTGCTACTAATAAAGGTTTAATAGATTGCAGATCAAAAGTGATAAAGTTAGAAATAAAATAAACCCATGTCTTCCTGCCTCCATCAATTCTATAAGAGGAAAAACAGATATTCCACACCAGACATGAAATAGCTCCTTTCATTGTTTGCTAAATTCAGCAAAGAAAGGAGATGTTGTAATGAACACAGTAGAAACAGATTTATACATTTGCTGACTCGGCCCATCACATTCACATCAATGAAGACAACACAAAGCTCATAACAGGTCACAAAACAGGGCTACGGATGGCAGCCCAGCAGACATGTGGCATCAGTGCAAGCATTAGCCATTACACAGGACTACTGGAAAATGAACAATTCCTGTGTATGTGACTGATGCTTGATAGAGATTTTCTCCACCGTGACAATAATCTTTAACATTTACACAAGCTTTCCAATAGGGAAATGAGTTCTGAAGGCAGAGCAGGCTCCAGCTATCAATCATATGAAGGAAAATCTAAATAATCCATTTTGCTGGAGGAGAAATGAAATCTTTTGCTTTCCTTTATTTTTTTTTTAAGATAACGATTCTAACTATCTAAGGTGTGATGAACCCCTGGTGTCTCTGCAGACCAACAGGAGAGAGAAAAAGAATTATGAGGCATCACTATGTAGTTAATAAAGAAAATATCTTCATATTGAAGAAGTTTAAGGTACCAAGAAAGTAAGACTGCTGGGATATCACATGACATGCCCTGGGGATTATAGGCAGCATCTCAGTCTGCTTCTGTCTGTCTGATGTGAGTGTCTGTCCAGATCTCTAGGTCCACTGGATACCTTCCCTGCTCTATGAAAACTGGATCTTTCTTCTAGTCTTGCTTGCTCTTATTTTTCAGCTAGAGTTCTGGAGTGGAGTGAAGATGTATGGCCTTCTTATCAGACATATTGTAATGTTTAATTCAATCATACAATATGTATATGGGGAGTACTCAAGTAGCACTAAGTAGAACCAATCAGTATTCCAGTAGGGAGAAGGGCGGGGCTTAGGGGCCCCAATTAATAACTGAGGGGCTCTTGACGACTGATGGCTGCTAGGGGTTGGGGGAGTCAGTTTTCTTTAAGGGTTTGGCCTCTTATGGGTGGGTCACACACTGGTGGAAGGCTTCACATCCTTAAGCATTATAGATAGCACAAACTGGAACCAGTGGGTTGGAAAGAAAGGGGGGGGGGCAAAAGTTGAAGTTTGGGGGTGAATTTGATACAAATGCAAAGTATAAAATTATCAAAGAATTAATAAAATATTGTATTAAAACTGCAAAAAGTTATTTCTTAACTCTAAATTACCAATCATTAACTAAGGTATAATTTGAGAATGAAATAGACTGATGAAATGAAGAAATTGATTGCTACCTGGTTTTAAAACTCTGATAATTATTTGCAAACACAGTGTATTAAAATTAATAAGAAACTGATTTACCCTTGCCCTCCAAAACCTGAATTTTACAGGAAAATGTAAATCAGTCAGGTAGAATTGCCACAGGCAGAAATCAGAAATCTTTCTTTGGAAGTTGTGATGATTAGAACCAGAATGATCCTCGTAGGCTCCTATGTTTGAATGCTTGGTCCTCAGTTGGTGGAGCTGTTTGGGAAGGATTAGGAGGTGTGGCCTTGTTGGATAAGGTGTCTCATTAGGGGCAGGCTTAGAGGTTTCAAAAGCCCATGCCATTCTCAGTTAGCTTTCTTTGCTTCATGCTGTGGATAAGGATATGGGCTCCCAGCTACTGCTCCAGCACCTTCCCAGCATGATGGTCATGTACTAACCCTTGGGAACCATGAGCCTCAAATCAAATGCTTTCTTCTCTAAGGTGCCTTGGTCATGATGTTTTGTCATGGAAATACAAAAGTAAGACAGAAACCAATATGATAGTGCCACGGTTAACACCTGTGGGCCATTCTTCTTGAGAGCTTTGTGTGAGTCAAATATCTTATTGACTGGAGCCTTTTCCAGTTCCATTATATGTAAGGGATCACTGCTTCTCTGCTAAACAGTTCTCTGGAAAAGGTTCCCAACCCACAACAGGATGGATCAATATGTAAAGAAACTGAAAGACACACATTCCCAACAACCATACACACCTGCAACTCCACTGTGGGACATGCTCACGTGTGAAGTTCATATCAGACAATGTCTTCTTAGCACTCAAGACAGTCCCAACTTTAAATGATCAGCATTTCTATCCTGAGCTGACAGGCCTTGAGCTTCATGTCTACAGTCCATCTTCCTCTCTTCCTAGGGCATCAGGAAAAGTTCTGGCCTTGTGTTTGGATCCCTGATATCCACATGAAAACTGGGTGGGCATAATGGCAGTTTATAATCTCAGTACTCAGGACATAGAGACAGGCTGTGTTCAGAGCAGACTAGCTAAGTTTCCTGAATTGGTGAGCTCTGGCTCAAGTTGGAGACTCAGTAAATACAGTACAGAGCGATCGAGGAAGGTGTGTGATGCCAAGTTTTGGTTTTCATATGCATGTGTGCATTCTTGCAAAACTTGTACATGCTAATGTAGGCCCCCCCATAACCATTTATACACATGCACATCCCCTCATTCATGATACTGACACACAAAACATGGAGTAGCCCTTTGGATAAGCGTGGCCCATGTTTATACTCATTACCAGAGCATCATGGTCCCCACTAACTCTTTCATCTTCTTCATTTATATGTTTTCCATAACTGTCTTCATCCCTTCATCCTCTCCTATCACCTTCATTTCAATATCTCATGAACAGTACATGCTTTAACTATACACCCTTAACCAGCTTTGAAGGCATGTATCAAATATGTGGCTTTGGCTCAGACCCAGAGAAGCCCTGACTTTAGCATGTGTGCATCCCATGCATAATGCTCATGACTTCTTGGCCAAGTACCACATCAGCAGTATGATGAGGTCTCACATCTCAACCCCTCTCTGGTATATATGGGAAACAACACATGGTCCATGACTTCGATTAGCAGCGGTCCTCTCTACACACAACAATTCAAGATTTTTATATGTCCATGGGTCACCATACAACTATCAGGAAAATCTTGCTGCCTCCTTGCTGCTGTTCAGACTGACCTCTCCATCTGCAATTACTGTTAGACTAAAATTGCAATCGGACTTACATGACATAGCGCCATGCACATGGAACCTTGGTATTAAAAGTTATTTCCTTATGGACTTTAAAAAGGCAGAGCGCCTTTTGTGTCCCAGAGCTCAGGCATTTTAGACCCACAGTAGCCGCAGGGTCCTATAACACTGTCCTGGGGCTTACCTCTTTCTTGGTGAATTTTGGAGAGTGGTCATTTTTGTCATCGATCACGATGGTGGCTGTGGCTGTGCCTGTCAATCCCACGTCCAGTCCTGCCATATCTTGGGCTTCGATGATCAGTTCATACTTGGGATTTTCCAGAGTCTACAAAGCAAAGGAACACCAGAGAAGACAGTGTTTAGATTTGAGGCACTGTTTTGGAGAACTGGCAGACATGTTCCCTACACCTTCTGGAACAGGTGTCTTTAACTGGCCATGACATTTTTAATGTGTATATATATTATATAATATATTACCTATCTATAGCTTTGAAATTACCATCTATAGACTAAAAATGGCAATCAGAATCTATTGGCTTGTCCTTGTTAAAGGGAGATTTTATATATTCTAGACTGTTCTATGACCTGGGTGTGGGCACATGTTCATCGTGGATATTTATGCCTACACTTGTCATTTCAATGAAACTTCTGAAGCTGATTTGGACATAGGCTAACTCCACTTCTGAGGTCACGACAAAGATGGCAGCTTTAGAAACTCTGGGGTCATGATATTTTCCGTACATCAATATAGTGGATCCTTCTTACAAGCACTTCAGGTTGACCATCCCACCAGTGTCTCTTCTGTGGTATCTCCTTTGTTGTTGCTGTTCTTTTAGAATCCCAGAATACCACATCTGGACTTTGTATTTTAATGTAAACATGGACTCATAAATTCACCATAAGTGAGACTGTATGATTATATATTTTTAATCCTATATTTCTTGACTACTGGACAGATCTCAAAGGCCATTTTTGTAAGAAATAAAACCTGGTGGTTCATTTTGAAAACTGTATTGAGTCAGCTTAGGTCTAATGACAGAATAAAAAAAAAAACAAAATCCAAACAAACTAAATATGGCTGACATCTGCTAGTCTTGATGACCCTGCCCACCCTTCAAACCAACTCTGCTAAGGTACGTCCCCTCCCACCCAGCCAGAAGTTTACCCTAGAAAATTACTAAGAGCCAACATTGCCCGGTGACCTGTAGATATAACAAGGTCATGTGCTTGGTAAGCTTTAAGGCAGAGGATATTTATTTTATAACACATAAGGAAGAACCCACATGTAGCTTTTGTTGAGAAAAAGAGTAAACAAGAGAGGGACAAACAAGACCTAACTGGCGTGTAAGATGGTGGCCTCTTGATTACTCCACGAGGAGAAAGGGGGAGGGGCTTGCACTAGGCTGGAGAACTCACTGTTCTCTGTGCTCTTAGAGCCTGCTGTTCCAAGAGCTTTGCAAGTTCACAAGATAAATGGCGTCACCTTCACTATTGTCTCTTTTCTCATATTTGAAACATCCAAAATAGTTAACCATGTATCTAGGGTCCTGAGATGGAGCGTATGAGACTGTGCATAGATCCCTCCATGGGACTGTGAGTGTCAGTCACTCAGCACCCCATTTTCTGGTAAGGTATAGCCATGTTTCCTTTGGAGACTCATCAACCACCTACCTCTCTCTGTCAATGGGTGTGGGGTTGGACCACCTTTCTATGTTTTCTATATGGAAAATTTCTAGAATCATCTCTATCAGAGACACCAATAAGAGCACCCAACTGAGGGTGTGATGGCCAGGCCAGCTCTGTCTGTGTGGGACAGTCTTGGGAAGTAACTGTTATCCTCTGGTGACACCTTGGCAGTACTGGCTGCAGGCGAAAGGTGAGCTATTGCACACCACAGCAGGGCTGGGACAGGAGTTCCTGGAGGATGAATCCAAGCAGAATGGCTCTGTGAACATTGTACACTGGAGAAAAAGAGGCAGCTGCTGGAGCCAGCCTGGCCTGGGGATTTCTCTGCTGATGAAGGCATTCACTCTCCTTATTGGCTTCAATCCCTTTGGATTGATTTCTTAATGACTCATTGAGAGAATCTGAGTGAGGCCACTTTCAATGACAAAAATCAAGGGTGTTTATAATTGCATTCACAGCCCTGCCAGTGTGGTGGCTTCCAAAACTGGGGTTTGGATTAATCAGTAATTAGTAGGGTTCAAAGGAACATGGAACAAAACAACAATGGGGGCCTCCATTTCCTTCCAGAACTACAAACTCAGGTGGGAAATTTAACACTCATGAGCTCTTTGGAGTATTTTTGAAGGATTGGTAGTTGCTAGTCCCTATGGACTCATGTGTATGCGTGTGTCTCTCTCTGTGTATGTGTGTGTGTGTCTGTGTGTGTGTGTGTATATGTAAGTATGTGTGTATGTGTTTGTATATGTATGTGTGTCTGTGTGTATGTATGTGTGTTTGTATGTGTATATGTATGTGTGTGTATGTGTGTGTATATGTGTGTATGTGTGTCTGTGTGTAGGTGTACACATCTACAAAGGCCAGAGGAAGACTTTGGGTACCTTGCTCTATCATTTTATGCCTTTTCCTTTTAAGACAGTGTCTCTTACTGAACCAGAGAGCAGCCAGCACACCCCAGCATCACCCAGCACTGGGACTAGAGGGTGCATGTGGCCACACTCAGCTTTTTGTGTCCTAATGCCTATGCAGCAGACTCTCTTGTCTACTGAGCCATCTCCCCAGATCCACAGAAATTCTTAATGTATTGTCCTTTAATTAAGAGGCCTGAGGTACCAACTTGGAAAGGCTCTGTTGGGATGGCTTGGTGACTGCCAGTGAAGTCACGGCCATGATCCTGAGGTGGGGTGAGGGGTACTAGCATGGTCCATGACAGTGTCACACAGGTTTTAATTCTAGGTCCATCAGGACTGAAGGTTTCAAGCTTCCTTAACTGCTGTGTGTGAGCAGCAAGTGCCCAGCCTACCACCGCTGGACAACAGCACCCACTATGCAGGTGCCAAATGGATGTCAGGTACTATGGGAAAACATCAGGCTACCTTATATGGATTTCATCATCAACAACATGGGTGGAGCTGTTTTCCATTAGTGCAGGCAATCTTTAAAATCCTTCTCGATTGACTCAAAAAGTTCTATTGACAAACCTGAACATTCCAGGTCCAATTTCTTAAACACCACCTTTACTTTTGCAATACAACATTGTACTCGCTCTGTGTGCACCTGTATATGTGTGAATACATGTGTCTGTACACACATCTGTGCATGTATTCCAGTGTAACATGCATAAGGGGGATCCGCTCAGTGTTTTTCTTCTGGTGTTTTCCATATGTTCTTTGAGGTGGAGTCTCTTACTAACCTAGGGCTTTCCATGAAGGTTCATGTGGCTAGCTGTCTCTGCCTCCTCAACACTGGATGACAAGTAAATGCCACCACACCTGCCTTTTTAAAAAGGAGGTGCTGTGGTGATTTAGCTCAGGTCTTTGTACTTGTGAGTCATGCACTTTATTGAACCAGCTCCCAAGTCCTGTTTGAAAGCACTCAAAGACTAAATAAAAAGTCAAATTGATTGTGAGATAATGCTGTACATATTTTCACGTGTATTTGTTTAATAAAAGGCTGATTGGCTAGAAGGGAGGCAGGAAGGAGAGGCAGGGCAACCAGACTAGGAAAATTCTGGGAAGAAGAAAGGTGAGCAGGAGATGCTAGCCAGAGGCAGAGGAAGCGCAGAGAATGTTGTGCTGGGAAAAAAGTACCAAGTCACGTGGCTAAACATGGATAACAATCATAAGTTAGTTTAAGAGTAAGAGTTAGTAAGTAATAATCTTAAGCCATAGTGTGTGTGTGTGTGTGTGTGTGTGTGTGTGTACACATGCACATGCATGCACATGTATATGAAGGCCAGAGGTCGATGTTGATGGCTCTCCACTTTATTTATTAGGATCTTTATCTGAACCTGGAGTACATCAAACTGTGTAGTCTATCTATCTAGCTTGCTCCATGAATCTTGCTTCCACCCCCAGGGTGCTGGCTTTATAGGTGTGCCATCATGCCTCCCTGGTTGATATATAAGTATATGTGTTAGGACCTAACTCTGGTCTTCACACTGTGGCAAGCACTTTCTCAACTGAGCCATATCTTGTCTCCTCAAAGTTAACTTTTCCTATTTCAGTTTTGATTTTTAGGCAGAAGTTATTCACTGTTCACATCCTGTCCTATCAGAACCATGAGTATGTGACCCAAAGACTATCATATCCTTAAAAATATACTCCTTTGACCTTGCCTAGGAAGCCAGATAGGGGTCCATAATGGCTGCCTGAACACATGAGCCAAGTTAGGCTACTCAAAATCTCAAATTTGATCTTGAATGTGCTTCTCTTGGAATACACAGGGAAAGGCAGCTCTTCTGTTGAACTTGGGGGTGGTAAGACGCTGTCTAGATGGGTCATGTCCACCTTCATCACCCAGGAAAACCCAACCAATCAGTAAGCTAATGCAGAGCCAGAGGTAGAGACAGAGCATTTTCTCCCCTCCCTTCCCCTCACAATGCATCCCAACTGCATTGTCCTCTCTGTCCATTCCACCAGTGCCCTCAGCCTCCCCCTCCCCACTCCCCTCAGTTTCCCCCGCCTACCTCCCCTCTCCCCATATCCACTGTTTCTCCATTTCCCTTCAGAAAAGAGCAGTGATATCAAATGAACACAGCATAGCAGGATGCAATAAGTTATGCTTATTTCAAGGCTGGATGAGGCATCCCTGTAGGAGGGAAAGGGTCCTATGATCAGGCAAAAGAGTAAGACACCTCTCTCCTGCTATTAATCCCACAAAAACCTTAACCTAAACAACCATAGCATGTTTGCAGAAGACCTAGCGCAGATCCACACAGGCTCCATGATGGCTGCAGCAGAGCAGAGCTCTTTTCAGACTCTCAGCCCTCTTGGCAATCATCCTTGAAGCCAGTTCACCTCTCACACCCTGTAGGTCCTGTGAATGAATGAATTTTTCCTTCCCTCAAGATGCTTGATTCAGAGGTTCTGTATGTAACAACCAGACAGTTTTGGCTAATCTAATGGTGTGATCAATCATCTGGTTACTACAAGAAATCATAAGGATTGTCATACCCTACAGTGTATCTCAAAATAGGCCCTTCACAACAGTACTCCAATCACTTCATAAACACATTTAAAAATTTTCTTTGGCAGAACATGATTTTTCCACCACCTCTTGTGTGTGTGTGTGTGTGTGTGTGTGTGTGTGTGTGTGTGCATTTGTAGAGGTCAGAGGTCATTTTTAAGCAACACTCCTTAGGCATCATTTACTCTGTTTCTAAAATATTAAAATTCAATTTTTGACTATCTGTCTATGTGGGAATATCTGTACAAAAATGCAGGTTCCTGTGGATGCTAGATAACAGCGTTGGATCCCCTAGAGCTGGAGTTTTAGGTGGTGGCTTTGAGCCACCATGTGGGTACAGAACAAAACTCAGGTGCTCTAGCAGAACAGCAAATGCTCTTACCCACTGAGCCACCTCTTTGGCCTTCATCTTGATTTTTGAGACAGAGTCTCTCAATGGGAGCTGAGGCTGGCACCAGTGAGTGACAGGGATCCACCTATTTCCTTCCCAGAACTTGGATTACAAGTGGGTACTACCTGCTTGGCTATTCATGTGGTCCTGGGATGGAACTGAAGACCTCAAGCTTGGAAAGAACTTTGCAGACTCAGCCATCATCCAAGCCCCTTTTTAATGAATTCACAGGTCAAGGTTGAAGATGTTCTGTACACACACAAGTCCGGGGAACACTGCCAAGGCAAAGAAGAGGTGGGTGCTGGTCCTTACAAAGTGCCGAGGAAGGGCACTCCAGCATAACTCTTGTTGTCTAAGTAACTATATTAATAATTTTAAAAAACGAACCAGTCAATTTCCATCTCCCAGAGTAAATAAAACTTTATGGATGTAATGGGAAATGGATTGATTAGTGTGGTAGGAGATCAATCTGAGTATGAAGTAGACAAATTGTAGAGTTTGGATGAGCTGTTCCAAAAGTCTCAATTTTCTGGCAAACTTAAAGCTTACATTAACAAAGTTTTCATTGCTTAAGCCATAGCCAATCATTGTAAGAAAGTAAAAATGCGGTCGTCATTTCGAAAGTAGAAAGTTAGGACCCTCTTCCTTTCTCCAACTCAACCACAGCCCTCAAAACTCAACAAAAATTGGTAGTGGTGGGGTGAGACACCCCCATTCCCTATTTCCCACTTATGTACACATATGCATGCCCACACAAACACACATACACACACGTACACACACATATACGCACACATACACACACACACACACACACACACACACACACACACACACACACACACTCAGTTCTTGGCATTTCTGTGCTTAGAAACTTATCAGTCCACTGGATAAATTCTTCATAATTTAGCCACTTGGCTTCTGTCAGCTAGCCAATTGCTTATATGTTTTCACCGTGGAAAGCAACTTGAAGAGAGAAAAATTGAAGGATTGCTTGTCTCACAGGGTATTCCCCCCCTTATACCCTCCCTCCCTGGGTTTGGGAGGTGGTTCAGGGTACAAAGTATTTGCTACACAAATGTGAGGACTAGAGTTTAAATCCTCAGAACCCATTTAAAAGCCAGGTAGATATGACAGCTCCAAGTTCAGGGAAAGAGACCCTATCGGCTGTGGGATAATCTTTCTGTACTCTGTGAATATGTACTACTCTCATTGGTTAATAAAAAAGCTATTTGGCCTATAGCAAGGCAGGATAAAGTTAGGTGGACCAATCAAATTGGGTTCTGGGAAAAAGAAGGCGGGGTTAAGGGAGAGATGGCAGCTTTTGCCATAAGGAAAGCAAACTCCATACAGAGGTTCTTTGATGCCCACCATCTTCTCTGAAGTACATTGGTGCTGCCAGGAACAGACATGTCTCACTGTCATGAAAAGTTTACATTATTAAAACACTTCAAATGTCATATTCTGTAGGTCTTTGAAGTGTTTAAAGATGATCTATCTCTCTGAAATATTCCTCTGTATACCTAGAAAACCTAACATGACTATAAGTTTGACTATTATAGATGACTATTAATCTGTATTTCTCAATTATAAATATTTTTAAATGAGTTGCATAAACATAATATCTTAATCAAGATTGGAAATATACATATAGAAAAATTAACTTTAAACTTGTATCAATAAACCAAAATCCATACTACCGTAAAATACTTTTAGAACAATTGTTTTTTGGGGGGGATCAAGGTGGATTCAGCAATCTACCTTTCCCTCCTCATCATTTCTACATCATATCTCCCATTTTTCTTCTAGTGACCATGACTAATAGTAATTTGTAACCAGCCCCCTTTAAATAAACAAACATTTATAACCAATATTTTGGGATTGTGAACATAGTTTTCAGACTACTACTTTTTGCTGATTGGTGGGCACTGAGAAAATGAACATGAGTAGGCCCAAGCCATTGTTTAGGGTTGAAGGCCATTTATAACCTGCTTCCACCAACATGAGAGTGATTTTCTGTTTATTGATTCATGTGTATATATACGAGCTTATATGCGTGTGCAGATGTGTTTGCAGATGTATGAATGTCCATGGAAGTCAGAAAATTAATCAACATGGGGGTTCTTTCCTAATTGCTCTCTCCCTTACTTTTTGAAACAAGGTGTCTCTCACTGAACCCAGAACTTGCTGCCTCAGTTGGACTGGCTGTTCCAAATGCTTCAGAGACCCTCCTGTGTCTACTTCCCCAGTTGTGGGATGGAAGGCACATAGCATCAAACCAAGCTTTTCTATGGATGATGGGAATCAAACTCAGGTCCTCATGCTCTTAAGGAAAGCAGTTTGCTGACTGAGCCATCTCCCCTGCCTGTCTGGCTTTATTTTAAATACCTGTTGGCTATTTCCCCAAGTAGATGATCAATTTCTTCCAGGCAAAGACCATCCATACCTTTGGCCCCAGCACAGATCCAGGACTTGGCACACAAGGTGAGCTGTTTGCTATTGTTTTTAATAATGAAGATGCATCATTCCTGACTAAACTGTATCTCAAAGGGCTCCCTGTCTCAGATTCCATTACAGACCAAAGCTGTTGGTTCTCAGGGTTGGCTCCTACTTCAGGGAGCTGGGGTTTCATTTTGCCTGAGAAATACACAGTGCCAGCTTGGGAAAACAAAATCGACTGTTCTAATTTTATTTGAAGTGATCTGATCTGTAAGATGCAGGCAGCTAAGAGAATCAAGCTGCTTGTCTGGTTTGAGTTCTGCAGTCACGCATGTCCATTGTGTTTGGAGTCTCTCCTGGGAGCCTTCTAGTTGCGTTGCTAGATAACCCAGCAACTGAGGGAGATTGGTATATCTGCAGCAAAAGCCTCCAGTGAGTCTCCACAGACATGGGCTGGGTTCACTGATCACACTGATTTGAAAAGCAAACGTTTCATCTTGAAAAAAGAACCAAGCAGTGTCATTAAATACGGCAGCTAATCAATCACAGGGCCCTTGATGTTTTTTACTTGACGACGATGACTTCCACATAAGCGTGTGTTTAACGGAACATTTATCACTAATAACAAGCATAATGGTAGCTGTGGGGGGAAATAAGGAATCAATGTTATATGGAGGAAGGTTTCACCATTACCCCGCACAACCCCATTTTTCTCCTGCCTGCCCCGGTCCCCACCCATTCTATTTTTGAAGACTTCACTTCTCTGCTGGGTGTGGTGTCTTTTCTTACTTTTCAACACTGCATCTCTACTCCCTCCAGGATAATTAATTCCTGATCATTTGCTGATGTTCATTACTCAGTGTGCTGTAGCTTTCGTGAAGGTAGAGACTTAAGCACCGGATAGAGCTGACTGACACTTAGGATACTGTATTCAATCAGTTACCATTACCTTGGGTTCACTGGACTGTGAGATGGTAGGTTTCTATATGGCTTTTTCATAATCCTTCCTAGCCCTCTTTGTAACCCCTCCATACCGCATTTCCCCTCTCCTCCCTGTTACAGCTAAGCAATCCCAGCCAAGCCTCTCTTTCCTCTCTGTCAACAGGACAATGGTACTTCTTACTAGGTGAGGATTACAAGAGACCGAAGTGTTAAATACACAGTCTGCATGTGCCAATGGTCAATAGAGGGTGAGTCAGTGACTTTCCTCATCACTGTGACTAAGTACTCAATAGGAGCATATAAAGGAATAAAGGTTTATTCTGGTGTATGGATCAGAGAGCTCAGGCTAGGAGTAGGCTTGCTGCCTGTCCATGGCAGCTGGAACTTGCAGTAATGTGCTGCATCTTGGTAGATCAGGACGCAGAGAGGTCTGGCTAAAACCAGAAGCAGATTATCACCTTCACGGACTGATCCCCATTCCCTGTAGCTAGGCTCTATCTCCTAATGGTTCCAGATGGCCTAAAACAACACCACCATCTGGGGACTGAGTGTTCAAACATCTCACCTTTAAACCATGAGAGATGACTATTGCTACTAAGTGGACTTGTACAGCATTTTCTGAAAAGGTGGTGCATAGCTGAGGCCAACAGCTGCCGGGTGAGCTTGGATATAGACCCTTCCTGGGTCAAACCTTCTGAGGGGATAGCAGATCCCGGATCATCCCACTGGGGACAGATCAGGGAGAGCCCAGGAAACACAGAGCATGGCTGAGCAGCACACAGATTCCTGGATACAGGGACTGTAAGGTCAGAAATGTATTTAGGTTCAAATCATTACATTTTGGGTCATTCGTTATGCAGCAATGAATAACAATTGCTATTTTTCTCTCAGAGCTCACTGTGCTCTGTGATGGTTATATGTGCTCATCACTTGTCATGGTTACCTTGACCATAACAATTGAGCTCCACTAAATTAAGGGCCATGCCTTATTTGGAACTTTCTAATGGGGACCATTATAGTTATATGATAATTAGCTAATTATAGACATGCTTTTTAGAAGCTAATAGATGACACAGAGTGGCATCCCCACAGGCAGGGGATGTGGCTCAGTTTGTAGAGTGCTCTTGTAGCATAAAGGAAGCCATATGTGGCAGCAATGCATCTAATTCCAGGACTTAAGAGGTGAAGTCAGAAAAAAGCAGAAGATCAAGGCTATCCTCTGTGATTTCGAGACCATGAGACATCACCCTAAACAATTCAAGCAATCTCCTGACTGGTAACGTTGAAAGTTTGAATGTTTAAATACTCCAACTCTAACCTATCTGGATCTCCTAGTATGACTACACATGTGGAAAGAGGCCTGTAGTTTGCTAAGGTGAGCTGTCAGAATAGGTTCTAGAGTGTAAATTCTGATTAAAAGGCAAGGTAAGGTGAGGCTGGAGCCTAGTGGTAGACAGCCTAGCAGTCACAGAGACTTGGGTTGTGTTACCAGCAAAGCAAAACCAACAGGTTAGTATGTTAGGTTTGCATGTGAGATATAGCATTATCAAATGCCACACAAGAATTTATTTAGGGGAGTTGCTGAGAGAAAGAGAGAGAGAGGGAGAGAGAGAACTTTCACATGATGGCTCCTTTTAAGAGAGTGGGTGGGCACAGATTTACATAGCCACACCTAGGGGTGATCTGCTGGCACCATGTTGGGTTTACCATGTGGGGGCTACATGCCAGGAATTTTTATTTTACCCTGCACCATGTTTGGTTTACCACGTGGCTACTATGTGCCAGGAATCATTATAAACTAACTAAATAAATAAGTATGTGCATGAACAGAGCCAAGCAAAGTTTAAAGAAGAATTGTCAAATATTTAAAGATTTATTTATTTACCTACTATTTGTACATGCATGTATATGAGCCTGTCGTAGTTTATGTGGCACCATGTGAGGGTGTAGGAGCCCCCGGAAGTGAGAAGAGGGCATCAGAACTTTAGAAACTGGCATTAGAGGTGGTTGTGAGCCAGGGTGCTCTGTGAGAGTAACCAGTGTTCTCAACTGCTGAGCCAGCTCTCCAGTCACAACTGTCTAATATTTCGGGTTCTCTAGTGAGAACTATTAACAGTTAAAATGTAATCCCTTTATCTACTTATGCACCTGCTTTGCCTTGACAGGCAAGGGCCAATCAATGCAATTCTTCTTGCATCAGGCATTGTAAATGGGAACCACTGTCTTTTCAGGCTAGCCGCTCCCAGTGCCTGCTCTGTAAATATCACAATGCACTGGCAGAGGCATTATCTGTAGCAGAACAAGTTGTCGCCTGTCAGGGCTTTGATTCATCCACTTGGACCACATAAGGCTGGGATCAGGCTGTCTCTAAATCCAGCAGGTCCCAAGCGTGTCTCCTTATAAAACGTGACTTATTCTTACTGCAGCGGGTAAGTGAGGGCCTTCTTACCCCAGGCAGGAAAGGTCTGAGCTTGCCTTGTGCTTGTCTTTAGGCTTCCTGGTTCTAATATGGACATTTATATCTGGCTGTCACTTGCTGCTTCTTCATTCCCGGCTGAGGCCTTGTGGCTAAGCAGGCTGAGCTCATTTCCCCAGATTTAGTGGTTTCTGACAACGCCAGCAGGGTGGGGAAGCAGCAAGGGAAATAAACACAGCTCATAGACACATGGAGGTGGAATCACCGACGTGATGGATTCGAGGCTGAGGGACACCAGAAGCAGATCTAACACTTTGTACAAAGCATGCTTCTGAGGTTAGTGATGAGTTTACAGTAAATAAGCCACCAGTGGCATTCACAGTGTACCTAGGAAAACTGGCTACTGCAGGCCACAGGTGGGATCACACTTGACATTCAGTTTGACTACACAGAAATATTTATCCAATGTCTACTATATGTAAGTAACTCTTCTGGGATATGATGAGTGTTTCAGACCTGCCTTTGGTGCTTTCTCTATTCTAGAACAAAGGACAGAAAGACATTTTGTGAAGGCTGATAAAATGGCCTCAGAATGCCACTAGTTACAATCTGTGTAGAGAGGGTGGAGGGTGGGCTAAGACCTACAGAGCCCACTTAGTTAAGCAAGCATTAACTGAGCCCATATTTTCTGTCAGATACTGTGTCAGACAGTAGAGATAGGTACCGGGAATCAGGTCCAGTGTAGGGACCAACACTCAGATGCATTCAGTGCGATGGAGTGGTCAAGTAGAGGGCATGGAACCCAGATACAGTATGTAGAGAGCTGGGGCTATAAGGACTGTAGAAAGGGGAGAGTCTTCAGTTTGGGATTAGAAATATGGGTCAGTTCATATGAAGGAAGCGGGAAACTATTAATCCGCTTTAAATTCAGTCAGTAAACAGAGTCTGTTCTGGACACTGGGGATAGGAGCCGAGTGAAATATGCTTCTCTCCTTGAAGGAGCTGGAGGCGTGGCTTGGGATAAGGCAGAAGTAAAAGCCCCCCTACCCCAAGGTAATGGGGTATCTGAGGGCCCTGCAGGAGGCAGGTGCAAAAAGCTAATGTCAGGACTGGGAGGGCCTACATGGCAGTGATGGATGGTCAACATGATAGAATCTAGAGTCATCTAGGAGACAAACCTCAGGGTATACCCATCAAAGAGTTTCTGGACTGGGCTCACTGAGGTGGGAAGACTCATTCCTTGTGGGTGGCACCATTCCTTAGGCTGGGGTCTTGGACTGGACAAAAGGAGAAAGTGAGCTGAGCACTGGCATTCACCTCTGTCTGCTTTGGGAGTGTGAATGTGATGTGACCATTTGCCTCCCCACTCCTGATGCGATGACCTCTCCTCATCAGGAAGTCATGCATTGGGAGGCAGAACAAGCATAGGTTGTCTGCTATGTTGTCCAAGAACGAGGAGTGTAGCTGATGTAGCAGATTCACTAAGCACCTGGTCAATGTCAGGGAGCTGGGCCGGGAGGAGCAGAAGTGAGTGGAAAGAATTGATGGAAAAACCAAAAGCCAGGATGGAGCCTGGGCATCCATGCTTAAATAGGACCCGGTGTGATTGTGTGAGGTAAGCAGACACAGGCTGTGAAGGTCCCTCAGAACCCACATGGTGGGGCCTGACCTTCATAGAGTTTGCAGTGAAGGGGTACAGGGGCACAGGGGGCAGAGGAACACAGGGGGCCCACAAATGTGTGGCTGGTGAAACGTAGAGCTGAGTACACTGGAGAATCTCTTGAGTTTATCTGAGTAAGACGGGGGTGGGGGGTTGGGGGGGTAGCAAAGGCTCCTAACACGGGAAAAAAAAAGTGAATAGTTATACTGACTGCGTTGTATCTACAGTTTTGCTACTTTCTCAAAGTATGAGTGACTTCACTCTATGCTTCTAAGTTATTGGTTCTGACCTGTCACAGTCATATCCCCAGGGATGCAGAGGCCCCACCAGCACTGCTGGATATAGTTCTGGTCCTATATCCTTAGGAGACTCTTGGAGCTGCAATTGCTGAGCTGGGGACACACCTTGATGGGGTAATGTGCTTAATTGTCATATGACTTGGGCTTAGTTGTCACACGACTAGGTGAAGGGCAGTATACTTTTTGTATATGTTAAGTTAAACCCACCTATTTACTGACTGATTTAAGTGTATGTGTGAGTGCATACTGGTGTTCATGGGCACATATGTGTGTAGGTGCTCTTGCATGTGTGTGCACATTATGTGGAGGCCAGAGGTCAACCTCTGATGCTATTCTTGAGGTGCTGTCTACATTCTTCTTTGAGACAGACTCTAACTGGCACCTGGGGCATGCTGATTTGGCTATGCTCATTGGCCAGGGAGCCTCAAGTCTGCCTCTCCAGTGCTCAAATTATGTGTGTACTCCACAGCACTCCAGCTTTAAAAGTGGGTGCTGGGATCCAAGTTGGATACTAATGCCAAGCACTTTATGGACTGAACCACCTTCCCAGACCTCACCTGTTTATGATGTGAAGCAACGTAAAATGGAAAACATGGTTCCTAAAAGTTATTTGCCTGTGACTATTTTTCTTTTCTAGGAAAAAAAAAAAAACAAAAACAAAACTAAAATAAACCCAAAAAACAAAAAATCCATTCCCTCTAAGGCACTGAAATCAAAGCCTCCCTGAATCATAACCTTTACTAGATGTCTCTGATTGGTTCCCTTCAACCTTCATGGGCAGCATCAAAGCCAACAATGGCCCTTCATCACAAGGCCATCACCTGTAGGTGGTATCGTTAGACCAGCCTCAGACACTCCCTTCCTGCCTCACACGACTAGTCACCAAGGGCTATAGATTTCCTTCCTGGGTTTTTTGTTTCCCATCCATCATCCCTCCAGGTATCAGGGATGCTAGCCCTCACCTTCCCTTACCTGAGTAACATCATAGCTTCCTTCTAAATTACATGTCATTCCAAGCCAACCAGAGTGAGCCATCCAAAGCTGTACCTGGCAACAGGACCCCTTGTAGTTCTATGATGTTCCAGGACAAGACCCAAAGGCCACACACCACACAAGAGTTCCAGGCCTTGCCACCTCTCCCCCCATTTCTTCTCAACCAGCCTTACCCTCTAGCACTCTGGTGTTACCTGCACTTTTCCCAGCCTCAGACTTTCTCATTTCTCGGCAACTCTGCTCAAATGTGCCCTCTAAGGTCCCTGTGTAGCCTCCCCATTCCTTGAGGAAACTGCTATATGTCCTCGTATGTGTGGCTTCAGTGTTGACTCTATTAGCAAGATCACCCTTTCTTCCCAGAGTCACTCTCTGTGGCTACCATGTGGTAGGGGATATTTCCTCTTGTTTGACTTCATGACACATCATGGAGAGTTCCCTGTCCCACACTGTGTGGCCCTCATGGTGGGTTCAGTTTTCAAGCACAGTGGGGTGGGCTCTAGCAGCTTCTGGGTTTTCAGCTAGGAAAACGTCCATGTCTCCTTTTACTTAAAATAAAATATTTCAAATTTTTAATTAGTACATCACAATGGGGCATGTTTTGGGTAAGGTATAATATGATAATTTGATTCATCTAAAATCCACGTAATGGTCAAATCAAGGTAACTAGCTTTCCACATACTCAGACATCTGTCATTTTTTTTAAAAAAATGGTAGCTACAAAGCCACGTTTTGGAATATGTAATAAGTTGCTGTAAACTAAGGCACTATCTGCAGATACCAGAACTTCTTCTCCCTTGTTGAATTTTGGTTCTTGTTATTAAGCCTTTCTCTAATCCTATCTCTGTTCTCCTGAAAGTATGCTGCCTCTACCTCATCCCTAGAGATAATGACTGGCTTCCTCACATGGCGAAGTGACTATGTTAAGGGTCAGGAGACTGGAAATACTGTTTGAAAGTGAATTGTCCCCCACAGGCCCATGTGTTTGAGCACTTGGTCTCCAGCTGGTGGCGCTATTTGAGAAAGCTGTGAAACCTTTAAGAGTGAAGGCTTTGCTGGGGGAGGTGGGTCACTTGGATAGGCTTTGAGGTTTTGTTTTAGCTTGGCTTTACTTCATGCCTGCTCTCTGTGGACATGGTGTGATTGGCTGCCTCACGTTCTGGCTGTCACACCTTCCTCACCATGATGGCCTATATCCCTTCAAACTGTGATTGGAAGAGACTCTTTCTCTCTTAAGCTGCTGTTGGCAGGTGTTTGGTCACAGTAATGAGAAAGCATCAGCACAGGGAGAAAGCCCTAGAAGAGAGAGGAAAAAATGTGGGAAGTGGGCAGCAGAGCTGAGGATGCTATTCTGTTGGCCTGAGGCGGAGGAAGAAGCTATGTGGCAATATCCCCTGGAGTTCTTACCAGAACATACTCTTTGACACCTTTGCTTAGTTCAGTGAGACTCATCTTGGACTTTTGACTGACTGTTTTAAATCACTCTCTCTGGGGTGAGCAGACCTCAGTGGTAGACAACGGAAACTCCTATGCCCTCCCTGGAGAGAAGTGAAGTCACAGGGATTCCTGAAGAGCTGTGGAGTCCACCAACTTCCAGCTCTGCATGTGGCCACCCTCACCAGCTGCCTCCTCAGTTCCTCCACCGCCCTGTCACCATTCTGTGGAAAATATTTTCTTCTCAGCTTTTTGGAGTATAATGTCAGCCAGGCCTTTTCTGAAGAATCTTTAGGCTATTCCCTCCCCTATCCACAGTGTGGTAAATACCAAGTCCACTCCCTGTAACATTTCCTCTGAGCATGCCAGTCTCTCTCCATACATCTGTTCCAGTTCTCAGAGAAGTCAAGGACCTGCCTCCAACTCCCCTTGCCCCATTAGATCCTTTGTGCCCAGCTCCTGAGTGCTGAGGTCTCAAGATGCATAAATATTGGGTCACAACCCTTGGAAACAAGTTGATTTTCCTCTAAAACCCAGGGGATACCCCCATCCAAGTCTAGTGTCTGGATCTTTCAGAATGACCACCATAGCAAACTTTGCCTCAGGGTCACTGTTTCAGGTTCCAGAGGTCATCCGGGCAATGTTGTAGACAAGGGACCAGGAAGAGAGATGGCCCAGTGGCTAAGAATGCATACTGTTCTTTAGAGGACACTTTCCAGTACCAAAGGCAGGAGGCTCACAGCTGCCTGTAACCCTGGCTTCAGGTCTGTTATGGCCTCTTGCAGGCACCTGCACTCATGTGCTGCCCCCCCCCCCCTCAGAGAGAGAGAGAGAGAGAGAGAGAGAGAGAGAGAGAGAGAGAGAGAGAGAGAGAGAGAGAGAGAGAGAGAGAGAGAGAGAGTTAGTTAGAATTGATGAAAAGCATGGTTCTCATTTGGGTCTAACTAGAAGCAGCCTGGCATCTGTGTTGTATCTGTCTTGCCTGGCAGCTCAGCAGCCTGGCCATCACATGGTCTCTGTCTGTCTCCTTTCCTTTCCATAAAGACACAGAGATAAGCCACTGTACTCTGCCTTTCTTTTTGAGTCACCCCGGATCCCCAGAAGAACAAAAGCCTTTCCTGTCAGGTCCCACTCAAAAAAGTACAATTGTTCATAACGGAGAGGCCACACCCTGACAGGGAGGGTCATGTGACCTGAAGGTTATACATTCCCTTGCCTTGCCTCTCTAATTATTCCTTCATCTGAACCCAAGGCATGATCAGCAGCCCAAAATCAGATTTGGGGTTACCTTCCTTCTATCCATTCTGCTTCCCAATGTGGACAAATGGAGTAAACCTCATCTCCCTGCTTCTTACTGTCATTTACCCTACACTGGGATGAGTGGTCGAGCCTGGCTTGTCTGGGCTGCTGGATCCTCCTCAAGCTTTTGTCCTAAACTCTCCGGCGGTCAGAAAGCATGCCTGTAAACTCTGAAGTGGCACATAATGTGCAAGGGGACTTTGGCCCCCTAGGATGGAGCAGCCTGGTCTTTCCCAGCACAGAAGGGTCCATCTAAGAGGATGCTATTGTATGCCTCAGAAAAGGAGGATTGGCAGTCATCCTCCCCCACACAGATCTCCCGTGGCTGGTCCTGACCCAGGGCTCAGACTTAGGTCTGCCTGAGATATGTCAGATGGAAGGGATGGACAGCCAAGGACAGGAGGACTCTCTTCAAGTGTCAGGGTGCGGATGGAAGTGAGCTTCCAGCAAAACAAATCAGAGAAAACAGCAGAAAGGGTGACCAGAGACCCTGCTCAGAGGAGCCTCAGGCAAGCCAGCTTGAAGACAGGTCTCAGAGGACCCTGGTCAGGAACAACACCTTTGCCACTGAGTAAATTCAGGACACCCGTGTTCCCATCTTTTTGCAGGCACAGTGTGAGAGTTGATAGCTTTCCTTGGGTTTCAATTTATTACCATCTGAAATGTCACTCTCTGTATGAGTAATAAAAGGTAATACGTTTTATGGGGGCTCCTTATGTTAAGATTTTACAAAATCTGTTATCAAGTCATCCACTGAGACTCTAAATGAAGCGTTCTAGGTTTATACCTAATCACAAGGTGCGCATCTTTTTCCCTCTCCCCTAATCGAATGTGGTGAGTAGGGAGGTAGTGTTTGCTGATCACAAAGCAGAAGACAGTGCTTTCAGATTCACATTCAAAATTGCTTTCTGCTGCATCATCGGCTTCGCAAAGTTACACTCTGGTCAAAACGTCCAGAAAATTCAATTACAAGCTTTCAATGACAAAAAGCACAGGGCCCCACAGAGAGTTGGCGGAGGTTTCTAAAATTAGGTTCTAAATGTCTGCAACTTGAAGCAATTTCTGTTTTACGACCTTGGCCGAACATCAGGGCTATGTCTGCTAATGTCCTTTGCCCATTAATTTCAGGTGCTTAATCAGTACGGTATTCGAACAGAGCACAACCAACTCTGCTTTTTCTGCAGCCTGCCTTGGCTGCTGCATTTTAGAGCCCTGTTCTCATATAGACATGATCTTCTGATGGCAGCTACCATCCAGGTTATTCTCTCTCTCTTCTTTCTTCCTTCCCCCGCCCCTTTCTCTGTGTGTATGTGTATGTTTATATGTATGTGTAAGCTGTGGAGATCAGAGACTGATAACAGGTGTCTTCCTCAGTTGCTCTCACCCTGTCTATCTATCTATCTATCTATCTATCTATCTATCTATCTATCTATCTATCTATCTATCTATCTATCTTTTTGTGTGTATGTATGTGTATTTGAGACAGTGTCTCTTATTGAATAAAAAATTCACCAACTCAGCTAGACCAGCTAGTCAGGAAGACACAGGGACTCTCCTGTCTCCCCAGTGTAGTGATTATAAGCATGATTTACTATGTTTTGTCGTACCCCTCCCCCACCTGTGTGTGTGTGTGTGTGTGTGTGTGTGTGTGTGTGTGTGTGTGTGTGTGTGTATGTGTGTGTGTGTGTGTGTTGTAGTGGGATTTCTGGGAATTAATCTCAGCTCTTCATTCATGAAAGGCAAGCAATTTACTGACTTAGTCAAATGCATTTTCCTGCACAGCTTCCTTTATGTGAGAGCTCTACCCCTGCCAGTCATTCCATGTGGCTTCAAACAAAGGTGCCCCTTAGGGGAGCAATGACTCAGGTACCCCAGCCCTGGCTAGGAAAGCAATTCTGCATACTCCTTTAACACTGACATTGGGCTGCTTATATTGAAAATAAATCAAGCTAATTCTAAATCTTCTGAAAGAGGAAAACACACAACATGGATTCTAGTCACACTAATGCTGATGGGTTGTTTTGAAAGCTAATTTGTATGCCAAGGAGAAGAAGCAAATAGGATAACCCCAGCCATGGATTATTCTGGAAGGTTCTCCTGTTGACTTCTTGCCTGGTATATCAGGCCTTTTGATCACTTTCTTTCTTGTCCAAGGCCTCACCAACTGCCAGCCTCTGCACTGCTGGCAAGGAGTGTTCCCGTGTGATCTTGGTGCCAGCCATTCATTCTGCTATTGAAATTGTCCTGGCTGTGCTGACAAGCACTAAGCCTATTAACGCCTTGGAACGGTAGCTGAGCAGAGTGCTAGAAGTCAAATGTTCCAACTTAACACCGGGTCTTGCTCCTTCCTCGCTCAGCCTTGCGGACGGACAGAATGTTGATGAAGATGAGTGTTTTTCTTCACAAATAATAAAACTCGCCAACATGCCCTTGGAGAGCCCCTTTTCATTTTCACTAAAACAATAACAATAAAGACAGTGTCTATCACCCCCTGGGCCCATCTCCAGAGCCCTTTTCAAAGTGCAGGGAAATTGAAGTCTATTGTCTGTGTCTTTGTGGGGAGCTCAGCTCTGTGTCCTGAAGGGGAGCAGTCTCTAGACTCAGGGTCAAACATGCCTGTGTGTCTCCCTCTGGCTCTCACGAAGTTCCTGTCTTTCTTAATTGGGCCACATGTACCCACCTGTCCACCACTCCGGCTCATTGTCTTTATAAAAATCCTGGCTACATCCATTGAGCACTTGCTGTATGCCCCAAACAGTGCTCACCCTTCCTGTGAATTACTCCAGAGGACATCATGGTACTCTCACAAGGCTGGGGCAGCCACTGCTCCTATTGTGCAGGTAAAGATTGTATTGTTCCAGAATCTACCCACACCTCCTAACAGGGGGATGCTGATACTGTCATCCCACTTGGTCTGCTTCTTACAGTCTCGCCTGCTCTGCCTTGGGGAAGACACAATGACCCCTACCTGTCCAGTCGCTGGAAGCCCATATTCCACACAGGCTCCCATGCTCGTCTGTCCCTATGAATGCCTGGGGCTGGTTGGGTAGGCTGACATTTTTAGGTGACTCGCTGAATAATCTCCATACATGGACTTCTTGGAGACCCTGGCCATTCATTTCCACATTTCAATTCTACTGTCCCCCGCTGAGTAGATCCTTCCCAAATCCTGCCAAGTTTGAATGTCCATTCTATTAGGAGGTAGCAAAGCGTGACAGGCCAGTGGCTCAAATAAAGGGAAGGACTGGGGGAATAAGGGCAGGATAACAGGTGTTTTCAGAGAGTCAGCCACTTGGAGTGCACCAGGCACAAGAGGCGTGCTAGGATACCAGGTAGGAAGGTGGATTTAATCCGTTAATTTGAGTCCAAGAAGATCAAGGTAGCTGGCCACATGCCACCTGGATTTTCTTTCCAGTCTGGTCCTTCTTTACTGTTTCTTTCCCATGCTCCATTAAAAGCAACACAATCATGGGGGGCAGGGACTGTAAGGAGAAAATCTGAAAACTGCTCAAAGTTGTATTGTTTACTGAGCAGTCATTCTTGGCTTCCTAGATGCCCAAGCTCCATCTGTGGGAGTGAATATGCATATGGGAGGAAAAGGCGCATCCCCCACAGAGTTATGTGTTTATCCTGAATGTTCTGTGTTGGTAAAATCTGAACCTTTGGTTTTGCAAATGTCGTGAAGTTTGGGCAGAATGTTTTCAGCTGGCACAGAAGGAAATGTGGGTTTTGGGTCCTTTGAAACAAGGGCTCTTTGTCTGTCATAAGGCTATGGTTAGTCTTTTTCACTGATCTAAGAGGTAGGTACAGGTGTGAAGAAAGCAGCTAAGGCTCCTGCCCTTCTAGAGTTTATGGCTAAGCCACTCACCGCTAAATGGATACAAACACAACATTCTACCCTACCATATATGGCCATGATGACATGGGTCGTCAGTGAGTAGAATAACAGGAGGACCCTCAATTGGGTTAAGGGGGCTTGTGTGCAAACACGAGGACCTGAGTTCAGATATCCAGCATCCACGTCAAAGCCAGTATGACTGAGTGTGCCTGTGTAACCCAGCATTGTAGGTTGAAGACATGAGCATCCCTGGAGATCAGTCTAGCCAAAACAGCTGGCTTCATGTTCAGTGAGAGGCCCTGTTTAGAGAGGGAAGGAGGAGAAAGAGAAAGATACCTCTGGCCTCTGTATGCCCTCATACACATATACCATGTACACAACACACATGAAACACAGTTAACTAAGTTACTGTCAACTATGCCCCTCCTTTCCATCCTCATCACTCTAATAGGGCTGCTAGGACCACAAAACCCAGCCCCACCTATCTCCAGGAGCTTTCTTTCTCCACTTCAAGAGCAAAAATCATTACATCATCAACTCCAGAGCCTTCCATGGCTCCCTATTGCTCAAGGACACAGACTATACATTCATTCACTGTTTATATGTACCCACGATTCATCATTGGCTGTGGTCTACTAAACATGTCGGCTTCTCTCTACTACTATTGCTTGGAAATGCCTCCATCTACATGCCCTCCAGGCAAGGCCCAATTCCTTAGGTCTCAGTTTAAATGTCTGAGCCTGCCTCAGCCCTTTGGAACCTTCCTCACCCTCTTTCCCCCTAGAACCTGTCATGATCTGTTTGTATCTAACTGACAACCCAGTGTTCTTTATTTTTTAGGACTTGCCTCTGCCCACCTTTACCACATTGCTTGAGTCATCATAACTGCACAGTGGTTAACAGCCTTTTCAAAGGGTTGGAGGGTTGAACTTATCCACATTGTGGAAGCTCTTGGGACAAGGTAGAAACCAAATAAATCCTCATGAATGAGATAAAAGACAGAACAGGAAGTTGGCTCCAGGACTCTCTGGTGGTTCAGGTGGCTTGTGCCAGTGGCTGCCCTATCTTGTTGCTACCATGTGGTTTATAGGGACAGAGTAGGCTAGTAATAGATGAAGCATGATTATGTCCTTATTTTCTGTGGACCAGAACACATGAAGGAATGTTCTCTACGTTCTAGCTCCTCTTTGGAAATGTCATGGGGGATAAAATAAGGTGGCAAATGTGAAATTCCTAGCACACTATGGAGTGACCGTTCAGTAGACAGAAGGCATTGGCACAAGCAGAGGAAGGTAGGTGGGAGGATAGTCTGGGGCATATATCAAGACTGTGTCCCAAAAGCAACAAGAAAGCAAATAAAAACTGAAATCAAACAATAAATGGCGTTGGTGGATTGGCATTACCAACAGTCACAGCTCATGAGACTGGACATGTCAACTCAAACAAGCCACAGTCCCATCGTTTATAAACCAAGGGACAAGAAGACCGACTTTGCAGTATCACGTAACCAAGTAAACACACAGGACCCCTAACAGGGCTTCACTGTCCCCTAGCAGGCCTCTGCCACTCTGCCGACCTGTACACTGAAATCAGAACTGAATCACATGCTTGTCTCTCTGACACATGAACATACTCTTGTGTGCTCTCTCCACTTTTCCAAACCACACTGTCCTTCTCCAAGCTGCTTCTGAATACCCACATAGTTAGTGCCTCTTACATGTTCCCTTTCCCACAGCACACTTTGGCATGGGTGGGACTTGCAATGGGTACTAGCATTCTAACTAGTTCCAAAGGACTCTGCCTATTCAGCCATGTGCTCTTCTTAATGGAGTCTAAGTTAGTCAGCCACCCGGTGCTGGGTCTGTTCCCCATTTCTCTGGGTTATTAATGAATTCTACCATCCAAGAAAGCATCCTGTGGTTGGAAGCTACAGGTGATATGCCTGGCTCTGAGCAGGTTGGTGGGGGATGGATGGAGTCTCTTCCCTGGCCAGAGTAGTCTCCCCATGGAAGTGCCATTTAAATCTCCTTAAAACATGTCAAAAAAAAAAAAAAAATGTGCTCTAACCCTCCATGCATAGCTCTCTGCAGTACCGAAGATTGCTGCTGTTTAAGCCAGAGGCAGCCACATTAAAAATAAATTCTTACTAGGGGAATATTTAATGACATGGAAAATGTTTCCATTATAATGTTGAGAAGAAAAAGCAGGTTTCAAAAGTCTATGAACAGTGATATCCAATTTTTGTATGTAAAATAATATTTACAGATTATGATATGTAAATAGTGGAGGGGGCTTTATGTAGCAAGATATTAACAACAATTAGCTCTCCATGATGTACTTACACTTATTTTTTGTCTTATCCTTTCAATTCTTTCCCATTTTTTAAAAAAAGTTTATAAATACATTTTTTAGTAGCCAATGAAAAGACTCAAGTTGAGCTGTAATACCAAAGTGAAAACAGAGGGGAAGGTGTTCTGGATGCTTCTGTGGTGTTAATGTGGTATTTGTGTGACTGGGAAGGTGGGTGTGGCTTCTTCTCTGCCTCAGCCTCCCATGGTCTTGGGCTTTGTGTGACACTCATGTCCACAGACTGAGATGTGACAGACAGTGGTGGCTGCATCTGAAAGGGCCTCGCATAACAACAGAAAGATGATAAATAAAGAGTGCACATCTCGTGCTGTCCCTTTAAAATGTTAGCATCCAAGTCTGAACATTTATAACCACACATCCCCAGAGAGTCAGACTCAGTAGCTCTTGGGAAAAGAACCATGGTTTCAGCTAAATGTTAATTGGCACTGAGGTGTGAAATGGGGATCTTTGGTTGCTCTGCTGGGTGACCTGGTGTTTTGCTCTTGTTATTCCAGTTTCAGCAAGACCATCCATACAGAAGACAAAGGGGCTTGTCCTTGGACACAGGAGGATAGGGGTTAACCCTGGATATATCCATATACTAGTCTGTGGTGATGAATGAATCATGGTGTTTAATGCTAGGTTGGAGAAGAAAGCCTACAGCCAGCCAGCAGACAGACCCAGCACTTGGCTCTCTAGGGAGATATCAATTATGGATCAGACACAGAGCTCTGCATTGTTTTGTCTGCAAATGCCATTTAAATGCCTCACATTAGGTTTTATAAATCAATTGTTTAAAACACAGCAAAGTGGAATCTACTGAACAAAGCAAAAAAATAAAAATAAAAAATAAAAAGGGTCCGTAATAGCCAGCAAACCATATATTAAATAAGGGTCTAATACCCAGAACATATAAAGAGCATTGGAAACTCAACAATCAAAAAATGAATCAATGGAAGAGAATGAATACACACGTCTATGTGAAGTTCTACACACGACCAAAGCAAAGGAAGGATTGCCCAGCACCACCAGCCATGGGAGAGATTTAGACTGAAACACAGTGGGGGATGCTTCACCCATGTAGCACTCCAAGGCCTATGGGATCTTTCTCAGGCCTATTGTGCTTGACCTAAGGACTTTGTGTGCTGACACTCAGAGTTGATGAAGACCAGCCTGGGACAGCAGCTCTTGAGTTCAACATCTTGAACCGCTGAAGATGAAAGATGTAAACTTTAACTTGTAAACTTTAGTAAGAAAAATCACCGAAAAGTAAAGCATCAAGGAAAGGAGAGGTAGGGCTCCCAAAATATAAAGCCTTAATATGGAAAGGAAGGAAGTCTCTTGGGGCTGGTGAGGGCCTGAGTGGGCTGCCAAGGCAAGCTGGACCTGACACTTGCTATGGAGTTATGGCTCAACACAGAGGTAATGTTATTAGATGGCCGACTAGAAGACCCTGTGTATGATGCATGTTCTCCTGGTCCAACCATGCTATGTTTGCACGTTGCACATCAGAATGGTTAAGGGCCTCTCTATCAAATTCTGACTCTGGTTTTGTAAGCTCTTACTTTGGTTGCCTCTGTGAGCTGTCAGTCATTGGCTGGTGTTGCTACCTTTTAACCTTGCAGGCATCTCAAGGGTTGTTAATTATATTAAGCTCTCTTTGTCCTCACAGCTACCAAAAATGTAGCTGTACGCACTCCTAGTTATTCATAGTCAATTGTAGTCAACTCCTCTGTCTGTGAGACAATTGGGAATCTCTTTCATGAATGGAGGCCTCTTAGATACTATCTGTCACAGTTGCATTAAAAGCAAGACTATGGAACACAGCAATAGTGGCCAGCAGATGTTACTCTGGGGAATAGGACTGGTACCATGAGAAGCAGTGAACTGGCCCCCAACATAGGCTTTATTTCTCAGAGCCTGCCTGCCTGCCTGCCTGCCTGCCTGCCTGCCTGTCTGTCCATCTGTCTCTTAGTCACCAACATAGGCTTTATTTCTCAGAGCCTGCCTGCCTGCCTGCCTGCCTGCCTGTCTGTCCATCTGTCTCTTAGTCACCCCCCCCAATGGCTATCTCACACTCATTGTAAGATTTTTGTCTCATTTCTAGTGTTCTCAGCTTTGCTGCATGAATACTAATTTCCCCTTTAATCCTGAAGTCTGTTCCCACTGTTACACAACATAACATAACGTGAGCCACATGTGGCTCCCACCGGGGGGCCCATTTTCTCTCACTATCTACAGTAAGCTAGCACCTGCATCCCCATAAATACTAGGGCAGCTGCTCCTGAAAACAAAAGAACAAGGATCAGGAAAGATCTGGAGAAGCCAGAGTTACTTTGGATCAAGGACACCATGTTACTCCAGGGCTGGCAGTGTTAGGGCAGAGGTGGCCATACTGTGGTCATTAAGCAGGAAGGCCATGCCTGAGCAGTGACCAGATCCAGCCTGAGGCCTGGGTCTCACCCTAGCTTCACAGCTGCTTTCCCAGCATTCTCAAGGGCAAGCTTTAAGGAGAGCCACATGACCAGCTGCCTGTGAGGTCTAGGGCCAGGATTAGGACTTTCCAAGGTGTCTATAACCATTTTGCAGCTTTTGATCTTGCAGGTGAGTTCAAGTGCACGAACAGGACTTCTTAGCATGGGAGCTGGGTACTCACACTCTGACTGTGCAGGGGGCCCATTGCCAGTGAGGATGCTAACATTGATGGAGGGGCAGGATCTGCTTCTGTCCCCAGGGCAGTTTTTGTGGCTAGGCACTTGGAACCTGCACCAGAATCTCTAGGACAACCCGTGGGGTCTGGACAGCATTCCTGCTCTCTGGCAAGAAATTCCAAGGGGTCAGTAGATACAAGGGTCATTTAGATCTACCCTTGCACTGGGGCCTGAACTTAGTTTTTTGGGTTTTGTTTTTGAGACCTCAGTTTCTTTTTTTAATCATGGGAACCCTCATTCAAACCAGGAGCAAGGCTGATGCTTCCTTGTATCAAATATCAACCTGAGAAGGAGAATTCCTGAGATAGGCTGGCAGCTGTCCAATCAGCATGAATATTACCGGGGACACAGGGCCTCTGTAAATGTTTCCTAAATTGATGATATGGCAAAAAGACTATTGCAATTACATAAACTTTAAACTTGTGTTTGGCTTTTCAAGACCCTGCTAGGTGATAAAAATATATATGCAGATGAGTACTTCCTTTGGGTTCTGTATTTTAGTGTTTGAAATTTCAAGTGTAGACAAGTGTTTATTCATATGACAAGTCAAATCAGTGACAGCTTCTGCGGATAGGCCCGCACTGGCCAGGATTTAGACGTTATATACAAAATCAAGGACAGAGTGCCTTGGGCTGGGATGATAGCCCAGCTTACAAAGCGCTTGCCTTACAAGCACAGGGACCTAGAAAAAAGCCAGGTGTGAAAGCACACACCTATAATCCCATCACTTTAGATGTTGATAGAGTTCTGGGGCTCCCTAACCAGTCCAGTCTAGCTTAGTTGGAGAGTCTAGTGAGTAACCTCACTTTAAAAGACAAAATGGATGGCTCCTGAGGAATGACTTCTGTCTGTATACATGTGTACAAGTACCTGGAAACAATAGACAGACAACAGATACTCTTTCTGTCTTTCTTTCTTCTTCTTCTTTTTTTTTTTTTTTTAAAGAGAATGGGTGTCATGATTAGTTAGTGATGTCTGTTATGGGGACAGGTCAGGGGCAGCAAATATTTATTATACTCACTGGTCATTTCCTTATGTCATAGTGGTCATATGCTGAGCCTTTGGCTGTCTTACTCAGTCAGTAGAAATCTGAGTTCACCATGAAATGCTGAATGAACTAAGTTGAATCACACTCACTGCCACTAAATCCAAGGATTTTAAGAAGTAAGTATACTGGGGTCTCTTTGTTTGGCAAGAGCTATATAAACAGCTGTAGGCACACTCCCACATCTTGTCTACCTCCTGAAACTCAATGATTCAAGGTTCCTTCAGTGTCTAAATCTCTTTTATTCTTTAAATTTCTTGGCAGCTCAGCACTGTGTCACTACATTGTACGCAGCCATAAAAATAATATTAATGCTATGTGGTGTGGGATGATGCTCGCACTATATTCTGTGGGCGAAAAAAAATATGGAGTGTGTCAACATGTTCAAGGCCTAGAAAGTGCGCACCATCACTCAGCCCTGCGCTTTGTAAGTACTGCATACATTTCAATTCTTTCTGTGGGAAACTTAATGAGTTTGGATTCTTTGCCTCATTGGTCATGGTACCAGGAAATAAAACCAAGGAAAAGGCGTAACTGACTCATGCTTAAATTCTAAACTCCTTGGGACCCTAAAACAAACCAAACAGAAATGATGGCTGAGATTTACAGGAGAAATGACATATGAAGGCAATTTCTACAGCATTATTTTGGGTCTGTTCCCTATTCTTCCAAATCAGGGTTGCCATGTTCGACTATTATGTGTATTTGGTGACTAGCTCTTCCACAGCCTGATCTAGGAAAGTAGCAACCAGGAAGAATGCTGGGTGCACCTGAGAGCTGAGACTCCAATGTGGAATTCTATTTATATTAGTCTGAGGTCAGACCTTGGGTGTCATACTGGGGACTTGGGAGAGGAAATGGACCCAGGTACTATATCAATCCAAGACCAGTGGGAGGCCTCAGAGTGAGACTGGAAGATTGTCATGGTTTGAGTGTGAATGTCTCCACAGATGTACCTGAACACTAGGTTCCTAATGGTGGTGTGATATTGGGTGTGTGGAACTTTAGGAGACAGAACCCAGGTGGAGAAAGTCAGTATGTGTGAAGGGAGTGGGTCTAAAGTTTTTATAATTCTGCCTGACTTCCTGTCCTCTCTCTGGTTGCTAGTCCATAGAGATGTAAACAAGTTTATGCTGCTGCTCCTCCCACCATGCCCTCCTCATGACGGACCATATTCCTGGGAACTATGAGCCGCTATCAAACCTTCCCCCATTAAATTGCCTCTTGTCAGTTTTTTGGTCTCAGTGAGAAGAAAATTAACTAATGAGTGAAATTTGAGGATCCAGCTGTCAGTTAGGTTAACAAAGACTGGAAATTGATGGCAGGTATTGGTATCTCAGATGCCAGGCTTTGTGAGGTATCTTCCTGCTGTCCTGTGACCTCCACGTCACATTCACACCTGCTGTAAGGATTGGAAGCTAGATACTCAGTAGTATTAGGTCACATTTTCAAATTATTCTAGAAGGAATAGAAGAAAGTGTCAGACCTGCAGGTGTGTTCATGTGCAGTAACTGACAGTCCAGTGGGATGCACATTAGGGCTAAGGGGTGAGGGAGCAAGGCTCCAGTGGTGGGCTGGATCTACTCTGGTACTTGGTTATGTCAATCATATATGGAAGCAAAAAGAAACACAGGCTTAGAAAGCAAAAGAGGAGCTGAGAAGTGTGCAGCAGGCACCTGTGCTGCACAAGTGGTGGCCTTGCGACTCGTTAGCATCACCCTGAAGTACTAATGCTAGTCTGCCAAGACATAATCTTTATTTGGTGGGTCTTGGGCACAAATTTCCACTATGTAGCCTTGACTAGCCTAGAAGTTTCTGTGCAGACCCAGAGAATTGCCTATTTCTGTCTCTCAAGTGCTAGGATTAAGGGGGTGTGCCACCATACCTAACTAAGACATCTTCTATATATGTCCAGACATAGATGCTTTATTGAACCCAATGTGTGGGCCATGTAGATGATCTGTATATTTGGCTGTATTTGTCCCCATAATCTCATAGGGAGTGACCCTATTAGGAGGTGTGGCTTTGTTGGAGTGGGTGTGACCCTGTTAGAGGAAGTGTGTCACTGTGAGGGTGGCCTTTGACATTTCTTAAGCTCAAGATACCACCCAGTGAATCAGTCAACTTCCTGTAAAATGTAGGACATTTGGCAATTTCTCCAGCACTGTGTCTGTCCACATGCCACCATCCTCAGCCAAGATAGGCTGGCCCTGTAAACTGTAAGTGAGCCACCACAATTAAATGTTTACTTTATAACATTTGTTATAACTTTATAACATGGTATCTCCTCACAGCAATAAACACTCTAACTAAGACAAGTATCTGTGGCTTTAAGAAGTAGAGTTCAAAGGAATATCAGGAGGAAAAGGCCGGGTCAGCACCAAGCACAGGGAGGGAAGACAATGAAGCTTCCTCCACTGGCTGTTATTCTCCTGTTCATGCTCCTTAGTCCTCAAGTGCACTTCGTGATTCCATAAGCTTCTGGGGAGTGAAAATTTCCTGTCCCTCCATTCTTGAAAGCAAAATAACATTCAAATCTTCCTAGAACAATGGCTCCCCTTGGGCATCATGTACAGACAGAGTGGATGAACTGTTGGACACCATGGACACATGCATCTGTGGCTTCCGGTCTGTGTTTATCTTCTTGGGTGAGCCTGACTCTCTCATCCTGATAAAGAACAGTTTCTCGGCTTTTGTACTTTCCTTCTGGAGTGATGTGGGGGCAGCTTCTAGGCAGGGGCAGGCATTTCTAACAAAAGGGCAAGAGGGAACCTTCTAGCTCATGAATTCCATGCCAGCCAAAGTCACAGCATAAAACCCTGTCATAAGACAAAAAGAACACAAGATTCAACCTAATCAAACAAAAGTATCAGAATTCTGGGGCTTGGGAGATGGCTCACTTATTAAGGTGCTTTATGTAAAATCATGAGGACCTGATTAATGATCCAAGAATCTATGGAAAGAAGCTGGAGATGGATATAATACCAGTGCTGTGAAGGCTGAAGGTATAGATGGATAGATTCCTAGGGCCCAGCCATAAACCAGCCTAGCTAAACTGGCCAGTTCCAGGTCAGTGAGAAGCACTGTTGCAAAAAACAGAACACACAGACAGACACACAGACACACACACACAGACACTTCTAGGTGCTCGGGAGACACCCCCACACATAATCAAGATTCTGAGACAAGTATCATCACAGATGCCAGGTAGGGGACTTTGGAAGGTGAGGTTGACAAAAAAGATTCCATGTGACCCTTTCCTACCTCAAAGGTGGTTTTGTGGCCACCCAGGGAAGATACAACCTGCTTGGCATCTAGGACCTGAGATCTGTGAAGGCCCCTGAAACCTTACAGGATAGTGTGCCTAGTGCTTGGCTTGGTTTTCTGGTCCATGATGGGAGGTCCTCACATCTGATAAGGGACCAGGGGGTAGAATCTGGGAACGTGAACAGAGAATTAGTTTAAAGCTTCTGTGGGGACAGACAGATATTTGCAAGGCAGTTGGCTGCTTTATCAATTTAGTTGGTGTTGTACAGTCCCTGTCTGGGTCTGCAATCCCTCCAAACATGGGTCATTAGCTGGGCTTCCACCACCAGGCATGAGCACCTTCCCCTGTTCTGTGAATGGGGCCTCGAACCTATTGGAGGCCAGGAAAGATTGCCCAGGGAGGGGCTCACGGGGTCTTGCTGTTTATCTCTGAGCTATTAGCTATTGGTGGATTTAGTGAGGCTGAGAAGTGCTGAGGTTAGGTGCTGAACCCACCAGGCACCAATGGCTAGCCCCAAACCCATAGATACAGACTGCTCTAATTAATCTCAGTGGGTCACAAAACAAAATGAAGAGACATAAATATGAGAGATGTGTGTGGATAGGTAGACAAGAGGTGGGAAGGTGGAGGTGACACTGATCACTATGCATTGTATGTATGTGCAAAACCATCTAAAAACCAATTATAATTACTACTATTATTACTACTTTTACTACTAATAATTTAAAAAACCCTGCAGGCTTTCACGGGAAAAAGCAGACAAGCCAGAAACCTTGATATCTCAGAGCCCAGGACCTGTATTTAAGTGAGCATAGGACAGTGTCTTGATGACCCAGGAGGGAAGATTGTAAATCTGGAAGGCTTTCTCTTGGGATGTGGCTTTCAGAGAAAACAAAAGTGTATTTGCTAACCATACCAAGCATTTCTCTGTCATAATTGAGGGGGAAAATATAGAATTGTGCCCACAGCTCACCCACTATTCCATGGAACTTGCCTAAAGTTGGTCAACACTCTTGTATAAGGGAGGGCTCATGAGCTCCCACCACTTTCCTAGGGTTTACAGGAAGTTACTGGTTTCTGGGGAGACACCACCACTTTCTAGGGGTTTATAGGAAGTTACTGGGTACCAGGGAGACACATTTTCTTCAGTGGTGTGGCCACTTGTAAGTCACACATGCTCCCACAAACTACATAATGAAACTCAAGTCACATGTACCCAAAAATGACATTAAAGTCATTCCCTGAGAATGGGGGATACAGTGACTAACAGGCACAATCTGTCCATTTCCCACAGCACATGCACAGCTTATTTGGTGCCTCACAGAGCTAGTGCTGAGTGGAACATGATTGACATCATCTAGAAGAGGAAGGGAGGGCTTGGTGGGGAAGTTAAGCTGGGTCTGAAGGGATGTATAGTTCTTCAGACAGACATGGAAGGGACAAACACATGGGCCAAAGGAACAATAGGTATGAAGGCCAGAAGGCAAGCAAGGGCCTTCTTCTGTGTTTGGAGAATAACATGTTGGGCTAGAACTGGATCGCACAGGACAGGAGGAGGCAGACTATGGAGAACTTGGAGTTAGTGTACTAGACAATCTGGGGATGGCTGCATTTTCAAATAGGGGAGGATACCATGGACAGAGCAATGTTTTAGAGAAAATGGGAGGCTAGAGATTGGCACCCAGGAGAGAGAGGTGAGTGCACAGAAATGACAGAGGTCTTGAAGGTGCAGAGCAAGAGAGTCTTTGGGAGGCATACATGACGAGCCCTGGAACAGGAGCTGACTCAAATGGAGAGGAGGAAGCAACAGGCCAGTGTGACTGCTGGAAGACACTTGATGGGAACAGGGGGAACTTAACTGGAGCTGCCAGGCTCGTGTGAGCAGACACATGGAACCTCTGC
This sequence comes from Phyllotis vaccarum, assembly GCA_033318265.1. NCBI lineage: Eukaryota > Metazoa > Chordata > Mammalia > Rodentia > Cricetidae > Phyllotis > Phyllotis vaccarum. The sequence continues at coordinate 95,790,052 of JARWLC010000003.1, forward strand.
CAGCTCAGTCTTTGTCCTTCACAAGACACCCCCAGGTGTCTAAGCCTTGACCCCATCAGAAATCTGCCAGATGTATTTCCATTGAGCCAACAACAGGGTCCAGAAACACTTTATACTTAGACTAGGCTCAGACCAGGAGTAAAGATCCAGTTAAATTCAGTGTCAGGGACTCTCATTTTGTTCAGAGACCAGCTAACGAACAAGACATCACTGATCTTAGAAATGACACACAAGCCTGAGAATAAGAAGCAGCCTCGGGCCTCGCCAGCCCCTCTATGTAGATAAGAGGATTTTTCTCTCTACTATTCTTCAGTTGGTCTGTATAAGAAATTAATATTTTTAAAGGCCAAGCTCCTGGCTTCATTCATCATCTTGACAGCTTCTGAGATGCAGATGGATTTTGCATTGAACTGGTGTTTTTCCCTCTTGTTTTGGGATGAATTTCATTTTCTTCTACTGGCTCCTATGCACAGACCAATGCTTACCTCTGCAGAGAGTGTGTGGGGTAGGATTTAATTAAAATAGGAGATTATTTCACTGGACATGGGTGAGCCTGATTCCTGCCCGAGATGGTTCTGGAGGTAAATAGACAGATGTGTGTTGACAACCCACTTACTGGCTGTGGGTGGTTATGGTACAAAGTAGTACTGTCTTAGTGTTCTATTGTTGTAAAGAGACATGATGACCATGGCTGCTCTTATAAAGGAAAACATTTAATTGGGTCTGGTTTCGAGTGTCAGAGGTTTAGTCCACATGGGAGTATGCAGGCAGACATGATGCTGGAGGGGCTGAGAGTTCTATATCCAGATCCACAGGCAGCAGGAGAAGAAAGAGAAAGAGGGAGCCACTGGGTCTGACTCGGACTTCTGAAACCCCAAAGCCCAGCCCCATGACACACTTCCTCCGATGAAGCCACACCCACTCCCACAAAACCATACCTCTTAATGCCACTTCCTAAACATTTAAATACATGAACCTATGGGGTTGATTCTTATTAAAGGGATTTGCAGGATTAGAACTCATGCTGATTCTGAGAATGGCATCACATCAATTTATGGCAGATGTGGTTATCTGCACCAGACTTGTATGAAAGCAAGCTAATCAGAAGTCCAGCATGCATGAGGAGGCTACCCCAAGGCTACATCCCTATAGGAGGAGCTATTGGCAGCAGATGGCTGCTGAGGGAGACAGAGTCACTCTTCTTTGTGGACATGGCTGCTAATAGGTTTTGTACCTATATACATATGGGCACTAATTAGACTCATAATTTTAACAACAACAACAAAATGTGCATAAAGTTGGGGGAGTGACAGGCTAGAGAACACTAGGAGTCAACCTACCTTTTCACACAGGACACATATCAGATTTCTTCCATGTCTAATAAGTACATTACAGTTTGCTACAGTAGCAAAATTACAGTTAAGGAGTAGCAATGAACTAATATTATGGCTGGGGATCACCACAGCATGAGGAACTGTATTAAAGGGTCACAACATTGGGAAAGTTGAGAACTACTGGTCTAGATTCTCCTAAAACACACCACCACCAATGGTGTTCAACTACTCAAACCTATGAAGGACATTTGATTTTCAAATGGCAAAGAATCCATTCCTGTTTTATAAATCTTATGCCACTCTGACATTGGCTAGCTAAGCCTCTAGCAAATGAATCTTCCTGTGTCTCAGTTTCCCTGCTTGCATCCTGTAAACTAAGATGGTCCTTAATAACAGGAACGCTTTGCATTAAAAGAGAATTCACCAATGTCTGATCTAGCCCTTTTCAATGCTTGTGATAGGAAAGACAGATGAATTGCTGACAGCATCTTCATTAGGCAGGCTACAAACTATAAGGAGGAAGGACTTGGTTTGATGAAACCTGGTGGACCACGTAGGCAATGGGAACCACAGAGAGGCAGGCAAGTCATCCTGGCAATTTGGATCTGCCAGGTGCAGTGAGACTGAATCTCAGTTCTGAAGGACAGGCAGGTGCTATCTGAAAGATGGCTGGGAAGCCTATAGGGAGGTGCAGTGAAGCTGAGCCAAAGACACTGAGTCTAGAACCACATGCTACAGAGATGGCGGGTACCAATTTCCTATGGATGGAGGAAATGTGAGGAAGCAGAGAGAAAACTGGCAGGGGATGAAGAAGAACATCATGGCAGGGCCCTCTAGGAGGTGGTGGGTCCTCTGGATCATGCCTGTCTTGGTAACAGACAAAGGCATTCAAACACATGGAAAAAGGGACCAGATGGTTGATAACGCCTGATAAGCCATTACACAGTCAACCAGAGACCAGGGCATCCCATCTGGTTATTCATCCTGCTGAGCCAACAGCCCTGTAAGGGCAAGTCCAGGCTTATATAGGGGTGCACTCGGATTCCCAGAGCAGCATGCATAAAGTCCCCTGCTTTCTGAGGATGACAGGAAAAAAGCAGAAAGGAGCTGGAATGTCAAAGATGGGAGGATCCTATTATACCCTGTAAATATGCTCCAAGCTGGCTCCCCATCCCTAGGATCCCACAGTAGCTCACCATCCAAGGGAAGAGTGAAGGGGAGGGTGGAGAGCAAAGCAGAGGCTCCCACATCTGCAGGCTTCCTGTCCAGGGAAGGGTGACCTTTGTACAGTAACATGCAAGTTAGAGAAAGGGAAGAACTGACCTGCCTTTCCCAGGAATGGCTGAGTGTTAGCAACAAAACTTACCTCTCCCTGTCCTAGGGGCGAGGAACAGGTAAGTGGCTGCCGCACTCAAGCGCTTGAAGGGCTGCCACAACTGGGGATGATACCAACATCAGGTCAAAAGACAGGTAACACCCAAGTCATCTGAGCAAGTGTCATTGTCCATTGTCCACCAACAGAAGGATCTGTCCCTTTAATGATTCTCACCCTGCTCCTCAAGTCACCTCAGTCCTAAGTGACAGATGTGCTACAATAGCTACAAACCCAGAGCTGGAGACTGAAATATGAAACATCGGACAGGTGTCCACAAAAAGAAAACGTACGAGTCAGGGCAGAATAAATTAGCTAAAAGCAGGGACAGAGAGAAAGCTCACAGGTCCCAAAGCATTAGGAACACATGGGAAGGAGGGAATGCCATTGCCTCCTACACCACATGAAGACTGTATTTATCTTATATCCCACCACCTTATTCATTGTGTCTCATGGAGTCCTGAGAGTTCATCCAACCAGGGAATAGGAGATGAATTAAATGTCAGTAATAGTTTGTGACAAAGACGAACTCAGAGAAGGAACTTGGTGGTCATTCCTCCACAATAGTGCTACAAACAAGAGAGGGGAGGGGTGAACAATGTCAGAGGGGTAGGACTCCCACAGAGGAAGCCAAGGTCCTCTGTCAGTGCTGGAGTTGAGTGGTGTGTGTTTGCAACTTGGAGAACTCCTGTGGACAGCATCTCGCTAGGCTGGACCTGCTTCTCTAGAAGATGAAGGTCTGAGAGGGGTCACTGAGTAAAGAAATGAGTGATGAGTGGCAGGCACACAGGAAGATTCAGACATCGGTGGATCCAAGGCAGGGCAGCCATTCATGGAGAGACCTAAAGGCCCTGAAGAGTGTGTTTATATGAATGCATGAGATTGCTTCTGTGCAAGAACAATTTACACAACCCCAGTGGGACCCAGAGAAAACTACTGTTGAGACACAAGAACATCCGACTGAGTGAGGAAAGGGCTGTCTCCCTCCACGTTAGCAGACTTGCTCCCTCACCTGTGCCCGGACCTGAGGGACCACAAACATATCAGAAACTATTATCACCATCTGCAGCGTTAGCCTCATGCCTCCCTTTATAACCTCCCAGTGCCTTACTTCCCTTATATGGGTTTATGCCACGGTCTTGCCACCATGCCACATGCCCTGCTGCTGCTACCTGTGTACACAGTCATCTTGCCCACTAGATTTTAAACTTCTTGAAAGCACACACTTAGTCCGAGTTTGCATGCAGGCGAGTCTGCACAGTACATAGTGCTTAGGGCCCTTGACAACATGAACAAGGACAAGGCTTTAACCTTATGTTGGAGACTTTAGAAGCACCAGGAATTGTGGTAATGATTCATATATTAGAGCTTCTTTAGCTACTCTGTGGGAATCATCTGCACACCCATCACACCCATCTTGCTAATGAGGAATCAGTCATAAAGGTTGTTTATCCAAAATCATGCCGCTGGATGTGAAGGAGAGGTGCAAACCTGGATCTGGGTCTCAGAGCTCACATCCACACTAACATTACTGACTAAATAGGAAGGTCCATTCTACTTTGCCTGGAAAACAGGGGTGTTGAAGTACCTGGACAGGAAGTAGCAGGAAAATAGATTAGGTAGGAAACTGTAGATTGGGGTGGCAGGCTGCTTTATATTGGATATGTGTGTGTTGTACAACACTTGGGGTGTATACATGTGTGTGAAGTGCATCCGCCATGTGTACATGCGTAGATGCCAAAAGAGGACATTGTGTGAACTCCTCTGTCATTCCCTTGCCTTCTGCTTTGAGATTTTTACTGAACCTAGAGCTAGACTGGCAGCCAGCAAGCCCCGGACTTCTCTTCCTATTTCACATAGCATTGTGGTTACAGGCACGTGCAAAACCACATCTCACATGTGGATTTGCATGTGGATGCTGGAGATTCAAGCTTAGGTAGGTCCTTGTGCCTATGTAGCAAGGGCTCTTACACACTGAGCCACCTTCCCTGACTCAGTGGCCTGCTTTTTGAGAAAGTGTGCTCTCTAATGTATATCATTCCTAGAAGTGGTCTCTACAAGAAGGAACTCATTTCAACTGAGAGGATTCATAGATTGGCAGGTCCTGCTTCCATTAATCTGAGCCGTTCAAGCACACTGCTCATCAGTGCCGATGGGGCAATGGTCACTACCCCAGAAGACCTCAGCTTAGCCACTAGGAGATTTTGCTGACACCAAATGTCAACATTTAAAATCTAATTAGTGTCTCTGCTCAGTTTCTCTCTTTGGGCTTTGCTTTCTAGTCAATCTTTACCCAGGATGCAAAAATTGCATCATAAACATTTTAGGGAATGAGAAGGATCACTTGGTAAAGTGTTTGCCATTTAAGTGTGGGGTCCTGAGTTCAAACCTCAATACCCATATGAGCCAGGTACAGTGGTGTGTGTGTGTGTGTGTGTGTGTGTGTGTGTGTGTGTGTGTGTGTGTGTGGTGTATTCTCAGCAATAGGGAGGCAGAGACAGACAGATTTCTGAGCTCACTGGTCAGTTAACCCAGCTAAATTGCTGAGCTCCAGGTTCAGAGAGAGACCCTGTCACAAAGACTAAGGTAAGAGTCAATGAGGGAGATGCTTGAATTTTACTCTAGCCTCCATTTACTTTTTAAAAATTAGATTTATTTTTATGTTAAGTTGTGGTTGTGTGTGTGTTGTGTACGTGAATAAAATGATGTGGGGACAAGAAGAGGGCATTAGACCCAATCGAGGTGGAGTTAGGCAGTTATGAGCCAGCTAACATGGGTGTTGGAAATTGAACTCAGATTGTCTGCAAGTACAGTATCCACTCTTAACTCCTGATCCCAAGTCCAGTCCAATATTACTTTTGTTATAGTCTGCCTGAGACAGACTCCATGTGGGTAAAGCACTGAGACTGGAGAGATGCTTCCCCAAGAAGGTTCATTGAAAGGAGCAAAACAAATCATTCAGCATCTTGTCTGAAGTCTTCTGTCAGAAGGACTGTATTTTCACAGGCCTTTTTTGTCCATGGGGACTTTATGTGTGCATTTCAACCTTCTGTGGAAGACTGACAGGACTAACTGACAGGAGCACTGTACGTGAGAGAGTATTTATTTATCTTGGCTTATGTTTCTGAGGGATTTCAGCCCATTCTAGCAGAGAAGACACAGCAGAGCGATCCACTGATGGGAGTGTATGGTAGAGACTTGTGACTGTGAATGAGGAGGGAGAGAGTGTGACAGGAAGGAGCCACAGATAATACACTGCATGGACCCTTGATGTGGGAATGTCTTTCTATATGCCGTCAATATCAATCTTTAAATAAAGGAGCTGTTTTGACCGTTGGTGAACACTGTAACCAGAGACAGGAGCATAGGTAGGAGAAGAGGGTGGAGTCAGAGACAGATGGAGCCAGATGCCAAAAGAAGCAACATATAAGGAGCACAGGTGAGCCACGGTCCATGTGGCAGGACAGATTAATGGAAATGGGTTGAATTAAGATGAAGGAGCTAGCTAGCAATGTGCCTAAGCCATAGGCCAAACAGCATGAAGTTAGTATAAGTGTCTGTGTGCTTCTATGGGACTTTAGGATTTCTGGGACAGATAAGCAGTGGTGGGTCAGACCTGTGGGGCTAGGCAGGCCAGAAACTTCATTGTAACAGAACCTCCTCCAGTCACCTACTACTTCAACTAATCCTCCTCTTTAAGGATCTACAGAGCTTCTTCAGCGCGTCATGAGGAGGGGAGCTAGATCAAGGTCACCAGTTTGTGCACACCTTAGATCAAGCCACTGCAAGTGTGCTGGGAAGAAGGCTCAGAGGTTAAGAGCATGTGTCACTCTGGTATGGATGGGTAAGGACTTCTACCCCAGCACTCATATTGGGCAGCTCACAACCACTTGTAACTTCGCCTCTTGGGGATCTGATGCTGTGTTCTGGCTCTTGTGAGCATTTGAACTCAACATGTAAATACCAATGCTCACATACACAATTTAAAAATATTAAGAGAAGCCCATAAAACGTATTTAACACAATGCAGATCCCAGATCTCACCCAGTATCACTTTGAGCTTCAAAATATTTGCCTCTTTTTTTATCCTGGGTTAGATAAGAAAAGTGTATATTTTTGTTTCAATTTTTGCTAACCTTTACAATAAAAAATTAGTAGGTTAGTAGAGCTTAATGCCATCAGACCAAAGCTGAGAGTCCTTATTACCAGCCAAGGAGCCTATGAATCTTTAGTCTATTCTATTGCTCTGTTGCCTGGCTACTTCTCAGCATTTGGCTGAGATAGAGGGAAGAATCCTCCACCTGCTGCCCAGGTCAGATGCCAGCTCTGATCAATTGCTTTGTCACATAGAGTTCTACCTTTTTCAAAGCTTTCATACACACCAAAATAAACCCGTTGGAGGCCAAGTTTTCCAGGTGGAGAGCTTTCCATCAATGAGACGGGTGGGAGCGTGGTGCTGTCCAGGGTCCTATGTGGATCTTTCAGATTGCTGCTGGGAGATCTTGGCTATGCAGCACTCTGGCCTTCCAGCATTCTAACTCATGACTCTAGACCATTTTATTATTCATCCCTATCATTTGCATATATGAATCAGCATCTGGGACTCATGGTCTGCCTGTAAACACTTGAGTCATAACCAGAGTAGTGGTCTCTTCAACAAACATTGTGGAACTGTGAAACTGTAGTTGATGACACCATTACAGCCAGCAGGAGGCACGATTTAAGCAGTAGATACTTTGTAAAAATGAAAAATGTAGCTACCTCATCTCTCAAAAGTCCCATCACTTTGTACATCAGGCAATGTTATCACCATTGTTCAAATGAGAAAATGGAGCAAGTTCTGCCTAAGGCCAGTGGAAAATACTGAATTTAAGCAGGAGCTTAGGACAGTGTCACAGTCAGGTAAACACTTTGTAAATCCTTACTGGTGGCAGTTTCTTTTTATTCTGTGTGGTTATTGACTTAAATATTGAACCCCCAATGGGAAGGGGAGGGAGATATATTTTGATAGTGCTTCTCCCCTGTCTCTTAGTAGCTACTGAAGCAGAGAAAACGTGAAAGGATTTTACCCCAAAGGAAGACAGGACAACAGTAAATGAATAGATATCTGTTGGTCTGGGAGTCACAGGAAGTTTGAAGGGACACTGAATAAAAGAAATAGATTGGAAAAGCATCAGCATGCCTTTTATGGGTTGGCAGACCCATAAAAGGGCAGACCCTTCACTTTCTAGTGTAATTGGCTCAGTTCTGGAGGGGGCAGCCTTGTAGAACAAGTGTCCTCACCACATGACCAAAGCTTACTGTGATAGAGGTGGGTTCTTCCCAAAGTGAATCAGGGTTCAAGTTGATTCAATCATTTGTAGCTCCAAAATGGAAACTTGAAGAAACCAAGTAGCAAGGTACAAATGTGTCAACAGAGCTAACTTGGCTGAGTCATCTTAAAGCAGAACACTCTCCAGATAACTCCTGGGTCTCCTTTGCTGGAGTTGGAGACATGCTAAGGACCCCCCACACGGGACCTGTTGGCTTACCTCTCCGTGCAGTCTAGGGTATACTCTACTTTTTCTCTCCAAGTGGTTAGTTGAGTTTCTATCCCTGAGCATTGGATTACCCTTGCTAAGGGTGACCAATCAATGGTCACTGAAATTAAATGTTCAATTCTGAGGATCAAGTTAAAGAGAAATTGCTTCATATATACTGGGTAGGAGGTATCAGTGTTGGAGATCACAGGGAACCAAGAAGGATTGTGTGGATGGTGTTTCAGACATGTATGGCCTTGTCTACATATCTGAGGCTCTGTCATAAAGTAAGGATAAAGTTTTTTTTTTAAACATGTTGCCTGAGCCAGTTACACTGGCATACCAAAGGTGTACTCATTCACTATGTACAGTGAGGTGAGTTTGCAGATAAGAACACATCTATGAACCGTGTGCAATAGTTAATCTTGTGCTATCTTGTTAGAACTGGAATTACCTAGGAGACACACCTGAGTGTTGCACCTGAGTGTGTCTTTGAGAGTGTTTCCTAAGACTATTAACTGAAGAGAGAAGACCCTGCTCAGAGCAGGAAGCACCTCCGAGTGGGTATCCAGGATGTCAAAGGAAGAAGAGGTACTGCCTGCCTTCTTTACATCACTCTGTAAACCAGATCCCTAGTAGTCATCCACATAGTATATATGAATTTTAGTTCTCTAAATTGACTAAAGACTCTGTTTCCTCTTCTCCCCAGTCCCTGGCAATGACCATTCCACACTTTGCTTCTATAGGTTTGGTTATTTTCTATTCAATCTGCACTGCAAATGGTATCATGCTGTGTTTGTCCTTTTGTGTCTAGATTATTTTAATTAACACACAACATCCCATAGATGCATGCATGTTGTAATTGCAAATGGCAAGATTACTCCTTTTAAATGGCTGAGTAATATTCTGGTTTTTTTTTTTTTTTTTTTGTATCCATGAAATATGCAACATTTGGGTTGGTAAGATTGCTTAGCAGGTAGAGGTCCTTGCCACAAAGTTTAGTGATCTAAATTTGATCCCCAGGACCCTTTATAGTGGAGGAGAGAACCAACTGTATGCGGTGTTGATACCACACTTGGGTTTTTATATGGTGTTGAGGATCTAATCTCAACACATGCGGCAAGAATCTTCCTGACAGAGCCATCTAACAGCCATGTAATTCTTTCATTTGTTTGTGATGAAAGATGTTTCTGAATCAGAGGCTTCAGTGATATGCTGTGGATGGATGTTCACTTTCTCAGATTCAAAGATTCTGTTCTTTCTAACAGCAAGAGTTGCTTAGCTATCCCATAGTTCTTATCTGCAAAGTTGGGGAAAATACAGGTGCTTATCATGCATTTTATTATTTTTTAAAATAAAGATGAAATAAAATGGTATCAGTGAGGTGGTTGTTGGCACAGGACCTGGTCCAGAGTCAACTTGAATGCAAGTGGATTGCCTTCTTAGTGTTATAAGGGAATTTGTTAACTCCTTACCTGAATTTGGTCTTTCTAGTTTCTGTGGATCCAATGAAACAGCAGCGGTCAAAGCAAGTAACACTGTTTTCTCACTGAAAGCTCCTGAGCTCCAGGTAGGCCATCCTTCCATGCTGTCCCCAACCTCAGTTGTATTTGGGACTCCAAGCCACATTGGAAGCGAACAGTGATTCCCCACAGTACTAGACACTGACCAATGTCTTCACCTCTACATTGGCTGTACAGCATCACTAGCATCAAATCCCAGCACCCTGAACAGGACCACGGATTTTTGTTCCCTAGCTAATCACATGAGCAATTACTCAAAATGTAGCCTTTCTCCAGAGTTAGATCTTCCTTGTACTCATTTACACATACAAGGGCTCAGGTCTCTCACTCTAAGCAGGAGCCATTCCAGCAACATTCAGCTGATACAGCTCCATTTCCTCCAACACCAACTCACAGAAAAAAAAAAATTGGCTTCATAAAAATAAAAACAACAAGTTTCACTCATGTTGATAAATGTTAGATGTGGGTTCCAATTACTCTTCGACTCAATGCAGATTTAAATGTAAATTATTTAAAGTGCCCAGGACCTGTGCTCTATGCTCCTTATTTTAAGCAGTGACACACACATCACAAATACATTATTCATGCACTAGGTACCCATTATACACAGGGATGCTGCCCAAGGCACAGCCAGTCAGAAAAGAGGCCGACACATTCAATAGACAGATGTAGATGCTCATAAATTCCTCTGGTTTTTGTCTCTGAGCTTTGCTTCTGGTAGAAAAAATTTTCTCAAGTGTGGCATGTGTAATTTGATATACCCCATGCATCTCCTGGATGTTGAAAGATTCCTACATTCTTTTGTTTTGTTTTGAGTCAGGGTCTTATTGTGTAGCTCAGGCTAGCTTGGAATTGACTTTGTAAAACTCCTGGCAATCTTTCTGCCTCAGTTTCCCCAGGTGCCAGGATTACAGGTATGAACTACTAAGCCCAACTTAGAGGGGTCCCAGTTAAGGCATCAGTCTTGGTCTGTGAATACAGCTCAATTGGTAGAGTGCGTGTATAGCATACATGTAGTGCTAAGTTGAATATTCAGTACCAGATAAACTGGACATGGGTATGCATGCTTAGAAGGTCAGCATTTGGTAGGCTGAGGCAGAAGGATCAGAAGTTCAAGATCATTCTTGGTTACATAAGGAGTTCAAAGATAGTTGGAGATATAGGATATCCCTCCTCTTGTACACACACACACACACACACACACACACACACACACACACACACACACGTACACACAATCACTCACTCACTCACTCAATCAATGCTTTCTACCCATTGTTGCTACCTAGTCTCGTAGTCTGTGAATACCCCCACTGGACAGTGTGAACTCACTTCATTGTAAGGGCTTACAAAAACAAATGTGATGGACCCCAACTCAAATACCCTTACCACTAGCTGGCTCAAGTCTGTCTAGGATTCTCTCTCACTATACTCATCTGCCCCCTGCAAACTGTATGTATAATGCTAGCCACGATCCTCTTTTTACACTGTGCCTGCAATCACACATAGTTCAGAGTCAATGCCCACCACCTAGGCCTCACAGGCTAGGTACAGAACCTTGGTTGCAGGTGACAGGAAGATAATCAGGCCCTTGCCCTAGAGTCCATGGATAGCTTCTGTTATATGGCATTATCTGGAACATCTGTCACCTAGCGTGATCAAAGTACATAGCTTAATGGTCTCTTTACTCACTAAGTCTCAGATGTAAATGAATGTCTGGAACTGTGTGCTTCTATGGCCAGACAGGCAACCACAAAAGGACACTGAGACAAAAGGTAACAGTCAGAGAATGATGAGACCCAGGAGGCACCCACCCCCACTGTCTTCCTAGACTTAGCTCTGAACTGATTGCTGTGCCAAAGGGCCATACAGGGAGCCTGCTGACAGACTGCTCAACATTGATATTTGCAGGGACAGGATTTCAGACAGCTTAGTTTGTTTTAACACAGACTAGCATGTATAATCTGACAAGCTGCTGATGACAGCGGAATGTCACCATGGCACAATGCTTGTGACAAGCTGTACACTGGATGGTGGTGGATGGTGGCAGTGGATGAGAATAGACGCAGGCCAGGAGATGCCTGCACCTGGATCCTGCTGAGCTTTGAATATGGCAGGAGACATAGGGGAGCCTGTGACAAGATGGCTGCTCTGATAAACGAGGGATCACTGCTATGCCAGAGTTGAATCTGAGATATTTTCCTGAGTGGTAGAAGAATTTCACATGCTTCTCCATTGCCTGAGACTTGCAAGAACAAGTGACACCGAGTGACAGGCATGATGGTGGAGTGGAATGGGTAATAAAGCTCAGCTCTGTTTGCTATGTTGCTATAATAAGTGTTCCCTCAGCAAATTGACCACACATGACCACACGCTTCCAGAGAGGGAATCTGGGTACTCTCTTTCATCCATGTACCATTTCTTTGTATCTCAACATCCTTTCTCTTGTGGCTAATTCTTTTAACATAACAATTCCTTAACCTGTTTGCTGGACTATTTTTAGATATAATTACTGATAATTAGGCAGCTTCTCAGAGTGATGAGCATTCCACTAGCTGCAGAGAAAACCTTTGAACTTTTGTGGCATCTCTTCTATGTTCTGCAGCATCAGTGTATTGCATTTTCCCTATTACAACACTTGGCCAGGAGACAGAAGGCTGTACTTAGTAGAAAGGACTTTGTGTGGGAACACAGAGCAATTAAAACTTAAAACTAATGATTGGAAGCCACTGGCTGCCTATGCACTGACATCCCTTCAACATCTGTCTTCGCATTTCCTGTGCACCATGACTTCAGCTCAGAGGCTTCAAATGATCCCCACATCCCAAACTGTTTCCCCACAGAGGGACAGAGTACCTAAAACCAAAGGAATGTGCCCAGCCAGGTCCCACAGGCAACCTTCTAGATAGAGCGCTACTGAGTACTTATAATCAGGGATTCTCTGACCAAACAGCAAACAACACCAGCCGGGGAAGTAGTGAGGAGTTAGGTGCAACGGTTGGACAGTGTTTTTCATTATCAAATCATTTGTTTATCTCATTGCTTTGAACTTGAGCTCTAACATGGTGGAATTATGTCAGAGGGAGTTAAGAGCTTGATGCCCAGGCTAGACAGTGACTCTGCCATCAGGGAGACTGTGGGAGGAGCTGGTTTGTTCTGGAGGGGATGTCAGGCAGATCCATCAGAGCTGTGCTCCTGGGGTTGATGGGAATTGGTGGGGTGCAGGAGAGAAGTATGACGGCTTACCCAAAGGGACCAAACAAGATGCCTTTCAGTTTTCATTACTTTATTTATTCAATTAAAGTTCATCGAATGTCCACTATGTGTCAGCCCCACAGGACACAGCAGTGAGCTAGACAGATATGGTTCTTGCCCTAATGGTACTTTTTATAATAGCTCTGCTAGGTATTCAAGGCAGGGAGGAGAATATTATCTTTCTTTGTCACCAAAACCCACAATAGAGTCCTTGGGACTCTCCTTGAATGCCAGTTTGCACATATAAGCCAGCTCTTCCATGAGGGGCAGAATCTACTGTCTGATTCACAGTGGCAACTGATCTGTCCATCAACTGTGTCTATCATCATGATATGCAGCCTTCAGTCACTGAATACTACCTGCAGCTCTGCATTATATACTCTCATGCATAAGCCCTTGTTCCACACAGGAGAATAAAGTTATCAAAGCAGGTACTCTAAGCCTTTGCCATGGGTTCTGGAAGCTTCCACCAGTACTTTGGGGCCAAAGGGGGCCTTTCTCAGGGTTGCAATGTTGCCAGTTTGCTTTTCTGTAAACTCCTGTTAGAGGGGTTCCACAGGCCTTTGTGCTTGTCTTTATCAAATGCTTGGGGCTTAGTCAGTGTTTGGGCACAGATGCAAGACAGCCACACAGGCTCATTTTTCAGTACATAGCTTCCAGGAGAGTGTTTCTATGGACTAAGGTTGGCTCTGGCACTTGGAGGTAAAAGCGACTCCCACCCGGAGTGACCACCTAGTCAGGAAAAATCTTATCATCTTTTTGTGAAAGTATCCAGACAACACCAGGAAGATGAGCAGAAAAAGCCACCACAGACATCAGCTCTAATCAGCTGATGCCCTCCTCCGATCCTCTCTTCCCCCGCAGTGTTATCCACGACTATACATTTGTTGATTACAGGAACCTGAACCCATGTCTCTCCTCTTCAGCTTCTGGGAAGGATACAAAGAACTTCTTTAGGTAACAAGTTTCTCTGTGCCCTTATCTTATTGGGAATCCAGTGCCAGAACCCTTTTATTAACTTGATTTCTCCTTTTTCTCCCCCCCCCCCTGTGAGTGTGTATGTGTGTGAATGTGTGTGAGTGATTGTGTGTGTGTGTGTGTGTGTGTGTGTGTGTGTGTGTGTGTGTGTGTGAGTGTGATTTAAGAAAGAAAGCTGTGGCCACAGTTCTGGGGGTTTGGGGGCTGGAGTATCATCTGTGGGGACCACAGAAAGAGGACAGTTGGAGGTGCAAACTGGTAGAACATATGATGGGTATCTGGTGCCAGAAGAGGGCTGACATGTCCTTTGTTCCCCTTGCTGCAGGCTGCCCAGATTACATACAACATAATCTCTTCAAAATAACGACAGGGTACTTGGCTCTGAGGGCTTTTTCCTTTCTAGCTGAGATTTGGTTTCTAAATAGATGCTTTACACAATGGAAGAAGAAGAGGTGGGGTGAATAGAGTGGCAGGAGAGGGAGCTGTTTCTGGGACAGACTGACAGGTTCACCCTGGCCCTCTCCCAAGGCTTCTATTGCAGCCTTCAGAAAAGATGCTGTTAATGACATTGAACAGAGCGTAAGCTTGGCTCCTGCAGGTCACTTGGCTCCTGTGACAGTTCAAGGTGTTAATCTATAGGCAGGCTGACGAGCACATAGCCAGACGGGGAAGGGTACTATGTAGACAAGGGGACAGAAATCACATTTCCACCATAGTTTTCTTGAGGAGACGGTAACAAAGAAAGAGGCAAATACAGCACTTGGAAGTGTCAGCTCTCCAAGTCTGTCCCCTCATCTAGTTCCCTGTAGGGATTTCACACAACCCTTCAATTGCAAAGGCCCTTAGTTTTCTCTTGAGAGCAGGAGGAAGGAAGGTAGGATACTGGAAGGTAAGGAGAGGGGGAGGGGGATCCAGAGGAGCCTGGGAATGGCCTTAACTGACAAATGAAGGTGCTTTCCCAGGGCCGGTGATGATTTGGAAGGAAAAGGAGACATCGTTCTACCTGAGTGTTGCTAAATACCGGAAACTAACCATAGAGTCTCCAGTCAGTGCACACCCCCATTTCCTAAGGCAGAAGTAGATCTCCAGACTCCCAGGTGACAGGGCATGTCCTGCCACCTGTGAGGAAGACAGTGGCCCAGAAGTTGTCTTGAACTATGTGGTTTTTTTTTGTTTGTTTGTTTTGCTTTGTTTTTTTACTTTTCTCCCTTTAAGCTAGGCCTGCCAATCTTAGCATGTCCATACTGGTGCCTGGAAAATCTTTACTGTGGGAGGGGCCCACCCCATACCTGGAGGGACACTAGCAATATCCTGGACACCAGAAGCACCCATTGACCTCCATTCGGTTTTTATCACAAAACACCCCAGCTAGTCTATGTCCTTTGGGGAGTAGGGACAGGGTTACTCTGGCTCAGGACCCCTCATCTTTAGTAGCTCCCCGTGGGGACCTGCTGAGCGTGTCACTTCAGGTCTCCTGGTTGTGCACACCTGTCAGCACATGCCCCACCTCTGGGGCTCAGTGATTACCCTGTCACCGGGACACCTGCTCGATGCCCCTGTCCCACTTCCTGTCTGTTCTAGCCCTTCTTCCAGGTAGAAATTAATTCTAAAATCTGTTCTGTGGAAGGTCTTTGATGGCTGCTCAGTGCTCTGAGGGTGTCAGCATAGCTAAAAATCAGTATCTCTGCTAAATGGGCCAGGCTATGCGCTTGGCTTTGTCCTCTCCTACTCTCCACTCAGTATAAGATCCCAGGAAAACTTCTCTGTCCTGTGCTCCATCCTCCCACACTTCCTGCACACTTCACCTGCCCCAGTGTTTGAGGCAGGCACACAAGCTGCTTCCCCAGGCCAAGGCTTCCCAGCCAGCCCCGGTTCTTGTATCCTAATCCTCAGCACAGACAACATCGTTCCTTCCTGGCTTTTGCTAAAGCAAACCCTACACTTACCTGCATCTCCTTTTGATGAAAGCCCACCATCCTGTTCACACCCTGAGCACTACAGGTTTCAGGGGTTATGTTGTGGAGGTCATGGCCTAAACCCAACAACCCTCTACCTAACACAGTGCCTGATTGACATACTCTGTGGGAAGGATGGAGAAAGGCAGATACAGCCAAATGGATGAAGATTAAAGGTGACCAGAGCCAGGGAGATAGTTCAGTGGTTAAGAACACTGGCTACTTCTGCAGAGGACCTGGGTTTGATCCTAAGGATCCACACGGTGGCTCACAACCATCAGTAACCATAGTTCTGGGGGCTCCATTGCTCTCTTCTCATGGGCACTGTATAAATCTGGCATACAGACTTTTACGCAGATAAAACACACATATACATAAAAGAAATAAATAGGTTTTAAAAGAGTAAAGTCAACCTTAATTCTTGACCTTTAAGTCATGACTTTTCAGGATCAGAAAGGGCCCCCTTTTTGTGGTGGCTATGACTTTGATTCATCTTATTTGTCTTTCATGAATACCAGGTACATGCTACCTTCAGACTGACCACAGGGCTGTGGTGGGCCAAGAGGTGGACAACACAGTAACAATAGCCCTGTTAACATCACAGAAGGCACTTTTGATGGGTCCAGAGCTCTCAGTCTCCTGAGGTAGAGACTGGGGGTCAGGCTATTCTTCTCTCTCAGCTACTGTGTCTCCCAAATTCAGCCACCCTGAGTTGAACTTCTTTGCACAAAGATCAAGAGAGCCATAGCATAAGACATGAGTTCAACCCTGACCCCATCGGTGTTCTGCATGGCACCACTTACAGCATGCAACATGGCATTTATGCTGTATTTCCTAAGTGGAGATCCAAATATTTGTTTCCAGGATGTCACCAAGCCAGAGAGATTAAGAACAATGGCTTTCTTCTTAGACTTAGAAAAAAGAAAGAAAGAGAAAGAAATCAGGCTTATTTGATGAATGAAAAAGAAATACTGTGGGAAACAGCTTTCAGGGACTTTAGCTCATGTCCTCCCAACAATTACCTGTAGCCACCTCCTGCAGAGAGTCTGTGTGAAGTGCTCAGGACACCATAGTCCTGGGGAAGTCAACGTAAGTAAGATACAAGTTTTGACGCATAGGATCAGAAGGCTAAGGCTAAGTAGGGGCAGCCAAGTTCTATCTCAAGAGTGGACACTTCCCTGTCTTACTATGACTTCATCCCCAGGGGCTGGAGATAGGACTTTGTGATTAAGAGCACACACTGCTCTTGTAGAAAGGCAATAATTCAGCTCACAGCACATTGGATTGCTCACAGCTGCCTCTAACTTCAGTGCCAGGGAATCTGAAAGGCTTTTCTGGCCTCTGAGGGCACTGCAGTCAAGTATTTGCAAACACACAAGGACATCACCCAGGGTCTCGCTCCAGAACAGCTTCCTCTGGGCACCTTCTCAAGAAGCACCATCCCTGAAGTCCTCTTTCAGTCATTCTCCTAGAACTTTCTGAATGTCAACACTGTTAGTTTTACTTTAAACTCGGTAAATATAGCTCTGCATTGTTTTGTCCACTCCCACAGAGCCATACTTAAAACAGCAGCTGAGATAGTAGTCAATGAATAAACAAGTGAGTGAGTGAATAGTCAATGAATAAACAAGTGAGTGAGTGAGTGAATGAATGAATGAATGAACCCACAAAAAGCCCCAGTTTTCCCTGGGAAGGTGGAAGAACGTTTCAGGGAAGTGGCCATGTTTGAAGTGGGTGTTATAGCACAGTTAGAACTGTCCTGCTGTAAAGACAGAGGTGTCAGGAGAAGAGAAAGCTGTGTGGCACAAACATTGATAAACTTGGAGGGACAAGATGCAGGCCACAGGTGAGAATCCAGAGGGATGGCAGGACAGACCTGCCTGATGACCCTCTGTCCCCAAAGTCTACCTTTTTGTCACCAAACTATCACTGGCACCCCTTTAACAACATGGGCATGTGTGAGAGTCTGGAGGTGAGGAGACTAGTTAGTCCAACAAACATAAGACCTCAGTCAAACTACAGCACGTTGCCTGAGCCATCTTCTACAGCTGCTGGAATCTGCGTAGGGTTCTGGGGGTGCAGAAATCCTGGGGACACTGATACAAATTATGTAAGAGTGCTTCTATAGACAGTGACTTTCCTTGTCTGGATGTTGCATACAGGCACTTGAATAAGAGACAAATAGAGCCGGGTCACTACCCCACACAACTTCACCTAGTGGCCCAGAAGAATACAGCAGACTGAGGCTGATCACATACTTTTCTGTGGGGAAAGGAATATAATTTGTAAGTTTCTAATGTAGCACATTTATAAAAATATATATTTTGCTTCTTCATTCCCAATAAAATAAAAATTGTTAGGAATTCTTAATTCTTGCTATGAAGTCTTCTGTGTCTCCTTAGTGTGTTGAACTATTGCTTGAGAGACCTCTGCATCTCCCACCCAAGGGTCATGAGGGATTTAACACCAAGCGGCTTCTGAGAGGGTGAAGTTGCTGAAGGACTAATTAAGTCCCAATTGGGTAAAGAACACGGGCTTCTAACTGTGAGTTTCTGAGTTATTTTTAAGTACTCCCTGAAGGAGGTGAACAGAATTAAAGCTTCATCATTAAGTCCGTTTCCAGTAAATGGAATCTTCTAGTTAGTTTAAGGGAAGTCACATCAACCAAGAGAATTACACACCACACTCCATAATTTCTCTTCCCCAATACCTTTGAGTATATTGGCTGATAATGGGGAGAGAGATTCAAGATTACCAAGTTTATGCTTATGGCCAGAGACTGGGAAAAGAGTTTTTTCTGCCTTGTAATACCAGTAGAAACACTTTGTAATGTCATTAGCCCTCATCCAGCAGAAGAAACATACAACACATAGTTATATCCATTGTTACAGATCGTGCAACTGGCAAACAGCAGAGCAAAGACCTGATTTTGAGCCCAGAATGTAACTGTAGGTCTGGGAGTTCTTTGGGTCAGATTCTGTTACCATTTCAACTGTCACTGTGTAAAAGTAGGGGCTAGGGCTCAACTCAACAAGGCTGGCCTCATCTGTAGCATGAGAAACATCATGGCATCCATTTCCATAACATTGGGAGAGGACTATGTAAAAAAACCAACACAGAACTTGGTAAACGTATACTAAAGAATACAGCTCAGAGGTCTTGTAGTCAACCTGAGACCAACCCAGAAGCCAGACAGGAAATGGAGCTTCTGTGTTCTTCTAGGGTGTCCCCGTTTTGGGCTATAGCAGTCAGACATTGATTATGGGGTGGTTTCGATTCCATGCTCTTGCATAGCACAGCCATGTAATTTTTACAGAGGTCTGGGTCTTTCTGATTATCTTTGGGGATAGATGGACTTTTCTATATACCAGAGAAGGTTGGGCAACTGGCCAGGCACCTTCCCACTGGAACCCACCCCTATCTATGCGTAGAGTAGCCATATGCCCCCAGGGAGTTTGGTTATACTCTGTTGGGATCCATTGACTTGGGTGAAGTAGGACAGTGATTTATGATGCACAAGACAAGGAGAAGGGGTTGCTAGTATTCAAAGGCAGAGCTCTTTCTTTCTGGAAGATTTTTGCAGAATCATACTGAATACAGATGGGTTCTCACTGGGGAATCAGGGCAGGGCAATCAACAAATTACTGTGGCCTGTTAGCTCATCAGACTCCTGCTACCGAACCCTTGGTGTTTTGTAGATTGTTAATTTCCCATTAAAGGAGCTGTATCGTTTAATAAGCATCCTGCCATTTGGTTCTAAAAGGTGGAATAAAAACTTGAGGACCTAGGAAGGTTCTTTTTAAAATGTAAATAAGAAATGACAGTTATGTTCAGTCACCCAACATATATGGATTATTTGCTATATGAAATGTTGCAGAATGAGTCTTTGGTAATATCAAGAAAAACCTGAAGGCTTTTTTTCCCCACATAGCCCAAGTGTCTGTTTGGAAGAAATATTAACTATGCCAACCTATAGTTATGGAAAACCTACTGTGTGCTGAGCTGCACACCAGACTCTGGATAGCACTTGCTGAGAGAAATAAACATAATTCTCATGGGCTCCTCATTCAGAGTAAAGCAGCACTTCTTAAAGTGGTATTTTGAGGCCAACATCAACATTACCTGATGTAATAAACTGAATTATGACTCGACAATACTGTGTGTGTGCACATGTGTATGTACATGTTGTGTACATGTGTATACCTCTCTCTCATGTGTGTGTGTGTGTGTGTGTGTGTGTGTGTGTGCGCGCGCAAACCAGAGAATAACCTTAGGTGTCATCCCTTAGAGACTCCACCTTGGTTGGTTCTTTTTGTTTGTTTTTGAAAAGGTCAGGGTAGCCTGAAACTTGGCAAGTAGGCTAGGATGGCTGGCCAGTGAGCCCCAGGGATGGTCCTGCCTCTTCTCCCAGCACTACAGTGACAGATATGGCACCATGATTGGCTTTTCTTACATGGGGTTTGGGATCAAACTCAGATCTTCATGCTTGTAATGAGTTAATGATTGAATAGCCTCTCTAGTCTACCCCACCAAATATTTACTGAAACCTGAGTTCCTGGTACTGTGGAATGGAGCACAGCTGGAAATAGGTTGCTATGGAGACAAGCAAGAGAAGAATGAGGTCATGAGAATAATTTTCATCCCATAGAAAAAGGGAAACTAGGACCCAGAAGCACATTGAGAAAGAAGGCTGATGTGAATTTTCTTGTGAGGAAGCTGACAGCCAGAGAGCAAGAAAGTCTTCTGGAAACACCAGGCTCTGGAGCAGGTAAGGACACGTTGTTCCCAGTGCTGTCAGAGAATGCCTGGCCACAAACACTCTGACCTCCCTCTAGGACCAAGAAAGAAGCCGTTATGTTGTGCTAAAGTTACCTGGTATCTTCACTGTGTCATGGCTGCTCTGGGATACTGACATATCTTGAACTTTGTCAGAATGGGAACTCTTGGTCCTGGCCTCAGACTTGCTGGATCAGGTACCTTCCATAGTCTGTGGCTAACTTACTCCCCTGGCCATTCAAAGGCCTCCTGGAGCTAGGGGACATCTTATCTGGGACAGTATTTTATGGCACTGTTGCAGAGAAGATCTGCCTGGGAACCTAAAGACAGACACAGAAGCAGGATTTTAGAGCCATGAAGAGAGGTCCCAAGAGGGTGCTGAGAAATAGAACCAATCTCAAAATGCTCAAATGAGGTGGCTGTACCTCAGCAGGAAGCCTTTATTGGGGCATCTTGAGCAGAGGCAGATTGTTTCAGTAGGACTGGTGTGGGGGCCCAGACTCTAAAGTTCTGGCAAGGTCTTGTCTCCCGCCATAAGGCTAGACCATGTCAGATATGGAGGAAGGGTCAAAAGGGGCCCACTTGATATCTATAGTATTGAGAGAGCTAAAGTGATAGATTTCAGTGTGGGGATGTATTTCAAATTTAATAAAAACAGTCTGAGATATCAGAGGACAGTTCCACCTCTTCCAGTCTTTGTTTGTTTTGTTTTTTTCCAGACAGACTTTTCTGTGTAACAGTCCTGGCTGTCCTAGAACTTGCTTTGAAGACTAGGCTGCCTTTGAACTCACAGAGATTCTCTTGCCTCTGCTTCCCAAGTGCTGGGACTAACAGTGTGAGCCACGGCTTCTGGTTGCTCTGTCTTTCTATGCCTGCCTTAAACACTTTCTTCACTCAGTTAAGGAATGACACCACCACTGCCTGCCTGTGAGCCTGTAACTCCTTCTCTAAACTAAGATGACCTCAAACTCAGATTTGCTGGGATTAAAGGTATAGGTCACCACTCCCAGATATTCCCTGTGCTGGGATTAAAGGTGTGAGTTACCACTGTCTGATCCTAGACTGACTGTGGGTAGATCACTCTGATATCTCCAACTGTTTTCATTAAATTTGGAACATATCCCCACGTTTCAGTGTGGACATGAGGATGGCACACAGTGACAGATAAGAAAGGCAAATGTCATACTTATCAGCTCACAGTGGAAGCCCTGTGTTAGGGAAGTACCTATCTGAGAGATCAGGACCTCACTTTACCTCAAAAACCCTTCTTCCTTAAGGTTACTTTCGTCAGGTGTGTTGTCATAGCAATGAGACAAGGAGTAAAACCAACTAATGGCTGATATGGTTCAAGCATCTGCCCTGTTAGTTGAAAGGCAAGGTGGTGGGATCTCAGGATGGTGACTGCCTTTACTTCAGGTAGCTTTTTATAGACCTTTAGCCGAGAGTCTGAGCACTTGGTCTATAGCCGAGCACATGGGCCACCCCAGTTCAGTGTGTCCTAATGACACTGTGCTCACCACAGCTGAACAGGGTTCTATTTTCTGCCTTGTTTTATCACCAAGACGTTCATTCTTTCTTTCCTAAGATGCCTATGACCCAAGTCATATATACACACCATCACCAAAGGATGCCAAGTCAAATCAACCCATTCTTTCCCCTGTGGCACCCCTACTTCTGCTCTGACGAGACCATCCCTTTCAAGTAGCCCTCAGCTTCTCTCTATTCATTGACTGTAGTTGAGGTCCTGATGGGTTGTCCATGTGGATGAGAAGAGTGTGACTGGATGACACTGGTGACAGATGTCTGGGAGCTGGAGGGGACTCGGATAAATCCAAAGAGTGATGACGTGAAGATACGCAGAAACAAATTCACTTATTCACAGCCCCGTGAGAAGCTCGGGGGCCTCCCAGGTCCCTTCTAATCTGTATAAATGATTCTCTCCCAGGCCACTTGGCACAGCACTCTTATGACTCACTGAATATGTATAGACACAGCAGGTAATTTAAGATTGCTGTAAGTGTCTGACAAAAACATAATGTGTGGCCAACTTGTTTAGGAAACATCTTAATGACAAAGAAGGTAATTTATAGAAGGGCATATTTTTATTGCACAGCTACGTCAACATTTATTATTTGGCCAATAACTGAGAGAGAAAGCTGACTTCCCCATCTAGACAACAGAATTAAATTCCTAAGTAGGCAATATGGAAGTAGGCAGAATCTTGAATATAGTTATTCTATAAAATAATATCCTTTTAGAAATATGTTAGAGAGCATGGGGAGGAGGGTCTAATAGCCTGATCAAGTATTCTGAAGATATACTCTGGAGATATAATCTCTCCTACTGGGACGACACTTGGAATATGATAAAAATCAAATCAATTTGTCTACCATGGATTTATATTCCTCCCCTAAAATGCCACTAAATTAGTCATGAGTATAAGTACCTATTCTTGACTTCTTTTTTCTTTTTAAAAACAAAGGGAGAGAGAAGGAAAGGGGGGGGGAGAGAGAGAGAGAGAGAGAGAGAGAGAGAGAGAGAGCAAGTTTTACTCGCTGAGTTCCAACAGCCATAGCTACTTGCTCTCTTTTCTGTAGATTGAGGCTGTCCTAGATGATTCTTGGAGAACACTAAAGGCTCTGAGAAGTCCTGCAGGGTGCAAGCCTTACACAAGTTCTCAGCAGTATCAGAAGGTCGGCCTTCCATCCCTAGTTACACTACATCACCTCACAGCTAAGAATGAATCATTTATCTTCCAAATTATGTTCCTGGAGCCTATCAGATGTTCAGACCTCCCAGATGAGGGAAAAAATTAAGTAAATTATTCACAGCAAATGTAGTGTATTTTGCTTTTCAGTTCCCAGTCTTAAGTTCTGTTCACAGATTTCCACAGGATGAAACAGAACAGGACACATTGTCTTGTATAAACAAGGCAATTTATGTTTCTGTTGGCGTGGGAAAGTCCTGTGAAATTACTGTTGAGTTTTATCTACTTGCTTGACAAATACTTGTTAATTTTGAGCCTTGTAGACAAGATGCACTATTGGGCCCCCTGGACCGTGGCTTGATAGAATGCCCACACCTCAGCTGTGGTCTCCAGCGCTTCCATCTGACTGAACAGGGTCATCACAGCTGTGAGCAATTTTGTTACTCAAGCCCTCAAGCTGTCATTCAGTATTTGCAGCCTTAAAGGCTCACTGTTTCTTCGCTGTCTTCTTTTTTCCCCCAGTAGGACAGGCAACCACTCAGCCAAGGGGCCTTAGTCACCTGCAGTCCCCACCCACATCTCAAATTCATCTTGTATCACTCAAGAATCTGAGTGGCGCCCCAGCCAGCTGCCCTGCTGTCATCCTTTACACATCGCCTGTCACAAATACTGAGGATTTTCCCTCCCAAACAGCCTCAAGGCTGCACCTTCCCTAGGTCTCTGCTGTGAGGTCAGTGACCTGGGTCATTGCTTTCTCTTGGGATCGGCATGACAGCCTTCCTTTCTTCCTTCTCTGTGCTTCACATTCAAGCCAGAGTGATCGTTCCAAATCACAGCTGTGGAGGTTTCTCCCATCACTTGAAGCAAGTACAGGCAGGGACATGTCAACCTTTAGACCCTGCAACAGATGCTGTCATCTACGGACTTCATACTCAAGAACCACGCAACTGAGTTACACAAAGAAATTGCAGGGATGGCAAGGTGGCTCAGTGGGAAAAGGCACTTGCTGCCAAGCTTGAGGACTTGAGGTGGATTCCCATGTCCCGTTCGAGAAGAGAACCAATCTCTGCTAGGTGCCCTCTGACCTCCATACACATGCTGTCGCATGTACACCACCCTCCTCTACTAAGTAAATGTAATTAAAAAAGAAACTGCAAAAGAAAAAAGAAACATTCTGTCTCATTGTAAGTGGGGTTGTGATTCTGTCCGGCCATGCTCCTAGCTATCCTGGGGCAGCTGTGCCGTAGGTTACAGTCTGGACACACTTGGTAGGGATCCCTGTTTGTATTAGCAGAAAGACACAGTCATTGTGGTCCATGGGTTTTACACAGGCTCAGTCTCAGCCTGTCTCCAGCCTTAGCTGTGCCCAGGTTCTTGTCTGCCCCATGGACCTCTTTTGCCTCCCCCTTTCCCCGCTGTCCTCATGGTGGCCACAGGTCCTTGGCTCTAGCTCTTTTCTCTTTCTAAAGTGCTTTCTCTAGCCCTGCTAGCTCAGTTAATCCCAGGTCAGCCTGGCTCATCATTCTGACTCATCCACTGGACCGTCCACAACTTCCTTGGCCAAGTCAGTTCATCTGTACACTGGGTCTTTCTTTTAATTTAATTTTTATTTTTCATATGTGTGATTTACATGTATACATATGCATGTTTTTGCATGTGTTAGGCACACACATGTAGATGCACAGGCACATGTGTGTATATGTGTGTGAAGGCCCAGAGTTGAAGTTATGGAATCATCTTCCATTGCTTTTTCGTCTTATTCACTGAGTCAACGTCTCTCAGTCAAACCCAGAGCTCCCTGATATGGCCTGTCTCACCAGCCAGCTTGCCCTGGGGATCCCGTGTTTCCAGTCCACCTAACATTTTATGTGGGTTCTGGGGATCAGACCTTCAGGCCCTATACTTATCTAGCAAGTACTGGGCCGATAAGCCATCTTCCTGTCCCCACCAAGTCCTTCTGTTGATTTGGTCTATTGCTCATGACTCATGTTGGTGTCCACATTAAGGAGTTCATGTTTTTTTTTCTATAGCAATAAGCATAACACCAGCTCCTCTTATATACTCAATATTTA
This sequence comes from Phyllotis vaccarum, assembly GCA_033318265.1. NCBI lineage: Eukaryota > Metazoa > Chordata > Mammalia > Rodentia > Cricetidae > Phyllotis > Phyllotis vaccarum. The sequence continues at coordinate 95,815,543 of JARWLC010000003.1, forward strand.
CAATGTCAAATGCTGCACACCACCCCTGGCTCTTTGCAAGTGCTCTGCTTTATAAACTCCTGTCTCTGGTCACTCTTCAGAGGGATGGGCAGAGCCAGAGTGGCTGTAGCTGTATGCTTGTCTTTCATCTGCTCCAAGCATCCTCCATGACAAGCAGCTTCCAGGTATCTTTCTGGATGCACAGTTCTTTGCTGACCTATTAAGCGTCCACAGGGACTTCGAAAATGTCACGTAGACAGTACTTCATTGCCTAAAAATGCCATACAGACAGTACCCCATTTCCCAAAAGTGCCTTGTAGCCAGCACCCCATTTCTGAAAAAATGCCTCCAAAATGCCCTGTAGTCTGTACCCCATTTCCCAAAAAAATGGCCTGTGGACAGCATTCCATTTCCTAAACTCTTAGTGACTTGGCATTGTCCTTTGAAGGCTGATAAGAGGTTTTGATTTGACTAACAAAGACTTTCCATTTCTTTCCATCCCATAGATACATAGGAGGGTGGGGGACTACTTGCCTCAGGCTCTTTGTACACACTGTGCCCTCTGCTGGAGCTTCAGGTCTCACAGCCGACTCCTAACTGACCCCCCAGCTGTGTGCTAGACTGAGCACCAATCCCAAGAGTGTTCAGGACCTCATGATCCCTGGGACCTGAAACCATTACTGCACATGGCCAAGGGACTTGGCAAATGCTGTTGAATTAAGGCTTGACTGGGTGGGCTGCTGACCACGGACAGTGCTGAGCTGGAAAATCTAGACAAAATGGTGTCCTGCTCATAGAAAGAACTGTTAGACAGCCATGAGAACAGGTGCCAGTGAACACCGTTATGTAAAGTGATAGTCACAAAAGGCCACGTGGTAGATCGTTTGGATTAAATGGAATGTCTCAGGAACTCCATGGAGACGGGGGGGGGGGGAGGGGGGGGGGGGACGGACGGGGGACGGGGACGGGGACGGGGGGGGGGGGGGGGGGGGACACGGACGGACGGATGGACGAACGGACCTGATCACTAAGAGTTGCATCTAAGAGGGGAAATGAAGCACGCTGTGGTTTGAATGTAAGATGTCCCCCATGAATGCACGTGTTTAAACTTGATCCTATCAGGTGACACTGTTGTAGGACGTTATAGAACCTTCAAAGATGGGAGAACTTGTAGAAGTTGGTTGTTGGAGGCTAGTGGTCCAGCTAAGCTCTGTTTCCTGATTCAATGTCACATGACAGCTCAAGCCACAAGTTCCTGCCACCGGGGACTCAGCCACATCTGTGACCCTAGCCACTATGTCCCCCTCCACCAGAACAGGAATTCCTTAAAACCGTGAAGCAGAATTGACCCTTCTTGCCATGAGTTACTGCCCTTGGGGATCTTGTCACAACCAGGAGAAGAGTAACTAGTACATAGTTCAGCTGCTTGACGGGCAGAGATAAAATACAGAAAAGAGGGGTTTTAGGGACATTATCAGTGCCCTAAATGTCACAAAGTTGTTATTTAAAATGTTTAGTTTAGGAGTTTGGTCCCTAGTAGCACAAACAGAAAACAATAAAATGCTTAATTTTTATATGAATTTTGCCTTTATCAAAAGGCAAACAAACCAACAACCCCTACCTCACCCCTCCCAAAACAAAACAGAGTTAATTCTCTACTGGTAATCCGATCTCTTCTACCTCTCTGCCTTGCCTCAGATTGGGGACTTTCCTCAATGCACAACAGTCATTGTGAGTACTGGAGAAGCTGATGGCCCTTGCTGTGTCAACTTGACCTCCTGCTTGCTTGCTGTGGATGGGCATCTGTCACACAGACAGCAAGCAGGAGGAGGGCTGGAGACTGTAGCTAGCCAGACTCAGGGGACACCCTAGAGGAAAGGCTTGCCCCAACCATAGGCTCTGTGGTTGTGAAGCCTTTACACAGACCCAAGAGCACCTGAGCTCATCTAAAATGCAGTGACACCAGTGTGGTGTGCCACATCACAGGTAAGGTCACTTTCTTCTCTCTTTTCTGGTGGCCATCATCTGCCAGTCTTTGCCTATGAGTTATCAAAACACAGTCAAACATTTTGCTCTCCTCTTCTGGAAGAAGAGCGATGCTGAGGTAGGCACAGCAGGAACAGGCAAAACAGAGCAGCAACTGGCCATCTTAACAACACCTGACACCTTGCACATTGGAGTTACCTTCTCCTCAGAGAGCCCTGCCAGCATTGTTTGTGTTAGAAACAGTGTGGCCGAAGAACTGAAGGAAAGAAGCTAACAAGCCCCGGTGGTCAGATGCAAGGAGTCTGCCGTCTCTGCCTACCCTCTGCCAGGCGTTGGCAGTGTGATGGCTGTGATGGCCCACTCACCTTCACTGTCTACTTGACAGGACTTAGAATCATCATGGAAATTGACCTCTGTGTGTGTGAGGGTGTTTCCGGAAATGCTTAACTGAAGAAGGAAGATGGGTGGATCGCTAGACGGAATGAAAGAGAGAGTGAGCTAAGAACCAACATTCACTCTCTTCTCTCTGCTTCCTGACCGTGGATGCTGTGTGACCAGCTGTCCGCCAACTGGATTCTGCCACTATGGGAGACTGCAAATTGTGACAAGCCCTTCCTTCCTTATTGGAGTGCTTCTGGTCAGGTATGTGGTGACAGTAATGTGAAAAGTAATAGCCGTTATATTTTAGGACTGACTTGGCTATGGGGCAGATGGTTCCCAGTGCTTGTGGAACACCTAATATGTACAAGGCAGTATAGTACCTTCAAAGACAGAGCTAGGTTCTGTCACCATGATGAACAAAGAGCTCACAGTCTACACGAAAAGACTCATCATCTACTGTCACTTGCTCATTCAGCAGTGATCACACACCTGTGCTGAGCCAAGCCCCCTCACACGTTGGCAGACAGATGAATGTGGGCACTAGGAAAGTCTGTGCCTCCAGAGAGACAAATGCTTGCCCAGTGATATGTTCCTAAGGGCTACATGTGTCAAGAGCTGCAGGAGGTACCAGGTACTTCACTGATGGTGCGGAGTATGCCAGGTGCACAGAGAATGGGGAACCTCTTCTAAACTTGGAGTATGGCACAGAGATCTGCAGCAGCCAACAGTGGCCTGCTGCACTCAGTAAGTGAGAGCTCTTTGGCTTGAAGCCACATAGATTTATTCTCTTATAGCCATGGCACTGGAAACCCAGAACCTGTCTCACTGGGCCAAAATTAAGGTGGCAGCAGGGGACCCTCCAATCAGGGACTGTAGGAGACTCCATTCTTGTCCCTTCCTAGGGGGGCCTCAGTGGGCTTCTGCTTATTTTCAGTCATGTCTTATGAGTCAGACCAGGACTGTCCAACCCATACAAGGACATTCGTCTAACATTTAAGGTCAGCCTGGACAATCCGGAGACCTTTGCTATCTCAAGAATTTCACCTTCGGAGTCTCTCCTTCTGGGTCAGGTAACAAAGACACAGGTTCCTGGGAGGAAGGCATGGATACCATTTTTCAATCTCTTACTGAAGCCACATTTTTTTTCTTTTATACTGAACTGCTTCCAGGAGCCAGCCACTCCAGCGAAACTGAGTCTGGAGGACTGAATAGACTTAGGGCCCTAGTTACTTGTTAGCAGAAAAGCCAGGACAACTGTCGGTACTTCAGATTCAAGTTGTAGATGCTTATATGACACAGTGTTACCCAGGGACAGGAGGTGTCCGTGGTAGGAACAAGCTAAGTGTCTGACTGCTATGATCCAGGTGTGGTGCTGAGTACCTCACCAGAGGAAGGCCCCGAATGCTGGCAGCTGCCACATGGACATACACTATCCACATCCCCATTTCATAGGAGGAGAAACCAAGGCACAGAGAGGCCAAAGAATCAAGTTGAGGTCACAGAGCTAAAACGTGAAGGAACCTGGGCTGAGGAAATGGCTCACTGGTAAAGCACATGGCTCAGAGTCTCAGAACCCATATAAAAAGCTGGGCATGGTGGGCTGAAATCTCAGCTCTTGGAGAAAAGACAGGGAGATCGCTGGAAGTGGGTGACCCAGAGCCTGGCCTATGTGGCTCTGGGGCTATGTCAGACCTTATTTCAAACAAAAGGTGGAAGGCACCCAAGGACTGACAACAGAGATTGTTCCCTGATGTCCATATGTGTGGGGCACACACCTGTACCCACACAAGTGCACCTACACATTCATGCACACATACCACATACCCACATGAGCACACACACACACACACACACACACACACACACACACACACACACACAATGTAGCAAGCACTATCGGAACTCAATCTATGAACCCACAGCTGTGCTTTGCACGCCTTCCACATGCTGCCTCCCGTCTAGTATTTATTCCTCCTTTTAAGGGGCCACTTACAGACAGGTAACATTTCAGTAGGGAGTTGGGAGCTGGCAGTCTGGAATGGCTGGAAAAATGCTTTCCAAAGTCTAGAGACCCATCCACTTGTCTAACTTTGTCCCAACCACCTAAGTGGTTTGGGACAGTCACTGCCTCTCTCTGGACCTCAGAATCCAAGTGTAGAGTGAGGACATGGTCTATATGATATCTACTCTGAGCTCCACCACCCTCTGATATGGTTGTGGTCATGCGAAGTTTTAAAGCGTAATCCCTAATGTAGGCTGGAGAGAGAGAGGCAAGGTGAAGGCAGAGAGTAACATCCTGAAGGAACATCCTAAATACCTGTCACCAGCCTCATGTGGCCGACTGTGGTCATAAAGGAGTCACACAGTGTAAGAAACAGCAGAAATCTGCCTATCTTGAGGCTCTGCTTTTAAAACTACTGACTTCCTACGCAGCTGGAAACAGCCATCCAAACATTTAAGAAGATACCTAACAGAATCATAAAGCCCAGCACAAGGTCAGCTAATCAGCAATGTCTGAAAAAGGAAGCAGTGGGAACCCATGGAGAGCAACACTTGATTAGCTCCAGTTTCTCAATGGAGAAATCTCCTGTCTTTAACTTTAATTGAAAGTATTTAACCCGATTACAAATGACCATAGACAGTGCTGAGATGAACACCCCTAAACGCTCATTTTGAATATGTGTACCTCCTCAAGGCTCAGCAGGAGCACACAGGCAGACCTGTAGACAGGATGGAGAACAGATGTCAACTTTGAGAGAATATACTCCCGGATCAAGAGTAGCATCTGGATCCACCAGGCCCCAACGGGCCCTCAAGTGGAGCTCCCAGCACTTTCCACATTCCCAGAAGCATTTCTATTTAGCCATTCGTCCATAGCTAGACCTGTGTGTGTGTGTGTGTGTGTGTGTGTGTGTGTGTGTGTGTGTGTGTGTGTGTGTGTGTTTGTGGGTGTAGGTGTGGGGATGTGGGGTGGATGAGAAGGTGAATATGCCTATGTGTATATGTCTGTATGGAGGGCAGAGGTGAACCTCAGGCATTGTCCACCTTCTTTTTTGAGATAATCTCTCAATACTCTCTCTCTCTCTCTACCTCTCTCTCCTTTTTAATGTGTACATGTTATGTATAACATTGTGTGTGCAGTGCCTGTGGAAGCCAGAAGAGGGCATCAGATCCCCTGAAACTGGAATTACATATGGGTGTGGGTTGCCATGTGGGTTCTGGGAATGGAACCCATATCCTTTGCAAGAGCAGCCCATTATCGTAAGCCATCCTTCCAGCTCTGGATAAAGTTATCTTGTTATGAATACAACACCACTGGCCATCTCCATCATCAAACCACACAGACATGTATTCATGGATCTTTTCTTATAATCTTTTTTACCAATATCTATTTTTTTCTCTTGACTTTTTAAAAAGACAAGATCTGGCAGTGTAGCCCAGGCTGGCTCCAAACTCACTGTACACTTTAGGCAGCCTCAGTCTTGTGGTGATCCTCCTATCTTAGCCTCTTGAGAGCTGAAATTACAGTCACGCACCGCTGTACTTTATATATAATCATTTTAAAGAATTACTTGCAACATTTTATCCTGAATAATCTTCCTTTTTTTGCTTATTTTTCATCTGTGCCCATGTATGCCACCTGAGGAAAGTAGAGAAGCACACTACCTGCGCTGTTTAACCTTACAGAATATGTCAAAACCACACTCAGGCAGTGTTCAACATTTTTTCCCACACAGCAGTGATGTGCACATTCTTCTTCTTAGGCTGATAACACACTGCCAGTTACTTTTTATGAGCAAAGGGTAGCTCCTACTATGGGATTTGGGCTGCTGAGTTAATTAACAACTCAACACAATCTAGAATCCTTTGGGAGATTGCCAATGAGAGGCCATCTCAATCAGGTTGGCCTGTGTGGATGTCTGTGGGGAATGGTCTTGACTGCTGGAATCAGTGTGGGAAGACTCAGCCTGAAATGGTGTTACTGTTACCCAGGGTTAGGTTCTGGATATAAAGTAGAGAAAGAAGGTTGCCGAAGTAAGCATGCATGCCTCCGCCTCCATCACTCTCTGCTCTTGACAGCTGACGTGACATGACCAGAGGCTTCAGATCTCTGCTGACTTGACTGCCCCACACTAATGGATTGTAACCTAGAACTGTGAGCTAAAATAAGTGCCCCCCCTTGATTGATTTTTGTCAAGATATTTTACCGTAGCAACATGGATATGGTATTATAGTGTGTAGCTGGTGGACATTTAAGAATTTTCATTCTTTGTTGTACGTGCAAAACCAAAACCTTGGCTGGGCATGGTTGTGCACACCTCAACTCCAACACTAGGAAGACTGAGGCAGGAAGATTATGAGTTCAAGTCCAGCCCAAAGTATCCCCCCTCAAACTGAACCAAAACAAAACAAAATAACAAAGCCACCCAAACAGAAACCAGTGTCTCAGCTGACACCCACATACACTCATATTGAGTTTTACCAAGCAGGCTTTGCAGAGGGAAGGCTGGTGAATAAAAGCTGTGCTTGTTAATAATTTCGATGTATCTCACCAGACTGACTCAGATACTGTGCATATTCTTTGGACAATGGAGTCTAAATTGTTAGCCATGGGTTCACGAGCCTCTCCAGTCTTGGTGTCTAACAGTGATCTGAACTTTTCAAAGCACCAAATCTGCACAGCTCTAAAACATTAAAAAAAAAAAAAAAAAAAAAAAAAAAAAAAAAAAAAAAAAAAAAAAAAAAAAAAAAAAAGAAGAAGAGGAAGAGGAGGAAACGGGGAAGAAGTGGGGGGGATCCACAAGGATGAGTGGCATGGGAGGATTTCATCTTATTAGCTAATGAGGTTCTCATGTCCCTAAACGAATCTCTGTCCTCCACTCTGGTTGACCAAGCTGTTTAGGTATAACCAGCCTATTACAAACTCAGCATGGCCCCTGGGGACATTTCTCAAGGTTACTTGCTAATTAGCTGGTCACAGAGCCAAGTTCCCTCAACCACAGAGAGTTACAAAAGAAGAAAAAGGCTTGGAGAAACTTGGCAATGGATGAGCTCCTTCTTGGGCTCTGTCTGGATGCTAACCCTTGTGGAGCTGGAAACGGATTATTTAACAATGAGAACGAAACAGCAGTGTGTCCGACACGCCCCCTTATCGGTATTCTTGGGTTTAATGTCCACTGCAATTATCTCTTGGTGCCAGTTGGAGGAGCCCATACTCCCAACAGGAAATCCCATTTGGAGCAGGATGTTTACAACATGGAAGGGGTACAATGCCAGCATGAGAGTCCTTTGAAGAAACTGTTGGGGCTGGGACTTTCTCAGCACCTACAAAGGAGTTTCCTAGGAGCTACCATTCTAGTGTCTCCTTCTAGAAGGGCAAGGAGCCCTCTCCCACAGCCTGGCTACAGTCAGGAAGCCATTACCCCGAGGGAAAGACATTAATGAGAAAATCATCTTGTGTGTGTGTGTGTGTGTGTGTGTGTTTAGTTTTGCAATTTGAAATCTCTTTAAATACACCCCCCCTTAAAATGTTATTAATCCAATTTCTCCCATCTTTATGAAGGCAAATAGCCAGTTATAGCATGGCTTTCAAAAGAGCATCCTGGGCGTTATTGAGATTTAAGGGAGTAGGCTGGCATAAAGCTGATAGTAAATGGAACACATTTAGCTATTAGCAGGGCCATTAAGGGGTTTGTGTGAGTTTGGGATTTAGAGATGGTGCTTATGCTGGGTAGTTTTTGTCAACCTGACACAAACTAGAGTTACCTGGGGGAGCAAGTTTCAGGTGAAGAATTGCTTCTATCAGAGTGGTGCATGGGCATGCCTGCGTGGCATTTTCATAATTGTTGATTGATGTGGAAGGTCCCAGCCCCCTGTAGGCAGTACCATCTCAGGAAAGATGGCCTGGGAAAGTGTAACAAAGATAGCTGAACACAAGACTGGGAGCAGGCCAGTGAGCACTGTTCCTCGATGTTCTGCTTCAGTTCCCGCCTCCAGACTCCTGAGTTCTTGCCATCACTTTTCTTAGTGATGGACAGTTACCTAGAAGATGTTTAAGATGAAACAAACCATTTCTTCTGCAAGTTTGTTTTTCTTGGTTATAATCTGATCCTCTTAATAGAAAATTGAATTATGACAGAGCTGCCCAGGTGTGTGTGCATGTCATGAATGGTGGGGTACTTATAGCCTATCTTGGGTGCTCTTAATGAAAAAGCCAGTCCTGCCTTCCCCTAGAAACTACTTGTGTGACCTTGAGAAAGTCAACAGACTTGTTAATCTGCTGAGGGGAGACGTTTAAGATTTCTTCTGCTTCTGCTATTAGGAGAAGTATTTCTTGGCATTAACACACTAAATTAATATAAACTGACGAGTGAGAAAATAAAGATGATTTCCATTTTATGTCTAATATGAATCCCAGCAATCTCAATGATATTTAATGAGTCCCCCATCTCACTAATGGTAATAGGAAGTGGAATTTTTAAGTTGCTCACTGGTGTGAAGCTCTTGACTGGATCAAGCCATGAGGGTCAGAGAGAGTGGTAACTCATGCCTTTAATCCCAGCACAGGGTTGACAATGTGGCGATTCTGTTCTCTGATACTCCAGACTGATTTTTATTAAATATAAAATATACACCACACATAACTTGTAAGTCAAGTGTGACCACTCATCCAGCAGCAGTTACACTAACACAGGATCTCCGTACCTCTTTAGTCCGCTCACGGCACTGGCCAGAAGTCTCACGGGAACTTTTGACCTCTGTAACTATAAAGGACTCACAGCAACACAGCTACGCATCCTTACATCTGTTTCAGTATAAAAGCACTGAATGGGTGTCCCTGCCTTCACCTACTTGGTACAAAGACATTATTCATGTAGATCACATGCTGATGTATTCTTCTGATAATGCATTATTCATTCACATTATGCAAATCCTAATGCTTCTTGGTCAGAATGCATCTGTGGGATGGTAAGGTCGAGACACATGTAGTGACATTTCAACTTTGGGTCTGTTTCATTAACTGACACAACTGGAATGACGTCTGTTTCCTGTGGGCGGACTGCAGGGGAGTGATTAAGAAAGTGATCTGAGGATCTTTGTAGGAAAGTCCCAGTCACCCTGCTGCCTTTGGTGGCCTAGCCAGTTAGGGTGAGAAAGTGATTCTCTATCCTTGGGTCCTGACAGACATGGGCTCTGGCTGTTTTGTCTTCCTTGAAGGAGACACGGTACCAGGAGCTGTGGACCTGAGTGTTAGGAACAAGATTGGTTCTCTTCTTTAAAAAAAACAAATAAAATGTATATGTCTCTGGATCTATGTGTTACTTTATGCATGTGAGAGCAGGGCCCACTGAGGCCAGAAGAGGGCATTAGGGACCTTGAAGCTGGAGTTAGAGGTGGTTGTAAGCCTCCTGACACGGGATTGACAATGGAATTCACAGCAACTTAATGAAAAGAGCTGGAGAGGCCCTTAACTGATGAGCTGTTGCTCCAGCCCACGGCTCTCAGGATGCCCCCTCTCCCAGTTAGGCTGCACTTTGCAGCAATTCCATAGAGTGAAACAAACAGCCAGAGTCTTGAAAGTACTGCCAGATGTGGTCACAGAGGTGAGATTTGAGAGTCCGTGGGAACTCAAGCCAGCAGGCAGAGGGACAGAACCTGCTAATGGTGTATGACTATAAGGGGACTGGTGCTGTTGGCTGGATGACCTGGATAACGGCTGCTGGGTAGGAGTTTGGAACTTAAGCTCTAAAGGGTGGAGAAAAACACCACTCAAACTGCTGGGGTTAGAGTGTCTCCCAGCAAGCCCTGAAAGGGTGCACAGAGGCTGGAACCAACTTCGTAGGTGTTGGCAACCCAGAACATTTTGCTACCAGGCCATGCATTTTTATAAACTGGCTAAAATCAGATGTTTATTGGGTACAGATCTCTCTCTCTCTCTCTCTCTCTCTCTCTCTCTCTCTCTCTCTCTCTCTCTCTCTCTCTCTCTCTCTGTTTCTGAGAATAATAAATGATTACACTACAAAGGTGAAGTAGCACTGACTCCAAGGCTGTAACTGAGAACTCCCCTGGCTTGCTTTGAATTTTTTCAGTTAGAAACTGTAGCATTTCTTGCCCCATCTGCTTCATTGCAGATCCTTATCCTAACTCTTGACAATCCATAACACAGGCTGACACAAGATGGACACGTGTGTTTTAGCAAGTCAACACTACATGTCTTTTAAAAGCCTCTAGGACTTTAAAGCCATCCCAGTGGATCTGAGGTAACCACGATAGTTTTGTTTTGTTTTTTTCCCAGAAAGATCCAATAAAGACACAAAGACTGAAGGGCAGAGAACAGAGCACGGGCCAAAGCTGTGTGCAGAGCAGACTCTCTCCTTCACGGGCAGAAGGAGGGAGCCAGAGCAGCAGTCTCTGCAGTAAGGGTAACAAGAAGGAATATGGCCTACCAATCCTGCAGGGATGTGAGGGTGGAAGGATTTGTCCCTGCATCAGCTACATGGACCATCCTGTGCCCAGAGAGCCACTTAGAAAATGACCACATACAAGCGCATGCTATACCAGCCTCAGAGCATGGGGCTGGTAAGTTGGGTTAGCACCTCATGAAGATCCACATGGTGACATTTCTTTGTCAAGGAGGTTCATCCTAAGGTCAGTGGGAGAATCAACCAAAACAAAGCCCTTCTTGTTTTGGATCTGGTGCCAATCCATTTCCCCTGTCTAGCTCCAGTCCTGTGGAAAAACAAATAAGTTCAAGAATTTCCTACTTACATTTGTTTCTGCAGGTGGCTGGGTGCCACATGTAATTTAGATCGATTTCTACACTATCCAGCTGCAGCAGCGGAGGGCTGCATCAATATTTATAAGCTGTTTACATCGCTTTACACCACGCAAGGGACACAGACAATATTGCCATCCAATTCTCCCAGTAGACCACAGGCTAAGCTGTCCTTACCCTGTATTTTATTGTTGCCATTAACAGCAGGTTTGTGCTGAGACAATAGTGATGCTCACTGGCCTCTGACTGCTAACATTTGGCACAGGAATTCTGGGAGTTTTTCCCCACCAAAAAACCCTACACTTTTATGCCACTCCCCCCCCCCCCCCCCCAATTTTCAAACAGCAAAGGAAGTCTTTGCTCTGGAAAAACTCACACAGTCACAGAGAATGCTCATCACTTTATAATTTGAAGCCAGGAATCTTTAAAGCAGGATGAACCTATGAGAATGAGAAATTACTGAAATAATTACTAGAAGGATGGCATGGGGGCGGGGTATAGTTGGTAATCTAAATTTAATATTCAGTAGAAAGTCACGGCCCCATTCAAGGTGGTTCCTAGGAACACGGTGGTTCTGAATGAGAGGAGAGAGACACCCTGACCTTAGGAAAATGGATGGCATATCAGAGCAGGGACCATATATGCTAGAGAAAGTAAGAGAGAGAAACTGATAAAAACTGGTGTTTGGGGATGATGATTGAAGCCCAAAGACACATTCCAAGAAATTTCTCCTTGATGGGACACTGAAGACTTTCCTTTCTCCTTTAACAAAGACTGCATGTGTGTATGTGTGCACATGTGTGTATAGGTACACAAGCACCCGTGTGTGCATGTGTGTGCATGTGTGTGTGCATGTATGTGTGTGTGCATGTGTGTGTGTGCATGTGCGTGTGTGTGCGTGTGTGCGTGTGTGTGCATGTGCGTGTATGTGCGTGTGTGCGCGTGTGTGTGCATGTGTGTGTGCATGTGCGTGTGTGTGTGCATGTGTGTGTGTGCATGTGTGTGTGCATGTGTGTGTGTGTGTGTGTGTGTGTGTGTGTGTGTACTTCTAAGGGCTGAGAACAGTCTCAGGACTTGTCCCTTAGGAACACTGTCTACCTTTGATTAAGACAAATCTCTCATTGGCCTGAAGCTCCCAGTTAGGCTAGACTACCATCCTGTTTCTACCCTCCTGGTGCTGGAATTTGAAGTGCATAGTACTATACCTGGCTTTTTATGTGAGTACTAGGGGGTCAGACTTGGATCCAGAGGTATTGGGGTCAGACTCAGGTCCTTAGGCAGCTGGCTGGCATTTGCTGGATTCTACCCTCTTTTTTCCCCTGTATCTCTGCTTGAATTTCCCACCTGGCTCTATCCTGTCTTGCTATAGGCTAAGGCACCTCCTTATTAACCAATGATAGTAAAGCATATTTACATTGTACAGAAAGACATCTCACAGCAACTGTGGGTCAGACTCAGGTTTGTAGGTTGGGTCCTCATGGTCGCAAGGCAAGCAATTTATAGACTAAGGCATCTCTGCAACCTTCCTTTCTTCTGAGTAATTTTTTTGACTTGGAGGAAGCCTTTGAGCTGAGCCAGGCCAAGGTCAAAGCCACAAGGCATGTCCTATGCCTGTCCCTAGTAGTAGCCTTTAGTGTTTTCTAAACTGGTCAGGTCTACTGCAAAACTAGCCAAGCCTTTGGATGGTTCTAACAATGATGGTGCCGTGTTTATGTAAGGGACTCTTTAAACTCTTACAGGGCAAGAAGCTATAATAAAAATCTATAATTGAGTGGAAACCATGAGCATCTGAAAAATATGCAAAGAGCCTGGCTCTGGCGCCAGCCACAGATGCTTGTAATGTTATCTACATAAAGATTATTTATTATTATTAAAGGTTATACTTTATTTTTAATTACATATAGATGTCTGTGTGTGGTTTTACAGAGGCCAGAGAGGACATTGGATCCCTTAGAGCTGGAGTTAAAGGAGGTGGTGACCCACCTGGTACAGATGCTGGTAACAAAACTTGATGCTATGAAAGAGTCATCTCTCCAGCTCTAAGATACACATTATAAACATATTATTCATGGTATCCAAGCATAAGTTCCTTCCTCAGGATGAGTGTATAATTGTCTGTGGGTGCCGGTTTGAGGACACCTTGAGTTTAAAGTCTGCATATGTTCATTTCCTTCAGCAACATGGTATGAGATCTGCTTATGAGCTAGCTGCATATGTCCTCTGTTTTACTTCAGCTAACTCTAGATCACTTAGAATATCTAATGATATGCAAATGTTATACAAATGAAGGGGTCTATCATGATGTTTAGAAAATACAGGGAAAAAAAGCCTTAGTGCATATAGTGTGCATGTGATTTTTTTTCCCTAAATATTTTTCATATGCATGTGGCTGAATCTGTAGATATGGAACCCAGAATATGAAGAGCTGACTGTGTATTCTGTATGCAATACCCTGGATTAAGATACTAAACCTTCTCATATCCTAGTGGGCTCTCTAACATACTCCAATGGACTCTTGAATATAAGCCTCTAAGTCTATCCCTTCCAGGCTGTCACCACATTGATGTTTATACCAAAGTAAATTAGTACTGAACTTTAAAAAGAGAATGATATAGGAAAAACTCTTTGTGTCCAGCATGGAGGCTAGGGGTGTTTCTCATGCTGCATGTAATAACAGTGCATTCTACTTCATCACTGCCTTAGTTTGTCAATATCTGCCTGAGTTTATCAATTTATTCTACCATTGTAAAAACATTGTCTTCATCTTGGAACTATTGTGAAAACCACCGTTAAAAATATCTATGCATGCATACTTAGGTATATGTGCATTTGGTTGCTGTCCTAGCTTTCTGTCTGTTTGTTGGTGTGATTAAAAACACTGACCCAAACCAAAACAGCCTAGAGGGAAAAAGTATATTTGGCTTATACTTTCTGCTCACCATCCATTATGGATGTTAGGGGGGAAATTCAAGAAGAAACTTGAAGCAGACACCATGAAGGAATACTATTTGCTGGTTCAATCCCAGACCCATGCTGAGCTAGTTTTCTTATCTAGCCCAGGGCCACCTGCGTAGAGGATAATGCTGCCCATGATTAATTAATTAAACAGTCAAGATCATGTCCTGTAGACATGCCCACATCTGATATGATCTGGGCAATCCCTCAACTGTGACTCCTTCTCAGGCAACTCTGGACTGAGTTAAGATGGCAGCTGAAGTTAACTGGAACAGTTGTCTTGGGTACATACAGAGAAGGTGAACTGCCAGGTTACAGGATATATGCCATGTGAAGTATCTTGGTAGATACTTCCAAAGAGATTCACTATACGGCCTTATTGGCAAAATGTAATTCTCACTTGCTTCACATCCTTTCCATCTTTTATTATTGTCCACCTATCGTTTTATCTGTGATAGACACATCTTGCTCTTACCTAAGTTATTATTTTCATGTATTTTTCATACTTAACACAGGTGGCAGAGGAGTGCCTATTTCCATTAGAGAATTTACAGCCCGTTCTCTGTTCCTGGTTTAAATTCCCTAAAATCAAGATTCCATGCATCTTTTGATGTTTTTATTTTTTTATTTTTTCCCTTCTGTCAGGTTTAGACTGTATGTCTGTGGTGTTGCTTGTATAGCATGAAACGGCAGCCCTGGGTCATTCTTCATCTCTCTCCTGGAATATTTCAGGTACAAGAAAAAAGGTTTCTTTTAAATGACTACTTTTGGACATTTTAGAAGTGACTCTGATTCATTTCCTAGGCAACTTCTCTGGCTTTTGATCAAAAGGCCTATAAACTTTTAACTGGATTAGTCTATTATCCAAGGTATTACAGCTAAAGTGGTTAATTCTTTCCCCGTTAGCTTCTCAAACTCCTCCAAATGATGAATGTGGGAGTGTGATATGGAATCCTTTTAGTTGTTGGCTTTGTTTTCTGAAGGATTAGCGCTTTCTCTGTGTTTAGCCTGTTACTGAGGCCACTCAGTCACCCTTCTGGAGGCTCCAAGAAGAGGCTGTTTTAAATTTGCCCACTGCAATTTGCCTGGCAAATTATTTTAAACTTGCTTTTTCACTACACTGAGGAAACCCACATCTCTGATTGCATTATTTTATACCACTTGCTAGATGGAGGCAAGCTTCCTGCTGTTTCTCTTTCCATTTTGTGCTACATCTCAGTGTATACGAAAGACCTCAGACTTAGAGCACATCCCAGTCCCTCAAAAAACTCCACTCTTCATCTCTGGTGCTTTGAATGAAAATGGCCTTCATGGGCTCATATGTTTGCATGCTTGGTTCCCAGTTTGTGGAACTATTTGGGAAGGATTAGAAGGTGTGGCCTTGTTTGAGGAGGTGTGTCACTGGGGGCTAGGGATAGACATTGGGGTTTCAATAGCCCATGCATTTTCCAGTTAGTTCTCTCTCTGCCTCATGCTTGTATATTAGATCTAAGTTCTCACCTATTGCTCTAGTGTCATGCCTACCTGCCTAGTGCCATGTTCCCCAACATCATGGTGACAGACTCTAATCCTCTGGAAGCATGAGCCCCAAATTAAATGCTTCATTTTATAAGTTTTCCTCTCATGGTGCTTTATCACAGCCATAGAAAAATCACTAAGATACTATCCCTCTAGAGGTTAAGCTTCCAGGCATGGCTGGAGGACAGGGGTCAAGTGCAGTGTCTATGCCCCTGAATGCCTAGGGTGAACCTATGTCCTGCACATCAACTCCACTTATAGTTCAGCAATCTAAGAGTATTTTTGTTTTGCTCTCTTTTGGTTTTTAACTCACCCATATTCTTCATCTATTCTGTAAGGACTCCTAAGCCTGGCAGCCTCCCCTGCTCCTGGACTCTCTCAGGATCCTCAACACCATGTGTTCAAGCTGGCTGTGTGGGGAAAATTCTTATCACAGCTGTCAACCCCAAGGGGTCTTTTGGGCTTAGCAAGAGCTCACAGGCATTCACTTTGTTTTCCTGTTACCAGAATTGCAAGACTGTATCCAGTAACATATACCAGTGAATATGTTAAGACTTTTGGGGTTCTTTACATATGCAGTAGCTTCTTTAAAAGAAGGCAAGCTCTCTCGGCAGTTAAGAACGCTTGTTCTCGCAGAGGACCTGAGCTAAATTCTCAGCACCCACAACTGTCTATAGCTCGAGGGGGCCTGATGTTTTCTTTTGACCTCCATGGATACCTGTCATAAATATGCTATAGATGTTCATACAAATTAAATAAAAATGTTAAGTTATAAATAAAAAAATTGAAAAAATAAAATTTTCTTCTTACATTTAAAACCATTTATTTTTTTGAAACTTCATGCCTATACCTTGCTCATGTCCCCCCACTCCCCGCAGCTCTTCCTCAGTCCGTTCTATTGTATGTGCACTCTAACACTTTTATTTCCAACCAGAGTCCAGTAAGTGCTGCTCATACGCACATGGGCCTGGGCTCCTTTACTAAGGTATGGGAAACCTACCAATGGCCATGCCTACAAAGAAAAGTGACTCTTCCTGCCCCAGAGTAGCTCCTTAGGTAGGGGTGGGGACCTGGGAGCCCCTCCTCTCCCATGCTGGCTTGATCTTCTGCAGGAAACCACAGCTTCTGTGAACTGTATGCAACAGCCATGCCATGCCCAGAGGACAAAATCTCATTTTTTCCCACCCCATCCTTGGCATCTTGTATTCTCTCTGTCTCCTCTACCTCCGTGATTTCTGAGTTTTTTAGGTAACTCCTTCTACTCACTGCCCACAGTGTCCTTGGTCTTGCTAACACTCTGTAGCTCCTCTCAAGACAAACCATCTTCAAGACCCAAATTAAATACTTCCTCCTCTAGGAAGGCTCTTCTGATTTTCCCTAACTAGTACCCATCTTTTATATGCTTAATCTTCTTCCAGGCCTGCCCAAAGCAGTGGGAGTGACTCATGCAGTCTTTCTCTTCCACGAGAAGGTATGAGTTCACAGTGACAGCTGCAGCTGGCTTATTTACCATTGTACCCTCATTTTCAAATGCCATGGCCAGAAGGGAGTAGATGCTTAACAATTTTCTTCTGATTGATGCTTTCATAAATGAGAGAAAGAACAGTTCAGACAGCTCCTGCATTAGTCATTTTCCTTGTTGCTGAGAATACCTGGCTCAGGCTGCTGAAGGAAATTTGGGCTCACAGTTTGGGGCGGTACACACCACCCTGGCTTGGGGAAAGTAAGGCAGCAGGAAGGGTTGCAGCACTGGTGGTGGGAGTTTGCTCATGTGTGGAAGCAAAGAGAGGGGGAGGAAGCAGAGGAAGGGCTGGAATAGGAGCTTCACGGGCCTCCCGTGAACCACTTCTTCCTGCTAAGACCTTCCCCTTTAAAGGCCCCACAGCTTCCCAAAACAGTGCCATTAGCTGACGATCAAATGTACAAACATGAGCCTCTGAGGAGCATTTCACAACCAAATTCCCAAGAGTCCCTCTCGTTGGCATAGGTGAAGGAGTATGCCCGTAGGAGCATGGACTAGTACAGGGACCTGCTTTCCCTCCGAGACAGTCTATAGTTCACACTGTGAGGGGTTTCCCACGAGTCTTCTCTGGAGGTTTAGTTTTGTTTCAAAAAGCAAAATATTATCATAATCTCAGCTTCTCTATCATTCCATATGCCTCCATTACTCCATATTCACTAGCTTGCTGCAATATTGGCACCATTAAAAAGATAGAATGTGTTTGTTCTTTGGAAATTTCATGCACTGTGTAATGTAAGTTAATCATATCCAACCCACACTTCCCCACATCAACTCCTTCCAGATTCTGCAGTGTCCCCCAACTCTACTTTCTCCTTTTCCTTCTCCTCTCCCCTGATTACTGTTGCCTGTACATGCATGGGCCACTCACTGCGGCATGGGCATAGACATGGGCAATGAGCCAGGAGCCACATCCCTGGTGAAACCTCTTGCATCAGCCTTCACCTATCAACAGCCCCTGAGCTGGGAGTAGAATCTCATAAGCCCCTCCCATTTCCATGCTGAAAAGTTGGCTGGTTTGGTCCCCAGAAGCAGCCTTAGCTGCTGTAGATTGCAGAATGCAATGGCCCTGCCATGCCCAGAAGACAGTATTTTGTAACACCTCCTCCTCAACCCCTGGCTTGAACAATCTTTCCTCATTCCCTGTATTAGTGAGGGTTTCTATTGCTATAAACCGATACCATGACCATGATGACTCTTATAAAGGAAAATATTTAACTGAGGTGTTGGTTTACAGTTTCAGAATTTCTGTCTATTATCATCATGGCAGGGAGCATGGCGATGTTCAAGCAGGCATGATGCTGGCCACATCTTGATATACAGCCAACAGGAAAAAGACTATCGCACTAGGAGTTATCTTGAGTATATGTGAGACCTCAAAGCCTGTCTCTACAGTGACACACTTCCTCCAACAAGACCACACCTATTCCAACAAGGCCACACCTCCTAATAGTGCCATTTCCTATGGGGGTCATTTTCTTTCAAATCATCACATCCTCTGTTACAATATTCTCTGGGTCTAGATGTAGGGGTGTAGCATAGACGTGCTTTAGGGCTGAGCATTCCACAAGCACAACTGGCTGTGTGTGTGTGTGTGCTCGAATGTGCACCCATGCACATGCACGCACATACACACACACATGTATCATATGTGTGCACATTTGTGTGCATTGATATGAAGGCCACAAGTTGATGTAGGATGCCTTTCTCAGTTTCTCATCATGTTACCTTTTGAGACTTTTGAGACTGGATGCTCACTGTAGGTACACTTGCTGGCTTGTACACTTCCGGGATCTCTCATTTTCCCCCTCTACTCTCTTGTGCTGAGATTACAGACACATGCTGCCAGACCTGACTTTGGTGGGTTCCAGGGATCAGAACTCAGATCTTCAGGCTTTCACACAGGCTCTTTACCAGACGATCCCCTTTGCAGCCCCACTTATCACTCTTCTTCCAGGCTTGACTAGTGCAGTACTCCCCAAATGAAATGCCAGCTTGGTCCAGGGACTCAGGAGAAGAGTACTCCCTGCTCAGTTGAGGGACTGCAGAGTGGAGCAGAGCTCTGCGAGCTTAGAGCCCAGCCATCCATCCTGGCTTTCTACTCTGTGTCACTCAGAAGAAAGATTTCAAACAGTGCAAACTTATGAGAGGAAACTTTAAGAGTCAGCTATCATTACAACCTTTAAGGCGGAGTCAAGAACCCACCTCATGTTCGTAGGGATGCACCCAAGCACATATTTGACAAAAATCGCCAATCCTAAACTTTGAATTAATTTTCTGGGTTGAAACAGAAATTAAGGCAACCTATCTGCCATACAGAACATGGGCAAGAAGATACCACTTCACCCAAACATGGCTCCTCATCCCTTCCCCTCTCTAGTTTGCCCGTTTCATTATAAATGTATGCAGGGGAGCTTTTACTACTCACACGTACATGGGCCAGCATCATAAAACAGTTTATAATTCCATTATTAAACAACACTAAGGAGGCTTTCCTGGATGTTTATTCCTTTATGACTGCAACCAAAGGCAGTGGCTTTGTGAGGAGAGATGTTTCTTTCCTGCTATTTAAAGTCCTGGTCCTCATATTTTGACACTTTGTCTGTGAGGAGATCTAGCCCCTGAGATATAGTTGTAGCATGACTTTTTCCCAGGGTATAACATGATCATCTTATCACCATCTTGGAGTTGAAATAATCTTAGTCCAGTGGTATCCATGGCAACAAAACCAAGCAGACTAATACAATGATGTATGGTAATGGTAGTCAGTGGTGCTATTGACACTCTTTGATAGGAGGAGAGGGGAGGAGGATCATGCCCACCCCCTATTGCAGTTGCTATCCTCACCTGTCTCCAATCCCTGCTGTAAGTGATCTTGGGAGATGGGAGAGGTGGTGGATGGTAAACTGACAGGGGTATTGTCCACATGCTATGTCAGTAATAGGCATGTTTGTGCCTTTCTACAATGCAATGACAATAAATTCACTGTATATGACAAAAGGGACAAGTTCAGTGGGTTCCTGGAGAAGGAAACTTGAGAGCAATGACCTTGTGACCATAGGGTCAGGTAGATACAGTTATTGTGACATGCCTGAGCCTTGACATGGGAAAACATTCATGGGGATAGTGTATTTTATTGGAGGCAGCATGAGGGGGTCTTAAAAGGAAAGTGTTTCCTCTAAAATCTAAAAGGAGGGTTTATCAAAAGGGCTAGCTTAAGCAAAAAACAAGAGTGGTGGTATTCATGTTTAACATGATGGAGGTCCTTAAATAGATGAAGACCAGAAGGGGCAAGGAAGAGGCATAAAGCAAGGGGAGAGAGAGAGGAGGGGTGGAGAAATCTCCCAAACAAAGGGCAAATCTGACTTGTGTAAGTTTTTACACCTATTTAATTTTATCTTGTCTGATCAACATGACTCCAAAAAGGGAGCTGGATGCTGAGTATAACCATAAACTTAAATTCCTTTGTGGAGAAGATTCCCACATCCTACCATATGGATGGACATCACTCACCCAGGGATGCACTAAAAGCTGTCTGGGGCTTGACTTCTAAGTCCCTGACTCAGATTGAGTGGTACCCGAGAATTTGCTTTGTAATAGGCTCCAGAGCAACACAGCAGCTGACCCTAGTTCACACTGGAAAACCCTTGGTCTAGATCCAAGCCCCTTGGGTGTTCCTATGGTGCACATTGTTTCCCCAAGCCCTGTCTTTGTTACTTATCTACTTATTTTATTGTAATTTATGTGTAGGTGTCTGTTGTGGGTAGATGCATGCAGAAGAGAATGTCATTCATATCCCCCAGAGCTGAGTTATGAATAGTTGTAAGCCACTGTGTTGGTGCTAGGAACCAAACTCTAGTCTTCTGTAAGAGCAGCAAATGCTCTGACTGCTGAGCTCTGTTTCCAGCCTCTGTGTTTTAGAAGTAGTTTCCAGTGTTCATATTTAATGCTTACCAAAAGCTACCACACAGGATTGGAGTAGATTCATGCAGTAATTGGTTTATGCGCCATCTTGGAGGGTCTAAAAGGCTACACTGCTTGTCTGGACCATGATGCCAGTTGGAAATAATTTTGGAGCCCTGGTGTTTGGCTTGCTTATTTCTTAGATTTACTTATTTTATGTGTATGGGTGTTTTGATTGAATGTATGCCTGAATACCACTTGTGTGGCTGGTGCCTGTGGAGGTCAGGAGAGGGCATCAGATCCCATAGAAAAGGAATCATAGGTGGTTGTGAGCTGCCATGTGGGCGACGGGAACTGAACCTAGGTCTCCTGCAAGAGCAGTCAGTGCTCTGAAACATGGAGCCATCTCTCCATCCCCTGAGCTTATTACTTATCAGACATTCTAAAACTAACCATCACTTTTCCTGCTCCACTTCTACATTTTATTTCCTTGGCTTCCTCATTAGTCTCCCCTGCAGACTGTGGTTCTTTGTACCTTTGTCTCCTACTGGAATGACCTTGAATCTGTCTTACTGCAGGTTTTACTGCTCTCTAATGAGACATACACAGTGAACGTATTTATGTAGATAGACTTGCTCAGTTTTGTTCACTAGACATTCTGTCCTGTCTGCTTCTATGAAACTGTATGCATGTGAGAGTATGCACAGTCCTCTGTCTCATGAAAAGGTAATGATGGAATAAAAACAATGCAGAAGCAAACATGCTTACTTGACATGATAAATATGTTCTCTAGTTTTCCAAGGTCCCAAAATTCTCAAGGAGAAAGAATTTTGCATGAAAGAAACTAGAGCCCCCAAACCTAAATAACACAGTTAAAAAATGGGGTTCAGAGCTAAAAAGGGAATTCTCAACAGAAGAATTACAAATGGCTGAAGGGCACTTAAAAAGTTGCTCAATATCTTTAGCCATCAGAGAAATGCAAATCAAACCAACTTTGAGATACGACCTTACACCAGTCAGAATGGCTAAGATCAAAAACACAGATGACAGCCTATGTTGAAGGGGATGTGGAGCAAGGGGAACACTCCTCCATTGTTGGAATACAGTATGGCTATTCCTTAGAAAACTGGGAATCAATCTAAGGATCCAGAGATACTGCTATTGCTCATATACCCAAAGGATGCATATTTGTACCCGAAAGGCACTAGCTCAACTATGCTCATAGCAGCATTATTCATAATAGCAAGAACCTGGAAACAACCTAGATGCCCTTCAAATGAAGAATGGATTAACAAACTGTGGTACATCTTCACATTGGAGTACTACTCAGCAGTAAAAAAAAAAAAATTGACATTCTAAAATTTTCAGGCAAATGGATAGATTTAGAGAATATCCCCCTGAGTGAGGTATCACAAGCCCAGAAAGACAAGGATGTACCCATTCATAAGTTGATTTTAGACAAAAAGCTAAGAATACCCAAGCTGCAAACCACAACCCCTGAACAGCTTGGGATCAGAAGGAACTTAAGAGAGAAATCCAGAGATTCCCCTAGGAAGAGAAAATAGAGAAGATCTCCTTAGCACATTGGGGTCATAATGGTTGCAACCAAGAAGATCTGGGAACAAATCACGAGAGGAGATGGTTGAGTGGGAGGAGCAACAAAGAGGGAGAAAAAAAGAGATGGATATATCAATAGAAGAAGCCAGTGTGGGGTTAGAAAGAGACCAGGTGCTAGGGAAACCTTCAAGAACCCACAGGATGTTCCTGGCTAGGTCTCCAACCAATAGTGGAGGGGGTGCCTAAAACAAGACTTCCCCTACAATCAAATGAGTAACTACCCTAAGTATCATCACAGAACCTACATCCAACAATGAAGAGAGGTGTAGGCAGAGATTCATGGCTGAGCACTGGGCCCAGCTTCTAGTCTAGCTGAGAGCAGGGGAGGAGAGTCTGTATGAGCAAGGGGATAGGGGTTATAAGGAAAATTCCCACAAAAATGGCTGGTTGGAGCTCTGGGGAGCTCACTGACAAGAACAGTCACTGAAGTACCATTAGGAAAAGGAGCTAGGCCCTCCAAGGGTATGCAACTGTTGATTGGCCTGGGCATATGTGGAACCTTGAGGGGTGGGATCAGACTGTGTTCCTGTGTGTAGGCTGGCATCTCGGAGCCCATTTCCTGCTCACCCAGACACCTGACCCAGCCTTGACTTTGAGATGAGGAAATCACACTTGCCTGGAGGGGATGTGCCACGCTGAGCTGATCCAAGTTGGGACTTCTTGCCCTTTCTGAGAAGAGGATGGGGGGATGGGAAGTGGGGAGGCTGAAGGCTGACTGGGAGGGATTTGGAGGAGGGAAGGGAGGGGAAGCAGGGGGATACATGGCTAAAAAAAGCTTCTTTATAAATAATAAAAAAATGAAAAGAAAGAAATTTCAATCTCTAGCCACAGTGACTTATGCTATGGACTCTTTGTGAAACCTTTAATATATATAACTTCTGTTATTTCTACTTTTCATATTTGTCTTCAGTTCCTTATCCTAACATCAGTACACACACATACATGTTCATACATCAGATGTGCACACACAGAAAGAAATAGGCATCTACAAATATGCACACACACACATACTTTTTCAAACTAGTCAATTACATGGGAGGATTGGAAGAAAGTAGGTACTTTAGGACAAGTATTCCGGTTCTGTCTAGAAGCAGGTAGATTAAACCCTACACATAAACTGGAGACTGGGCCATCAATTCCTGGTCCTACCTGCTCAGTCTCTTTTGTCTGTGGATGAATTTCAGACAGGAGTCCACACCCATGTGCACCCAGTGCTCCATTTCTCTTGTTAACATTTCCTTATTCTTGGGATTCTGTTAGCTATTCAGATGCCTCTAATTTCCCGATAGCATTTTGAGAAATGGAAACTTTTGTAGAAATTCCTTTCCCTGTCATGCTGTATATTTTTAATATTCCATTAAATTTGGCTCAGTTATCTCTATAATTTTAAACCATACTGTATCATTTATGGCCACAGAAGGATTTTCATAGGCAGGTTAAGTCCAATTGCAGAACAGTGTGTTTATCAGTTTCTTCAAAATGTCATCTTAATTCATTTTTCATATTGTAAGATTGGTGCCATGTTCTCTCTCCATCTCAGAGAGTAAACAATTGCACACAGCCAACTATCCCCTCAAATATGAATAAAAACAATTCTCTCCTTTATCTGCTCTAAACCAATATCCCTGAAGAATTTAAATATCGCACACTTTTTCTTTTGTTCCTGACAGAGCAGCACCAGGAGAAGCCCATCAGACACACCTCAGCCATTTATTCGCACAGCTCCTGGGCTGAGCCAAGGAATCAAATCCCACCAATGAAACAAAGCCAGCACACTCCTAGGAAGTTCACTGTGGTCAAGTTCATGGCAGACCTGGGGAGGATTTGGATCCAGGCTCTCTCATCTCTCCCCAGGGTCCCGCCTGCTGTCCACCTTCCCACAGTGTGATCTTGAACCAATTTCTCTTTCTCTCTCTCAGCTTTGTCACCTCATGTGTAGCAAGAAAGCAGGATTCTTGAAACTCGGGGTAGGAACTAAGTGGTAATCCATGGAAAATGTTTAGCTCAGTGCCTGGCTAACAGTAAATCTTCCCCAAAAGCTATTTCTCTCTTCCTCTTCCTCCTCCTTCATTATTATTATTATTATTATTATTATTATTATTATTATTATTGTTATCATTTATTAGCACCACCCAAGGACTTTTTTCTTTGATACATCCTCTTACTTTGTAGCCCAGGCTAACCTCTATCGCAGATCCTCCTGCTTCTATTTCCTGAGTGTGAGGGTTACAGGCATGCACCACTGAATTCAGGAAAAAGAATTTCTCAATACACCAAGTTTGCTATATTCTTATTTGCTGTGTGGTGTATGGGAGCCTGTCTGTGCAGAGGGAAAGGTGAATGCCTAGGTCTTTCTACATGACTCTGCACCTTACTATTGTTAGAGGCAGGGTCTCTCACTACACTTGGCGCTCCGATTATCCTGTCTCTGCCTCCCAGTGCTTGGCTTATAGGTGGGTCCTTTGTGTTTGGATTTATAAGTTCTGGGCCTTGGACGCAGGTCCCCATGCTTGTGTAGTACATACTCTATTGACTGAGCCATCTTGTTGGC
The DNA here is from genome assembly GCA_033318265.1 of Phyllotis vaccarum. Taxonomy (NCBI): domain Eukaryota; kingdom Metazoa; phylum Chordata; class Mammalia; order Rodentia; family Cricetidae; genus Phyllotis; species Phyllotis vaccarum. Next base: position 95,840,728 of record JARWLC010000003.1, read on the forward strand.
TACATTTTGATTTTTCGAACCTAGACTTTGTTTTTTTTCCTTAAACCTTCTTCCCCCCCCCGCCCCTTTAAGCCATGGCCTGCAGACTTTAACCAAAGAGCCAAAGCTGGCCTACTACGCATGTTCATAAAGTGAAGTCTTACGGAAACAAGCCATGTACATTCAGCTCTTGTGCTACAATAGCAACAGTGGATAGTTGACATGGACAGTCTATGGCCATTAGGACCATATGGCCCTTCCGGATGGACTTTGGGGATGACTGCTTTTAATCTTCCTGTCTAGTTACCCCAGGCCTGGTCACTTCCCAGCTCCCTGAGTCAGTTACTTTATGACTATGTGTCCCTAGTTCCACACATGACTTTGCTGTCCACAGCCTTCTTGCCACACTGTGAACTGGACGGTCACTGTCATGCCTGTCTCCAGGCTGGGAATTGATGGCTTGTCTCAGGGAGGAGTGAGGTATGAGGCAGGAGCAGGTGGATTACAAGTAGTCTGGAATCTTGGTTTTAAAAGAGAGGCAGGAGAAGAGAAGGCAGAGGGCAGAGACTCCCCATCCCCTAGGAAATGAACAAACTTCCAGCTGTGTGCACAGAGCTGCCGTGACATCCACACCCTTCTGCTTCAGGGCTCAGCTTCACACAGCTTGGTAAAGTGTGCACATCAGTTGGGTGTTTCTGTCAACTCTGTGGGGTACTTCGGTACATCATGGGGGGGGGGCAGCAGCAGATGCAGATAATCCCCCACCTTTCCTTCATTTTACTCTTCCAAGGCAAAGATTTGGGAGGCACCTGATGTGCTCCCCAGTCCTCCGGGAGTCTAAGCACAGAGTGCCTCACAATTGGCCTCTACGTGGGAGAAGAATGTAAATTAATCTATAAACTTTGATTCTCAAAGATTGGGGTGTGCACACCGAGACTCTCTTATGGTCAGAAGAGGACCAGGGCAACAGCAGCTGAAGAACCTAAAAGGCCTTGTCTGTGGGGAGTGGAAACTTCTACAGGACTGGGGGACTGTTCTACCATCCATCTCAAGAGATGACACACGCTGGAAAATACGGCAGAAGCATATGGGTGTGTGTGTGACTCTCTTTGTGTGTATGTATGTCTCTGTCTGTGTGTATCTCTTTCTGTGGTATCTCTCTCTGTATATGTATGTCTCTCTCTGTATATTTGTCTGTGTGTATCTCTGTGTGTATATCTCTCTCCATATCTTTCTTTCTTTGTGTGCGTGTGTGTGTCTGTATCTTTATATGTGAGTATGTGTGTATTTTGTCTCTCTGTATCTCTCTGTGTATGTATGTTTTTTTAATGTGTGTGCCTCTATCTCTGTGTGTACACGTGTGTATTTTGTTTCTCTCTGTATCTGTGTGTGTGTGTGTGTGTGTGTGTATGCCTCTCTCTTTATCTCTGTGTGTGAACACATGCCCATCTCTAATTTCTGCCCCCTCTCTTCACTTCTCTCTTCCATATCACAGTAGGGTTTGGCACCAGAGGCCAAAGGAGTATGCTACCCAGGCTTGGAAGGTTCCCTATTTATTCAATTGGTATATAAACTTTTTTTTTTTTAATAAGGAAAGCATAGTTTTTGAATTAAATTATAAGGGCTAAGGAGACAGCTCAGTCAGAAAGTGCCTGCTGTTCAAGGATGAGGGCCTGAGACTGGATTCCTGCCATTCTCATAAAAATCCAGTAAGGCAGCCAGCACCTTAACTTGGTGCTGGGTATAAAAGACGAGAGGCAAGGAGACTGACAGATCTATGGGGTCCACTGGTCAGCCCGTCTATGTGAATGTTTGAGCTCCAGATTCAATGAGAGACCATGTCAACAAATATATGGGAGTCACTTTACATGAGTGCCTCTCAGCCTTGCTAATGCTGTGACCCCTCAATACGCTTCCTCATGTTGCAGTGCCCTCCCCAGCCACAAATTATTTTGTTGTTACCTTATAACTGTAATTTTGCTATTGTTATGAATAGTAATGCAAATATCTGATATGCAACTCCAAAGGGGTTGCAACCCACAGTTTGAGAACTGTTGCTTTATATAGACCTCAGGCCACTCAAATGTGAACACATGTACAGGTGCAAGCATATACATCACACATAAACCTGCACACACATGCACACACACACACCACACCACACACACACACACACACACACACACACACACACACACACACACACACACGCACACATGCACACCATACACATGCATAATTAGATGCCAAGGCCTGTGGTGACCAAATTTTAAGCAAGGGCCTCTGGGCACATACTCTTAGACAAAATTAGGCCACCTGGGGAATTATAAACACAGGCAGGTGGCATTAGACATTAGACTTGAGGAGGTAACACTTAAACCTTCTGTTTGTCTTTGGAATTGTTCCTTGATTCTCAAATTCTCTTTCAAAGAAGCCTGAAGTTTCTAGTCTTCAACCTTGAGAGTGAGATTAAGAATGTGCTGTGGTCAAAGCTGCCTCTAAATCCTTTTTAAAATCTTAGTTTTCCAGTCAGATCTGCTTTGAAACAGCCCAGCTTTAGATGCATCCTGCTTAACCTTCTGACACATCCTCCTCATTCTGAAAGTGCATTAAAGATGAATACATCTCAGCTGAAGGTGGAGACTGGCTGCGTTCCTGGTGGCAATTACTTAGCAGGATGATAAAAGATAGAGTAGGATAATGAAGAGGGAGAGCTCCATCTAGCAGAGGGAGGCTGGGAAGGCTGCTCAGAGGTGAAGTGGATTCCAGCCAGTTCCGGAAGGGCCACAGAGGCATGAATGGGCTTTTAGTACAGAGTAGCATATGTGTAATTGTTTCCTACTGCTGTGTAACAGGGCAGCCCAAACTTGGCACTTTAAAGTGAGCATATACAGTTACAATTGCAAATGGTATCTGGGGCTTAGAAATTAGTGATTTAGAACCTGTTGAGCTGTGTGTTTCTGGTTCTGGATTTTTCTGTGAATGAGCAGAGTAGATATCCATGAAGCTAGAGTTATCTTCAGTTTACCTTGGGCCAGTCAATGTGCATCCAAGTCAGCTTGTAGTCCTGGGGAAGATGCCAGCTATTAGCTGGTGGCCTCAGTTCCCTACCATATAGAATGCTTTATAAAGCTACTTTAGTGTGTTTATAACATAGCAGTTGGCTTCACCCATAGCAAGAATGAAGACAAATGCTCAGGCTTGAGGGTTCCACAGCACAGTTGCTGCTTTATGCTACCAGCTACAGAAGCCATCCCTTTTTAGGGACAAAGTGTGACAGAGAATGACAGAAATATACAGATGTGGGATGCGGCGGTCAGTCCTTCCCCATAAACTAGCCTCCCAGAGTCCTAAATTGGCCTCCCAAGGGTCGTGTGGCTGATCACCTTTTAGAGGGCCCAGGAGAATTTGGCTTTACTGTTCTGACCAGCAGCTGGTCAGACAAACAAACAAACAAACAAACAAAACAAAACAAAACAAAAACAAAAAACCTTTCAGCTTTTAGTCTGCACAGCCTGATGACCTGCCTGATTCTAAAACACTACCAGATCCTGTTTACTGGGGCAGACTCTGTGCTCACACTTACCTGGACATAGACACCACTTTCTCTGCCCTTATCCCTGATTATGGGAACTTGGGCTGGTCAATGTCCTCTGTAGCATTCAGCTTTCATGGGAATAATAATCTCATATCAAAACATGTTTAAGAACTGCTATCAGGGATGCATTTGCAATGCCTGGTACAGAGGCAGCCTTTGTGGACATTTCAGATGAAGCTTTAGCTTCCTATATGCCTTTGCGTTGGGAAGGACATTTACCACAAAGTTAGCTAGCCTATCAGGGACTGCTGTCTTCTAGCAAAACGTACCGAATATCTCCTCTGTGGCTCATGTACTGGCTGGTTTCTATAAACACCAGTGGCTGAGAGGGTTTGAGGTGAGGATTGCACATAGGTTGAGGGCACCTCACTGCCTCTGAAGTTGGAAGCTCCAATGCTGTCTGGAGGCCACCATGATAAAGATAGTTTGAAGTATTCTCTGCTATGGGCTAACTCTTACTGAGTGCATAGACAACAGGAAGGATAGGAGACATTGTTTCAGAAAGCATCCGGGGTCTGGGAAAGATCTGTCTGAACATTCTAGGGACAGGGGTAACCCAAGTTCAAGTTCAACCGCCAACTTAAAATTTATTACATTTTATGTATTAGTGGGTTTACATGCCTGTGCATCAGAGGACAACTTTGGGGCAGGAGGTTTGATTGGCAGTCCTCAGGCATTGTCGTGATTACCTTTGCCTCCTGAGCCATCTTCCAGCCCCCAGACTTTATGGCTGTGTATAGGCAACCTCTGTAACAACAGCCTTTTATGTAACCATGAGAGGTAACGATGGCTGTGGCGCCACCGGTGGTTAGCCAAAATCCTGCATCTGCTCCCAGTGCTGCCCTCTGCCCCTCCCCCCTTGAGGCTTTCACAGAGAATAAGGAAGCCAACGTGAGGGATTTGGATGTCTCATTCCAGGCAGGCTTTTCTTTTTCCTCTCTTTTCTTCTTCTTTTTAAAGATCATATCCACGTGTCACCAAGCAACTTATTGGCAGGACACTAATTGTTCTTTTTATGAATACATTTCCTATTTCATTTAAAGCACCGCATCAACAAATGTTATTTTAAATATACATCCTTTGCAGCTGTCATTCTTGTCATCTGGCAGAGGCCAGCTACTTTCACTATCTGCTCTAAGACCCGCTGCTGCCGGGCCTGGAACCACTCTGTCTGGGCATCCGATGGACAGAAAGAAGCTGGTGTCTCTATGGGTCCCATCTTGATAGAGCCCAGGGTGCTGTCTAGGTGGCGAGTACCCAGCTCATCTTCCATAGTCATTAGTGGAAACTTAACTATTGTCTGTCTGAAGGGACACTGAGCAGGTGGGTACTGACAGCAATTAGGTCTTCTCTTACTCAGTGAGAACTTGAGGTGTTCTAGACTAAGGACATCTCTCCAGATATGTCCTGTGCAGCAGGTCATTGGTGGGGAAAGACAGGCCTGCTCGGGATCGTTGGTGGTTCAAACTCAGGTTGCTGAGAGGAGAGGCTGGAGTCGTCCTATATCCAGGGTCTTCTACAGAGAGAAGAGCCTACCAAACCTTACTCCTGGAATAAACAGATCCTTTTTGAAGAGAGGCCTCTTTTTACTATGTAACAGTAGGTTGGGCTAGGGCCAGATGGCTCCTATGCTGTGCCCCCACCTTGGGAAGGACAGAGGGCTGGACTGATCATAGTTCATGTGTGCTCTTGCTGAGTCTCCTTCTCCCCCCCCTTTTCTTCTTTCTTACTCCCTCCCACTGGGTAAAAGCTTCCTGGAGTGGACACTGCTTGGGTGAACATGGTCCATCATCTCCCACCTGAGGCGAGGCAGGGCCGAGTTACTCTAAAACCAGTATAGAGCATTAGCAAGTTCATCTGCCCTCAGACTCAGCACGTGCCAATCATCCCCATGAGTGCTAAAGCTTTGTCCCTAGTCACCTGGCATTTGGGGGGGGGGGGGGCTCTAATTTGGAAATATGACAAAGGACAGGATTCATGAGCACCTCAACGGAACTCTACAGTTACAAGAATGCTTAGCTAAGGATAGACCCATTCTCAACACAGCTTGAATTCCTACACAATGCTAACCCAACACGAGGCAAAGGCCCACCCTGCCTGTGTAGACACTGTGAGGCAGGATTCCGTGGGCCCCTCTGTGCCCTTTGCAGGAGCTGTAGGAAGGTCACTATGAGAGGTGGTTTATGCTTCTTCCACTCTTTGAGGGTAGGTTTATTGGTTGTAGGGGAACCACCTAACCTTCTGGAGTAGGCTGGGCCTTTAGTATATGTTCCCTCTAGAAATCTGGCCAAGGGTTGTATAGTTGGCATTTCTGTTACTATACTTGACAAAAATGACTTAAGGAGAAGATTAAATCTAGCTCATAGTCTCAGAGCTGCCAGTCTATTATCCAGGGGAGGGGATGCTAAGCTAGCTCACCTCCAGGTGGACAGGAAGCATAGCAGTACAAGGACATGTCCCCAGCACCATATTCCCTCCAGCAAGGCCACATCTATTCTTGTACAACTTTCATATTGTGAATCCATCAAGGGATTAGCTATTCCTTAGACGAGAAAACTCACAATCTAATCTTCTCTAGCAACCCTAGATTTGTGCCTCACCAGTCTCCCAGGTGATTCCTGAACCAGTCAATTGACAGATCAATCTTCTGGGATTTCACCTGTGTTTAGAACATGCCTGTGTCATACCACTGGTAACACCAGCACTAAGTGCTAAGTACTAGCAGCAGTACCATGTTTACAGTCAGATCCCTGCCATTGTATGGGCTGTCTAATGGTAGAACTTGGGAAACTGAGTCAAGCTTACCACACATGAAAAGTCTCAGAGCAAAGAACACAGAAGATCCTGAAATGAGTCTTGCAAAGTTCAAGGTTGGCCTTATACATACTTGTTAAAAACATGTCCTGGGCTTCTCCTCAGCAGCCTACGAGAATATATACAGCAGAGGTTTGGAGGCCAAGTCCAGCATTCCCATGTCCAATCTGTGACTCCAGCAAAGCAGGGTTATTTTACCAAACTCCAAATCCTAACCGATCTTATTTTAGCTCTTTGGAACTTCTTTAGATCTTATTTTACTATCTGTCTGGGGACATGGGGGGAGGTTATCTGGTATCAAGGTGACACAGATTCTCTAACGTATTGAGATGGTCAAACATAAGATGCGACAGGAACAGAGAAGTTTTCCAACTTATGCCTGTCCCAGAATGCCAGAGCTCAAGAGGACAGGAAACTGGAGTTTACATAGCAATAAGCCCTCTGTGGAAAATAATTCAGAAGACACTGGAGAGAAAACAGTGAATGGAATTGAATTCTGTTTCCCAGTTTAGACATCCGTAGAGATGCCACTCACTGCATCTCATGTGAGTCATTTTTACATCTGTTCTTTGCAAAGGTCAAAGAATAATTTCTCCTGCCTATCTTGAAAATGCAGACACACACAACTGGGTCTGCTCACCACCTGCTGGGATCTGTCCAGGAAGAGGCAAGCAGCCAGTGAGTGTGTTTGTGACCATCAAAGCCAGCATGTGCCACTGCCAGTTCTGTGACACTTAGAGAAACTAGAATGATTGTTGCTTCCTCTGCAGATGTGGTGACAAGGTTCCCCTTAGCGTGACTTCACAGACACCCTCTCCTGATATCTGAAGTGCTTTTCCTGTGACTTGGTCATGCTTTTATCCTTCAGAAAAGAAGTCTGAAGTCTGTGTTTTCTTCTCACTGGCTCTGCACCCCATTCCTAGTCTCTCTGACCTACAGAGAGACCTCTGCAATATAAGTCCAAATCTCAGTGACCTTGACTTTCCCTCTATATAACTGGAGATTCTTTGTTCACCTTGAGAGATTATCATCAAAAGTCAGTTAAACATGAAGCACCTATTTTTGTGCCTGATGTATTGTGAAACAAACCAGAAACCCAACAGTCTCATTTTAGATTATTCTTATCACAGCCACAAGGTCAAGTGCAGGGCTCACCAGGTCTGAATTAAATGGGCCAGGCCTGATGCAGGATACCCCTTTCTGTCTTCAGGTGAGTGTAGAAATCTTTAGTTTTCCCTCAGGGATTCCTGTGGAGCTCAAGTGTGTGGGAACACACTCATATCCTCCATTTCTCCTGCTTCCAGCCCAGGGTGCTGCCAACAATCCCACGAGCCTCAAAGTTCTGCTCAGAGAACTGGCTATGATCTGGAATCTCCCATCCTCACTGTGGGGCTCTGCCCTGACAGACATAGTCCTTCCCAGATGGTCTCACCCACAATTTTGACATTTTGAGAGTCAATTAGTTTAAAAGTATTAAGAAAACATTTGAAGTGATTATATTAACCATCTAAGCATATTTTACTGCATTCTCAATATTGCCCACAGGTCCACATTTGGACAGCTCTATCCATTTTATTATTCTTAGGTTGAACTCATTGTTTTAATTATTGCAATCTGATGATGAGTCAAGATTTAATTACCCGAGGTTATTCTGTTTCTTAATAATGAGAGAAATGGACTTTGCTATCAAAAGAATGAAGGCAGATCTGCCATCCACGGACTCACTTCTGTCCAGATAACTGCTCTTCAAGGGGTAATAAATAACTGTGATTCAGTACATGGAGTGGCCTTCAGCTACAGACATGAGAGATAAGTGAGAATCAATATAGAAAGCCACACTTTTCAGCCATCGTGACCAGTGATCATTAAAGTCAGTGTCTGCCAATCATGGTCTGTGGGCCAAAGCCAACCTGATGTCTAGTTTCTGATTGCTCGCAAGCCCAAAACTGCGCTTCTGCCCATTCTAAAATGGTTCCATTAATCATGAAAGTACTGTGTAACTGCCTCATTTTTGCTCATCAATTCTTTTTAATATTTTTTTATTTTTTTAAAAATTTATTTTTATTACTTTAATTATGTGTATATATCTGTGCTTGGGTACATGAACTTGAGTGTATCAGAATTCCTTGGAGCTCAAGTTATATGTGGTTGTAAGCCATTCAGGGTGGGTGCTGGGAATTGAACCTGGGTCCTCTGCAAGATTAGCGCATGCTCCTACCCACTGAACCATCTCTGAAGATTACTCATGAGTCCTTAAATGCAGAAAGATTTATTATCTGGATGTTAATGGCAAAGTTTGTTCATCTCTGACCTGATAGAAGGTCTAAAACTTGCAGCCCTACTGGATGTTGAACAAGAAACACAGCACCAGGTGACCTGAAGGGTTCTAATGAACAAGGTGGCCCTGAGGAAGAACGTCAGCACTAAGGTACTCTCTAAAACCACACAGGCCGAGGCGCCCATCCTGGGCTTGTGGAGACTTGTGTCTAGAAGCTGTGTAGCACCATTATCTGAGATGGTGGCTTCTGTCACCTTTCTCCAAACTGCTTAGTAGTGGAGACTGGCCACAGCCTTGACAGCAATCCATGTCTAGGCTAAAACCACATGCACTCATTAATAAGTCTGAAGTAGTTGCAGTTGGAGACCACGGGGCAGCTTCTCTTGAGATGATGGGATTCCTCACTACACCAGGGAGTGCAGCTTTGTCTCATTTTCTCTCCCACTGCACACCAACCAAAACCCTGTCCTAACTTAGAAGACACCTTCCAACATGCACCATTCATGAGAGGCGTTTCAGAAGAGTGTTATTTGAGTTCGATAACTAGGAAATCTGTTCATGGAGAAACCTGCAGTCATATATTAATCAGTTCTTGAGTGATATGAGAAACAGAAAAACAACGTCTGAGAGAGATTTTTCTAGATTTTTTTTTTTAGGCATCTCTACATAAGATGAGACAAAGAGGTTGAATATGACATAAGAGCCCTCCAGACTTACCAGCACCACCCATCTGAAGTTCTTTTTGCCGTACAAGGACCAAAAAGAAAACAGAACAGAGAGAAGAGAAAATTCTGAAGATCAAAACATTTGTCAAAGCGCCAAAGACGGAGCTCTCTCGGTGACAAACTTGGGTCTTAACAACACATGCCACGTGACTACTGACTACCTAGGGCTCAAAGACACATGGGAATGAGGGATCTCAAATAGACTGTTATTAGCAAAAACAAACAAACAAACAGCTACAGAGTTTAGATTAGAGGCTGAGTCCCACTCATCCCTTCAAGTCTAGCCCTGCAAACACCATGATGAACAGTGCTGGGTCTGACCACTAAGCAATGACTGATAGCTTCCCATTTATAAATATACCCATATCCTCAGAAAGGCAACAGAAGCCCCCTGAGCTCCAGTGCCAGCTTTCTGCCTTATGTGATGTCTCCACGCCACACTTTCACCCCTCACCATTCCCAGCTGTTCTTCCCACTGCCAGGGTCCAACCGCTGCTTCTCCACTCAGCCCTCTACTCTTCCCATAGGCTCAGCACCAGAAATGCCACTCTCTGTGATTGCTGTCACACCTGGCTTCCCTGCTAGGCAGCTCTACAAGGACCTCCACAACCTGCACGTTAAGCAGAGATCTGAAGGTGCTTGCTAATCCTCAACCTCATTGACCTCTGAGCTTTGGGAGCTTGGTGGCCTTGGTTTTCATAGAACACAGAGAGTCTGACACCTCCCCTGTCATACAGACCAGGTCTAGGTTGATTCTTGGGGCTTATGGGAAGTTTGTTGGTTTTCTGCATCTCCAGCCTCATTGTCAATCACAGAAGTGACTGATCTCAACGCAGATCTATAGAGTGCATTGGAACAAGTCATATGTCATGACATGTTTTTCTCTCTCAGTCTTCCCCATTAGCCTCTGAGAAAACAATATGGTGGATGTCCTCGTGTGGCAGGTGAAGAAACAGACTCAGGGAAGCTGAATGAACTGACTGTCTCTGAAAATGAAGAACCAAACATGTTCTAACTATCCCATGAGGCAGACTGTCTAGAACTCCTGTGGCTGGGGAGAGCTGGGATGCCACAGGCTAGGAGCAAAGTTACCTTGGTACATTGCTATAGCCTTTAATAGTTATTTATTGCTCAGTACTATGACATATGGTAAATCCACAAATAAGAAGCCCTAGAATATTACCTGAGGCCTATAGCAGAGACATCCCTCCTTTGCTGTAACCCACCTACCTACCTGATATTTCCAGAAATATATTTGAAAAGCACCTTGTTTATAATTATATTTACTATAAAAATTTCATGAAACTGTCACCATATTGGAACATGGTATTTGGGGTAACTTGAATCTGTTCCTGGGTCATGGCCGTGTTTATTGGACTCTGGAGTAAACAAACTCCCTCTTACTCCCTTTGGCATGAGAGCTGTGTTTTCACGTCGACAAGTCCAGAGTATGAAGACTGTGACTGTGCCTGTGGCTCTTGCCTCCCTAATCAGATTTCAGGTGAGCTGAGATCATAATGGGGCTTTACCTCAGCCAACCCCCAGCTATGGAGAAGGAGTGAGGATGATAGGGTGTGAGGGGGGGGGAATGGGGGGATGGATACACGTCTCTGGAGTCTTATGGGAGTGAAAAGAAAGAACCTAAGGACTAGTCTAGTCACCTCTTGGTTTTACCACAAATGTCACCTGTGGGAGTCCAATATTGCTGCAATATTGTTGGACCCCAGGGTTTAGCATCCTGCCTGGGAAGTGTCCTGTTCCATTGTCTTTGCTGACATGCAACCTGAGTGTAATCCCACAGTGCAACTCACCATCTGCGTTGCATTTGCAAGGGTAATGTGTTATTTTAAAAATAACAAGACAATTTATTTACACCTGCTTTTTCTCCCTCTATTTGTTCAGCAGCAAGTGATAAAAAAAATAGAGAAAATTGTGCAAACAAAAATATTTATGAGTAAATAGCTTATAGAGATGGTGAGGCTGTGACTATCTAATTCTGGTCCCGCCCACCAAAGCAAACAAAGACAGTGCTCCCGGCAGCGTGATTGAATTGTATGCAATTATCACCAATCTTTTAAACATGATGGTAAGGAGAAAAGTATTAGCATAGATTAGAACGTCCTCAGAACATTTATTTCCCTAAGAATATGACTACTGCTTCTAATTTTTATTCATGGAATAGAGGAGATGCTATCTTTTATTTTTTCGGGCAGCTTAATCTGATATTATCATTTTCACAATTTCCTTCACGCAGTTACAAGACAACATGATAAGGTGGGTCATTTTGACCAAGCACATGATTCTCTTTGGACTTCTTCAAGATTTGCATCCAGATTCATTGGCTTTTTTTTTTTTATGCATAAGATAATCCACTGGGGGTCTGGAGGGATGGCTCAGCAGTTAAGAGTGCTTGCTACTCTTCCAGAGGACCACAGTTTGGTTCCCAACACCCATGTCGAGTTCCCAGCTGTGGCTCCAGCTCTGGGGGACCCTGAGATCATCTGCTGGCTTCTGTGGGCAAGTGCACAGATGTAGCATAGCATGTACATTCACCACACACACACACACACACACACACACACACACACACACACACGCACACGCACACGCACACGCACATGCATGCACACGCACGCACGCGCACACACACGCACACACACACGCACATGCACACGCACACGCACACGCACACACACACACACACCAAATGAAAACAAATCTTAAAAAGACATTTCCCTGACATTTTCTGCCTTCGTCTCTGATACATTCTAGAACTATCCAGCAACTTCACAACAGATAAATACCAATAAAGCTAAAACCCTTCACCATAGAAGGAAAAAAAGAAAATTCTTCTAATTTCCATACTTGGCTTAAAACTTTGGACAATAATGAAGTTTTAGGGAATCTTTTACTGGCTGATAACAGAAAATCAAGGTGTTCCTGACTCTACACTCTTTCTCAGTATGTACATTAGTTTATAGGCGGGTGATAATCTGCCTATACTATCTGCAAGATATGAGAATAAGGAAGACATATTCAAACAAAGATGAGAAAGTGCATGGCTCGAGCACCTTAAGAAGACCAAGGACTCTTCTGTAGAGCAGTGTGAGGTTCTCTTTATAAGAGCCTCTTTTGGAAACTGTTTCTATTTGAAAAAAAAATTCCCTGACCATTAGGTGCTCTAAGTAGTTGCAAATTGTGGTAGTGTTCAGAAAAGCTGGCAGATTCCAGCTGATGAATTCCAGTCTAGCAGCCAAAATGATCAGCTAAATAGACCATTTATCAACCGTGAGGCCTTTATCTGATTTTATTTTGTAGTGCAGCCAGACATAGTTTAAAAACACAGATGGAGCTGTTAGAATGGACTAGCTGAATATGGCCATAGAAAAGAAGGAAACAGTGCCCCAGACGAACCCAATTTCATTGAGTAGGATATATGATCCTTATTTTCTACAAACATTTCCTTGAATATTTGAGCTGGAGGCACAGATCCCCACAGGCCTGCCATTCACCATGTGGATCAATGGGCTGTGTCTCGGGGCCTGGTGCAGCTCCTGGTACCAGGTAGACATCGAATGCATTAATTAGACTGCTGGAAGGTGACACAGAGGTAGGGCTAAGCTAGCAACTAAAATAAAATGAGGACCTGGTAGTATGTTCTGAGAAAATACAAACTTAAGGAATACAGGTCATTTATATATCTATCTGTTCCCTCATCCATCCATCCATGCATCTATTCATCATCTGTATATCCATGTACCCACTCATCTATCCATTCATCCATCATTTGTATGTCCATGTAACCATCCATCCATCAACCCATCCATCCGTTCACCTACTCACCAATCAATCCACTCACTTATTCACCTATACATCCATCAGTCAGCCAGTTACCCACCCAGCTACCTATCCATCCAGCCAACAAATTCTGACTCTATTACATGTCTGATGCTTTGTTTGGCAATGCAAATATGTAGATAAGTCAGAGATCTAAGGATCCTTGTTTTAGAAAGTATCATTTTGATAGAATATCAGAGAAAGCATATGATCAAGGATGTAATAGAAAATGTAGCAGACTCCCAAGTACCACCTGTGATCTTTTGACACTGAGCTTCCAATGTGGAATGGTCATCAATGGCCTCACATGGTAATCACTGATCTCACCAATCAGCTGTGCCCTCCCCATCACTCCTTCTGCTTAACTCAGCAAGCAGCTCCTGGGGCACCTCCTTTTTTTTTTTTTCCTAAGTGTTGGGGATATGTCAGGGAATAGCAGGCAAAATCCTTTTCCTCCTAAACCTCAGAGCATAAAGCCATTGGCACCTACTTCATTTAGGCCTATCAAGGCATCCCAGGGAGTAAGGAGGAAGCAGAGAAGGGTGATAAACCATGGGCAGTGCATTAAAGGCCACCTTCTCAGTGCTGTACCCCACTGTCCACATTGAGGTGCTCAGTGAGAAAGTCAGCTGTGAAAACAGGGAAGACAAATAGGCAGGTTGAAAGCACTTGCTCAGCATGGGCCACCTCCTCCCAGATGCCAGATCATCTGTCTCTCCCCAGAGCAAAGGCCTCCTGTTGGGGTCTGCTTGGGAGATGGACTCATAGAAGGAAATGCACCACATGGAAAATCAACACGACATTGCTATCTGCTGAGCTCACAGGAATCAGTCCCATGGAGTCTGCAGTCCAGACAGGCTAGAGATAAGTTAGCTTTGTCTCTTCTTGGGTCAGAACTGAGTAAATGAGGGGCCAGGAGCAAAGGAGTCCTGACTTGTTTGCACTTGTCATTGTCAACACACACACACATATATATACATACATACACACAAACACACACACACCCACATACACACACACACACACACACACACACACACACACACACACACACATACACACACACACGGCAAAATCACATCACACCAAAGGTCATAGGTTTCACATAAAAATTTTTGTTTTCCTATTTCAAAATATTTTAAAAATTATTTTATGTGTTTGTGGCCTTTTGCAGCCATGTATGTCTGTGACATCATGTGTGTCTGGTGCCTGAGGAGGTCAGAAGAGGACATCAGATTCTCTGAAACTGATATTACAGGTTGCTGTAAGCCACCATGTTGATTCTAATTCTGAGAATTGAACCCAGGTCTTCTACAAGAGCAGTCAAGGCTTCTAACTGTTGAGCACATCTCTCCGGTTCTTCCTTCACTTTCCAAAAACGAGTGTGAGTATATACATCCTTGTGGCTATCTATGCATGTAAGCTGCAGGGAAACTTTGGAAACCTCATCTATCTATCTCCTTTGAGACAAGGCCTGTCAGTGGCCTGGAGCTCACCAATTAGGCTAGACTGGTCAGCATGTCTTGGAAATCCTCCTCCTGCCTCTGTGTCTCCAGAGTTAGTGTTATGAACATATACTACTACAGGGTGCTTTTTAACATGTGTTCTGGGAATCAAACCCTGGTCTTCCTGCTTTCAAGGTAAATGCTTTACCCACTGAGCCACCCTCTTAGGCCCCAAAAGCATTTTCTTGAAAGAGAATGTTGCAAGCTCTGTGTTGGACACCCTGGCTAAACATACCCAGAGTAGCAAGGCTTCTCAGTAGTTCTCCAGAAATAAAGCGTACATGGACGTTCACATGCTGGTTGAAGGGACATGACACATTCATATGGATCTTAGGAGAGTAACTGAGCCTGGCAGGGCAGAGATACTGCAAGCCAGGGAATCTGAACACCATGGGTGGTTCCTGTCCCTTTAAAAAGCCAGAGCTGGAGTTTGGCAGGCTCAACAGCTGAGTGCAGGATTCCTGCTCAGTTCACACTCAAATCATGGACATTTCTTTCCTACAGATTACGCTCTGTTGCCTCGCTCAGCACTGAACTCTGGAAACCCCCACAGAAGTGACAATCGTCATTCATTGTCATTGATTTTCCAATTTCAGTTCAATTGAATTTCTCCTTTTTGGGTCAGTTTATGTATTGTAGATTAGAATGCTTAATTCAGCTCCTATAATGATATACTTATTGCCACTCAACAAGAGCCAGAGGAGTATCAGGAGCTTCAGATCCTCTGTGTGTCCCCCACATAAACTTTAGGAATGTTGTATAAGGTTCTCTGGTTTATAAACGGACTCACAGAATGCTTTGTTTCAAAGCAAAGAGCTGCTGAGCTGGCAAAATTACAGTACCTGGTCCTGCCTCTCTGCAAATAAATGACAGTGGCCTTTGGAATGCTTGGTACTACAGGAAGGCCGGTACATGTATGTGGTGGTGGTGGTGATGGTGGTGGTGGTGGTGGTGGTGGTGGTGGTGGTGGGGTGTGTGTGTGTGTGTGTGTGTGTGTGTGTGTGTGTGTGTGTGTGTGTGTGTGTGTGTGTGTGTATGTGTACATGGTGGGTGAACAGTAAGGACTACACTGGGAAATCATCAATCACCCTCAAAGAGAAAGGAAATATCTGAGCTGGATAGACAGTGCATCAGGTAAAGTCCCTGCTGGGTAAGCTTAGGACCTGAGTTCAGATCCCTAACAACCATGTAAAAGCAGACAGGGTGTGGTACATGTCTATAATCCCAGCTCTGGAAAAGCAGAGACAGGCAGATTGTGTGGGCTCACTGGCCAGTCAGCCTGACTGAATCTGTACGTTCTCTAAGAATAAGCAGTAGAGGAAGACACCAACATTTGCTGTTGACCTCCGATCTCCTCACCCTTGTGCACACATGTGCGTGGACACCCAAGTACACAACACTTGCACATGATGGCATATAAATACAATAGAGTAGTCAAAGAAATGTGGAGGGTTGGGAAAAATGGGAAATTTAATAAAAGAAGGGAATTCAAGATTTTCTACTTTTTGGTTTTGTTTCTAAACCAGAAACAATTAGATTTTCTAAATGTTCACTACGATTTAATACAAGTTTCTTGATTTCTCCTTCCCTCTTCCAGCATTTTATCAAGCCTGCCTTTGTTTTCTAGCCCCTAAGAACAAACTTTGGGGTCACTTCAACACAACCCTCCTCTCTTCCTCTGTCAATGAACATATTAGAACAACATATTCCCTTGGCAAGGAAGATGCAAACATTCACAGACCACAGTCTCTGACTGCAAAGCTATGATCTAGGCAACAGAACTTTCTAGAAATAATATATTCTAGGTTGGCACTGCCCACTGCATCAGCTTCTATTAGCCACATGTGTCAGCTAAACCCTGGAAAGAGGTGAGTGTGACTCAGAAACCGCTCTTTATAGTTTCAGTTCAATTAACAGAAAGTTTAAATAACCATATTTAACCAGTGACTTCTTATTGAACGACACATTAGGTCAGTAGAAGAGGGATGATTTAATGAGACAGGTGACAGTTTGGGGCAGCATGTACCTTGTCATGGGATGACAGATTGAGAACTTAGAGACTGGGGAATGAACCAGACTGGGGGTGGGGGGAATGGTGTAGAGTGTTGGTGGTGGGGAACCGATCTAACCCAGACTTGTCTGAGAGGTGTGGGGAAGCAGAGAAAATGGAGATAAGAAGACATCCTGAGCCCTGGATGGCTCCATTGGAAACACTGCAGGGAAAGTGCACAAAGCTGAGTCCGTTAAAAAAGGCTGGTAGTTTCACAGTGGAGACGACATCCAGGATCAAGCCTGGATCATGGTGTCTGCACTAAGGAATCAGATCTCAGGTAGAGGGAGGGTAAGAGATGGATTCACAGTCAACTTCTGTGTGATATGTGTGACCTCATATGAGCTATCAAGTGGACCTGGAACTCAGAAAAGGACCAGGCCATGGGAAGGGGTGCATTTAAGTAAAATATAAACAAAGGCTGGACTCAGTTTAAATGGGTCAGCTGACACAGGCTTTATCTCACAAAATGAGTGGTCTGTGTATGTGGAAATTAGGCCAAGGCTTTCCAAATTTCTCATTTTCAGAACAACTTAAAATTGGAATGTTTCTAAAAGAAGTATTAAATTACAATGTTTTGTTAGAGCCACTAATTCTAAAAGTTTCAAAACACAGAACAAAAAAGCAAAGAACCAACACCGGGTCCAGTCAAGGCCCAGGGCATCTGTGTATGATGTGTGACCTGAGGTGATTTCACAAAGAGCTTATGGGAGAAGGGTAGAGGTGGCAGAGAGAGGGAGGACACAAGGACAGAGCTGCCTGGCTCTACCAAGGACAGACTGGGTGATCTTGGAGAGAGCTATGGCTCCCTTTTCCCCCTCTGCCATGTGACCCTCCTGTCCCATCTACAGGGACCAGAACCTTGAGAGTCTGAGGAGTAAAGAGAATGGGTCACCAGGTAGAAAGACAAGAAACAACCAGGTCCCTCCAGAGTGTTTGGCTGGGTCACATCCCAGCCCATTTATCTTCAGAGACTGGGCCACTCAGCCATGTGAAAACATCTCGTTTCTGCCTTCACAGTCTCAAGTGCCCCTGACCTCCCACATGTTTTCTCTGTGGGAGCCGTGTTCTATTCTCACAAAGAGAAAACAACATCCTTTCAGCTTACCTCTCGGTCTAGCAGCGCAGGTGACACCACAGTGACAATGTCTCCTTTCTCAGGATCGATGTAGAACATGTTGGGAGATGGTTTGTCAGGCGTCTGTTGACGGATGTTGTACCGCAGGAGGGCATTGTCAGTGGCGGGGTCATCCGCATCAAATGCTGTCATCCGCATCACTGTGGTCCCTAAGGGGGGCAGGACCAAAGGGTGGGAGATGGTTATCAAAGGGGCAGGATAGTCAAGACCTCTCCCCCATGGGCAGCGCAAGTGAATAAGCTGCCAATCACTCTCGGAATTAAAAAGACAAATCCTTTGCCAAGCTCTGCTTTAGATTTTCCTCCCCGCCCCATCACACTAAAGGACCTGAAATACAGAAAAGAAAGCTCTGCTGTTTAGTGGAGTGACAGCTTAATTTTTCCTTCTGCTGATGTGCGATTTATTTTTACAGGCTTTCATTCCATTTTGGCTGTGGCTGCGTGACAACAGCTTTCGTTTAAAAACTCTCATGAGATATCTGTCTGTGCCTGGGACAGGTGCTGGGGGCATCAGACATCATGGCATCCGGGAGCTCAGGGAGCCAGAAATCTCTAACAGAGCATGTGGAGGGCAAAGAGCAGCTTCATCCAGCCCAGGCCCAGAGGAGGTCCTGATGTATGGAGTGAGGAGGTGTAAGCAAGGTGACGGATAAGGACCTTCAAGGGAAAGCTACTCCTAAAGAGAGCATGAGGCAATTTCGCATGAGCACCTGCTAGGTAATGGCCACCCTCTCTCAGGCACTTCAGACGCAGACATGAGAGTGACATGGTGCAATCAGGAGACAAATAGGAGACACAGACACAGAATCTATTTCTATGAAAAAACACGGGTTTCTTGATAATGCCTAGGTTGGCAGTTCATCATCTTTTGTGAAGGTCTTGCTCACACACAGTCACCATGGAGGGAAACCCAGGTTATTTACTAACAAGGACAATTGGGCTGCATGAATAAAATCAATACATTTGCCTTCTTCACATCTACTTTCGAGAATACTCATCTCAAGCAGTTTGCACAAGGAATTTCATGAAGAGATTATTTGTTGTGGTAGGAAATTTGGAATTAACCTAAGCTGTCCAGAAACAGGGCAATCAATAAAAGGCACCTACATATTATGAAACACTTTGAATTGTTTGGGGCATGATATAGACCTAATGTCATTTACCATGGGCAACACGCCAGGAACCACCACCAAATAAAACTTAGCAGGTTGATAAGTGACTGGTATGCCACTCGTGCCAAAGAAACTCCCACAGCAGGCCTGGATGATGTTGGTACTATTTGCATCTCCAAAGCACAGGTTTGCAACGGTGAACATCACACTGGTCATGCTGCTTAAATCTGAGTGGTCAATCCACTCAGAAAAATAAGGCTACTTACTCTGATGATTTTGTGAGCATCACGTGTTTGACTCAGGATGATGTGATTAACTAGAACTCTTATCTGAAGTGACCTACCTGGAAAGACAGCTGTACTTTCCAGTGGGAATAGTCACATAGAAAAAGATCCAGAAGCTTAAAGAGAACATTGAGTTTACTGAGCTAATCCAGTATCCCAGAATTCCCTTCTTTTAGCTTACACGCTCCTCCTATCATCAAAGCTAAAACATTGGTTTATTTTTCCACACTTAGAATCAGTAAGTGTGATTCTATTTCCTCAGCACCTGTCCCAGACACAGACAGGCATCCTATAAGAGTTTTTATATGAAAGCTGTTGTCACAGAGTCACAGCCAAAATGTCTGAGTGGTTTTAGCCATTATGTCTGAGTGGTTAGGTGAACAAGGGGAACTGAGTCACCTTACAGGTTGTGTGGAGGTGTTAGGCAGTTATGATTTATTTCACACACATTTCTGTGTGTGGCAAGGCACATCACCTACCTATGTTGCTTCTTTGCCTCTGAAATGTTGCAGAGAAAATATAGGATCCAACACAAGTCTAGAACATTCTTGGCAGAAGCAGACCCTACCTCTGCCCCAGATGTTGGAAGACAGTGTTAATTATTCATGTTATTTTTCTGTAAGCCATACTGTGAATGAAATCAGTTTCTTATCCAGTGGTTCTATGAAGTTACTCTCAGTCCCCAGAGTTGGTACCTCCCTAACCTAGGAAGAGAGGGCCACCCAAGTCACAGACATATTCAAGCCCAAGATCTCATTCAGGAACATGTGAAGTCCTCATGGCTGAAGGAACCTTGCCCTCATCAATTCTACACCAACATCTCAGGTTAGGTACACTTGACACAGTGTGTTTCCCTTGGCTAGTATCTGCTGAATGCTAATTGATTGCAATGGCTCACTCATCTGCTTTTAATTGAAGTTATAGCTGAAGGAGAGAAAGAAAGTAGAAAAACAAAGTCTTCTTGGCCCAAGACTCACATAGCATCTGGATAAGTAGGGGAGGTGGGGAAGATTCAGGCTGAAGCACCTCCCGTGTGTACCAGGGAGCTCATTCCGAGTGTCTTCTTTGTTCTCATGGAGTTGGTCAGATAACATAATCATGGTTACCTTGAGATAGCCCCACAGACACACAGAAAAAAATATCTTCACTTTAATCCATTGTTTGGGAATAGAAAAAAATTGTTCAAAGCCCACCTTTGTCTTCACCCAGATGTGGACACAGCTGGGTTTTCTTCTTAGTAAGTTCCACTTCTATGGAGACTGTGCAGTGTCCACTCCATGTGCACAAAAGGACAGAACCGATGTGGTTTTGATATAAAATATGGCCTACAGGCTCATGTGTTCACACATTTGGTCCCCAGCCAGTGGCATTGTTTTGGGAGGTTATAGGATCTTTGGGAGGTGGAGACCTGTTGGAGGAAGATGGCCACTGGTGATTGGCCTTGATATTTTATGCCTCGGACCTGCTTCTGATCCACTCTTTGCTTCCTCATCCACCGATATTTGAGGAGTCTGAGCCATAGAGCCATATGCTGCCAGCTTTCTCCACCATGATGCATTGTTTTCCATAAAACCAGGAGCCAGAGTATAAAATCTCACTCTTTCAGCTGCTTCTTGTCAGATATTTGGTCATAGCAATGGGAAAAGTGACTAATAAGTGGTCTTGGGGCTAACACACAAGTGTGCATGCACACACATATACAAGCACATGCACACACACACAAACACATACACACACACTAAGCCCTACGAGTGTGTCATAGTTCTGTACACTGACTTATTCACCAGTGCACAGTGTGTTGAATCTTGCACTTGCCTGCACCCGACTTTGTTTTAATCTTGCTTATGGAGGAGAGTGGCTGGCCTCTTGTCCAGCTTACCTTGGTAGTTTTCATAACTACACACCCGTCACCAGCCTGCCTCAGTTCTCAGTTTGATGTTTCTTCAGTAACGAAACCCAGTGGCCATAGAGAACTTCAAGGTCAATAGCTGCATCTATGTGGACGTCGTCACCATGTGAAGATACCTAGGCCTCAGCCCAGTCCCAGCTCACATGTCTTGAACCTCAAGGAGAAGAATCCCTTCTCTGTGGTCTGACAGCCTCCTGCCATGCTTGTTGTATGCTGTGTGTGTTTCTGGATGGCAGGGGAAGGATAATTACAAGATAGGCATGCCTTAGGTCTTCCACACAATATGTATCTGCCTGTTCCCATCATGTCAAAATAAGCAATAATCACCCTGTCACTCTTGGAGCCAGGCGACCCAGCGGTAGCCTTCTGGAGAAAAAATGAAAGAATTACAGGCTGATAGCTGAGAGTCTCAAGGTAGCCAGTCATTTTCTGTCACAGAAGAACCCAACTGCCAACCTGCCAGGCTGAGAACAATGGTGGTCATCCTGTCTTGGGCAGAGAGTCCCTTTCTCTTCACTGTACTCTCTGGTGGAAGAGAGGCAATATCTGGTGTCTGGTGTCTTAAACATGAATGAGTACATCTAAGCTTGTTTTCCTGTGACAACTCCGAGAACCATTCTTCCATGTATCCCCTCCCTTTTCTCTTTATGTTGAATCTATCATCGCTTCCTGCTGGCTCTTAGCTGACCTTGCTGGGTTGATCTTGTGATAGTCATTATAACTGCAATGAGGTCACAAGTGCCACAGCCATGTCATATCACATGCTCCTACCATCTCCGGCCTTTACTCCCCCCACACACCTCTTCCATGATGCTCCAGAGCCTTCGGGGAGAGAAGTTGGTGGAGATGTCTCA
Organism: Phyllotis vaccarum; assembly: GCA_033318265.1. NCBI lineage: Eukaryota > Metazoa > Chordata > Mammalia > Rodentia > Cricetidae > Phyllotis > Phyllotis vaccarum. The sequence goes on from JARWLC010000003.1 coordinate 95,862,810, forward strand.
TTTAGGGCTGAGTCACTAATTCTCAGCATATTTATAAAATTTCTTGGACTTTATGCCAAAACATGGTCCTTTGCTTCGTCATCAAGTGTCAGGCTCTGTTTTTTAAAAAAAATTCTTATTCCTATAAGAGAATTATGTATCACTATAGGGGGATTGTTTTGTTTTGTTGTAAATAATTGTCCCACCCACTGGTTTAATAGAAAGCACTGATTGGCCAAAGGCAGGCAGGAAGTGTGGGTGGGGCTACCAGACCATGAAAACTCTGGGAATTGGAAGAACAGAACAGAATACCAGAGAGAAGCCAGAAGGAGCAGAGGACAACTATGATGCTCTGAGAAAAGGTACCGAGCCACATGGCTGAACAGGATAAGAGTCATGGGTTAGAAAAAGGGTAAAGAGTTAGCAAGTTATATGCCTGGGCCTTAGGCTGATCAACCTAAAACTATTGTAAGCATCTGTGTATCTATACAGATCTATGGGCCTAAACCTTGAGACTAGGCCTGAAAGTCTGGGCCAGAAACCTCCTACTACATATCACAGATGTTTAGGTCTGTGCACTGTATTTCCAGCAATGTGGAGAGAGCAGCTGCAGCCTTTACAGGGGCTGTGCAACATTAAGACATACGAGCAGAGCCAGTAGATGTTGCTAAGTGACCTCCTTGTGTATCACAGAATAGCAGGCTTACATATACCACACACACACACACACACACACACACACACACACACACACACACACTTCACAGGATTTTCCCCACTTTCTCCATTCTATCATGAAGTGTTGGCTCCACAGACACCCTGTCTTCTGTTCACAACATGGTATTTTGTAGGTGAATGACCATTGTAATATCTAATATTTTAACCCTCTTTTTCAATGACAGCTCACTCTTCCCAGGCATAATAAGTCCAGGAAAGAAACAAGCATGAGCAAATCCCAGGGACTGTTATGTAAAATGTGTAAACCATTGAATGATAACTATATAAAAGATAACCACCCAGCCTGCTGGAGTCCAGAAGTAGTCCATGTTCCACACTGCCTGTGTTCCTGAAAAGCTACCCAAGGAATTGTAAATGACATCTCAGGAAGCTGTAAATAGTGTTTTGTTTCCAATTGACCTGCATCTATCTCAGGTTCACTTTATCTTCCTTTGATGGTGTGTACACTCTAAGACATGCCCTCTAGCTGGATTTAAGGTGTGTTTGCTCATTACCTCAACACTCTCCTGACAGGTGGTTTGGAAGGAGGTCAGCTTTCTGTCCTGGGGTGAAGGGCAGAGGTAGAATTTCAAAGTGCCTGGGAAAGGGGGAGAAATTGGGGACAGAGGCTGAAGATCTCATGCTGGCCTGGAAGAAGCAGCTTTATTCCGGCCATCCCTCTGGCCCTTGATCATCGGGAGTGTCATTCATCTATACAGCCCTACCACAGTTTTCAAGGATAGCTGTCAATGACTTAAGTTCCTCTTTTGACAGTGCCAATACTGCCCCCACTGACCTCAATGTGTAGCTCTCTGGGTCTAGGCACCAGGTCAGGAGTGATTAGGTCAAGCATCCATGCAATACTCCCTAAGATACTCACAAGATGATAGTGCCCGGGGTACAGTATAGCTTAGGGGTCAGCTGTTTTTCTTCGCTTGCTACCCCATGTACTATTGCCACACAGATCTGCGGGGAGTCAGACTTCCAACTGTTCAGGCAAAGATGGGAATTGAGAGTTTAAAATAAGTCATCTGCATGTTTCTGTGCTGGACACTTGTTCCCATTTTAAAAGTACAAAGTAATTAAATGGATCCAGGCAGGCCAAACAAGGCAAATACGGCAAACACTGGTCTGAATGTCAGTACTTTCTGCCTTTTGACCATGACTGAAGACACTGTGATTCTTCTCCATGAAGCCATGAACTGCACATTTTGAATGTGAGCGCAGAAGTAGGTTCTGTAACAGATGAACTCTCAGAAGAGGCCAATTTTGCTCAAGTCACTGAGTTTGCTATTTTCTATAGCCACAGCTAATCTCTCCTGGAGGCATGGAGGAAAACCTGAGAAAATACATATCTTCACCTCTCTCTCTCCCCTCTTGACAATAGGCACATGCAGAGGCTAGAGAAGGATATCAGATGTCCTGCCCTGCCACTCTCTGCTTTGTCCCCTTAATACAGGGGGAACCTGGAGCCAGAGTGATAGCCATCAATTCTCCTGTTTCTACCCCATAAGTGCCCCATAGGCATTCATGACCACACCCTAGCTTTTTATATAGGTGCTGTAGATTTTAACTCAGGACCTCATGCTCTCATAGAAAGGTCTTTTCTCCACTGAGCCATCTGCTGGGTCCCGTGTGTATGCGTGTGTGTGTGTGTGTGTGTGTGTGTGTGTGTGTGTACATGCATGGGCATGCATGTAGAGTCCAGAAGTAGTGTGTGTGTGTATACATGCATTCCCTCCAGAATTCTCCCTGAACCTGGAGCTCATTGATAAGAGTAGACTTGCTGGCCAGTGAAACCCGAGAGTCCTGTTTGCTCTCTCCTGTCAGTGTTAGAGTTCCAGGCACACGCCATCATGCCCAGCTTTATGTGTGGAGGCTGGGATCTCAACTCAGGTCTTAATGCTTATATGACAATTATTGACTGAGTTATCTTCCATCTTCACACTTTAATAACCTTAATATTAACCAAGAAAGTAAACCAGGAAAGAAATCTAAAATACGTAACTAGTTGCTCATGTATGATCAAGTATTCAAATCAGACTCACTCATTTGAAATGTTCTGCACCAGAGATAAATAAGCCCTATGTTTGGATATGGCGGCTCCATTATGTCTCCAGCAGCTCACACCTTCTTACAACCATACTCCTGTGTTGTTCCTTCTCACAATGACTGTGGTGTTAGCCATGGAGCATTCTTTGATTAGAGGCACAAAGATAAACCTTACAGTTCTACGTACAGAACTTATCTCCCAGAATAAGCCTCCTTTTTAAGAGCTGGGCTTCCCATAGCTGTCATGGCTGGTGCCCTCGATGGATGATCAGACATTGAAAGTTGAGGCCATATTGTACCAGCCAGAATCCAGCTATAATCAGCCTAGGGAGAACAGTCTCAGGTGAGCAGAGAAGAACCTCCCAGAGGAGCCTTCCCCAACTCACCCCAATGATGCTCTGATGTATGGCTGCTGTTTTAAGGCATGGAGTTCTGGTATGGCAATTGACAGCTGGTAGGGGCATATAAATGAATGACTCAATACACAAAAGTTAAAAAATGATACATAATTCAACACAGACTTTGGTTTCAATGTGGGACTTTTCCCTTTTAAACAGATAACTCAGCAGGTTTAAGAGGTAGACTAAAACTACAAATTAATAGGTGCAGAAAAGAAAAAATAATGTTGAAAATAAACCGCAACATGCTCACCAAATGTCAGCCTTTTACAATGGTTTGGGGGGCCATCACTGATGCCACCACCAAAGGGAGGGTTGGACTTTTCACTTCCAGAACAACACAGAATTAAACTCCCTCCCAATTCTATCCTCTGGCTGCAGGTCTATGTTGAGTAAGCATCACGAACCAGGAGCACAACTCTGCTCTTCAAAGTGAGCTGCCTTCAATTTCGAGGCAGTTGCTAACTCCATTTAATTGCAGTCCCTAAGTGTCTCTGGGGCGGCTGCGATTACCACGGACTTGATTTGAAATGCAATAGACTTTGCCTCTCCAATTTTCTCTCCTTCCCTGGAGCTAGTTGGTTTTTTAAGTACAAATTGGCAGTCAAATATGTAATAAGTTATGACAAGTTGCGCAATGCCTGTCTCCCATCTGCTTCCAAAGCTTGTTTATTTTGATGTGAATAAAGGAGTGGCGGCCAACACACCTTAAGACTGTTTTAGTCTCTCAACAGTCTGTACCTTGTTTACCTAGGGAGTCACTTTTTAATTAAGCTGGGGTGGGCCAGACTTTAGGAAAAAAAAAATGTTTCTGAGATTCTAAGTAACAAACAACCCAAATTGAGATCCCTACCGTTGGGAGTCACATTGCTGCTGTTCATCTGGGAACATGCACACATGGATGTTTGCTCATAAGTGAGTGGATATGTATGTGCATGTGTGTGTGCATGTGTATATATATGCCTGCCTGTGTGTCTGTGCTGTGTATGCGTGTGCATCTGCTTATGCTTATATGGAAGTCAGAGGGACAGGGGACAGGTATGGTTCCTCAGGACCCATCCATCATCCATCATTTTAATCTGCCCAGCAGGGCCTTAGTAAGCCTAATGCTAGCGAGAGTCAGAAGAAAGTGGGAGAAGGAATGGAATGGCTTTAAAACCATCTCTCCACTAACTTTAAGACATTTCTTAAACATTTATTTATTTATTTTTATTTGTGTGTGTGTGTGTGTGTGTGTGTGTGTGTGTGTGTGTGTGTGTGTGTGTAGGGTGACAGCACCAGCCATAAGAGGGCACCAGACCCTCTAAAGCTGGAGTTATGGGTGGTTGTGAGGCGCTTTAAGTGAGTGATGGGAACCAAGCCCAGGTCATCTACAAGAGCAGCAAATGCTCATAACTGAGTCACCTAACTGTCCATCTTACAAACATATATTAATTTTTATTATATTTATTTGTGTGCATGCATGTGCTTGATCTATATAGATGAGCATATTACTATAGTTTGCATGTGGAGGGCAACTCTGCGGAGTCTCCTTCATGTGGGTTCCAGGGACTAAACTCTGGTGTCAGGAGTGGCTGACAACTGCCTTGCTCACTGAGTCATCTCTCTGGCTTCTATTACATTTTAAGGTAGCAACGAGGGTGGGGTAGGGATGCTAAGTCATTAGTGTTGCCTTCCATTGATGGGTTGTGAACAATAAGCTGACACCCCTTATCTTTTTTAATGACAGTGCTCTTTAAAACCAACTTTGTTGTGCACAGAGTCACCTAGCCAACCCAGACTGCAGAGGGTTAGCACAGAGGCCTTATTTCTCACTCAGGATCATTCCACTGTAGGGCTGTCCTGATCAAGGACAGGCTGGGGAAACTTGCACACAAGGTAGGGCTGGGCATGGTTACCACATTAACAAGATACCAAGGTCCAGGATGCTCCAATTCAGCCTATCTCAGACTCTGGCTAAGTGGGAATAAAGCACATTGCTGGAGGTGGGGAGGGCGACATTGCTGATTTTGCAAACAAATTCTTAAACTTGCTAAGTAAATACATAGTGGCTAACACGGCGTTGCTGCAAGCTGCCGTTTTATGACTCGGAGTTTGGCTGTGATTGATGTAAGCTACGAAAGAATTTATAAAATAACAGTGAATTAGAAGAAAGCGTTTTTGAGTCTAGGGAAATGGATCTTTTATGAAGAATAAAACTTGATGAAGTAGCCCCATCAGGACCACACAAATCTAAAATTAAGCATGCAGAGATGGAAAGCTGAGGGGGCGTGCTCTGAACCCTCTGGTTTGCAGCCTGGAAAAGGACAGCATCTTCTTCTTGGTCCTCCATGTCACATGGAGTCATTTTCACTCGCCATGAATCATTTCTTTGCACTGTGAATGTCACTTTGGAAAACTGTGTTCCTTCATCCAAGCCATTAGGATGCCATTCAGTGAAGAACATAGCATGTAGACCTTAATACACATTTCATTAATGTATTTCATTCACCTTTGATCCCCACTGAATGGAATAGGGCATACAGTTGGTGCTCAATAAATGCTGAGTGAAGGGCAGAAGGAGAACCCATTAGTTTGTGGTACTCACAGATGCTGTGTCATTTGAGGCTTTAAATAACCTTCTCTGTCCTCACGTGTGCATATCCACTTCCTGAGACCTCTGCTAGCCTAGATAAATACTCATCTCTGGAAACAATATGCCAAGGGATAGACTGACAAGGACCTGCTCACTGATGCAGAGGGCTGACAGGCACCCAATACATGTTGTTAGCTGCTGTTCCCTGAGCACCTTCACCTGAGGCGTGTTCCTCTTTGATCTCTAAATGCACTGCCCTCCTCAAGCTAAGCTGTCTTGTGTCTTGTTAGCCTGACAGCCAGAGGGGGATCAATGTCTCTCCCTATCCATCTTCTGTGGAAGCAGAGGCTGGTTTCTTAATCATGTGCAACCAGAGGGTACTTGCTGCACTTCCCGAGAATCTGAACTCTGTTCCAGTACCCATGCTGAGTGGCTTACAACCATCTGTAACTCCAGCTCTAGAGGATCGGGATCCAAGTCCCTTTTTTTCTGGCTGGCTTCTTCAGGTACCCATACATCTCTCTCTCTCTCCTGTCTCCCTCTCCCTCTCCCTCTCCCTCTCCTCTCTCTCTCTCTCTCTCTCTCTCTCTCTCTCTCTCTCTCTCTCTCTCTCACACACACACACACACACACACACTGAAAATGACAAACGTGAGAGGGATTTTAGGTCAATAGTCTCTATGTTTGGCAAAATGAAAAAAAATGTCTTAGGGAAAGTAAGGATGGTGAGAAATGGGTTCTGACTTTAAGAGCTACCTTTGGGCTGTATGTAGAGAGGTAGACATTGGTCAGTATTATTGCTTTACTCACACTCTGTATTTTCTACATTCTAAGTATCTCCAGCATTTCAAATGGATGATGCTCTTGTTAAAGCTATCTAACTCCAGGGCAAGCCATCCTGCCCAGATGTGTAGTGCAAACATTCTGTTTTGCTCAACCCTATCCTTACAGATGCTTACTTTGAGTTTGCCCTGAACTGGAGTATGTACACAGATGAACAGGGTATCATGGACTCTCAGCTTGTTCACATTGTACCAAAAGAGATGATGACTCAAGCAGAATCGTAGAACAGTGTGATACATGGACTAAACAAACAAACAAATCCCACACCAACCACTTTCAAGAGGTCCCTGAAGGCATCGCGTGGTAGGGTGGCATGACCCTGTGGCCCTTTCCTAATGTATTTAGCAATTTTAGGTGAGATTCAGTGCAGAGATTCTCCTTGCCTTACAGCTTTGAAAGGCCTGCTCACTTCTGGAATATTCCATCATCACTGAGTCCTAAGCTGTAGAAACATTTGCTTTTCCAGCAGGATGACTTGCTCATTTGCTGGGTGTAACGAGGCAGCAAGGCCTGACAAACAGCCCTGTGGGCTCTTTTTAAGTCCCCCATCCTCGATAGGAGACAGGCACACTGAAGATTTTTTTAAGGGTAGGGAACTTTGAGCCTCAATTTACATGTCAAATTGAAAAAGCACAATGGCTTTGAAAAGCCCTGGGCACTGAGCAGTTAACTGCTGCATTCTTTGTGCTGGAACTTTCTTTAGAGTTCTTCTAGACAAGATCCAGTGCAGCTGAAAAGTCCCAGTCAGCAGGGAAGAAGTGTAGCCATGTGCCTGTTCACGACTCTCAACTTTTACCCAATGGCTGGCAATAATGGAGTCAGGAAGAAATAGCTCTCCTCTGTTGGCAAGGGAGGTAAGAGGTAGCCAGTCATGGAAGAGAGATTGAGACACTGGGCGACAGTGCATAGGCAGGTAAATAGTTAAACTGAGGCCAAAGAAAGGGAGAGGCAGAAATAGCACTTTGTGAATGACTAAGTCTAAATCCAGGAAGTGACTACTGTGGAGCTGCCATACTGTAGTAACCAGGACTCTGGTCCCCCAAGGCTGGCTTTCCAAAGAAGCTAATGGCTAAATCCAGTTCCCCAGGCTGTCAAAACAAAGAACTACAAATCAAGCAGAGGGCTGTGGATCCATAACCATATAAATGTATTCTTTTCTGATTCTGGTGGTTCAAATCCAGCCTGAAGAGGTGGGCAGGGCCGGACTCCTGAAAAACGTTCTAGAGCAGGGTTTGCTCATTGTCTTCAGCCTGGCATGGGTGTGTGATTTTGGGGGCCATACTTCTCTGTCTGTGCTGCCCCTCCCTTGAGACAGTGTTTGGGGTACACCTACAGAATCCAAGGTGTTGTTTTCATCTCAAGATTATTAGTTTAACCACTCCTGAGAAGGATGTTCTTCAAAAGGTCATAGTCACACAGTGCAGGGATTGAAATGTGCTCTCTTTTGCTGGTGACACTCTGCCCAGCACACTGACTGCCCAGTTTCCCAACTGCCTGCCATGCTGGCACACTTGCTGAAACACTTACACATACCCTTGACCCCTGGAGAGTTTATCGTTTTTTGAGGGGAAGTGGAAGAGCCTAGCTGGAGACACACATCTGAGCTTGGTAGGACCACAACTAGGCACCCAAGGTTTCTAAGTCCAAACAGGGTTGTGCTTTTTATAACCAAAAGCTCCGGGACAGGTGTGGCAGGCCTGCAACCCAAGCTACTTGGGAGGCTGTGTCAGGGGGATAGAAGGTTCACAGGTTACTTGGGTTACAGAGAGATGGGGGCCAACTTGGACAATTTAGTGAGACCTGTCTGAAGAGGAAGAAGGAGAAGCAGCTAAGACAAAAGCTCAGTGGTAGAGTGTTCACCTGGCACACACGGGGCCCTGGGTTCCAGTACCAGGAGAAATAAAAAGTGCTTGGGATTCCTGAAGGCAGCAGGAACTGGTAGTCCTCAAAAATAGGAAACACAAATACTCAGTGTCCTGAAAATGTTCTGGTGCCTGCTTTCCTGAGAATGAGCACAGGGAAGGATGGCCCTGGAGGCCATCAGTTCTGTTCTGGGGATTAATGCTATACTTGCTCTCCAGGCTCATTTCTCACAGACACGTGAGGGCCAGCTCCTAGATCTCACAGCTTCTGCTTCCACTGCCTAAGCTGAGTTATCTCTTCAGAAGCACAATGAAGGGACTTGGGAAGATGAATGGGTGACGTCACCTCCCACTCAAGCTCTAGCAGGGACTCACTGGATGAGAGTGAAAGGTTGCTACCACGGAGCATAGGTTCTTTATATTTCCATAAAACACGGCCAAGTCAAGCTGTTGTCTTATTTCTTTTCAGTCTCTAAAGAAAGAAAACATTCAAGGCAGATTTGGTTTTTCTTTGAACCACAAAGCATTTGAGCATAAAGAGGCTATCCCAGAGTTAGGGGCACCACAGAATATTTTCTGTCAATGCCAGCTTTTCCTGGTGACAGGTTTTGCTTGTGGTGAGAGGGGTGGGCTAGATTCTCAGATCATTTTTGTGCCTGTGAGTTTGTAGGGACCAGAAGGTGCCCGGAGATCAGGTTAAGAGGTTTCGGGGGGAGAGGAATGGCCACAGTGTCGTTGTGGTCATCTTTCCAGAAATCTTAAGTCTTTTCAGACTTACAGGATACAAAGATAGAAACTGGTATGGCATTACTTGAAGGACCCCCAGGAGCATAGGAGAACTGGGCTGCCTCTCACTCTTCCAGAGATTCATAGATTAACTGAGAACAGCTCCATGTGCTCCAGATGGGACCCAGAGGCTGGGGTTCAAGCTGATGAAGGAATTCTGTTCTGTGAAAGCCAAGCTTCCATGCTGAGCACATTTGCAGGTGGAAAGACACCCACTATAGAATGGCATAAGGGACCCTGCTTTACAGGGAAGGGCTAAGCAGATTGTCTCTGATGATGGCTGAATTAACAGCATTTTGGTTCCAGCGGGTACATAAAACTGCAGAGGTGATGTCACCAATGTCATACCCATGGTGCTCAATGAACTTTGAGGTGGGAGAGAGGAGAATGAGTTGTTTCACAGCTGTGACTACTGGATGAGAAGAAGAAGGCAAGAAGCCACTATCTCAGTTTTATTTCTTGTGATCTAGTAATATACCCAAGTAAAATAAACTTACAGGAGAAAGAGGCTATTTCCACCCACAATTCCAGGTTAGAGTCCATCATTGTGAAGAAGTCAAGGCTGGAACCTTAAAATTTGGCCACATTCCATCCATAGTCAAGAGCTGTGAGAAATGAATGAATATATGCTTGCTGTGCTCCGTCCAATTTCTCCACCTCTCAGCCCAGGGTCCCCTGCCTAGGGAATGGTGCCACCCACAGTGGGCTGGATTCTTCCACATCAGTTAATTTAATTAAGACAGTTACCCATAGGCTACAAACCAACTTGATGTAGATGCTCCCTCTTTAAGACACTCTTCCTGGGTGGTCATGTTGACAATTACAGCCAGCCCTAGAGATCCCTTTGTTTCCCACCCTGCCATTTACCCTATAAAGGCACCAAAGGATAACTACTTTCTAGTTCATTCTTAGAAATGGGAGATCCGCATTGCATGGGCCAATGAATACTCCCAATGTGGCCATTGGGCACCACACACTTCCTCTATCTCCTGGTTACTCTTATCTGTTCAAAGATGGGAATCTTTACTTAAGTCCATAGGTGGAAAAGCCAGCAAGGTCAGAGTCTCACTGTTTACATGGACAGAACTACTGCAATTGTAAAGTCAGCTCCAACTCATGACCTAGACATCGCCTGTATCTGATTCAGCCTCTTATAGTTCTGTAAGGTCACCCAGCTCTGTTGTTTCCAACTTGGGAACTTTTTTGGCCATTTCTGTCTTGCTAATGGCTTGTTTAGTATTTCAGATGGGCTCTAACCTTGTACCATCACATCCTTGCTTTTATTCCTACATAATATTGCCATCTGAACATTATAAATTCCTTTGTTTTAGCCTATTGATGGATGACTGTACTTCACTCAATATAGTCAATATAAGCAAGGTATAATAAAAATACAACCTGCCCTTGTCCCCATAAAGAATCCTTTATGTCCATGCCTCTCTAGCTCCTTCCTCAAGTTCCCCCTCCCCTCCCTCCAGGAACTGGCAACCTCAATTATCTACTGTTGTGTTTTAGACTTTTATTCCTTTGTTTCTAAACACATTTGGTCATTTGTGTCTTGTATGCACAGACTCATACCATTGATGTTTCCTGGAAACCCTGCTTTTCATGCTATAGCATGTCCTAGAACACTGTGCTGTGGCAGGTCCTGGGACACTGCACTGTCCTTTGCCTAGCCATGCTTCAGGTCAGTGAGAACACAGAGAGCTTCCTTCTGTTTTTGTCCCTGCTAGTGAAGCCCATGTGTGCGCGTGAAAGTTCCTTCTGAGTGTGTTCCTATGATTGGGCTCCACATCTTTTGCTTTAACAGATAATGACACATCCAGTTTTCAAGTTTTTCCAACATATAAATCCCAATAGTGATCACTGAGGGTCACTGTTTTCCTGTGTCACGGCCAATACATGCAATTTCCAGACTTAATATTTAGCATCCAGCTAGACAAAAAACATTTATGTGCAATTGTATATAAATGTCACTTGGATTTTCTGGTTGGTATGCTAGAAAAGCTTTTTGTATACTGATTGGTCATACATGTTTATTTTGTCAAATGACTTTGTATCTCTCAGCTCTTTTAAACTGAATTTACTTGACTTTCTTATCAAGTACAGAAGTTCTTTTATAACAGGATGACTAGTCTTTTTATCAATAAATGTGCTGCCAACATCAGCTCTAAGAGCTGGGATTTCTATCTTTAACAAATCTATCCTAGATTTACTTTTGTTGCTGTGGTTAAATCTCTCTAACTGGAAGCAACTTACGGAAGGGAAAGGATTGTAATTCTAGGTTGCAGTCCATCACTGAGGAGACGAGGCAAGATCTCAGCAGTTCCACATCACACCCGCACACAGCCATGCTCTGAGTGCTCAGAGGGCTATCTTCACTTTTACACAGAGCAGGCCCAATTCATGACATGCTTCACCCACAATCCGGGTGGTGTATCCATCAATTCACACAATCCAGAGCCCCCCCCCCCCCCACACACACAGACATGCTGGCAGGCCTACCTGACCTAGACAAACCTCGGTTGAGGCTGTCTGCCCAGGTGGTCCTAGCTATAGCAAGGTGACAGTTAAAAGGAACAGCACAGCTCCCCCACCCCCCATTTTCCATTGCCAAGACACTTGGCGGATGAACTTGATTATATCAGTATATCAAGTTAGACAGAATGTCCTGGCATCTGTTTCCCACCAGTTGACATGTAACAATACTGGCAATACTGGAAATGACAGTGTTCCTGGTCCATTATCACTAGAGTTCACCCGGCGCTTCTTTGTTTCATTCACAAGAAGCTCACTGGCATGTGTGTAATTTGATCTTCCTGAAATAAGAACAAGTCTCCCTCTCTCTGTGTGCATGCATGCGTGCGTGTGTGCATGCTCATGTGCAGGTATGTTTGCTAGAGTGCCTGCCATTGCCTACATCAATGGAAACCAGTAAGGAATGCTGAAAGCCTTCCTCAATTATTTCCCCATCTTATCTTTTGAGACAGGGTCATTTCGCTGACCCTGGAGCTCTCTATGTAGGGTAGACTGACTGTCAGTGAGCCCCTGGGGTCTTTTGTCTCTGCCCCAGACCTCTGTAGTTACCTCTGTAGTCTATCATAGCATGCACCTTTTGCATGGGTGTTGCAGATCTGAACTCAGGCCTTCATGACTCTACCCATTGAGTCATAGTCCCAGTCCTGAAAAGAAAGTCGATACAGATTTGACCTTTAACATTTAACAAACCATCACAAGTCCCTCAACCACTTTCTCTTCTTTGCTAGACTAACCACAAGTCCAAGCCTTTCAGCCATTTTCCCAGGGATCTGGCACAGCATAGCAAAACCGACTCAGCACGGTTAATTAGTTAGCTTACTTCAAGATGAATGCAAATCAAAAAAGTTTCCATTCTCACCTGTTTATGAGCCTACAGCCAAATTAATTAAAGCTAATGGAGAAAAGTAAATAAACACTTTTGAAATAAAGGAAATAAAGATCGTGAGGTCTGAGGGAATGCTCATGAAACATGAGAGAGCCAGTTAGTTAGAGTCCTGTGTTTCTGCCTGATAAGTTAATCACCCTCACTGCAGCAGCTCTCCTGTTGGGGGACATAGGCTAAGAAGAAAGGCCCTTTACACGTATGGAAGGTGGACAGAGTGGTCTCTTATCGGCGAGCAGCACAGTCACAACTTAGCGCTATGGCAACATCAGCAGATGGCATCTCAGTGGGTTTTCTGAGTTACTATTTTCATTAAGATGTATTATTACTTTTTGTTCTTTCTATAAACTTGTACAATGTGCACTTTTCCCATAATTTCACTTAACTTCCAAGGACCAAAAGAAGTGGCTGTTGTGTCACTCAGTATGTAAATTAGTCTCGCAGGGCTGGAGCAAGGTCTGTTAAGAGGGAGGATTAGTCTTCCAGAGGACCCACATTCAGCTCCCAATTCTCAAGTCCTGCAGTATACAAGTGCCTGTAACTCCTGCCCCAAAGGGATCTGACACCCTCTGCTGGTCTTCACTGGCACCTGCGTCCATGAGGCAGCGTGCACATAACCGCTTGTATACATATAATTAAAAATAAACACAAATCTAAATCAGACTGGAATAGAGGGGGGAAAACACATGTGCATGATGAGATTGACAAATACGCTGTCAGATGAATAGGAAAGTTCCATGGAAAATGGCAAATCCATGGAAAATGGCTGCTCCCTTGTCATCGGGAAGATGTTGGTTTGCACGAAAACACTGGTGCTCCTGGACTATATCCAGAGGCAGTCCCTAGTGATGGCATCTCGGTGCTGGAGTGGTGCAGTGAAGCTGAAATTTCATTACAGTTGGGCTGGGTTGCAGAAGGAGACAGCAGATGCTGGGCCCAGGATCAGGGAGTGAATGTCAGAAGAAGCATTCTTGTCATCAGGGAATTGAGTTAAGGAGCCAGGAAGGAAAGATAGGAGGGATGAAGGGTTTTGCTAGATGGCTCAGGCTTGTAAACAACCAGGAGCCTAAGAATGAGGCATGGGTAACTGACCCAGAAGGCTTCAGCAACAATGAAAACAGCAGCAAGGAGTGGCAGGGGAGATGGCCTGGCTGGTAAAGAGCCTGCCACGCAAACATGAGGACCTGAGTTTAGATCCCCAGCACCCATGTAAAACCAGGTGTGGTATTTTGTGCTTCTTGAGGTACAGACTGTGACCCCCAAATTCAGGAACAAGAGATCTGGGTATTCATTATTTTCTTATTGCCTTGACCATGTCCCAGACAAGGGACATTTTAAGAGAGGGATATTTGATTTTGGCTTACAGTTTAAAAAGGGATGCTGTCCATTCCTGATGGCAGAGCATGGGGCAGTCATGGAGAACATGAGGCAGCTGGTCACATTGTGTCCACAGTCAGGAAATAGAGCAGACTGGAAGAGCCTGCCCTTAGTGACTCACTTCCTCCAGTGTGGTTCTACCTCCTAAAAGGTTCACAACCTCCCAACACAGGTCTATCAGCTAGAACCAAGTGTTTAAATGCATGAGCCTATGAGAGACACTTCACATTCAATTCCCCAAAACCTCATAGGCAACTCTATCAGAAGATTTACGGGTTCTACACGTTGATTCACTTCTTCTGAGCCCCTAAAACATGATCTATTCCTGTTTCATGTATATTTGGCCCTGAACATATGCTTTAGCTTTCAATACCCACAGACACCTGAAATTAATTATCAAGACTTGCCACCCCATTTATCTGGATATTTTTCTAGAGCAAAAAAATCTGTCACCTGAATGCTGTGTCACCAGCCAGTGGTGCCTGGTAAATAGCCAGTTCTCTATTATGACTTGGTGACTGAGGGATGTGACCTTTCTAGACTCTATCAAGCAGGACTGGCTGATGGTCTAGGATACAGACCAGAAAAGTCCTGAGTAACTCCCACCCCACTGAAAACAGCACGGGGATAACATCTGGGGTGGAGGTGGGGCACTTCACCTCTCAGGCCTAATGTCTTCACAGGATGCAATATGCTTCTTATTTAACAGTGTCTCAGAAGTTAACTAGAGGCACTAGCCTGTTATTTCACAGAGCTCTGCAAGGTGAAATTCAATTAGGAATTTGTTTCTAGCTAGCACAGACAAGGGCAGGGAAGTGTGTCGGCAGGAAAGGCTGTGCAACCAGTAAACAGAGGTGCTGTCTCTGCCACCCCCACTCCATCTGCATTTTAAGTGACTCAGAAAACTAACCCCAAACAGCCACTGTCTAGGTCCGACCTGGTTCTCCAAGGCCTATGGAGTGGTGTATTAGATTCTGAGGAGGAGAAACTGCAAAGCTGGAGGCTCTTGGTCAGACAGGGATTGCTGACCCCAGAAGAAAGGTAGCTGGACACTACATGAGGCTAGAGAAGGATGTTATCTGGTGTCTTTTTTAGTGCTCTAAGCTTTATGGTCTCATGACAGGGTCTCTCACTGAACCAGAACCAAATTAGGGCTAGGCTGGCTGGACAGAGAGCTCTTGGGATCAGCTTTTCTGTGTTCCCCAGTGCTGGGTTTACATGTACATACAACCATGTAGGCACTGGGGTTTTGAACTCGGTCCTCAGGCTTGTGGAGAAGGTGCTCTTGTCCACAGAAAGACATCTCCAGCCCCTGTCATCACTTAGCTCCCGCTACTCTCCTTGTCTCGGCCCATGTGGTCTAAGTTGAACCATACACTCACTTAAAACTGAGCTGTGAGGTTCTTAGGTTCATGTCCCACATGCATAATCAGCTGTATCTAAGATTTTGAGTACGTGAGGCACCTGTTCTCACCTCAGAAAGTAGGCTAATAATGGCTTCTATTTCACAAGGTACTTAAGGAAAGTAAACAGGCTAAAGTTTTCACAAAGAATCAATAGAACATATTTGGGTTCTTCCTATGGATTTTTAAAACACAGTTGCTGCAGTTTCAAATGTCTGGAAATCAATGGCCTAGATGTTTAACCATAGGAAAATGGCCAAATAAATTAGGCTTGGCTATTTGATGGGTCATTATGTAGTTATTAAAGATCATCATTTTAAGGACCATGCAGAGATCTTGGATATGCTCATGATATATTAATTGGAAAGTTATCCATGTGTGGGGGTGCACACCTATAATCCTAGCAAAGGCAGACTCAGGATTGCCATGGGCTTGAGTCCAACTTGATCCACACAGCAAGTTTAAGGCTAACAAAGGGCTACATGGCAAGATCTTGTCTCAAAACAAATGTGAAACATGTAATTTAATAAAGTGGAGGTGGATGGAGTCTAGAAGACAGAAGAATGGCAATGCCTCAGGGGAGACACCAGGGTTGGTTCCTGCACCAAAACTGCAAAACACTTTTTGAATAAAAAAAAAAAAAAAAAACAAAAAAAAAAAAAAACAAAAAACAATTCCTTGTGGGGGAGAGTTGGCTCATAGGTTAGGAGTGCTTGCTATTTTTACAGAAGACCTGAGTTTGGTTCCCCAAATCTGGGGGATTCACTACTTTCTATAACTCCAGCTCCTGGGATATGATAGCCTCTTCTGGCCTCTATAGGCACCTGAACTCAGATGCAAATTCCCACAGACACAGACAGGCAAGTAAGCATTCTTTTAAATCACTGAAAAAAAAAAGGCTTTTAAAAGGTAAATCTGGGGGCTGGAGAGATGGCTCAGATGTTAAGGGCATTGGCTGTTCTTCCAGAGGTCCTGAGTTCAATTTCCATCAACCACATGGTGGCTCACAACCATCTGTAATGAGATCTGGTGCCCTCTTCTGGTGTGCAGGCACACATGCAGGCAGAACACTGACTACATAATAAATACATTTTTTTTTTTTTCCTTTTCTGATTCTGTAAATTTATTTGGGAAGGCATACCAAAGAGATCTTATGTTTGAATCACTCTCTGTTTCTCTCCCCTCCCCTCCCCTCCCTTCCCCTTTCTCCCTCCCCACCCTATCAACAAAGCTATGCCCAGCAAAGTTTACAATCTTAAGGCCTCTTCGAACTCATCTTTCTGAAACAGTGCCTTTACTTCAGGTGACTTGTCACCCTTTTACATGCTTGTATTAAATATGTGCAGGGGATCTTAAGTTACATAAAGTATGCCAGTTAAATGATCCCTCCACCCCGAGAGCTCCAGGGCACACCCAAATCCCCAAGAAGCGCTAAGAGATGAAGCATCAAAGATAAAGATGGGAAATATCCCATAACCAGCTCCTCAGAAGCACACACCCTGCCTAGTAAAGCAGGGGGCATGGTATGGCATTTCTCTGAATTAGAAGCCATTGTTTCTGAAACAAATATAGCCCCCAAGTGGGGAAGGGTAATTTGAGGAGGCTAGGAACCAACATACCACTTGTTGAACCCCAGTTTTCACAGATTAACAATGCAAAATCCGTTTCCTTTGCAATGTGCAAAATCCTTTCCTTTGCAGAAAAGATGTACCCAGGCCATTCATGGTGTTCCTCATCTGTGGGCATTTCAGATGACCCCACCATTAACCAGACTCAAATGCTCAATTTCCCAGACCTGGATTTACTTACTTTGTACCATGTGACATGAATCAGATGCACATTGGTTAAATAATTAAAGCAATTACTTATTTACAGATTTATTTATTTTATGTAATATGTGCCTGTTTGAGTCTATGTACATCACAGACATGCAGGTACCTGTGGAGGCCAGAAGAGAAGGTTGCAAATCTCCTGGAATTGGAGTTACAGATTGTTGGGAACTGCCCAGTGTGGGTGCTAAAAATCAAATGGGTCCTCTGCAAGAGCAGCAAATGCTCTTAACCCCTTAGTCATCTCTCCAGCCCAAGAAACCATTGTTTCATCAAGAGCTTATACCTGTCAGACACTGCACTAAGTACCTTCAATGCATCACATGTATTTCTTTCAATATTCCTTGTGGAGTAGCTTTATTCCCTTTTTTGGGCACGGAAACTGAAGCTCAGAAATTAAAGTGATCTTGGCCAAGGCAAGAGTGGAAGGAAGTGGCAGAGCTTGGTTTCTTCTCGTGGACTTGGATTCAGCTCTGTGCATGACTGTCTCAGTTGGGTTGAAGGCTGGTTTCTGCAGCCAAGTGAATAGAAATTATGCTCAGTGCGAGAATAACATTTCCATTTCCTGAAGCCAGACCTGGAATTCCCCACCAAGGAAGTTTCAGTGTGTGTCTCAGGGAAATAAATCAATTGCCTCATTCAAAATCTACATCCTTACCACATATACTTTTATTTTCAATGTGTGCATGTGTATGCATGTGCTCATGCACACAGAAGCCAGAAGTCAGGTGGCCCCCTCTATCACTCTTCACCTGCTTCTTTCAGGCAGGATCTCTCCCTGAACATGGGGCTCATTTTCAGCTGGGCTTGAAGCCAGTGAACCCCACTGACCCTCCTGTCTTACCCCCCTCAAAGTGTAACTTGCAGGTACTTGCTGGGATGACTCACTTGTAATGCCAGTGTTGGGATCCAGTCCTCACGATTGCAGAGCAAGCACTCTTAACCACTGACCCATCTCATCAGCCTCCGCTTGCTTGTATTTATTTATGTTTTTAGATATTTTTGTATTGACCACAAGCTTTTAAAGATACCTACTTCATTTCCATGGGAACTCACCACTTCTGGGTATTATATATTGCTTCCCTTACAGGAACTACTGGGTAGGAAATAAGTCTCACCTCAAATAAAACCACACGCAAAAATCAACCAAATGCAGAAGCAAGCACATGAACTGTCACATGCAGCCCAGCCCAGAAACACCTGGTCCCCATACCTGAAGACCTCCTCCACAGCTCTTGCCATCTGCATGCACAGTCAGGATCTGATTCTATTTTCACAGCCTCACTTAGAGCCTGGTATTAGTAGATAATAATAAACACTTGGTAAAAATGAATGAATAAATAAAGCAATGAATAACCTAATGTAGGAGTAAGATTTTACAGAACCATGGTCAGCTAAATCACATGAACAATAAAACTGTGAACACAGCCATCTCTGATTTATTGCCATCCTACTAACTGCCAAAAGCTGGATCAGAAACACCATTTTTTTTTCAAGAGTATTTAAAATAATTTCTTCTTTTCCAGCTTAGGAATAATCATAGTCTTGGAACATGGAATTGGAATGTATCCCCTGCCTTATGATGAGTGAGGGCATGTGACATTAGAACTCACTGAGCTGGAAGATAGGCTTCTGTTTGTCACAAATAGGAAATCAGAAAGACCTCAGCACTGACATTCTTGGATTCTGAGAGATGAGCCAAGATTAACTAGAAGCCCAAATCCCTGAGCTGCATCCAGTCCACACACAACAGATGTATAGAGCTTCTAAGCTGAAAGAACTCTGAACACTGGAGTCACCATGTGTGAACATGGCAGGTAGGTGCTGCCCACTGCAGTGGGAGATCCTTTACCATACACAAGACCTGTCAGTCCTTGACCTTGAACTCCCCGGACTTGAGACCAATGAAAGACAAAGGTATATAATTCTTCCATTCTTTCTGTCTGACAGAAAGGGGGAAAATACCAGAGAGAGATTAATATCTTCGCGTGTCTTTATTTAACCCTTCATATTTTGAAATTTGGGGGAAAATACCAACGAGAGATGAATATTTTCGCGTGTCTTTATTTAACCCTTTATATTTTGAAATTTTCACTATGGCTTCCTTGGGTTTGTTTCTAGGGGTTGAACCTTCTTTGAAGCTACCATGAGTGAGATTGTTTTCGGGGCTCCTTGCTTCGCATATTTACTGTTGGTTTATGGAAAAGCAATGGAAATTTTTGCAGACTGGTTTTGTATCATGTTTGCTCAAAGTATATTGTAGTGCTAAGGGTGGAGTCTTGGGGAGGGGCGTCTCTTAAGAAAAGGATCACATTGTCTGCAACAAGGGATACCCTGAACAGACCTCTGCTATTTGTTTTATACTATCTAGTTTACTCCCCTGTCTCAGTGGTCTAGCTTGGATTTCAGGAACTACACTGACTAAGATGGAGATGGGGGCGGGGCAAACGACATGGTCAATACAAGGGGGATGACACCCATCCATGTTCCTGATTCTAGAGGGGATGCTTTGACTTTTTCCCCCATTTAGTGTGATACTTTGCCTCTATGATGTTGACTTATTTTTTTTGTGTGTATGCGTCTGCCTGGGCATATGTATGCTGTTGTGTATGGAGGCCAGAGGTGAAAGTTGGGTATCTTCCTTGATTGCCCCCTGCTGGCTGAGTCATCTTCCCACTTCTGAGTCATGTTCCTAAGGACTATATGGGTCATGTTCATATTGGACTAAATGAAGCAAAAGAACTATATGAAAGACAAATATCATGCTTCCTCTTGCACCTGGGTCATCCATCTGTGCATGCATCTCTTTATTGACGTAGACTTTTATAGGAAGATGGTAAATGTGGGATTGTCTGAGGAAAAAGAAGGGACTGTTGAGTGGGAAGAAGAGGGTGTGATGGTGATTGTGGCCAGAGCACATAACATACTTGCATGCACATGTCTATGCAGCCTGCCACTAGATGCAATAACTGTATGTTACAAGAAATGATTTGCCTTTGTTCAAAGCTCAGGGTTCCATGGAGTTATTAGCTCAAGTATCACTGGGGAGCTTGTAGAAAGTGTAGACTCTCAGACTATACACCCTGGGATGGGACTCTGGGAAAGCCTGAGGCACCTGAAAGTTTTGGGAAGGCTACTCTAGCACATAATCTCTGTATTAGCAATTTTAATACAGACTTATTTTTTTTTTTTTGTATTTCACTTTAGTGTGGCCATGCAGCCGTGCTTAGAATACATCTGAAAGGTGCAAAGTTACAGTGAAAGAACTGCTATTCATAAGTAGGAAGTCCCTCCCCATTTCTGTCCCTTCGCAGGTAAGTAAAGAGGGTGAGTCACTGGTAGCTAGTCTAATTCTGGGGTCCATGTAATTCTGGCCCATAGGAATTTTCCACAACAAACCTACAGAAAACATCCCAGTGGCCCAGACAGTATATAGGGATTTTGAATTCATAGGTTGGTGTGCAGCATCCCTGTTGGGACTATCAGGGGCTATCAGGATATGTATTGTTATCCTTCAGTCATGGTATGGGTCACAGGGGGCTGCCATGGCTCCTGGACCCTGGGGCAGATATGCAGCATCTATCATAAAGGAAAAGATGCCTGCCTCCATCCTAGTGAAGAGTCTTCTTAGATTCTGACACTGAATGTACTTTCTGGTTAGAAAATAACAGACATCACTATTGTGGCACCTTCTACACACCAGGCTCAGGGGGCAGAGCTTCATTCCATTTACGAGAACTCATTTATTCTCAAAAACAACATGTGAAGTAGCTTCTGCCATCAATCGGTTTTGTAGGTAATCTCACCAAGGACAACCTACCTAAGATCACACAGTGATTATAAGGGGGCTTTGAATCCATCACTGTCTCCAGAGACATGTCAGTGGTGTGGTTAGTGGGTGAATCCTGAATAGAAAGAAGATGGTGTGAGAACCTGATACTGAAAATTGTATACTGAAAACTGGATACTGAAACCCCGGTACCATAAAGGTCCAGAAAGAACAACCTGAAAACAGCAAGGATTACATTCAGTACTCTTGGTGATTACAGGAGAGAACTAACTTCTCTTTGTGACAGGAGGGATACTGAAAAACAGAGCATATTTCTTACAAGTCAACAGCATCCCACTCCCAATCAGAGCTGCATTTCGTCCCCAGGTGGTGGCAAAGTATATGTCTGGCCGTATAAGCCATCATTTTGCCCAGTGAGGGAGGACCCGGTGATTTTGGATTTCTTGGTAGTGTCACTGGGACCTTATTGTTATCTTAAGCTGCCATTTACTTTGAGTATGTGTGTGTGCGTGTGCGTGTGCGGGTGTGTGTGTGTGTGTGTGTATGTGTGTGTGTGTGTGTGTGTCAGTGGGGTACATGCATGTGGAGGCCAACAGTTGACGGCGGCTTCCTTAGCCATTTCCACCTTCTTTAGTTATTTGTGAATGACAAGATCTGTCACTGAACTGGCCACTCACCAAGAAGCCCATACTGGTGGCCCAGAAAGCCCCAGTGAGCCTCCCATTTCCACCTCTCCAGAGTGGGCATTTCAGGCACACACTACCCCTCACAGCTTGTATGCGGGCGGTGGCTATTGAACTTGGGTCCTTGGGGATAATGTAAGCATGTCACTGACTAAGCCATCTCTCTGTACCGACCAACCTCTTACCTCATGGAAGCATTTATGCTTCTTGTCCCTAAGGACTGGACAAACACATCAATTAAAGAGACTCATCATAGAAAACTTTAGGGTACTGTAGGGGCAAATCACATTAGAACTGGGTAATTTTGTCTGAGGAATGCAGGAAATCTGTGGTGCAGGGTCACAAGGATGCCCTTGCCAGCATAGGCTGCTCATGTTGCAGAGATCACCCTGACACTCTCTGGTTTCTAGTCCTCTCCAGCCCAGGGCTGCAGGTCTAGGGAATTCTGTCCCAAGAGGTGTTTGTGTCATTTTCTCCACCCTACCTTCATCTTCTTAGTCTCCATGTAAGGGATCCTGTAACCATGCGATACTAGCGAAGACACCTGTACCTAAGTGACCCTGTCCTGTGTCCTTCCCTAGAGGCCTCTGGAGTCTCCGCTGCTCCAGGAACATAAAGCCAGGGTCCCAGGCCAGCTTCCTCAGGAGGAGGCCCTTTTTACTCACTCCTGCCAACAAGTCCCAACTTTTATACAGTGACACCGAGGAAAGGCTCTGTAATAGTAACACCAGTCACCATGCCTAGGCGCCCCGGGGACTAGCCACTCTTTCAAAGCTAACCAGAGAGGCTCGCCATGACTCCTTCAGCACTTCTCCAGATCCCGCATCTCCATGGCCTTCTTTTGTGCATCACCACGAGCCAGGCTTTTCCACAGGCCACAGCACACATTAGCTCCTTAGCATCATCATCAAAGATACTGTGGCATAAACTGTCAGATGTTTTTATGGGGATTCCTCGCTACCGCCCCATGCAGGTACACAGCCACCAGGTGGCAGTAAAGCATCACTATAGAGATTATTTTGAGTGTCTAAAGGTGACAACCAAGGTCCTTGCCTTTTATTATATATAAAGATATGTTACATGCTTAAGCAGCACAGTTTGCAGATTCCAGGTAGAATGTATGACATTTGCTCCTTTAATTACATTATCACTGAGGTCATCTGAGTTAACCCATATTTCTGGTTCGGTCACTCTTCTACAGCATAGGGTACCAGATAACTGGAGTCCAGTGAGTCTGGCTTAAGTTAACAATGTGAAGATCTTCTATATTCGACCCTTTGTGATTCCTGCAGGAAGGAGAAGGAGGAGAAGGGGGTGCAAAGCAGCCACCCACTCCCTCCCCCCTTCCCCCACCACTCCAGGGTTGGATGGTATGCCTCCCCACACAGAAATACAGTGACAGGGCTTGGCTTATCGTCTGCTAAGTCTCAAACCCTGGGACAAATTGTGAAGTACCTATTTAACATATTAAAGTGGACCTCCAGATTCTCCCAGCATCCCCCAGTCCCTACCTGTTATAGGGTATGGTATACCCAACCCTCTGCCCTGAACTCTTCAGCCAGGGGCTGGCTGCCCTTCCCCTGGAGGCTCTTCCCTATATAATCCTCTGGGTTTATGTACCAATCCTTTTATTTTGTTTTATTACCTTTTTGTCCTCTTGGCTACCTGGTTCCCCTCTCTCCTGTCTCCCACCGCTCACATAGCACAGCTCAGGGTCACGTCTACTCCGGGCCCTCCCAGAGATCTCTGTCTCCAGCTCTGCTCTCCCTTTTATCTACAATAAACCTTCTCCTCCACCATCCCTGGGGACGGTCACACCCTCTCGTTTTTCTTTTCATCCACTATCTTCTGTGAAAGATCCCAGCAAGCTGCCTGCATTCACATTGAGCCCCTTCTCCTCTCCCAGACCAAGGATGTCTGAAAACATCTCATAAAGCTGGAGGCCAAGCAGGCGACGAAAACCTGCTTCCTTTGGAAGCTCTGACTGGTAGCCATTCCTCCGTAATGTATTATTCCCCTGGAGCTTTTGAGCATAAAGTTTCGAGAAGGAGAGAGGCCTTCTCTCCCTGGGGCCTGTCACCAGTGCAGCTCTGCATCCTCAGGTACCCGTGGCCCTAAGCTTGATGTCTGGCAGGTCTGCAGGCCCACGTCCCTTCCACTCCACCGCCCTACCTCTCCAGTCTCCGCTGCAGCGAAGACAGGCACTCAAGTCATATTCCGACACTAAATATTTCTCCCTCTTCATGAAAAATTATAGCTGCTTCTCAAGATGTTTAACTATGGAATTTGGAAAGCCACTTGTACTTCCCAGTTAAGTGATGGAGAGCCCATTCTGAACTCTGAGGCCAAACGAGGGGAAAGAAGGGGGAGGAGGAGGAAAGGAAGGCATGGTTTTAATTATCTCCAACAAAAACTTTGTGTGTGTGTTTGGGGTGGTCAGTAGATAAGAACATTTGTTGTCAAGCATGAGGCCCTGAGTCAGAACCCCAGCACACAAAAAAGCTGGATGTGTCTGCATGTGTCTGGAACACAAATGCTGTGTGGGGCAGAGACGGAGATCCCTAGGGCTTACTGGGTACAGCATGGCTCCAACTCGAAGGTAAAGGGTGGGTCATGATAGCTTAGGGAATGTGAAGTCTCCTCTGGTCTCCATCTGCACAGGCACCTGCAACCACCAATTACATATACCTCCCTCCACACACCAAACTCACAGGTGTCTGCACACATGCTCACATATGTGTGCACATAAAAACAAATGAATAAATAGATTGGGAGCCACAGTCATCATAAAAATATACATAGGGAGGAATTAAGGCCAAGAACAAAGTCTCCCAGATCGTGGAGTCTTGCCCTTTATGTGTCTACTGAGGTCCAGAAGCTTCTATTCCTGTAGACATCCTTTCTGTAGCTGAGACAGAAATGTCTGAATGATACAGACCGATGAGGAAAATAGTTTAAGATTGAACACACCAGCCATGATTTCTTAGGCCAGAATGTTTTCTTAGGGGGAACTTAGACTTTTTCTTCTGTGTATAGAGGACTCTGCTAGGGGAAGGCAATGCTGAGGGTCTGGCCTCATGTATCTCATTTAATGCTGTGGCCTTCGGTTCTTCTCCCATGAGATGCAAACACTGTCCCTTCCCTACTGCAAGAGGATTGAACTGTTAAGTAAGAGCTGGAGACCAAGGGAAAAGACTGGATAGGTGAGATCTTAGGAGGTATGTGTGTGTGTGTGTGTATGCTTGTATGTGTGTATGTGAGTGTGCGCGAGTATATGTATGTGTATGTGCACGTGTGCATGTGTGTATGTGTCTGTGAGTGTGTGTATGTGTGCATGTGTGTGTATGTGTGTGTGCATGTGTGCATGTGTGTATGCGTGAGTGTGTATGTGCGTGTGTATGTATGTGAGTATGTATGTGTGTGTATTTGTGTGCGTGTGTGTATGTGTGTGTATGTATAAGTGTGTGCATGTGTATGTATGTATATTTGTATTTGTGTGTGTATGTGTGTGAGTGTATATGTGTATGTGTGTGTATGTGCATGTATGTATATGTGTGTGGGTATGTGTATGTGCGTGCATGTGCATGTGTGTGTATGTGTGTGCATGTTCATGTGTGTGTATGTATGTATTATGTGAGTGCATGTGTGTGTTCACACACTGGAGAGATGATGGAATACACACAATAAGAAAGTGGGAAAGACTGTTTGCGGGAAGGAAGGGACCAGAAAGAGAAGGTATGGGGGCCAGGCAAGGATAGGAAGAAGAGATGGATAAACTGTTATGACTAACATGCGTGCATGTGCTACAGTGAAGCATTAATGTATATACTAACTAAAAACTTATGGATAGAATAAAATATGAAAAATGCTTAGTGCTTTAAAACTTAAAACAGTAAAGAATCCCTGGTTGGAGTCAGCAAAGCCTTAACATAGCATAGCTTTGTTGAAAAACCCCATTCAGCCTTTAATCCCTGCACCACCAGCCTCGCACAGGCAGGAACTGTCTGCTCTTAGTGCACCTGTGGAACAGGGCAATGCAGTGCATTGTGGAAAGCTTCCTTCTACTTCTCTCTCCAGTGGAGAGGAGTGTTTCTCTGATTTGGGAACTTGGACATGTTTCCCTGCACCGTGTCTTGAATCTCTGTCACCAGGGACTTGGGCTTCTAACGAATACAGACACAAAAAAGCTGGAATTTCATACCTTCAGGCAAAAGTCACTGTGAACATAGTCTCAACTTAGAACACACTATTGCAAATGAAAACCAAAATTAGTTTTGTGGGCAGAGATTTAAACGGATTCTAGCATGCTGACCAGCAGATGAGGTGTCCCTCTAGCCAAAGTATGGCTCACTGCCCATTATTATACAAAACAGCATGGATGAGGGAGTGTAGATTGACTTGTGGACCACATAAATTCCTTGGAGTCTTCTAGAGGAGAGTGCCCAATGCCATGGGAGGCCATGGGGCTCCAGGCTCCATGAGCTGGTGGTGGATCTGCCCTGTTATTTCCCTGCTGGGTGTCTTCAGGCACACTGCCTAGGCACTGGCTCAGGATTTTAAATTGTTTTTCTGGGTGATGCCGTGGGTACCATCCTAGGCAATTCCTTACTGTCTTTGAGTCTCAGTTTTATCATCTTTAAAGTGAGAAGACTCACAGGACAATGCAGTGATGCTGAAGTGGTGACTGCTCAGGGACTAGGCATTTATCACATTACTTGGCATACAGCAAAGGGTAAATAAATGTAATTCTCCATCACCACCATTATCACCACCATCCTCATCATCCCCTCCTCCTTATCATTATCATCACCACCATTTCCACTCTCAGCACCATTATCCTCACCACCGTCATCAGCAACATAATTATCATCATCATTCTTGCCATTACTATCATCACCATCATGGTCCTCACCACTGTTATCAGCATCATCACGATCACCACCATCCTTGTAGTCACTATCATTGTAGTTCATTATCACTATCCTTTTCATCACCATTGACATTGCCAGGGTAACGGTCATTACCATCATCACCATCGTCAACATCAGCACCATTACCACTCTCATCATTTTCATTATCACAATAGCCACCACCACCTCCAGCAGCAGCAGCATCACTATTGTCACCACATGAAAACAGCAGCATTTTCACTGCTGACATTATAGTTACTCTCATCTGCCTCATTATCATCATCTTGACTATAGCCATCAACCAGTTACTATGGTCACTACCATCATCATCCCACTATCATCTCCATTGTCAACACTGTCTCTATCTCCGTAGGAGAGGACTCAGCTTCCATCAGAAAAGCTTCTTTGGGCTCAATGTTTTTAATCTTGAATTCTCAGGTGTTTTTAGTTCTTTGGGAAATCAAAGATGTTATAAACTATAAAAATTTCCCTGTGTACTAGAGGTTTTGATTTTGATTTGTTAAGGTCAAAAATGCAAAAATTCAGTTCTCCCAGAACATCCAGATGCAATAGTAAGAAGTTATGGATGCTGGTTCTCTGTGCAGGAGCAGCACTCAGGCCTGGTTACTTATCACCCCACACTTATTAAAAAGCACTTTGTCTGCCTTCTTAAAGATGATGGTTAAAATGGGCAAAGCAGCTAATTGTGACAGGGACTCCATCAGGCATTCTGAGCACCACTACGGGGCAGCTTGCTTGCTAGATCAGCTTCTCAGCTTCAGACTGATTCCCCTTTGCATTTGGCATAGGGGATAAGAAGTATTCTGAGTGATTTTACAGCTGCAAGCTTCAGTGTGCTGAGCTGAAATATGCAGATTGAGGCCTGAACAGCTGCAGTGCTGCAAAGTGCCTGGTATTTTGGTGGGCTTTATTTTAAAGTCACTGACAGTTCAATCTCACTAAATAATTCAGCTGTTTAGGAAAAACCATCTGATCTTAAAATAAGTTTCTGAAGGTCAAAAAAATAGTTTGAATTTTTATTTTTGGTGAATAGTATTTGACAAAATAACAGAAATGCCCCTTATAATATCGTTCTCTTTACAATTGGAATGAAATTACAAAGCACACACCATTGATGTTTGTCTATAAACACTTCATGTCTTCCCTGGGTATTTCTGGCAGAATATTAACATTGAGATCTCGCCATTCCTAGTGAAGTACCATGTTTGAATGAAGTTCCAGGATTGGAAACAGTGCCAGGCACTGATCCTTTAGAAGGCCTATTCATATACAATGCAGGAAGACACGGCCTCAGGTCACAGAAAAACAAACATATTGATTTAGAAATTCATAGGCAAGAACAAAGCCAAATAGCAATCAGGAAAGAAAAGCAAGAAAGACATTGCAACCCCAAACTTGTCTTGTCAAAATTTTCTAGAGCAGAGCTGGAAGTTGCTTGTTCAATCCGGGAATCCCCATGGTGACAGGCAGGTCTGAAGTGCAGACTTAACTTCCAAAAAGATACTGGCTGGACAGGGTTTCCTTTGTGCTCTTTGGGGATGGGCCTCTTTGGAGATGTTGACAGTATCAGGTTTAGCACCAGCATGCCTGCAGGTATTATCCTGCGCGTACACTGTAGGCAGGTGGTGGTCATTGGCTCATAGTCACTCTCCATGGCCAATGCCACTGAGTGGACAATTAGGAAAAGTTATATACCTTTGTAAGGAGGGTCACAAGACTGCCTCTTTGTCCCAGATCAATCTTCTCACTGTGCCCTGTCATAGCTAGAGGATTTCCTGCCCCTGCATGGCACACTCCCAGTTTTACAGTGGCCTGGACTTCTGGGGCTCTAGCTCTTGCTTGTATCTCTCAGCTCTGCAACTGAGTTTTTACTTTGTCTGTCCTGGTCACATCGGTTTTCTTATATGAAATGGGTGACTGAACCACACAAATAACGAAACTCTTTTGATGTGACAAGCCTGTGAGTCTTCTGTGTCCCCCAATTTTTACTCCATTGTATAAGAGCTTCTCCTCTTCCCTTTCCATCCCAACCATCCATTCTCCATCCTCCTGGGATAAAGATATTTTTAAAATAAGCATAAAACACAGAATGATTTATTTTACATATTATCTCTAAGGACAGTCAAACCCATAAGCCTGGTGCAGATACATGGTTCCCCTGTCCACATTGTTAGCCCCACACTATCCCTTGGGTGCTATGCTGGGGCAAAGACCCATTCACATTGGACATCTCACTGTAGAGCTTGAAAAATGCCAGTCATTTTGGATGGTCCACCATCCCCACAATCTTCTGCAGTTGGTCCACCTCCAGGTTGCTACCGCTAAGGACACCCTTCAACACTGGTTCTCCCTGAGAGCCCATTTGGCCATCTCAATTCAAGTCAGTTTCCTACTCAGTTACACCAAACCACCGTAAACTATTTTTTCTTAATATTTATTATATTATCATGTTCTAGTGACTTCAAACTTTTAATATGTATATAGAGAATTCGAAGTGTTTGAGAAAGGACCCCAAGAATTGAGGAATTGAGAAAATTTATCAAGTTTGACAGGAAAGAGAAACATTGCCACTGATAACCAAGAGCCTGACTCAGGAGTATGATGTTGGCATTCTCCTGTCAATCATAGTGTCTGAGAAATCGACATCCAATAAACCTCCCTGTAACCCACCACAGGACGCAAATAAGACCACCATATAATCATTCCAACGGCAATGTGAATGCTACCTTGGCTGTGTGAGTGAACACCACACTGTGGCTTCACTGACCACAGTTTTAATCTCCCTACAGTCGGCCCAAATAAAGATAGGATTCAGACAGTCACCCTTGATCCCAACAGTCTGAAACTCACAGCCACACTCCAACTTCAGGAACTTCTTCCAAGCAGTTACCAGGAGCCCCAGATCTACACCTTTCCCAACACCTCCCTCTTGAGACACCCACAATCCCTCATGATTCCCTATTCTAATTAAAGCCAGCAACACAGCTTGCTGGACAGGCTACACACATGTCTCTGAAAGTCTGGGCTGAACACAAAAGAATAAATAAATAGTCTCCTGGGGCTAGAGAGGTGGCTCAGAAGGTAAAGTGCTCAGATAACCACTAAGATCTGAGTTTGGATACTCATAGCTAGGTGAGGCACGGCACATCTGTAACCCCAGTTGTAGGGGTTTGGTGGGATGAATCTCTGGACCTCATATGGGCTTAGCTGAATCAATGAGCTCCTGGGAGATCTAGTCTCAAAAAATAAGGGGGGGGGGAGTGATGGGAAATGACACCTGATACCAATCTCTTGTCATCTACTTGCATATGCACACTAGTGTGCATAACTACAAATGCACACACACACACAAGAACATACATACAACACACACACAAATACAAAATAAAGCAAAAGACTGAGCGGTCTCTCTTTTCTAACGTGCTCTAGAGCGTCTATGAGCCAGGCCTCAGTCCTCGTGCGGCGCCGTTGACATACAGCTGTCCCTGTTACCATTCTGACTTTAACAATGAGAAAGCCAAGGCATAAACCAGACATTTCTGAGGTTTCAGGGCTCCTGGTGAGGAAGATGCAGCTTAGACGCACACCTTCCTGGCTTCAAGCCTCAAATGCTGGTCGTATATCTTTGCTCTTAGTAACTCTGTGAGTGGCTCTGAGCTAGCATCCAGCACACATTCCTGGGTGTGCATTCTCTGTTCCGTTGACAAAGATGAGCACTGTCAGGAATTACTCCAGGTGGCCAACTTCTCTGGATGTTTACTGCCTTGACTGTGGCTTTGTCTGACAATGCCACTGTCTCCTCTGAAACCTTCCTACACATATAGGTAAAAACATATTTGCAGAAAAACATTCTTCCATTTTGGAGGGGACTTTTAGGAGATGAAGAAAGCATGGTTTAAATAAAGAATTGGGGGCTGGGACGTGCTGCCCACAGGTTTGAGTACAAGGCAGCTGGGGAACGCTCAGTGCCCTGAGCCATTGCTTTTTGGGTAATGGATCCTACCTCTTGCTGGCAATCACCGGGTAATAAATGAATCTGAATTTAACAGCTATTTGAGGGATGAAGACTCTAGGCTTCTGGGAAGGGAATAAATTTGCCTCTTGACATCACAGGCCATTACTGAGAGCAGGTGACCCTGCCCTGTGCTGTGTGCTGTCAGCTGTGACAGTGCACCTGTATTCATTCCAGGGGCTCCCGACTCAGCCCATGAGAGGAGGCACTGCAGGCCTGGGTCATCAGCACTGGTAAGGTGGGACTCAGTTCCTCTCTGTCTAGGATTTGGAGTTTCCAGAGATTGAAATCAACTTGGGCTGAAGATACACAGCGAATGTCGAAGACAAATGCCTTAGCGTTCAGGGGGAGCTGCTGCAATGTGGGACTCCCCAGGGTCCATGGCTTAGTTTATGTCATACCTCGCAAACTGTCACAGGGTCTTGTGAGGAATTATAGCCTGATCAGGGATCTGTCTCAGAGATCACATTAGCAGCAAACGCTTGTGGAATGCAGTGGGCAAGGGGTGGTATGTAGCTACCTGAGGAACAGAGGAGAGTTGGGGAGGTCGAGGGATGTGTGAAGCAGAGGGAAGGGACTTGAAAGAGGAAGGGGCCCGGGGGTCTAGATGGGAGGTTGGTGCCTGTGCAGAATCAACCTTTTCTGTGTCTTCCTTTGAGCAGACACCACACTCCTTCATACATTTGACCCAATTGTTCTAGAGAAGAGGACTGTGGTCAGTGGGATAGGGAACATTAGAGATGTCTTTGTTTGCCCTGGCTTCAAAGGCTTTCTTTATTTGTAAAACATCCCTGTTCTTTATGTCTTACAGTTAATAATTTAATATTAACCCCAGTCTTATGAGGCGGGGACTGCCATCACCTCATCTGCCATGGCAGAGGACTGAAGCACAGAGGTGTCAAAACACTTGACCAAGGTCACATGGATCATACATGAGGAACGATGGGTGAAGCTTGCTGCTGACTACCATACAGCGTAGCTTCTTCTTAGAGACATATGTTAGACTAAATCCCTCTGACTTCCAGCTCCTGGGAAGAAGAATGACATCCAGTATGCTTCAAGGACAGCCAAGGGCAAGTGAGTTATATTCCTGTAACTTTGATTTAATTTTGTCTCAAGTGCCAGAGTGAAGAAACCCCTCCATCATCATATCTTAGTCTCTCTCAGTTGAAGAAACCATGGTGGCTATTTTCTCGTGGAGACTCTGGTGGAGTTTTAAACCTAATTATTTGAAGCCTGTTTATCCATACAGAGCCCTACCAGTGGCTCATGATGATTTATCTCTATGGATTAAGTGTCACAACAGGGGAGCTGTGATCTAAATCATACACTCACTGTGGACCTTGAAAACATCAGGAAGGTCTCCTGGCCACACGCACCAAAGTCAACCTACATCTCCCAACTTTTCTTTCTATACTGTCAGGTGTCTGGAATTACACACAGGATCTCCTCTTCTCAGCCAAGCTTGGGTGGGATTTAAATCCATGTGTTCTCTTAGGGACACGAAATTTTATTAAGCCAGGTAAGCCTAACAGATCTGCTTGACTACCACACACAGCTTTGAGAAAACCAAGAGCACACCACGGTGCCTTGGTGTGTTATCTGATGGGTACTTTCAAAACTATCTTTTTGAGAAGAAAGACCTTGCATCAGAAATCTGCTACTGAGGAACACATGGTAGAAATATCCCAAAAGGATGCTGCTAAAGAAATGGAACTTTAGGAAAGATGTGTGTGTGTGTGTGTGTGTGTGTGTGTGTGTGTGTGTGTGTGTGTGTGTGTGTGTGTGTGTGTGTACACCTTTCTCAATCACTTTCCACCTCATATTTTGTGACAGGATCTCTCACTGAACCCAGGGCTCACTGATGTTGCTATACTGGCTGACCCCAGAGACCCTCCTGTCTCCACCTCTCCCAGCAATGGGATAACAGATGCAAGATACAGTATCTGGCTTTGTAAGGCGAGTGCTGCTGGTCTGGATTTAGGTCCTAATGTTTGCATGGCAAGCACTTTACCTAACTCCACATCCACACCTTTCTTTTAGATTGTATTTGGCTTTAGTCCCATTGCTAATCTCCAGAATAGGGCATCCAGACCTTGGATTTGGGTTTAGACCATCCTTCACACTATAGGATCGAATCTCTGAGCTTCTCTGCTAGATGCTAGGAATGTCTCTAATTTGTGCTATAAAAACTGCTTCTAGACATTGTTGGATATCTCTTAGACAGAGAGCAGGAGGTAACCCAGGATGCTGGCAGGCTGGATACTCTCTGAAGATCATCACTCTAGATCTTGAACCTTCAGTGGGACTTCCTATTGTTATGTTTTGAGTGAAATTTTCCACACAGGCTCATGTGTTTGAACACTGGAATCTCAGCTGCTTTTGTACACTGGTTTTGAACACTGGGTTGAGTTGACAGACATGTCTGCAGTGTAGCACCAGTGAATTCCAGGTGGCCCGTGGTGGTCTGCCCTTTTTTTTTTTTTTTTTTTTGCCTGACCTACCAAGACGAGTGTCAACAGCCTCATGCTCATTCTGCTCTGGAGAGAAGCTGGCTAGGCCACCATGCCTTCCCCACCGTGATGGATTTCCCTTCCTCTCTGAAGTTGCTTCTTGTTGGAGATTTGTCACAAAGAAGCGATAAGAAACAAATGCAGCTATCAAAATAATCTTTTTTTTTTGGCAAAGGATTATTATTGGGGATTCTGAGACCCCAGTAATAGAGACTCCCCAGTGTTCACTTATAGAATAACTGTTTATCCCATGCCCGTGTGTCAGATGAAGGGAAAGGCCAAGAGGTAACAGTAGACAGAACACAATGAACACAGGGTAGAATAAGCTTGATAGAATAAGGTAATCTCTGTTATCTTGATAGTTCTCATATGGAAGATTATAGCTATTAAATGAAATTAAAACCCATGAAAACCACAAAAATGCAATGAAAGTAATCCGTGAACAGTGGTCTCTTCACTAGATGGTTTAGATAAAGGACAAGCCTGATGCCAGTTTGGCCCTCTCTGGCTTCTTCTCTTTTTTTCCTTCCAAATTCTTCTCTTCTGTGGTTTCCTTGGATAAAAGACTTTCCATAAAGATCCTTTTGATAAGACACCCAAAGTACACTACCCATCAAGCCCTACAAGACCAGATACTCCATGATGTACTCATTTCCTAAACAGTGGCAGTTGCCCACTGTGACACTGTGACCCAGGGTACAGCAGCCATCTCATGGGAGCCAGGCTCTAATTTCAATGGACATATCCAGAATTCTGTGCAGAAGCAGAACAGGAGCAGGACCCAGCTATCATCACTGCTCTACCTGCTATGCACAATCAACTTCCCCCTTGTCTTCTGGTCCTGTAAGATCTCAAGGTCACTGTTAGGTCCTCCACCCTTGGCAGTCAATGCTTCCTCACATATCCAGTGTTTGTTAATCCTCCCTCATCTGCCCTTCACCAAGACTCATCTCTTTGATTGAGTTCTGGAACAGGTGACAGGGCCTAGTTCATCAGAACCCATGGAGCAGGGCGCTTGATCCCAAAGCTGCCCAAACAAATTTTGAGCCAGCAAAGAGGTAGCACATACTAGATATGAGTCACTCAGAGCAAGTTGACCCCAGAGAGAAAAGAAAGGCTGGATGGTCTGTGAGAGATTGTTTGTTTCTTTGTAAATAATTGTCCCGCCCACTGGTTTAATAAAAAGTGCTGATTGGCTAAAGGCAGGCAGGAAGTATGGGCGGGGCTACCAGACTAAGAAAACTCTGAGAACAGGAAGCACAGAGCAGAAAGCCAGAGAGAAGCCAAAAGAAGCAGAGGACAACTATGCTGCTGTGAGAAAAGGTACCATGGTTCTTTTCTGGCTAGTTTTGTTAAAGTCACACACCTGAGAAGAGAAACATCAATTTAAAAACTGTCTCCATCAAATTGTCTTGTAAACACGTCTGTGGGGTATATCTTGATTGCTAATTGATATAGGAGAACTGAGCCCACTGTGGGTAGTGCTGTGCCTAGGCAGGCAGGCCTCGGTTATATAAGGTGTCTGAGAAAGCCAGAGGGAACAAGTTAGTAAATAAAGTTCCTCCGTGGTCTTCCTGCTTGAGTTCCTGGCTTGGCTTCCCTCAGTGATGGATGGCAGTGTGGTGATATATTTAATACAAATGGTCTGAAATATTAGAAAAACAAGCCATAGCCACTTCTCACATAGCCAATTCCTTGGGCCAAAAAGGGTAGCTCCTGACTCCAGGAGTCTCCATACTCAATGCCTCCATCCTCATAGGCAAGAGAACACAGGTAAAGGGAAGAAAGGAACATCTGCCTCCACTTGCCTTACCTTTCTTTCTCTGCCAAACTATCTCAATGACTGGTTCCACTTTCCTAGAGCTAGGATTAAAACCATTGTGTGGCTTTGTTTGGCCTTGAATGCACTGAGATCCAGAGGATCTCAGCCTCTCTTCTTAAAGGCATGGATCACCACTCTCTGACCTTCATGGCTTGACTTTGTGAGTGGGCTCTGTCCTCTGATATTTCAGACTACTTTTACTAAATATACAGTATATTACTACACTGTAGCCTGTAAATAAAATAGACTCTTC
Organism: Phyllotis vaccarum; assembly: GCA_033318265.1. Taxonomy (NCBI): domain Eukaryota; kingdom Metazoa; phylum Chordata; class Mammalia; order Rodentia; family Cricetidae; genus Phyllotis; species Phyllotis vaccarum. The sequence continues at coordinate 95,898,056 of JARWLC010000003.1, forward strand.
TGTACTGTTTTTGGACAGTGTTTTATCATAGGACAGGCCTGGTGCAGCTGCTGGAATTACTTTTATACCTAGACTTTTTATCTTCAGGCTGCTGTCGGCTGCTTTTACCACTATTTTGTGAAGCAGAGAAATGAGAATTTGAGTAAGATCCCCAATGAGTTCTTTCCCATGTGCAGGTTGGACCTGGCACTTGCTTCTGATCACTGTAGTTCTTCTGGGGTTATCCGGGATTATACCATATGCTTTTGTTAGGGAAATTTGAAATTTTGTAGGAAAACTGGTCTGTTTCTTTGTCATTTGAGCTCTTTGTGGGAATGTTCTGGGATTGTTCCATTTGTCACTAAGGATTTTATTTTGCGTTATGTGTGTATGTGTGAATACATGCCTTCTCTACCAAGAAGGGCTGTCTGCATTCCCTTGAACTGTGAGACAGAATATTCTCTTCCTTAAGTTGTGTCTTGTACACAGCCACAGCAGCAAGAAGGGTAAACATTTTACATGTAGCTTGCTCCTTACAAGTGGGAATTAATTCTGCCTTGGCTTCCTCCAGTGATGGATGGTAGTGTGGCTCACTAGTGGCTCACCACTGGCACCAGCTCACCATTGGCACAAGCCTGATGATTGAAAACCTGTTGTCTTTCCAGGATGCAGTAAGAACCAGGCCTAATGGGGCCCAACTTGACCTGTGATAGAGGGTTCTTGGTCACTGTAAAAGTCCTGTCAACCCCAGATGACCTGCTCAGAACTCGGGGCTACTGTCAATGAGTCTTCAGATGGACCAGTGAGCCCCGGGGCAGCATGCCAGGCATTCCTCTTCATGATGACATCCACTGGATCACACTCAGCACTTTCATCTTGCTAGAAAGGAAAGCCTCAGCAACAAGAAACAAGCTGGAGTCCCAAGCAGAGGAAATTCTTTCCAGCGGGCCTCAGGGCCATGTGCAGTTTTAGATTTAGGGTGTGTTTTGCACTGAGGGAAGAAAATCATTACAAAGTATTATTGATATCATGATGGGAAGTAATAAGACATTCAGTATTCCCATCTACCAGGAGCTCTTGGTATACAGAAGCACATTGTGGCAGAACAGCAGCTAAGGTAAGGTATGGGCAAAGGATATCCACCTGCCTGAGTCCCTGAAGCTGTCCCCGAGTCTGCCTGTCCTGTACTTTAGCCCCTTCTTGCTTCCCAAACTAAGGGATCTTCAGGTGGTAGCCTTTTCAGGTCAAAGACTTCCGAAGAAAGCACACTTCAGCCCTGAACTAAAGACGATGGAAGAAAGGACTTATTTCAGATGTAGGCAATGATTCCCCAAGCATCTCTGGTTAAGACTAGAGCTGTGGGAAGGAAGAAGTGACCAGGCAAGTGCTGTGGCCGTGTGTTTGCTGTTGTATATTGCATATTGTTAGTGAGTTGTGTATTTCTGCAATAATGAATAACAGCTGAGTGGGTCACAGTTTCTTTATTTCAGCTTCTGCCTGGACTCTACTCAACAAGCCGTAAAGGGGGGGGGGGGGTCATGGATTGAGTATTGTTAAATAGCCTCACTCTGAAGATGAGGAATTTGAGACCCTGAGATGTGGACTGCTTTGGATACCCAGGCCACTTGGGACACATTCCTGATGTATTTTATTCTGTTTCCTCAACAGTGCTACCTTCTCTTTGCACACTGGAGGAGCTGAGATGGAGCAGTAAGCTCTGAGTCCACAATGGAGAGGTAATAAATGTGCCATCAGTCCTGAGTAAGGCTAAGGGAAGGGCTGTAATGGTCTAACAATGGGCTGGGCTGGAACACTGGCTGCTATGGCAGGAACCCAGTCTTTCTTTATAGTTATTTCTCTGGTAACTTCCTGGCTCTTTTCAGTAATTTTCAGTGCTGGGTGTGAGTGTGAGACAGTGTTTGTGGTGGGGTGTGCATCTATTTATGTGTGACTTCATGGTCCATCTGATGGCTCTGGCCACAGGAAGACATTTTCTTGGCATGAGAGCTATAAGGAGAACCAGAGAACAGCAAGGTTCTTGTTTTGTTTTTGTTTTTGTTTTTCTAAAGGGCTGTACTGGAGGAGAGCTCCACAATGACACCCATGCTGCAGAAAAGCATCCTGCCAGGCTCAATGCTGGTCTAAGAGGAGTCAAAATGACCTGCTCTGTCATGATTATAGGGAAAAATACCAGGTTTCAACATACAGTAGGTTCTTAGCCACAAAGTGATAGATGATCTGGATCCAGTCTATGGGGAACATTAAGAAGTCATGGCTAGCGCAGACTGCATCAACCTCTTCCTCCAAGACACAGTCAATCTAGATCAGACCCTGTAACATTGAGACCCCATGGTACAGTTCTTCACGTTGTGGTGACCCCACCCATAAGATTATTGTTGCTACTTCATAACTGTAATTATTACTGTTTGGCATTGTAATGTAAATATCTGATCTATAGGATATCTGGTATGTGACTCCCAAAGGGATCACAACTCACAGTTTTAGAACCACTGGCCTAGATTTCAACAGCCTCTCTCTCCTGCCGCAGTGCAGATAGACTCACTGTCTTTTACATAATGGGTTAACTTCCCTTTTCCTTCTACAATCATTTTTTTCTAAGCCCAGAAGAGAACCATTGTATGAAACACTGTGAGAAGCTTTCTACATCCTTAACAGCAAAAGTGATTAGACAGTCAACCCTAATAGCGGTCATTAAAGATAAACATAATGGATTGGTTCTAGAGCTATGGTTATTTTAGCAAATTACCCAAGAACAGTGGGGCATACACTGGAAGCTAGGGAGATCCGAAACAACCAATTAAGTCTGAAAACTAAGAATCAGTGCACCAGTCAGACCTTTTCTAATACACAAAGGAGTGAATATTTGTATCTTATTCTAAAAAGACAGGAGAGTGTAGCTCTGACATGTGCCTTGGGTTACCCACTGTTGAGCACCGATGCTTATTTCCTTGTTATTGGGCAAATTTTATTTGTGTGTGTGTGTGAAGGGGGGGCAATGTGTACTTATGTGCATGTTTACATGGTGGCCAGAGGAGGACATCACCAGCTTTCCTGCTCTATGCCTCCCTGCTGTATTGTCCAGGCAGGGTCTTAATGAATCAGGAGTGAGACTGGCAGCTGTCAAGCTTTTGCTTCTGACCGCCCCCTACTCCCCAGGTACAGACCTCACCTTTGCACCAGCTTTTTTTTTTTTTTTTTTTTTTTTTAATATGGTGCTAGAATCAGAACTCAGAACCTCAAGCTTGTACAGCAGACACTTTATCATACCCCGATCCCTCTCGCCATCCCCTTAACAAAAATATTTGTTTGAGCAATTCTTATGCTGTCTATGTGTGCCAAGACTCCAAGTTCAGATTCTGTAGTTGGTTTCAGTTGCTGTGACTTACTGGTGTGTGTGTGTGTGTGTGTGTGTGTGTGTGTGTGTGTGTGTGTGTGTGTTGCTCAACAGAGCATTATAAATCAGGAAGTGTAACTCTGGTCTCTCTACTCCACAGCATCTTTGTAAGAAATAGAATTTTCTTTTCTCAGTTGACAACATAAAGAAACCCAATTCATGAACAAACTGACCCCCCAAAAAAATCACCCAGAAAAAGACTAGAACTGAAATAAAAATTCTGTCAACTGAGGTTAAGTGAACTTGGGGTGTGTGCTCCCAGTGCTCTTAAAACTAAAACTGAATTTCCCAAGGCAGTTAGCTCCTTCAGCCTCTTGCTATTCTTTGGTCACTGAATCCTTTCTGGCGCCACAGAAGGTCAGATTTCAGTCCAAAAATAAAACTCTTTTTTTTTTTTTTCCCTCCTCACAGGATAAATACAGAAGTGAAAATGTACTGCTTCCTCATTATTGAAATGCCAGTACCTGGTCACCAAAGCTCTCAGGTAGGCCCTGGGAACACATTTGCTGCCTCTTTATGTCACCCACAGCATGAGGCTGTCTGGGTCCAGTGGCCGAGGACAACTTCAGGTCTTTCTATTGCCATTCCTAAGTGAGGGGACACAGAGCCCTCAAAGCCATCACAGGCCTGGAAGGAGCCATAGAAATGCCACCAGAGGAACAAGGACTAGCTAGGCAGCTGGTCCTGGATGGTCTGGGAAAGAGGTGATGTGCAGTGACTGAAGCATGGTGATGTCCTGACAGCACCCAGACATGGCTAATAATGGTCAAGGGCAGGGTTAGCACGTGCCTTCTCTTGTCTCCTAAGGTATGACATTGGGTGAATCCCATGCGACTTCTTTCAGCAACCACTACAATCTTCGTGGTACAGGACAGCACAGACTTGTTATTGTGAACTTCTAAAGGGGAACATGAACACTCTAGCCTGTACAGACTAAAGCAAAGAGCAGGTAAAGCTGCTTTGACCTGGAGGCATCTGTTTGAGCTGCTTCTAGGGTAAAAGGTTTGAGCTCACGTCCAGGCTTCAAAACCCACAGAAACTTATCATTCACTGAACTTGAAATACCACCCATCTCTGGACTCGCACCAAGATCAGGATTTGAAATTCTACCATACCCGCACTGGAAATCTCCATGCTGGAAAATTCTAACCCCAAGAAACTCTACAGAAGCCTGTCTGCTGCTCAGCTCCCTGCTGCTTCTCAGAGGCAGAGGCACCCTCCCTCCTGGGTTTTTCCCAATAAATCTCTTGCGAGACCCCTTGTGTAGTGTGATTTTGTGATTCCTTGGCTCTCAACTGCCAGGATACCTTTCCCTTCAAAGCTGGAACTCTTCCATAGGGGAAATCTTCCCCCTCAGAGCTATGATGCCCCCACTGGAGAAGCCTTTAGCCTTTCCCCTCAGAACTACATTACTTCCACTGGAGAAGACTTTCCTCTCAAGCTATAACACTTCCACTGGGGAAGCGCCCCCCCCCCCCCAGCTGTAACACTTACACCAGGGCTGCTCAGATTCTTTGGCCCATGGCTACATCCAACCTCTGTTGTATGAACATCTCCTTTTCTTTGTACGTTTGCATGTGTATACACCTGTGTGTTTAGGAGCTTGGGGACAATCTCAGGTGTTCTTGAGGCTGCACACCTTGTTTTGGAAAACGAAGTCTCTTCCTGGCCTTCAATTCACCAAGTGGACCAGGCTGGTCAATCAGCAACCCAGTGATCCATTTGTTCTTTGCCAGCGCTGCCAACCAAATCGGCCTTTTATTTTTTTTCTTTTCCTCCCCCCCCCCTCTCTCTCCCTTCCTCCTTGCTCTCCCTCTGTCTTTCCTTCCTTCTTTCTTCCTCCTTTATTCCCTCCCTCTCCCCTTTAACACACGGGTTCTGAGACAAAACATTGGCAGCAAGCACGTGGCCAATTAAGTGGTCTCCTCACCCCCGATATCTTGTTCCTGCCTCTGATCAGCCTTTATGTCTCGCAGAGGGACCTCTGCTCTCTTCACCTGGATCAAGCAGAACTTTGCATCCATCTCAGGGTCACCGACACCCAGGAGGTCTCTTTGGTGACTTGGGGGATTAAATTCCCGAATCTTGATGAGTATGAGGGGAAGAGAGATAGTCTAATCAGGCACCATCGACTTTGGGTGCAGGAGACTGACTTCCCAGGGGTCTCCAGGAATGTTGATGTCACCTTGTGTCTTTAAAACTTTAAGGTCAAGAGGATGGCAGAATGGAAGAAGGAACACTATAAGAGAAAACAAATGTCCTAAAATCTGTTGTTGTGCATTTGACTTACTATAGTTTTATAAAACAATTTTTATTTTTTCTCTTCTTTCTTTCTTTCTTTCTTTCTTTCTTTCTTTCTTTCTTTCTTTCTTTCTTTCTTTCTTTCTTTCTTTCTTTCTTTCTTTCTTTCTTCCTTCCCTCCCTCCCTCCCTCCCTCCCTCCCTCCCTCCCTCCCTCCCTCCCTTCCTTCCTTCTTTCTTTCTTTCTTTTTTTTGAGTTAGGGTTTCTCTGTGGAGCTATGTAGACCAAGCTGGCCCATAACTCACAAATATGCCTCCTGAGTGTAGCACCATGCTCAGCTTATTTTCTTCTTCCACAGTAGAAGGCTGGTGAACTCAGTGAAGGTACTTCAAGTCTAGGCTTAAGCCTTAGGGCAGGACTGGGTCAGGTGATATTAGGCCTTTTATAAGTAAGTCATTTAAAACTTTGTTTATATTTATGTGTCGTGTGTGTGTGTGTGTGTGTGTGTGTGTGTGTGTGTGTGTGTGTGTGCGCGCGCGCGCGCGGGCATGCAGATACCTGTAGAAGGCACTGGTTCCCCTGGGGCTGGAGTTACAGGCAGTTGTGAGCCGCTGCCTGATGTGGATGCTGGAAACCAAACATGGATTCTTTGTGAGAGTAGCAAGTGCTCTCGACTGCTGAGATATCTCTCTAGCCCCAATAACTCCTGAATGAGAGGATGGATGAACCGGTGGATGGATACAGATAGAGAAATAAGAGCAAGAAATAAGGTATGGTAAGAAGGAAGAAAGGGCTGAGGGGAAGAGAATTAAAAGGGATGAGAGGAAAGGAAGGCAGGTGTTTGTATAGCACACGCTCACACAGAAGGGCCGGGATCCTCTGAGGTAAGAGAGGAATGTGATCTGGGCAGTGACTAAAGATAAGGAGGCTTAGAACCCAGAGAAAGTTCCAAAGGTAACATGAAAGGGCTAGAAAAGGAAGAGAGGAAAGAGCAGGACAAACATATCATGGGAGGGGGTTGGTGAGCCATGGGGGTGATTATCTGGGCTGTGGGAGCTAAGTGGGGTTTATTCAGTCATCTCACCTGTTTCCTGTGGACCTTGGGGGTACAGGGAGATTTTTAAAGACATGATTGACATCTGGCAGAAGGAGCATTTAGCATCCTGGTGGCTGGTTATGAAGGAAGAAGCCTAAGGGTTGTCTACCTCCACAACTGTGATTCTCAGTGGCTTCAAGCAACAGGTAGGGGGCTATTGTGAGCATTTTCCTCCAAATTATTCCTTCCCATCTGTCTAAAGTCTCAGGACATAAAACTTATAAGGAAGGAGAAGTAATCAACTTAAGTCTCTGGAGTTTTAGCAGCTTAAAAGATTCATAGAGACCCTCTCTGGGGTTATTTAAATAGCGACTGCCAAGGGGAGGAGCATCTCCAATGTCAAGCTACCTATACGCCCTGTGAGGAGCTTCAGGGATGCAGCTGTCTTGGGCCATTACTCATGCTGGGGTGGGTTTTTAATGTACTTAAGTTCCCAGAATCCCACCCATAGTCCTGTGAGTAGCCCTGACAACCTCACTGGTTAGCTGAGTTAAGCTTGGGTAGAACTGGTTTTTGTTCCATCATGGGTTCTCTATCTGTGGTGAACAGACACTTGCTTTCCCTGTGAAAGCCACATAACAGCAACCGTCTTTCAGGGATATCCTGTGGGGAACAGTCTGAAGCTAATATTAGATGACATCCTGGGTCTTTGAATTTCTAAGTCATCAAATGGCTCATGAGACAATCTGTCCCCCTTAGTCCCAATTTATACTCCAGCTGATGCACCATCTAAATGACAGCGGAACAGACGGGCTTTTGGCAAATGTCACCCATGGCTCAGACCTTTATGGCAAATGGCAGAATCAGCTCTGATATGACCCAACTGGAAGTGTGATGTGATACAATAGCTTACCAGGGTCACTCCGGGAGAAGGAGGCTCTGCGGAGTGAATTTCCCATTACTATGGCAACCTTGAGAACTTTGTTGCAGAAAAAGGTTAAATGTGACCAAGCATTCATCAAGACACTCTGGCTAATGAATGAGGCCAAATCCTTCTGTGTGAAAATCTGTATGTGATGACTAGACAGGTGTCACACAGAGGATAGTGTAGAAGCTTGGGAGTGCTTACTGTGTAATCAACCTTGGGATTAGAATTAGTCTCTGGCTGATACAATGGCTTCATCTGCAATATGCATGGAACACTATAATTTAAAGGGGGGGGGAAATCAGACACAACACAATAATATTCTGAGAGCATTTGTCTAAGACCAAGGATTATTTATTTTCCTTCTTGTAAAACCATTTTTAAAAATGTCTCATTTCTTCCTTTGTATCTTTGAGAGGCCATTACAATCTTTCTAAAATTAATAGCTATTTCTTCCATGAGTTTAACCCTGTCTAAACCACACAGTATCCCTCAGTACTTCCTACCATAGTTTCTTAAAGAAATAGCAATAAGCGAGCGGGGCCTCTGGAGTGCGGCAGAGGGTCAGCAGAGACATAGCAGAGGGCCAGCAGGTACCAACCTGCCTAGGGTTCCGCGATTATATTAGCTATTTACAGCCAAGGGCAATTTCTGGAGCAAGCAGTGAGCTAGCACACAGCACATCTTCCAGTCCATACAGGAACTCCTTCCCTTTATTTGTTTTCCAAGTGCATTTGCATCTGTTACTGTTGGGATCTAGAGGTGTAACCATGGTGCGAGGTCTTGACCCAGCTCCACAGGATGGCAGGAACTGGGTGAACCATCAGGACCTTTATATACTCTGGAGTCTTAAAGATTGCCAGGGATGTCCAAGGGCCACCTGAGGCAAAGATGATACTTATGGATCTTCCAAGCCTCGAAACAGGGAGATATATTTTGACCCTCTGACATATCACAACTGCTCATGATAAACAACTCCACTGTGGTAGCTAGTATTTGGTACAGTGTCTGAGGTAGAGTCAAGAAATGGCCACATTCTCTTCCCTCACTCTCTACCATCACCACGGTCTTTACTGTCACTTGACTTGTTTTGGTGTCCACCACAGGCCAGACACTAGTCTAAACACCTTCTTGGCCATCACATGAAATCGTCGGGCAGTCCTATAGAGAAAATACCACATTAACCTTCTTGTAAAATATTTTTTTAAAAAAATATTAATTTATCATATGTACATGTATGTGTCTGGGTGTATAGATGTGCACTATATGTGCACTCCATGCAGGCAGTACCCATGGAACTCAAAAGAGGTCATTGTATCTCTTGGGACTAGAGTTCCAGGTAGTTGTGAGCTGCCTGATGTGAATGTTAGAACCAAACCCCAGTCCCTTGGAAGAATAATAAGTGCTCTTAAACACTAAGCCATCTCTCTAGCCCCTATTACGCCTTACATTTTAAATTACACTCATTTATTTATTTGTGTAGTTGTGGTGTGTGTGTGTGTACATATGTGCACATGCCATGGCTCTGTGGGTGGAGATCGGGGGACAGTTTTATTACATTTGTTCGTTTCCTTTTATGATATGGGTACCAGGGACTGAACTCAGGTTATCTGCTGTGGCAGCAGGTGCCCTGAGCTGCTGACCCATTTTCCCCTTTTAGAAAGAGGAAACACAGTCCGTAGATAAACTCAATAGCCTCATTTCCTTCCTTCCATTCCTTCTCCTTCAGACAATCCTGTTGTACCTGTAGCTGTGGGTGCTACTCTAGGTGTAAGGATACAAAATAACCTAGACTCAGAGTATGCATTTTAGCGATGATCAGCCACTGGGCCAGTTACCCATTGCTGGAAGATTTGAGCTGCATAAAATAAAAACAAGAGGCAGGTCAGGATACATCCCTGCGTGACATCCTGAGTGTTTCCAAGATGGGCCCTGGGCTGAGTATGACCTCTGTTGGGCAGCCTGAGAAGCTTTTGATTCATCTGCTTTACCTTTATCGGAGGCCACTTCAAGCCCCAACACAGCAGATTATGTACCCTTGGGTGTGGGGAGCCTCCAGCTCTTGTTTGGGTTCAGCATGTGCTAATAAGAGCCTCAGGGAGGTATTTCACCAGCACAGGGCTGCTGTGGTCAGAAGCTGCAGGGCAGGGCAGAGGCCCAGCACTCATCCACTTTCCTTTTGTGCAAGGAGTGACTAAGACAATGTGTCTATGACACTCCCCTGTGAGTGAGAGGGCTGGGTGGTCCAGAAGAAAATATGTGTTGGGAGGGGGCACAGTCATCATTTGCTCTGTGGGCAGGGCCACTCAAAATAGTGAAGGAAAAGACATCCTGTCTAGATCCATATGCCTCCAGGAATGTGTTTATCTCTTCACAGGAACAAAAGGTCTATTGCAATCACAGAGGATGTCAGGTGTGTAGGTCACCCACAGCTCTATTAGCAGAGCTGAGCTGATTTTAACAATGACTCACTCTGGTTGTGATTCTGAATCTTTTGAACTGGCATCTTCTTCAGGAGGTTAAATGAGGCCATATTAAGATGATTCAAGACAACAGGCTGGGGTGGGGATGGACATGGAGGTGTGTGTGTGTATGGGGGGGGGGGTCAGCTGTGTCCCGGCTTAACGTTCTCAGAAATATTTCCCCCTTCAAACTTTGCCTTCTGTGCTCTGTACTGAAATGAAAATATTAGCATTCTGGAAATGCCTTCTGATTCCTGATTCTAGTATTCCTGATTTCTAATTATCCCAGTACTTGCAAATCCACCTCTGTCTTGCTTCTGTTCATTCCCCAGTTAATTCACCATGAAGAGATGACAGCCCAAACAAGCTTTTCTTAGACAGACCTCAGTCCGTGCGTCTAACACCTACGGATGCTCCGTTTTGATCTGATGTTTACTAGGTCACACGGCTAAGTGTGGAGGTGGGGAATTTAGCATGTGGTTCCACCACAGCGGGGACACACATAATAAACAAGACCACACAGAAGTAAGCGCTGTGTGAGGAATCAAAATGAGGTGGGGTGGTGGGGTGGTAAGCGGGGCTTTGGTTTGGGTTTTAAGTTGGGTTTTAGGTAGCAGATAGCTCTTTCTGTTGTGGTGGCCTTGACTTAGTAAGACTTATCGAACAGGTGATGTCATACCTGAAGGTGACCCTGTGACTCAAAGGCTGAGGGGAAGTTGGACGCTGCCTCATTTATAGGCTTTGGCAGCAACGGCCAAAGCTTTCATGCCTTTCCATTTTCAAAGGATTTCATAGATAGAACTCTGTGTGTGTGTGTGTGTGTGTGTGGTGTGTGGTGTGTGTGTGTGGTGTGTGTGGTGTGTGTGGTATGTGTGGTGTGTATGTGTGTGTATGTGTGTGGTATGTATGTGTGTGTATGTGTGTGGTGTGTATGTGCAAGTGTATGTGTGTGTGGTGTGGATGTGTGTGGTGTGTATGTGCAAGTGTATGTGTGTGTGGTGTGTATGTAGTGTGTGTGTATGTGTGTGTGTAGTGTATGTGTGTATATGTGTGTGTAATGTATGTGTGTGTATGTGTGTGTGTATGTGTGTGTGGTGTGTAGGTGCAAGCGTATGTGTGTGTAGTGTATGTGTGTGTATGTGTATGTATGTGTGTGCATGTGCATGTATGTATGTGTATGTGGTGTGTGTAATGTATGTGTGTATGTGCATGTACATGTGCGTGTGTGTGTGTGTGTGTGTGTGTGTGCAGTTGGCACACACATATGCATGTGGAGGTGGTCAGAGGATACCTTGGGTGGTCTCTTGCTCATCACTGTGAGCCAGGCTGACTCATGACCTCCCAGGGATACTCCTATCTCGCCACACTCTAGGCTGTGCCTGACTTTCCATTGGTTCTGGAGATCTGAACTTATGTCCTCATATCTGCACAGCAAAAGCTTTATTGACTGAGCCATCTGTCTAGTCCCAAGAACTCTAATTTGTGATCAGATCCTTTGCCAGAGGTGTTAAGTAACCTGTGAAAGGACTTAAAGTCTATTCTGTTTTAAATTAGGACTGTTGGTCCCCGAGAAACAAGCTGATTCATTGTCTCAAAAAGTCTGGCCTACTGGAACCAGCATGCTTAGCTGATGACAACCCAGAGAAGTCCCAGACTCCCCACTGGAAGTGGGGATTCAAATCCACAGAAATCTTTACCTGAGGGGATCTAGTGTGAACTCACACCTACAGGAACTTCCCTGGATTTTCACAATATGCAGACTCGTGCTACAAATGAGTCAGGAGCTGACTTAGTTTCTTCAAATATATGAGTTCATATGTGTGTCTGTATGTGCGTACATACATACGAATACATTGCTCAAAGAGGCTGGAAGAGGTATCCGAACCCATAGAGCTGGAGTTACTGTTTAGTGCTGGGGACAACTTCAGACCCTTGAAAGAGCAGCATGTTCTCAGGAGAAACCTTTGATGTTACAAAATGAAGAATTAAATGCTGCTTCACGTGGTGTTATTATTGTGATTTATTATTATTACACTTTTATATATCATCATTATTATGTATTAATAATTAATGATATTAGGATAATGATGAGATGAAAATTGAGCCCAGGGCCACAGAGCAACATTCACTTTCCAGCTGAGCCACGCCCACAGAGTTGCTGATAACTTTTAAAAGGACAAATGGTACCATTTAAACATGGAAACATAAAAGTTGAGGGTTGTCAAATTTTGTTTCCTGCATTCACTAGGAAGGCTTTGTTAAACCTTGACTATTTCATTAGTGTGTTGAGAAAAATTAAGATACTTCAGTTCCTGGAGGGAATACCTGTGGGGATTAGTTAAGTGGGGGTCTGAAATGCTATTGACATCTGTGGTTACAAAGAAAGCTACTTCTAACCTTCCAGACCCGAGGCCAGCATGGCTCTTCTCTGACTACACATTCACTGACCTTAACTCAGTTCCTCTCCTGGCTCCTACTTTAGGGGCAGTTTATATATCATCATTATTATATATTAATAATTAATTAATTTAGTCATCTTCACAATGGCTCAGAGAGGTTGAAAATTAAGTTTAGTTCTCTGTGGGTCAGGATCTGTGTCACTTCCGTTTTAACATCTACAGCACCTAGCTCCCTGTCCCACACAGCTCTCTTCTATCACTTTATCCTGCTCATATGTAGAAGACTCCTTGCTCTCCATGTAAATAGCACTCTGTAAAACTGACAGCCAGTTAATTTACACTCCAAGATGAAATGAACCAATTATTTTTTTTTAAAAAAGCTGTAGTTTATGTACATATTAGTAGGGTCCAAAACAATGTCACAATCTTTCAAGGGAGATTTCAAGGGTGTGGTGGCTTATGCCTATATTCTCAGCAGTTGGGAGGCTGAGGCAGGAAATGGTTGGGAACTTGAGGTTTGAGTGGATTATGTAGTGAAGTGAAGGACTGGTTGGGTTACTTTGTGAGACCCTATTTCAAACAGACATACAGAAAGACGGATAACCATAAATCAGATGATTCATAGCAAAGTATTACCATATATGGAGAAGCCAATTAATTCATAGATTGCAGCTTCTTTGGTTGGGAGTAAGATATCTGGCCCACCTGGAGATAAGTCACCAGAGAAGAATGTAGTGTAACTGTGGGAATGCCCAGGGAAACTGGTCAGATAAACACCTGGCCAAACTCTGTGAGATGGAGGGAACACAGGTGGGATAGAGTTGAATGAACTCCACTCCTCTGAGAGAGCACTGCAGTTAGGGTGACTGTTGGTGGTAACTGTCCCGAAAGACCTGTTTCAATTGCCAGCAGCATAAGGCTTGGATCTATGCCCAGATCTGAGCCTGTGACAATAGAATCTACCCATAGGCTGCTGCGACATTGGCTGAGATAATACAAATCAGATTGATTGATGGTTCTGCTATTTGGCCTCATGGTCAATTATTATGAAACTGTCCTAGCAGGGGTGAAGATATTCTAAAGAGATCCTCGTGTCCTCATTCTGAATATCTAACTATAGAGACAATGGAGCTCGAAAAATTAGTGAGACCATCTCAAACCAGGGAAAGGTAAAAGGCTGAAGCCTAATGCCAGCCATGGGGGAAGCTTGTCTCCTGTGAAGAGATTTTACATATTGCTAAGAACTTGTTAGACTACTTTACAGGGGAGAATGGAGCCCAGAATGATGGCCAGTGATGGACAGGACAGCACTTTGAGAAAGATTGCTCAGCTATGGCTCTCTAGTTGATCTAGTCAACGTTAACTGTCCACACGACACAGCCTAGAGTCATGTGAGAAGGGACTCTCAATTGAGGGGCTTCCCAGTTCACATTGGCTTGTGAGTATGTCTGTGGGAGGTTGTCTTGACTATTAATTGATGTAGGCCACTGTGGGTGGCACTATCCTCTAGGCAGTTGGTCCTGGACTGTGTAAGAAAGCTGACTGAGAATAGATCCATGAATGAGCCAGGAAGCTACATTTCTCTATTATTTCTGATTCAAGTTCTTGCCTGACTTCCTCCAATGATGTACTGAGACACGGAAGCTGAAATTAACTTTCTACCCTAAATTGGGTTTGGCCAGAATATTTTATCTCAGCAACAGAATACCAATTAGGCCTTATCTAAGTGTTAGGACCCTGAAGAAGAACTTGGTGGGGAGGGAGGTGTTGCTGCTGTACCTCTCCGTTGCTTTTCCCAATATGACCAACACATCTCTTCTCTCTGCTTTTCAGTACAGATTGTCTGTTGATTGGCTTGTTGAAGGTGGTGGCTTAGCCTGGCTTGTCAGAGCTTCCAGGGCTCAGGCTCTGAACCAAGCCTGCTGTCAGATGCGCAATGTATCAGGGATGGCATCTTATGTGATGTTGTCAGCAGCATGTCTGAGCATCACTCAGGTACTGTAGCTTTCATGGATGGAGCCATACCTTTCAAAGATGGAGTCAATGAAGGCCAGAGTCATCTCAGGAAGCCCACAGATGGACTCAGCAGTCTGGTTGGCAAGGTCAAAAGTGGGATGGGGACAAGGTAGTTATGGGTTTTGAGAAAGACAGCAATGGACTGCCACTTATGAAGCTGTCCTTCCACCCCAGGCTCTGCATGCTGCTGGCCCATTCTACACACAGACACAGCATCACAAAGGACCTGGCCATGACCCTGAGGACCAATAGTATCTGGGAAAGAGTGTCCTGCATCATTGCTTTTGCCAAATGGGTCTGCAGCTCCCCACAGGAGTGATCACCTTCTAGGCAAAAGTGAAGGACTGCCCTCGATCATTGAAATACATGCTGTCAGAGTCTCTTCCCTTTAAGACTGCCCCATCCCCAGTCACCTGGTCAGTCACACACACACCCTGTCCTTTCTTTCCCTCATTTCTAAAAATGGACCTGCAGCAGACAGAGGTCCTCACAGAAGCCTCTCTTCACAGTAGTTCTTAGCCAGAACCTTGGCTCACATGGTTCAACCATCAGCCCACAGCAGGTCACAGCCCTGGTCCACACCCTCCCTGCCTTGCCTCTTATTCCCAGCCTTCAGGGACAGTGTGCTGCCTCTGAGAAAGTAAGAAACCTGGGATGCTCTTTTTTTTTCTCCAGGTAATAGGGACTAAGAATATTGGACCCTCCTTTGATTTGGAAAACAAAACGAACAAAACCCTGAAATTTTCCATGTGCATCTACTGCTCTGGGTACTGCTGTGTGTTTGATGGCCGTCAGTTTCACTGTGTTACCATGACTGGGGATACAGCTGTGCCTGGCACTTGGCCAATGCTTCTCATGATTTTTTTTTTTTTCTCTTTCCCAACAGTCATATGGGGTGTGTGTGTGTGTGTATGCGTGCTGATCCCACCTTCTCTCATTCTAATCTGAAAGGCAACTATTATTTGCTGAAGGGCACATAGAAAACAAATACTAAAGCCAGCATTAGACTGTCAGGCACTAGGTGAAAAGCTCAAAGGCTCACCTTCTCATCCGCCATCTGTCACACAATTTAAGGGGAAACAAATTGGTGGCATTGAGTGAAGGTGTAGCAGAGAGCCATTTCTCTTGGCTTTAAAGGATGTGTAGGAGTTGGTGTGTGTGTGTGTGGGGGGAGAACACACACACACTTAATTGATCAGAGCCATTTTGCTGAGTTGGGGCAGGGATGGTACCACAGAGGGCAAACTAGAGAAGAATGTTCCACTGGCCTGAGACTTTGTGGAGGGAGTTAGCACATGTGGTGGTGGGAGTGGGGATCTCAGGCTCCCTGAAGCATGAGTTAACTCCTGGAGAGAGGGAAAGGCTGTGAGATCCAGGGAGGAACCAGGACAGGGAGGCAAGTTTTCTAGAGGAGAAAATGAAGGGACCCTGCCTTGGCCTGAAGGGAAGGAAAGAGAAGGGTTGGCAGAATGCTATCAGAGCCAGTCATGGTCCAACACTGCTATGTGGTCCTGGGTTGGTTTTATCAACTTCCCTTTGCCTCTGTTTCCAGATTTGTGAGGTGGGAACTAGAATACTGACTGACTAGGTCGGCTTGGAGAGGCAGGATAGTTCAGGCCCAGTATTTCCGTGATGCTTGGGAAATGCTGTTGGTCACAGTCCCCATTTCGGGAATTATAACCTTCTATCATGGCTAATGGTTAAAGAATGATCAAGATCTGCCAGGTGCTGTTTTAAAGATCACACTCATCAGTTAGTACAACTTTATAAGAAGCCTAAAAAGAACTGTATCTATAATTAGCTTTGTTATTTATACATAATAATGAATTTCACTACAATATTTTCATTTCTGTACTTAATATATCTTGCTCAAATTCATCACCATTGCCCTCTCCATTCCTTCCCACTCTGGATAACTCCCCTTTCTTTTCTGTAATTTGGCAGCCATGTATGTATAGAAACACTCTTGGAGGCTGGTTTTGTATCCTGGCAACTACAATGAATTGGTGCCTTAGTTCAAATGATTTTTCATATGAAGGCTCTTATGTTTTCTATATATAAAATAATTTTTGCCGACAAATAGACTAATTTTTCATCTTTCTGATTGGGTTTTTTTTTTTTTAATTTCCTTTTCTTCATTCATTGCTCCTCTTAGAATCGTTAGCACTGCGGTGAGCAGAAGAGTGGTTACCCTGCCCTGCTTTCTGTGTCCCACTGTGGAGGGTGGGTTTTCTGTGGCTTTCCATACATGGCCATTGTGTCACACATTTCCCTTCTGTTTCTAATTCCTTCAACAATTTTGCTCATCAGAGGAGCTGAGTATTCTTAAAGATGAATTTTATTTTAAATTGTATATAATGTATATGTATATGGGTGGATGAGGCTGGGGGCTTGTGTATTTGTATACCAGTGCCTGTGGCACTGGATTCTCTGGATCTGAAATTACAGAAGGTTGGGAGCTGTCTGACATGGGTTTTGGGAACTGAACTAGGGTCTCTGTAAGAACAGAGGACATTCTACTGAGTTGTCTCACCAGCCCAAGTGTTGAATTTTATTAATGAGTTTTCTGGATATAAGACAGTCACATAATTTTTGCTTTTATTCTGTCTATGTGATGACCATGCTGATCCATTTTTGCACATCAAAACATCCACGTCTCCCAGGGACAAACCCCACTTGATCATGATATGGGACCTCCTGAATGTGCTCCTGAATTTACTCTGTTGTGTTTGTCAAGGATCTTTGCTTCAATATCCATCAGGGAACTCTAGCCAGTCACTTCCTGGGAACACCCTCCTCTGGCTTTGCTGTGAGAGTAAAGATTCATGGGATGAATTTGGAAGGGATCCTTCCTTGTCAATCTTTGAACATTTTAGAAAGATTGCTAAAATTCTTCTTTCCATGCTAAATGGAACAAACACCTGACTGTAGTGGGATTGTGTTCCATTCCATTGTAAATAATTGTTCTGCCTACTGGTTTAATAAAAAAGCTGATTGGCTGAAGGCAGACAGGAAGTGTAGGTGGGACTATCAGACTAAGAAAACACAGGGAACAGGAAGAGCAGAGCAGAGAAGCCAGAAAGACACCAAGGAGATGGCATGATGAGACACCAGCAGATACAGAGGAAAGAAGCTGAAATGCTGCTCTGAGGAAAGGTACCGAGCCACGTGGCTGAGCAGGATAAGAGTCATGGCTTAGTTTAAGAGCAAGAGCTAGCTAGCAATATTCCAGAGCCATAGGCTGACCAGCATAAAATTAATATAAGCAACTGTGTGTTTCTGCAGGTCTGCAGGTCTGGACCACAGGTTGGACAGGCCAGAAACTTACTACTACACCTGACCTTGGCTTTTGTTTTGGTATTTAGATTTTGTGTTTCTGCATAAGTCAGGCTCAGTTGTCTCCCTTTAGAAATGTGTTTGTTATTCTAGTGTGTTTCATCTGTAGGGATATGACTCCCCTGTGGCCCTTTCTACCTCTCTGACTTTAGTTACGTTGTCTCTCTTGTCATTTCTGGTGATTATGTTTTAATTTTTCTCAAATCTTTTCTTCCTTTCTTCCTAGTCTAGGCAAAGCATTACCAATTTTATCTTTTCAAAAATATCAAGGCTTCTGCTTTATGATCTGATAACTATACTTCTGGCTATTTAGTCAGGATTGAAATCAGGGTCCCAAAGAAGTGTCACGAAGACAAAGTGATGGAAGCATCCATCGCTACACTGATAACCTGCAGGCTGTGGGGTAGCTAGAATGGATACAGCATGCACGATCTATATACCCACTGGACTACTGTTCAGACTTGAAAATGGAAGCTGCGAAGTATGTGACATTACAGATGGCTTCCGATGACACTGTGCTGAGTGAAATAAACTGGGCACAGAAAAATAAATAGTTTGAACCATGCCTTGGTCAGCTTTAACTGCCAGCTTGACACAACCCAGAGTCACCTGAGGAGGAGATTCTCTGTTGAGAATTTGCCTAGATGGGAGTGGCTGGGGGTGAGGGTGTGTGGGAGGTGGGGGGTGGGGACTGTGTCTGTCAATTGGTGAGGAAGGGCCTAACCTATTGTGGGCAGCATCTTTCCTGGACAGGTGGTCCTGGAGTGAGAACAAACTTCCCTGAAAGCCAGAAAGCAGCATCCTCTGCAGTTCTTGCTGTACTTCTTGGCTGTGACTGAGCTCCTGGGTCTGAGGTAGTGCTGCAGAATGGGAGAAGGCCCACTTTTAAGCTCCTTCTTTGGCCCTCAATGACAGACCATGACCTGGAATATGAGCTGAAATAATCCCTTTCCTTCCCTGAGCTGCTTTTGTCAGGGAATTCATCACAGCCACAGAGATGAAACTAGAGTCGAATACACCCAAGAACATGGAGCCAGCCAGTGGGACTGTGGAGATTAGGGGAACAGAGAAGGCTAATGACTCTGAGCATCAGGCCCAAGGCTCCAGGTAAGCATGATGGACACCTGTCAAATCCCCTGGGCAGCAGCGTACCCACAGTCAACAACAGGGCACTGCACACTTAGAGTTTGCAGAGTGAATTTCTAAAGAGATCAGGTAAGAGAGGCCACTATTGGATTTGTCAGCTAGGAGATCTTTGGTGGCTGCCAAGAGAACCCTTTCAGGAAACTGCAGCTGCTTGGGAAGACAGGATTGGCCAGGGAAATGCAAGCCCTGGGACTCAGCTGATTTGCCAGTACTTAAGCGGGGGCTGGGGTGGGGTGGGGGTGGGATGGGGGGTGGGGTGGCGCTCAGCAGGTGATGGGAGGAAGACCTGGCTAGGACGCCTGCCCCAAAGGTGTCTCCTTTGCCTTACTGTTCCTGTTCATGACTTTCCCCAGATCTTTAGTGACTATCAATCACCAGGTTGAACCCTGACAGTTACCCCATCCCATTTATAAGGAATGCTTGGCAAAGACATGATTAGTTGCCTGGTGAGAAATGAAATCCATTGTCTACCCTGATGGAGGATGGGAGAAAATGGATAATAATTGGGGGAGTGTTCTGTTTTTACTATAGCCTGAGGCCACAATCACATTAAAACTAAACACTCTTCTGTGGTGCTTTAAAATGTCATTGACTGTGAGCTGCGAAGTCATTTTACAGAGACCTGTGGATGGAAGAGAATATGCCTTACGAAATTTAATGGCTTCTAAAATATTTTTAGGCAAAACAGAGAGCGGTCTTCAGTGCAGCACTCAATACCATGATAATGTCATATGGAAATATTCTCAGCTCACAGAGGCAGGGATGCCACAGGACCCTTGGTTGGTACTGTGCTGTCTCTGGTACCTTATAGTGGACTGGAAACTGCCTCAGATAAAGGGTTGCACTAGTATATGGGTGTCAGTGATTTCCCACAAACACAGCTACTGGTTATGGAAGTCAGTTTTGTTCTTAAATCAGGAGATGATACTGTGGTCGTTGATTTCAATTATCAGCTTGATCAGATTAAGAAATTCCTAGAGTGGGGCTCTGGAGATGGTGCCCTATACGGAGTGTTTGCCTGGCAAGCATGAGGGCAAGAGTTCTGATCCCTGGGACCTAGTCCAACGGGAATGGCAGTCTGACTATAACCCTAGGGAGGCGGAGACAGGCCTTGCAGAGCTGGATGGATAGCTTAGTTGGTGAAGTTGCTTGCTATGGAAGCATGAGACCCTCATGCCCCAGAGCCTACATAAATAGCAGGTACAAGATGTGGGTGAAGGCAAGCAGATGCTAGGTGTGACAGGTAGTGGATGGGGGCAGTTATACAGATTGGATGGTTTCTGGAAGTGACAAGCCCGCAGAGGAAGCAGAAGTGGGTGATTTCAGAGTTTTCAGAGTGGGTGTCATGTAGACAGGATAGCCCCAGTGAGTGCGCTAAGGAGGGGACACAAGGTGAGATGAGAGATCAGGGAAGACTCAGTGCTCAGTGGGGATGGGGACTGTTCCAGGCCAGAGAAACATATAGTGCAAAGGTCCTGGGGTGAGAATGAACTTGGTCTCTGGGAGCAGGACAAGGAACCAGCTATGAGGAAGCTCTGAGGAAGGTCAGTTGGAGTGGAGTCTGTTCCTGCTGAGGAGAGAACAGAATGGGTCACATGATCAGCATATAGGGACAAGGTGACTTAGTCATTTCACAGTGCTGTCTGTTTGGTCACAATGTGACATTCCCTGTGCTCATCTTCATGGCACCTGCGGAGGCTGAACAGAGCTGGAGTGGAGACTATTGCTGTGCCTGCATACCCCCAAACACAGAGAAATTGCCAATAATTAAGCTACTCTAGTGGGGATTAAATAGAATATTCTTTAAATGCTTTGGAGAAAAAAGTGTGTGTGTGTGTGTGTGTGTGTGTGTGTGTGTGTGTGTGAGAGAGAGAGAGAGAGAGAGAGAGAGAGAGAGAGAGAGAGAGAGAGAGAGAGAGAGAGGTCCTTGAGTGGGCTTTATAAATGGGGGTGTGTTTTAGCCACCCTAAGAGACAAAAGAAGGAAGAACATTCCAGTGTTCCCTGTGACTGGAGTTTACAGAGGACCCTACTGCACAGAGTGCGGTCTAGATTGGAGTCAACGTCATTATTTTTCTGTTCTCTCAAAGGCTATTAGCCAAGAATCTTTATCTAGCAGAATTCTAAATTTAGAGGTTAACGCCATCTCTGTCTATCAGCAGTGACCAGATGCTTCCAAAGGCAATATCAAGTTTTCAAATTTGGTTCATTTGCTAACATTTTTAGAGAGCAGAAGAAATTACTGGCTAAGAGATTTTTTTTTAAGGGCTGGAAAGGGAAAAATCAGAAGATAAAGCAAAGCAAAACAAAAACGCCAGCCTTTTCCCCTAGAGGAGAAGCAATAATAACATTCCTAATAAATATCTACTCCACACTTAGGTATAGCTGCAATTCTGTTGGAAATTTAGATAACATTGAACTTTGTCTAGTTAGATACCCATGAAAGACACAGATGCTGAATTCCATTAGCAACTTGGCATCTCAATGCTTCTCTCCAGCTGATAAAACCACGTGTCCGACATGGGCTACATGTAATCACATTACCTGCTAACAGGATTTGTGCTTGGGATTTCCAGGGAAGGGCCTTCAACAGTTCACCCACAAGCCCAGTGTCAAATGCATTTCGATAATAGCTGGCTCAGACAGAACATAAGACCCACTAACATGCTTGAAGAGGCTTTAAATATTGTCCTGAAACAGTTGCATCTTGTAATCCAGAAGGAAACACACAGGAAGCATCCAGACACAAGACAGGATTTAGAAAAAAGCTAGATTTAAAAAATTGGATGTAATGATATTTCAAGACTGAATTTTTTTTTGTTTTGTTGAGAAATCACATGACAGGGATCAAGCCACCTTAGACCCTGTTCCTTGGTCAGATAAATACTGGCCCTGTTCTACAAAAAGTGTAGGGCCTCACTGTGAAGAGACATCATTTGTTAAGAGCAAAGTAAATGAAGAGCACACAAGCCTATTGATTATTACAACCTATGTGCCATATACTGACTGGTCAATGGATAAGGAGTCCTGGAAATAGTCCAGTCACCATTAGGGAGGCCTGAGTCTCACACGTCGATTGAGGAGCCCTGAGCCAAGTAGTTTTGATTCCAAATGAGCTACACTAGCTCTTATCTCTTCTTGTAGCAAGATGCCCAGTCTAGCCCAGGTACCTCCCTCCCCAGCTGCCTGGAGACTTCTGACCAGGCAACCTCTTCTGCTCCCGTCACCTCCACCATCCTGGGAGGCACAGCTGATGGCCCTGCTCAGCCAGCCTTAGGAGAACACATCAGCCTCCAACCAAACATGAAACGGACTGGTGTTCTACACTCCAGATCCAACATGTCCTGTGAAGAGGGACCGCTTCCTCACTCTCTTTTCTTCCTCTTCCTCCCTTTCCTTTAATATTGGTCTCTGGTGCTTCCCGGTGTCCAAGATTTACCGTTTCCATGGAAATGTCTGGTGCCTTTCCTCTTCTTCCTCTTTTCCCCCCACTTTCCCGTTCATATTTTCTGTAAGCTTCACCTCTCAAGAAATCCACTTCTACTGGCTCCCCGTCTCAGCCTTATCTCTGTGGGAGAAATTAATGATAAGCTATCCACTTCACTTCAACCACATCACTGGCAAGTGCACACCGACTGAATGTCACGAGAACATGTCTAGATGCTCACTCTGGCTTACCTTCCCCATTCTTCTCTCCTCAGCAAGCTCCTCCTCTCTTTGTTCTGTAGGACCCTCTTGATGATGGGCGGAGATGTCTGGATTTATGTACACATAGGGGGCAAGGCTAGAAGCTACAATCCATGGCTTTAGCTAAAGGTTAGGCTTAAAAACCCATTTTTAAATGACAACCACATTGCTCTTTGTGTTCCTCTCAAAAACGCTGTAATATCCAGTCAATGTGGGTAATATCTGGAGACACTCAGCCAGTGTGGGCGTGTATTAGAGAGAGGGTTTCACTTTGTCAAGGGCACTTTGGGACTCTGCTATTTAGGAATTTTTTTTGTTTTAAGCCTAACCAGAGAGATGTGACTGTTGTCTACCGGGTCACAAGACATTAGTCCATATGGGGAGCACATGACCAGATCCATGTTTAGTTGAAAACGAGGTCTCTGAAAATCATTTCTCACCCAGCCATATCCTCTGCTGCCAGGACAAGAGGCGCCTTGCATTAAGATGCCATCAGGGTGGTTGCTCCCTGTGAATGACGACCCGAGGAATGAGACAGAATGCCATGGGAAGTGGGCTCTGGAAAGCAAACACCCGCAAAGAAATCAAGAAACAACTGGAAACTTTGCCCTCTTAAAATGCCATGCATAGTCAATTATGCATTTGCGAGTCAATTATGCATTTGTAAGTCAATTACAAAAAAAGAAAACAGATGAGCTTTAAGACTTTAAATGCACCATGCTGGAAAGAGCTTCGATTTAGGAGAACAATAATTTTAAAAAATGGTTTTAGGTCAAACGAGAAGGGAAGACTTCCAAAATGCCTCTGGGAATTAAATTAAAAATGAGTAAACTAATTTTATTTGCGGCTTAAATAAAACTCCCCTGAACTGTTTAATGGGCACCTACCTCCTTTAGGTACATTCTAGAGAAAACTCAATTTGCAATTATAAGGCTAAGGAGATTAATGAATCATTACATTTTATTTGTAGTAGAACCAGTGATTAGAAAGAACTTTTCTCCCCTTTGAGTTAGAATCACAGCAAGCTAGCTAGACAAAGGGTGGGGGGACTGGGCCTGTCATTGACCTAGTTAGGTGGCTCTATGTTATTTGTTAAGTTCAGGGACCAGGGTTATTTATCTTTCCATAAGGAGGACTCAAGCCTGCAACATGCACATCGAAGGAGCCTAAAACTATAGGTATAATAAATAAGCCTACAATGCTGTTTTCAAGTTCATAATTTTGAAATAAATGAGCCAAGGGAAGACTGTATTTCTGGAGGCGACAACTACATCTTCCTTGCCTCAACCTCCAGGATGAAAGTCTCACCTGTTGAGTGAAACTACTTATGCACTACATCAACATGACTTTGTGTCTTTCTTTGTCCGCCGAGCATCCTTGTCCTCCGACAGCTGCCTTGCACATTGATATGGATCGACAGCGTCACAGCATCTTGGGTCCCCTGGGCCATAAGCCTCTAGCTGGGTCTGTGGGGTTATCTGGATCGGGCTAAGTGAATAAGGAAGACTGAGATATGAGAGGTACCATTTCCCAGACTGAGATATGAGAGGTACCATTTCCCAGACTGAAGTCCTAGACTGGGAGAAGAGAAGGCAAGCTGAGCACCAGGATTTGTCTCTGCTTCCCCACCGTGGATGGGTACAACCAGCTGCCTCCTGCTCTGTCATGTCTTCCCGTCATGATGGACTGTGAGCACAAATAAACCCCTCCGTCCTTATTTTTGACAGGTTGTTACAGCAAGAAAAGTCACTAATACCAATACTAAAAATAAAAAAAAAAGAATGTTTGGCCAGGTATTTGATGTGCTTCCTAGATTCTTCTTCTTCTAAAGCAATGGCTAATAGAGGGTAACACAATATGTAGCATTATTTTAGAGTAATAGACCCTCCACATACAGGATCTTCTGCGATTATCCACCTCTTCAGGTATATTCATTTGGAGATAGGAGAATCGGGGTTTAGAATGTCATTAGTTACCTTTCTCATGCTACCAGTGAGTGCCTAACAGGAAGTTAAGGGAAGCAGGTTTATTTTGGCTCACAGTGTCATCATGGTGGGGGAAGCTTGGATGATGGGACAGCTTGCTGCTGTGGCAGTGGGGTGTGAATGGGCTGTCTTTATCAGAGCAGAGGCCATATCCAGGACTGGCTGTAGGCCCCCCTCCCTCCCAGGTCTGACTTTATAACCCTATAGCTGCTCACTAATCCTCATGTCCAAACAATCCAACAACATCCTGAAATAGCCCCACCACTGAGTACCAAGTGCTCAAATGTAGGAGTGTGCAAAGGTGTCTTTTACATAGAAACCATGGCTTAGGCAAGGTTAGAGCATTCTAAGGAGGAAGAGGCAGAGCTGGGCTCCCTCTGGATGGGCTTGGGTGTAGATTCCGGAAATAGTAAACAGAAGTGAGAGATGTGGCGGGGAGGGGGGGGTGGGGATGGGGGTGGGGGGGTGGGGAGGTGGGGGGAGGTGAAGCATTTAACAGGCACAGGTCTGAGCTGGGAACCGATAAGAGCCTCTATAGCTATCCTCTCACAGCAGAGAGTCTGGACAGGGTCCTAGGTACTACTCCAAGGAGCCTTACCCCTGCTGGCTGCAGGCCACCCCTCTCCTGGGACATGACCTTCCCTATCTCTGGGCCACCCTATGTAGGTAGAGATTCTCTGTTACTGGAGGAGCAGGTACAGCAGCTCCAGCCCAGCTCCAAAGGGACGGAGGGCCCAGGGCCTCCACACTAACTGAGCCCTCGATGTCTAATTGTAATTTTAACTAAGCTGCCTCATCTCCTCTGCTGAGACAGGAACACATACCCTATGAAAGGGCTCTGCATTTAAGGAGCTCCTAAAGCTGACATGTGTGTCTCTGTAAGATGTGAGTAAGGGGCTGTTCAAGAAGAACACAGAGTGTACGTGCAGAGTGCCAGCCCCAAGCACATATGCTCGGCTATTAGTTCCCGGGGACTGCTGGGAGAGAGGGGCGGGGACTTTAGAAGATGGGAGTCCTTCTCAGACTGTGTTGTTATCTCCTACTCTATTTTCATTTTTAACATCTACATCTGTTACTTTCACTATTCCCCAAGGTGAGAAAAACTAGGTTTTTCTCCTTCCTGAGGTTATGAGTGACTTCATTTTCTGTCTGAGACATTTTTTCTGCATTATAGAAAAGAACATCCATGACACAAATTACCAGATGGCCATTATAGAGAAAGCAGAGGACCCTTGAAGAGCAGGTAGGTGCATAGCAGCTGCAGGTGAACTCCACTCATGGCAACACAATCACAGGAGGGCTGTATGTGCTTCTGAACATTACTCCTCCCAGAAGATGCACCCTGACTGGAGGGTTCCTGGGGGGAAGGTGGCTAGGAAGGCTTGGGAGCAGAGGAGGAGTTTGTCAATGTTCACACTCTCAGCCTTCTGCATCCATGGACTCTGTATCTCGGGTTCAGCCAATTCCCATGAACAAACAGTGGGAGAAATAGCATTATCTGTATGGAGCATAGACTTTTCATCTGTCATTCCTTGCACACAGTTCAGCCAAAGTCTACATCGCATTTACAATTCATTAGGTGCTGAAGGTAATGCAGAGATGATGTGCCAGATGTGGGAGAATGTGTGTGGATTCCTTCTATGCCAACAGTACACCATCTTAGAATCTACTGACTCAAGCACCTTTGGGAGGTGGTGATGGTTGGTAATGTAACCTGCCACAAACTAGGATCCCTGGGCAGGCAACCTCATCTGGGAAATTATACTTATGCTGTTAATTGATGTGGGAAGACCTGCTCCAGCAATGGGTGGCATCTTCCAGTGGCAGTCAAATAGCTGAGCATTGGCAGAAGGAAGATCATTCAGTCTCTGTTTGCTTGCTTACGCTTCTCTCTTCAGCTGGGTTGATGTGCTCTGTTGCTGCTGCTGCTGCTGTAGGTTTGATTGAGGTAGAGGAGCACTAGGTTTCTCTCTACCATGGCAAGTGCTTTGGCAGACACACAAGACAGCTCAGCAAAGACCTATAAGGGACTGTCTCCTCTCCTAAAAGCAGCTAAATTTGCATCCCCCTCAAAGAAACATAACCAAGTCATCTCCCAGCTTCAGGACTCTTCAGGAGGAACTCCATTCTGGAAATGCTGAGTCGCTGTGAGCCAGTGGTTGGTCAAAACAATGTCTGTCTGCTAATCTGTGTGCAAGCAGCAGCTTGTCTCCAAAATATTAGCCTCGCACAGCACACTTTGGCTTTTCATTCTCCGAAGATGTATTATTTCATTATAGCAATATGGGGCTAACCTGCACAGTGAGCTGTTTTGTTTATGTGGTTGCTAGGTAACCAATTTGCCCCTTGAGTTCCCAAGGCAGTTGAGGATGCTAAACTTCACACTATAAATCAGGTATTAGGGGAACTTGGTCAGTCTTAGGAATGTCTGAAGGGTAGGCTTGCAGCTGGTGACTGATGGGTTCATGATGAGGGCTGAAATTTTTGGATTCTAAGCCAGGAGAAATGGGGCTTAATTATAGCTACATTTAAAGGGGATGGGATAAAGCATACAGAAATTAAAAATATATGAAAGTAAACACAAAATGTGCATATATTAGACATCAATTTGAAAAGACCAAGAGTTAAATCTCTCACTGATGATGGTGGGCATAACTTTTGACTCCAGCTGGCTTCTGATTTGTCAGGAGTCACTCTGGTGCTTGTCCATATCTTCCCCTGACACCCAAGACAGATGTTTTTATCCATCAGAAAAATGAGGTGTCATAGATCACCCACCTATCAACCCTGCCAACCACTGCACTCTTGGGAGAGCCAAGTTCAGTGAGGATGAGAAGGCTGCATGAGTTTTCTTGCTTGTCTATACATTTATTTGAGATAGGAGGGTTCTCATATATCCCAGACTGACACTGCAATCTCTACAAAACAGCCACGGATGACTTTGAACTTCTGATCTTTTTGCTTCTATCTCCTGAGTGTTGGGATGTGGGAGATTATGCTGTTACATTGTAAATAATTGTCCTACCCACTGGTTTAATAAAAAGCGCTGATTGGCAAAAGGCAGGCAGGAAGTGTTGGCAGAGCAACCAGACTAAGAAAACTCTGAGAACAGGAAGCACAGAGCAGAATGCTAGAGAGAAGCCAGAAGAAGCAGAGGACAACTATGCTGCTCTAAGAAAAGGTACCGAGCCCCATGGCTGAACAAGAGACATGGGTTAGATGAAGGGAAGAGAGCTAGCAAATGATATGCCTGGGCCTGAGGCCGATCAGCCTAAAACTATTGAAAATATCTGCTGCACTTCGGGACTGAGGGTCTGTGGGTCCTAAACCTTGAGGTTAGGCCGGAAAGTCAGGGCCAGAAACCTCCTACTACATTGGGAAGACAGGCAGATACCATTATACCCATGCAGTGCTGGAGGTCCAGCCAAGGGTTTTGTACAGATGGGTGAGCACTGGACAGCTGAGCTTCATCTTCAGCCCTATGTAATATATTCTTAAGAAGAGCCAGTATACAGCACATCAGACTAACCACTGTGGTTGGGATGGCTGGTAAGCCTTGGATTTAAGGCAGTCTATGTTGTTACCTCCTCATGGTTCTAGAAGGAGGCACTAGGGGATACTCTTTTTAGGACAGACTTGTGAGAACTGCTGAGGAGCATATGCTCCTTCAACACATGAAATGGTCCTACAGACACCAGGAAAGAGCAAATTCAACCTCTAGCTTCTATGTGAGAAAACACAAGAGAAAAAACAAACAAACAAAAACATTGATAGTTTAGAACCATTTACCTTATTTTCTTTTAAAAATATTTGTTGCTTGATTTGTGTGTGTGTGTGTGTGTGTGTGTGTGTGTGTGTGTGTGTACCATGGCACACCTATGGAGGTCAAGGAACAACTTGTAGGAGTCAGTTCTCTCCTCCCATCTTGTGGCCTCTGAGGATGGAACTCAGGTTGAAAGTCTCGGCCACAAGCACTTTTGCCCACTGAGCCACCTAGTCAGCTCTTTCCCACTCTCTTAAAGCCACGTCTTTGGTGGCCACTGAATTTGGGAATTCCTTATGAAGACAGGAGCCCCAGAGTCAGACTAGGTTCAGATCCCAGTCTCCCTACTTACTTGACATTCATTCTTGGCAAAACTATGAAACCTCTCTGCTCCTCCATTTTTTTTTTAAATCTGTAAAATGCAATTATTGCTGTTACAAACATTTCATGGGTATTTTGGTGATTAAGTTATATTGTGTATGTAATGACTTAGTACAAGGAGTTCTCAGAAACACCAAGCATCAGTACCTTTACCGAGATAGTAACGAAAGCGTCAACAGCAACACAAGGTCAAAGACTGAATAACATCAGCAGACTTGCCACAGTGCAGTGATTGTGCAAGCCGTTACAAGCAACACAGACATCAAGTGGTGCAGACGGACAGACTGTGAACTTACGGGACTCCATTTGTACTTGACCCCATGTTCTGTTCTGTAGATTCTGCCATGTTGGGGGGGGGTGCATTCCCCAAACCTTAGCACCATAGATGATCAAAGGTTGATTGGCACACAGATATGAGATGGCTTTCTCTATCCTGAACACTCTCAGCAGACCCAGAGCTGATGAGCTGGGTTAGTGTGGGAGGTGCCATCTGTGTGGAATCTCACAGGGCCTACATAGCTGCCTCTCCCAGCTTTCATGGTGGTGGTCATGGTCTACACCTGGCTCTCTGGTATCCTCCCAATCCATATGTTAACAGCTTAGAGCATGAGAAGCATGCCTAGCAAAGCAGATGGACTTCTGCAACAGTACTCAAGTGACAATTTCTGTCCTCACTGAGGAGATCCCTGAGGAAAGGCATGAAGGCAGCCTGCAGGTGTCTGTGCAAATGTCTTTGAAAGTCATTCCTTCTGTGGCCAAAGAGTCTCAAGAGTCCTTCTGAGTTTTCTCAGATGTCTGTCAAAATATTTTCTAAAGAAAACCTTCTACATTACAGGCTAGGCCACTCCTTCCCTTCTGACTTGCCCAAGGTCACAGGAACAGACATAAGTAACAACAGGCACCACCCAATTCAAGGAAATTAATAAGGCAGTTTTATATCTCATCCTACCTTTTCCTTTGGTTCATTCTTCTGCTGTCTTATTTACTCATTTTGTGTAAATATGAGAACAATTTAAAATAAGTTTGGCACAATTATTATTATTTTACATTTGTCTTAAACTGTTGGTTAGAAATGACTAGATGTCAGGGACTGTACTAGGAAAGGAGAGAGACTGGTGGGAGATTCTGTTCTCCTGAAACCGTGAGTCTAGGATGGGTTGCTTGCGACTCCTCAGGACAGGTAAGATTTAGCTTTTCCTGAACGCCCTGAGAAATCACCAGCACCGACTCCGTACAGAATCATCCTGGTAGGTGGGATTCTGTCCATGCCGATCCAAAGGCATGATGAAAAGTCCTTGGGCCTCAGTGAATGAAGTGGCAGGCAGGGGCAGACAGAGATGTGGGCAGAAGTGTAGTTTTCTGAAGAAGGTGAAGCCCACGTGGAAGAAACTGGAGTGGCTATAGTAGGCAAACACATCTCCGAGGAGCTGTGTTTCCTTAAGAACCAGCTTTAACACCAGACATCCGTGCCTGAACTTTACTCATTCAACCAGGTATCACGAAAAGGGTTTCAAACACTTTGCAGTTTATGAAGTGCTTCTAAAGGATAACAAACCTGATGATTACCAGGACAGAATATCGTCACCCACACTGTGCAGGCAAAGAAACTAAGACCTATCTTCCATAAGAGAAAAGAACAGAGTTGGGACCTGAATCCAGAATTAACTGAAGCATCCACAGCTGTGTGTCACATACTCAAGCACACCACAGGCATGGAGGACACAGTGTACAGTTTCTGGATTTTGCATTTTAAAAATATTCTAGTGTGTGTGTGTGTGTGTGTGTGTGTGTGTGTGTGTGTGTATGTTTGTTTGTTCTGGTGTGTACTTACACTAAGTATCTTTTTCTATCATCTCCACCTTATTTTTTTTTGAGGCAGGGTCTCTCCACCTTATTTTTTTTTTTTTTTTGAGGCAGAGTCTCTTATTGACCCTGCAGCTGACTCTTTCAGCTAGGATGCCTGAGAATGACCTCCCAGGGTCTGCTTACCTCTGACCCCCAAACCTCCAAAGCTGCTTCACGTCTCACTTTTACATGGATACTGGGATTTGAACTCAGGTCCCTTTGTTTTTACAGGCAGTGTATGTACTCATGGAGCCATCTCCCCAGCCCAGCTCTGTATCTTTTTGTGGATAGAAAGCCTCAGAGCAGCCTTGGCTTTGAATAGGAGATGCATCATTTATGTAAGACCATGAAAAGCCATTGTTTAAAATAACATCCATTATAGACCAAATCTAAAACTGCTTCCAAATCGTCGTCAACAATTTTTGGTTCTATCGTCTTCAAATAATTAAGGGTTAGCAACTTCAAAATTAATTCTAGTGGCAAGCTGTGCATCTGGCTTAATGGATATCATAAATCAATCCCACGAGGTGAAATCTATTTTAAAAAGTCTGTGGAAGAGGTGCTGTTTTGAGGGCAGAACTACGTTATTTTTTTCTCTTTAGAGCAGTCCAAGGCCTCACCTGAAGAACTTCCAGTGCTAATTGTGTCTGGATCAGAATGGAAAGCACGCACATTCCTGGGCTGAGGTGAGGCCCACTATAATGGTGCAGCTGCAGCTTCCCCAGAGATGTGTTCATATTGTGATTCCTGCAAACTGTGAGTATAATCTTATTTGGGGTCTTTGACACACATGATTAAATGATAAAGACTATAGTCTGAGGACAGGAGATTGTGGGAAGAAGAGATGAAGCTGCAAGCCAAGGGATGCCTGGAGTCCCTGGGAGCTGGAAGAGGCAAGAAATACCATCTCCTCATACTCTTAGAGGGAGGTTTGGATTGGCTGACACCTTGAGTCTGGGTTTATAGCATCTAGAATGCATAGAGACTAAGTTTCTGTTATCCTAGGTCACCAAACCCATGGCAATTCATTATAGCAACAGGAGAAAAACCAAGACACATCACAAGTAAAGAGCTCGGTCGTGAGCCTTGCCATCTGGACAGGAAGAGAAGTCTCTTGGGGAGGAGGGTTCTCAGTCAAGGTGAGAACCAGTTCCTGAGTGACTGACCAGAGAGCTTTGCTTGTAGCTAAGCATGGGCATCCCCCATAGAACCGGCACACAGAGCATAGGCACAGAGACTAGTCTTCAGGCAGCTGTGTAAATTACTCTAGATGGGCTCTCTGGAGCTTTCTAATTTACCAGAAACAACTCTTCACTCCAAGCAAGCACAGCAATAATAAAGCCACTAAAGAAGGCTCGTCATCGAGAGTTTCATCAACTCATTGGAGAAGAGGGAGAAGTGGGTAAGAAACAGTTCTGTCCTGAGCATCACACAGTCCTAATGTCTTCCAGACACCTCAGAACTCACCGATGAGCAAGGCTTCAAGCTCCAAATGTGTTTCCAGCCACATTCCTCCTAGCTCTAGGGCAACATTAATTTGCTCCCATTTCTGAAGCACAGGATGGTCTGTCCCAAGTATGGTGGATCCTATTTACCCTCTCTTGACCCTTTTCATGAGTGTATCATGCATGATAAACAGCTAGATGGTCTTAAAGACACCTCTGAGTAAAGAATGCCTGCAGTGGCCACATTCTCTGGTGGTGTCTATTGAGGGTGAGTTCATTCAAGAGCACATGAGCCTGTACTGGCTTGGGTGCTGAAGAGACACATTTAGCTGCCCACCTTAGGCTTTGCTGCAGCTGAAAGACAGAGGGGCAATCACAGCAGCCCTCTGTAACCAAAGTAGCCAACATGCTACCATGACCATCAAAAGTCTTGGGCTGTGCAGTCTGCAGGGAGAGGGTTGCCTCGAAAGGAGGGTTATTCATATTGAGAAGGACATGCTGGGGCACAACCTGGGACACATGAGGGGCATGAGTTATGGAAGTAGGGGCTCGGGACCGAGGCTGCTGGGTTCACAGACCTGAGGCCACTAACAACCCAGGGGGCTGTGTGACTTGGGTAAGTTCCTGTCTCTGAGCCTCAATTACATCACTGTAATACAGGAAAGATAAGGGCTACAGCAAAGAGTGATGTGAAGACTCAGAATGCCTCAGGAAACTGGGTTTTCTGAGAAAACTATTGGGGAGTCCAGGGTGCTCAATGTCACAGGTTCTTAGTCCCCACCACCGAATGTGAAGTCTAAGGTACTGCCACGATTCAAGATGAGGCCAGTGGGTCCCCAAAAGGAAAAGAAAGGCTTAAAGAAGTGGGGCCACCCGTGCAGAACAGGCAGGGACTCAGGCCTTGTCCCAAAAAGCTTGGCCATGAGGGATTAGCGACCCCAGGCTAGGTCATCACCTCCCTTTGCTTATATAGCGGGCCAGTGACGTGCATTGATCTGCCCCTCAACAGTCCCAAGGCTCAGAATGGATTTCTAATGTGCAGACCTGGAAACTCAATGTCCAACACACAACCTTGAAGTCTAAGGTGCATCCTGCAGGGATCATCTCAGACTTGATACTTACTCCTGACAAGTATCTATGTTCACCATCTTTGAAAGAGATGGATAGAAGGGGAGCTGTCTTTGTCCACCTTCCATGTGAGAGAATCTTCTGGAACGTCTATCACACCCACTCCCTTTCCTTCCAGGCAGGTTTCTTGCAGGAAGTCTGTAAGAGGAAGCCCCTATTGAAGGACACAATTTCTATTCATCAGACCTTCCAGGAAAGGTGCAGGGGAGACAGGGTGGCCTCCAGCAGGCAGAACCTCCATAGAGACCTGGGCTTCTGTATTTTTCCCTTCTAGTATGCATTGCCCATCAGTCATTCAGTTCTTCCTTCTAAACTCAGGCAAGACCTGGCCATCTTGCCCCCTCCATGTCCACTTCCCTGTCCATACATCCATCAGAGTACAGCTGTCTTCTTCTGGGCCATCTTTGTTCTGATCACATGACTCCTAGGCTCAAGACCCTTGTTGGCTCACCACTCCTCGAAAGCAAAAGCCGGGCTTGTTCTAATGCCTACACAGTTGGATATGCCCAATGCTCCCTCCTTCCTCCAACCCACCTCTTGCTTCTGTCTCACTGCTCCATCCTTAGATGTGCCTCTCCCTCAGGACGTTGGTATATGCCATTCTCTGTTTGGTTCATTTCCCTCAGGTTGTCCTTTACCTTTTCCAGGCCCCAGTGCAAGTGTAAGTTTGTCAGACAAGCCTTGGCCACTCTACTGAAGATGGCACAGCTATCACTCCACATTTATAATGCTTGTTTTGCTCCATGCCTCTCCTAACCCCCTGATACTGTTCGCATTTACCTGTTCTCTGTCTCCTTCCCCTAGAGGGAGACCATGTACATGTGTTTGTTGACTGAATACATGAATGAAAGCATGCATTTATGTATAGGTTTATCTTTGCTCCCTGACTTCAGTAGACAACATCACAGTCATTTATGAACTTGTCTTACAACATACAACACTGGCTTAGGGACTAGTAGCCCAACAGCTGGGCCCTGCCGGGGGAAGTGAATTTTGCTAGTCGATGGGCTCTGGCACTGGGTTCTTGATGGAAAATCTAGACTGCTTCTGATGCTATTATCAGAAAAAACCCTAGCCAATTTCACTCACTAATCACTCTTCATAACTAGAAAGCTTGGTCTTTAGAAAGTTCCTTGGCAGGGGTTGCATATTCCCACATATCCCCAGAAGGTGGGAACCATGTTTTTCTGACAACATTTCCTTTCTCAGGGTGCAGAAACCAGCATGGAGCCTGGGACAGCTGGGTTCTATCCCTGGGAGACATGATACTTATCTGCTCCTAGGGTCATACTGTTTTTTCTTTAAGTAGTACTAATATTACTTGTCTTATAGGGAACTCTTTTTGCTCTCAGAAAGGCTGCTGGCAGGTCTCTGTGCTCCCAAGCCTAGATGGCCCACCTGTGGCCCTCTCTCTACCCTGTGTCCCTGCTCTCAGAGCCTTTAACTGCTCCATTCTCCCTGCTGACCCAGATTCTCCACAGCTTCCTGGGACCATCCTTGGAGGAGTTCTTCTCTTCTTAGAATATTTCATTTATCTAGCTGCTACATAATTTAAAGACGGCACCACATAATTTAGCATGCAGTCCTAGAAGTTACTCTCCATGAATGCTGATTCTGTCTTTGAACCAGATGGGAGTCTGGTTCATCCTTTGGTTGGTTGACATACAGCTGAGAGCTTGGTCTGGGAAGCTCTGGTCTAAGCCAAGGCCTGGAGCACAGAACCACCATGACAGTGGTCAGCGCAGGACAGAATGAAGACACCACCATGCTTTAGCTATGACTCCACAACATAAGGCAGCTTCAGCACTCCGTCAGGGGAGCCATCACCATGGTAATGGGAGTTCTAGAATCTAATTTAGCTCTCTAAAACCCATGAAATAGCACTCAGAATCTTAGCTCATTGCTTTCAAGTACTTACTCATGGTAATTTTAAGGGCAATCAGAAATAATATATAAATTATGAATAATAACCACATTCATTTATTCCTCCTAACTCCAAGGGCCTAAGCTAAGGGCCCTCTGAGACTGGAACGGTTACTCACTCTCCACAACCTGTCCTGCAAAAGGAGCCAAAGTGACTTGCACAGGACCAGCTATTAGTCAGTGACGTTAAGACAGCAATTTGGGCAACTTCAGTCATTCAAAGCACATAAGAATAACGTGTCTGCGTGTCTGCAGGGTTTTTAGGACATACATGAACTGGTTTTTCCTTGTTTCAGCAATTGGGGTATTACTGATGCT
The DNA here is from genome assembly GCA_033318265.1 of Phyllotis vaccarum. Lineage (NCBI taxonomy): Eukaryota > Metazoa > Chordata > Mammalia > Rodentia > Cricetidae > Phyllotis > Phyllotis vaccarum. The sequence continues at coordinate 95,933,485 of JARWLC010000003.1, forward strand.
AGTGGGAGTGTCAGTGGCTGAAATACTTTTTGTGACATCAGCACAGCACTCTGTGAAATGGAGAATGGCCCTCTATACATTTAGAATTTTTTTAGGTAATTAATGTGGTGTGTGTGTGTGTGTGTGTGTGTGTGTGTGTGTGTGTGTGTGTGTGTGTGTGTGTGTGGTGTATGTGCAGGTGCCTATGGAGGTCAGAAGAGGGCATCAGATACCTTGGCGCTGGAGGGACAGGCAGATGTTAACTGCCCAGTGTGGAGCTGTAAACTACATTTGGGTTCTTGGCCAGCATGGCAAACTCTCTCTCTTTTCCATTGTACCCTCTCTCCAGATACCCCACCCATATATTCCAAATGACCCTGTTCTTCTGTGAACAGAATCAAGAACTCTTTGTAATTATTTGTATCAAAAGTCTCGAATCAAGTTCCTTGGATGTGGCCACAGGAGATGAACACCCAGCGATGTTGTGGGATTCAGGTGTCAGCTGATAAGGTCCAAAGAAGCTTATCCAGGGTCCCGGGCTCCTGGAGGGGGTGTGGCCAACCCCTTTGATAAGGGGCTGCTGGGACGCTGGGGGGCTCTCTTCCTGGTTCCTGGCTGCTGGAGGAAGGACCCCTTCGTCCGTCCGTCTGCAGACTTCGGTCCCTACTGTACTTGGTTACCTGTACCGTGAGTTCTGGATTATATTCTAATAAATATTTTTCTAGTATTGGTGTTCTTGTGGGTAAACTCCGCCTACATCTGGCGCCCAACGTGGGGCATGAACAGAAAGGCATTGTGTCTTTCTGACACAAAAAAGTGGCAGAAAATCACTGAGCCAATAGCCTGCCCAGTCCCACTCAAATGACAGACACCGAATAGGCTTGTATGTATCTTCCAGGGCACTGGCGCCAGTGGGGCCTCTATGGCCAGTGTTTCAGCCTCTGCCCAGGCCCAGCCATAGACTCCATGTGTTGTGTGACTTGGAAAGGGGATGGACTCTTTTGAAAGCTGGGAAGAGTTTGCTTGGGTGCAGAAGATGCCTTCTGAGGCAGACCTCCAGTAGTCTTACCATCTGCTCAAGCACAGGTGCAGAGAGAGCCCTTAGTCTAGTTTGAAATGATCCCTCTTCTGCTTCAGCTACCCCTGCAGAGAGCTATCTCCTCCAGGTCACACCTGAGGAGCCTTGCCTGGCAAACAGAGGATTCTAATAGGTAGTGAGTAATGCTCGGGCCACAGAAACCTGAGGGAAGAATGGAAGAAGCAGTTGTCACTCACCTGCAGATCTGCATTGTATTTCCTTCCTGCCTTTGTTGAGTGAGAGAAGCTACACTGCTTGGGATGGACCCTGAAAATGAGTAACTGGACAGCCTCCTGGTCTGAGGGTGCAAGACACTGTCCAGTTCCCTCCTGATCCTGACCGTACCATCAGCCAAAGGCAGTACGGGTGGCCAAAGTGATGGAGGCTGGGGTTCAACTTTTCTTTGTTTATTAATGGGCTCTTCTGAGATGAGGTAAAGCAGCCTCCAGAAGAAAACAGAGGGGACACTTGTTGGTGTGGAAAGAGTTAAGATGCCCTTGGTCCCTGTTGTGAAAAGAAAGATGAAGTCTTTGGATTCTAGCAGCATATGGGCTGTGGGCATCAATCCATGCAGAAGTTGCCCTGAGATAGCCCAATCTTTCAAGAAGAATAAATGCCGAAGAAGAGGTTTGTCTGACCTGTTTTCAGGTGTTTGGTCAGGAAACATTGAGGAAAACAGTTGGAGGGCCCCAGATACAGCGGCACATACCTGTAACCCAACACTTGAGGAAGGGAGAACCGTGAGGCTGAGGTTAGCCTGGGCTATATAGTAAGACCTTTGCTCAATAAACAAACAAAGAAGAAAGAAAGAAATTGGCAAAGAAATTGGAAAGGCTTTATTAGTTGTAGTTTTCAGGTGATTTATGTTTTATGCTTGCCAATCTGACTTATCTAATATACATGAAATACATGAAGCATTTTTATTATAGTGATATTTTTCTTTAAATAAACAACTTGGGCATAATAGCAGTGAATACCTGAAATCCTAGCATTTGGGAAGCTGTGGTAAAAGGGTTACTTCAAGTTGGAGGCATATATAGTGTTCAAGGCTAGCTAGCTTGGGCTATACAGTGTAACTGTCTCAGAAAAGGGGGGGGGAGAGGACAAAGGGAGGGAGGGAGGAAAAGTATATCTCAACACATTTTTATGACTCCAATCTCTATGCACAACAAGTTCACACCAATAAAACAAAAAGCAGTATGGGCGATTCTCAGCCAAACCTAAGCATGAGAAACAACAGCTGAAATTTCTCTGGTTGTCAGACTCCATGGAGACAAACTGGCCTTGAGGAGCTGTCCAGGAGATGAGGGAGTGAGGCCTGGGGCTACTAGCTTAGAGGCTACAGTCATGTTCATTACTGCTATGTCTGAGCAAGCTCACACCTCAACAACACAGGCTCCCTTGGGTTAGTGAAAACATTCCCCACAGTCCTTCTCATGGTAAGCAAGGTATATTTCTTACAGCAAGAGACATAGGGAGTAACCCAGTTAAGATCGGCTGCAGTGGATCCTGGCCTTGACTAGCATGACCTCTGCATATGCAAGGTTTTTGTCTCCAATGATCCTGAGAGCTGAATATTCAATCTGCTCTATGGTCCCACTGCCCCAAGCATCTGCCCTTCCCGTGTCCATCCAAAGCTGCATGGAGAGACCAAAGCAGGAATGTTTCTGAGCTGTTGGGTTTCAGATCCAGCTTTGAAGACTTTCTGGAAAGTTTCATTTCTAGATCACCTCTTCAGTCACACGCAACTGGCTGTAGGAACAAGAACTCAAGGAAAGCATGGATTTTGCTGTGGAAATTGCAAGCATAGCCAAACCTTTAGAAAGAGCCCCAGCTTCAGGACTAGGCTAGAGGCTCATCTAGTCAGATGCTTTTCTTATGGAACAAACAAATTGCCTGGGCCAGAGAAAGACCCAAAGGCCCAACTCAGTTCCCCATGTGCACCCACATGCAAAAGGCATTCTTTTGGTAAATTTATGAACTGACTAAAACATTCTCCACAAAGTGAATCCTTTGGCACCAAGATCCAAGGCACCTTTAAACTCCAAGCATAGCTCTCTGGGCAGGAAAATGGAAAGAATCAGAGTCCCATGGGATACCTTCTGAAGGCTTCAGTTCATTAGTGCTTGAGTAGGATCTGGGAACCTGTGTTAGAGAACACACACACACACACACACACACACACACACACACACACACACACACACACACACCACACTGCTCAACAATGAACCTCTTTGAATACTTAACTTCTTTGTATGAAAATGAACTCAAGCCCTCACTGTGACATGCTATGTGAACTCTAGGCCCACAGGACCTCAAGAGAGAAGTTCTGGGTGCTCTCACAGGGGTAGGTGACTATCCTGGGATGGTCTCAATTATAACTCCCTCCTCAGTGGTCTCCTTTGTCCACTCAGTGAGCCATCCACAAAGCAGGACACCATCAACCATGTGCCCACTCTGAGCAGGGGATCTGGCAAGATGCTAGAGAAACATATCACAATGACTCAGACAGCTGATTCCCTGGCTCTTAGTGAGATCACTCAGGTGTTTGTGCATGTTCGAGTTCTCCATTTACCTAAGAGAGAGACTTGTTCTGTTTGTTTATTTGAGATTTTTCACTACCCCACTTGACAATCTGCAGTAGAATAATTCCCCTTCTAGATCTAGATCAATAAAATGCACCCATGAGCTAATACTCATTATGACCTCCCCTGAGGCCCCAAACCTTTCAGAATCACAGTGACTTGGAACACAGTCAACAGCTAGGATCAAGCAGAGACTAGTCACAGGCAGTGCTCTCTTAGTGTAAGCTTCCCAGGCCATATCGCTCATGTCCTAGTAGTTGATGACAACAGCAGATGCCATGCCTCCTGCACCCACACATGGATAATTGATTGGAGAAGTTTCTGGGTCAGATGATAGACTGTTTGATCTGACACTTATTTCTGGCCACTGTCCTTCCTCCCAAGATGACTGGCATTTAACTTTCCCATTTTCCCCTCACAATGTTTGTTATGTGTCAATGTCCCTCACAGACTCCCAGGTTTGAACAGCTGGCCTCCAGTGGATGGTGTTGTACTGGAGGATTGTGGAGCCTATAGGAAGTGGATCACTGGGGAGTAGACCTGGAGATTTATATCTGGACTTAGATTCCTGCCTTTTCTTTGCTTCTAGATGCTTCCAGATGTGAGCAGCAGCCTCACACCCCTGCTGGCATGAGGGGTTCCTACCACCAAACCTTCTCTGCCATAATGGGCTGTTTCCCTTTAAACCACAAAGCACAGCAGACAGCAGGCAGAGCTTCCTTCCCCAAACCTGCTGCTTCTTAGGCATTTTGTAGCCTTGATGAAAGGTAACTAATACACAGTGTAGATCTATCCAGGGAGCCAGAGGGCTAGAAATCATATGTAGGGGAGTCTTTTGTTTTCGAGATGCAAAGAAAAAAGATAGAGTAGGCATTGTGTCCTTCTGTCTCTACTGCGAATGCCGATGTGATGAGCGGAGGCAACCATCTAGACATCTTGAGAAAAAAAGCTGAAAGGACTGTATTGGGTCTACTCTGACATTTTAAGTTTGCATCAACTTCAATAGCCACAAAAATAACTTCCAAATAGTTTAAGACACCAACGCTGGGTTTCTGTTACTTGTTTCCCAACAACCTTAAAATATACAGCTATTCACAAAATTAGATAATGCTACAAAATCTGACCCTGAGGGAAGTGTCTACACAGAGCAAGGATGTCACATTTCTTTGTGGCTTATCTTGGTGCCTAAAGTTCTCAGTGGAGGGCTGGGGAAGATGGAGCTGGGCAGTGTCCCCTGAATTCTCTACACCCTTGCAGCTTGCTGGACCTTTTTCATACCTGGGATGACTGAAGTGGAAACAGAGCTGGGCTCTGAGGATATGGAGGTGCCTCAGTTAGTAAAGGGCCTGCAATATATACATGAGAACCTGAGTTTGGACCCCCGCATCCATGTAAAAAGTGAGGTGTGGCAGTGTGGGTTGTGGGTGAAGGTGGAGATTGGAAGAGCCCTGGGGCTCCATGGCTTATCTTTCTAAGCTAATGGATGTGCTCTAGATACAGTGTGAGACCTTAGCTCAAAAAATATGGCAGAAGATAGCTGAGGAAAATTGATGTCAGCACCTAGCCTTCACACACACACACACACACACACACACACACACACACACACACACACACGGGGTGGGGGAAAGATATGCTCTGGGTACAAATAACATACAACCCTCCCCCTCTCACGCTCCCACACACATCGGAAAAAGGCCCAACATCACCTATCCCTCTTCCAATTCTATAACAAGTACAGAGAGCACATTCTCTAGAGGTTAAGAAGGACAATAGCAGCCGTCTATGCACAGACCTCACAGTGCCACACTGCTTCATCCTCTGAGGTTTTTTCCAGCATAGCTGATTTCTCCCTGAAGGTGGCTAAGCTACCTTGCTGCTAGCAATTTTGCAAAAGAAGAAGCTGTAATCTGGAAGTTATTACAACAGGCACCCCATCCATCATTGGGGTTATTCTGCATTGGAATCCAAATCACAGGATGCCTCATCTGCCTAATGAGGTGGACGGTTTTCAGAATTAACTTGAAGATGTTACTTGGTTGCAAAATTCAGCACTACTTAATGGAAACAATGTTCCCCTCTAATTTCCACTAATACTTCCAACTGCTGCCTCAAAATTTTTGTCTTTGGGCCCATATCTGCATATAGTGAAATGTTTGCAAAATATATGTATACTTGCCTTCACACTAACGGACGCAATTTCATGACCCATTACGCTTCCCACACGAACAAAAAGAGTTGGGGCTGCCTGAACTGCAAGCTGTCTGGTGTCTGCCAGATGCCCAGGTTTGGTCATCAACCAGATGAGATGCAGTCAATGAAGATAAAAATATACATAGATGCCTGGAAATACTTACTAAGCATGTATTATGTGCCAGGCAATTTCCTAGAAGTTGGAAGCACCATGTAAATAAGAATCCCTGGCTCAAGTGTTTTGCAGATAGAAGATGTTAATAGCTGGAGATTATTAACTTCAGGTATGCCTTTCTGTCCCCCACTGACCTCATTAGCAGATGCCCTGATCTCCTTGCCCACCTGCTAGCTAAAACATCCTGTGTGGCAGAGGGTGGTTCAGCTTCCATCTCAGCACCTCTGGTTCTCTAGTAACGTGACAAATGCTGACTGGAAACATTCCTACCTCCCCAGTGTTCCACTTACCCATCCCTCTAAGTACCCCAGTGTGTAAGTGTGGAGAGGGCTCTAGTTCTTACTGAAGATTGTCTCCATCTGCACTGTTCCCGGGTAAGCTTTGCTGCCGGTGAGCCGCTGATCCTCTGCCTTGACTTGCTCTACTAACCTAACAGAAATGACAAGGGTGTACATTTGGATGGTTCAAAATAGAGTGAGGAATAAAGGGTTTTATTGCTTGTCCAGAGTGACCCGGCATGACCTGGAGGCCTTTTTGCTATCTGGCCAACCATCCCAACCACCATCAGGCATCACCCATCAGGCATTCTCTACCCTTTTCTACTTCTTCAGACTCTCACCACAAACACAATGACCTAGGAGAGGAGACGCCTGCCTTTCCCCTTCTGTTGCTGTGACAAAAAGTCAGTCTCATCAAAAGCCGGGAGAAAAGGGTCATTTGCCTATATGTCTAGGTTGCAGTCTGAACTCCAGCAGCTGGTCAAACCATATCACAGTCAAAAGCAGAGAGAAACAAATGTGCCCAGGCTGTCTGCTGTCCAGTTGCTTCCACTCAGCCAGCTTTGGACAGTCCAGGGCTAAGTCCATGAGACGGTGCTTTGAATAGTGAGCTGGATCTTCTCACCTCAACTAACAATGCAGACATTCCTCTCTAGACATGCCCACAGGCCCACCGGATCCAGAAAATACCTCACTGAAACTCTGTGTAGATGATTGTAATTGTGCCAGGTTGACAGTTAAAACTAACCAGGATAACCTAGAGGATTCTGACATGGCTCTCCCAAGGTTTAGATGAGGTTTGGCTAGCTGGCTTCTTGCCCTCTGGCAGGTGACCCTCTAAGAACATCAGCATGTCTGCTGTTTTCTTGCCTAGTCTGTGTAACCTACTCATGGTCCTGAGGAAACAGTGGGGAACCACAACAGGGGACCCTTTTCACCTCCTAGGGGGTCGGAGATATGGGAAGGGGACTGAAATCCAGAGGAAGCTCAAGGTAATGTGAAAACAGGAAGCGACCACAGGTATATGACACCAGGTATGACCTGTATAATCCAAGGCTCCCAACATCAGCCACCTAGGATGCCAGGTGGGGCACCCCTGGGTGGCATCTTACTTACTACAGGATGGTTGGCAGTGATTCTTATGTTGGAGCCCCTGCTGCCAGTGTTACTTCCTGCAAGGTGAGACAGGAAAACATGTCCCCAGAGGTCACCAAATGTGTCCCAACTGAGGCAAAGGAGAGGAAGCGGGTAGTCGAAGAACTCCAGACAACAAACACTAATGTCACTGGGCAGAACCATGGGCTAGAAATTACAGGGAGCCACCACAGAGCCATCACTGGATATATGGTGCTACTTAACCAGATTGAATAAGGACTGTGGCTAGGGCCGGTGTCATGATGTATGAGGGCCACCTGTAACAGTACCCCACTTTGGAAGCCACACAGTGGAGTATTAAGGGATGTATCTCCTAAGTCTTAAAATACATAGAATCTGTAGGACCAGTGTGTGGTAGGAATCTGTGAGAGTGGCCTGTGGGAGTTCTTGTTCTAGCTTCAAACCTTGAAGTTTTCAGGAAGCAAAGTTGACCAGTTGCTTAGAGCCTCAGTGGTTGTGGGGTTGCAATGATGTAGGGTCAGAGTTAAATTGTCTTGGGCTATCTTAGATGCAAATGTGTTTCACAAGTGTCTTGACTGATGACCTACCTCCCTTGTTCTGTCATTATAAGAGCATCATAATACTGTTACTACACTGAAGTATGGTTTTGTATAACCTAAATCTGTTATCTTGGTCTATGATCATTCTTATTTGGCTCCAGAATCAACCATTTCTTATTCCCTTTGAAGTGAATTTAAAGGTTTTTATGTTAACAGAAATAATCTCAGAATAAAGTAAGGTCATGAATTTCTCCAAACACCTTAGGCCCCCTGAGCACAGCTGTATATGCTGATTGCAGGCATAGTGGCAATGATGGCCACAGAAGGATGCTACTGTCTCTCTGTAGAGTAGCATGGAGAACATTTTATCGCCATGGGTCCATTTCACCTCAGGCCATCCCTACCATTCTTCCACCATGGACAAGGTTGTGGATGTTCTGAACCAGCAGGATGTAGCACAGTTGTACAATAGGTCACTTGTCAGGCCTAGGGCTGAAGCCCAGTCTAGTTGGACCACAGGGCACTGCTTGTCAGGCCACAGAAGACAAGTTTAGTTATTTCTGTATCTTTAGAAGTTCTGATGAAGTAGGAACAGGGCCAGTGAGGGAATGAATGCACGGGCAGAGATAGACAGCAGGAGGCATTAGTGTCCCTCTGATTCCAAAAGATCTTATCATCGTGAGTGAATTCATGCATATGGAACTCCTCATTAGACATACATATCTCCTTCGTAAAAGCTAAAGCCAGTCAGGCAGTGGCTGTGCTCAGTGACTAAGCAGCCTGGATCCAGTAAGGGGAGGCATTCTACTGCCCGTTTTCTGATTTCTGATTTTCAATTCTGAACATGCTCATCTTTCTCTTGTGGAAGCGCCTGACTTGGATAGATAGTTGGGAGTCCTGGGTGAGCTTTTTCTTGGAGTTGTGGGGGTGATATGAGATGAACTGATGACAGAATGGTGGCTGCTGTTTGCTGATAGGGAAAAAGGGAAGTGTGTCAAGATGGAACCATGCAATGCAGTTAAGTCTGGAGCTTCCGTGGAATGTCATGGCAGGGTCCACAGGGAGGCTGCCTGGTGTGACCTCAGCTCTGAAGACTCACAAGGATGGAGGCAGAAAACATCTTTATTGGGAGTCCCTGTCCCTGCAGTTACCAAACTCTTTACACAGGTAAAGTGGCTGGATATTAGCAACTTTAGCAGAGGCAGACGGAAGGAAGGTGGGCAGTGCCTGCTAGAAAACTGCATGTATGAGCTGCTGACTAAGGCAAGGAGATGGCTGGGGCCCACAGTAAATGGAAAAGGTGAACCTCAGAATTCAGAAGCGGCTTGTGCTGAAGGGATGAGGGAAATCCCCCATCGTGTGTGTATAGTACATGCATGTGGTGTTGTGAAGTGTATATGGTATGTTTGTGTGTATAAGTATGGTTGCGTATGTGTGGAAGTCAGAGAGCAGCCCCAGACACTGACCCCTATCTGTTTTGACACAGTTTCTCTTGTTCACTGCTGTGGATGCCCAGCTAGTTTGCTCATGAGCTTCTAGAGATTCCCTAGATTTCACCTTCCATATCAGCATAGGACCAGTGGAAGTATGGATGTGGCCCACCATGCCCAACTATGTGTAGGTTCTGAGGATCCAGACTCAAGTCTTCACACTCGTATACCAAGTGCTCTTATGGTACCTGTGCCACCTCCTCAGTGCTACCAAAACTAGACATTTTCTAATAAGCATGGTTATTTAACTCTGGAATTGAGGGCAATGGTACCTATTTCTGAGACTGGAGAGGGGAAGGCAAGGTGAGCACAGCTCTGGGGTGGGGCTTGAGAAAAACTACTGTATAATATATGCCAGTGAAATGTTCCATTCCTGGATCCCTTGCAGCTATGTGGCCCCATGACTCATTCTGGCCATTGAGTACTGAGATTCTCTGGGGGAAGGAAAGCTGTTTCTGGTCTCGCAAATAGCTTCAGACATGTAGACATATCCAGGCCATTTCTTTCACTAGTGATGAACAGGCCCAGTCTCGGTGTACACAACTGAGCTGGTGTCCTTTTCTCTGAGTAAGGTCTTGCTATGTAGCTTAGGCTCATGATGGCTCCTGCCTCAGTTTCTAGATGGTTAGCATTATATGAGTTTACTAGCATGCTCAGTTCTTTCTTGAAGCCCGTTGACAGGAATGAGGTATTCCCACAGCCCATTCTAACCATGAAGCAGCCTTGGAGAATGGAGCCATGGCGATATCACTCAGTGCCTGAGTGACACCTATTGGCTTCCCACACCTTGTTCTCTAGCTGTCCTTCACATCAGAAAAAAAAAGAAGAAAAAAAAAAAACCCTTTCTGCTGTTAATTGTAATTTTTGGTTTCCTGCAGCTGAGCCCAGTCCTAAATAAGATGGGATGACAAGAGTCTCAGTTACAGCTGCCGTGTCTACCCTCAGGAAAGAAAAGAGAGAAGAACGGAGAGGCTGGAGTCAGAAAAGAGAACCCGGAACTAACCAAGGAGGGTTAACTTCCTTCTCCTTACTTTTTATTTCTAGTTTTTTAGACTCTTAAGTAAACACAGAAAAGCACAAAGAACAATAACAGAAATCCTGCATTGGCCATCTGGAGTCCCAACTGTCCACACTTTGTTACATTTGCTTTGTCTTTATTTTATTAAAAGAACTAAAATGTTACGAATAGGCTGAAGTCCCTTTACACACGATCAATGGCAGGCTCTTCCTTTTGACCTTTGCCACCAACACCGCAGAGGCTGAGCGGGTGTCCTTCCACCCTGCATGGTTGCTGGGCATACCGAGGCTTCAAAGACTGTTACTCTATATTTTTTACCTTAAAATTTTAAAATATTTACATTACTATTATTATTTTATGTGTGGGAGTGGAGCTGCAGGCACAGGTGGTTGTGGGCACCCTGATGTGGGTGCTGGGAACTGAACTCATGTCCCCTGGAAGAGCGCTCAAGCATTTTTAACTACGGAGCCATTTCTCCAGGCCCTATCACCATCATTATTAAAATAGATGGAATCTGTTGTGGTTTGGATGAGAAATGTCCCCATAGGCTCACGTGTTTGAACACTTGAGCCCCAGCTGGTAGTACTATTATGGAAGACTTTGGAACTTTTCGGAGATGAAACTCTATGGAGGAAGTGAGTCGTTGGTGAGCAGGCCTGAAGGTTTGGAGGCCTGACCCCCCATCCTGTCTGCTCTCTGCTTTCTGCTGTGGAGGCAATGAGACCAGTGGCCCTGTCTCCAAGTCCTCTCCCCGTGATGGACTCTGCCTCTTCTTAAACAACCAGACAATAGAAACTTCTTGCCAGGTACTTGGTCTCAAGGATGAGAAAAGTGACATAGTATCACATGGAATGTGATATAACTTGGGGTTTTTTTTTTGCTTGTTTGCTTGTGAGCTCTGGCTTTATTGCCTGTACATGTATATAAACGTAGATGTGTCCATGTGAATATTAGTGCTCTCTCTATAAAGTGCTTCTATAAACCATGAGGATTGATGCATAAATAAAATATTTGCCTCGTTCCTTTGAATAATGGCTTAATGTTTGCATTTTTGAATGTTACTAGCCATTCTGCTACCGAGGCACATTTAGGCCAGTTCCATCTAGTGCTTTCCAAGCACCACAGTGAGGAACAGCCTCAGGTCTCTATGCACACAACTGAGTAGGCATCTTTTTCTCTGGGACCAGTCTTGCAAGGTAGCCTCATACTCATGTTCCTCCTGCTTCATTTTCTAGACTATGTGCATATTAACATGCCCAGATTTCATTTATTTCTTGAAGCCTATTGGCAAGACTGATGATCATGGATGAGAAGGGCAGATGTATTGTGGTTACTACAGAGAGGTACTTAAAAATGCTCTCGGAACCCTGGTGCACATCCAATGGGAAAACACAGGCTTCGGCAAATGTATTCTCAGGTGTGTCTGTAACTGGTTGATCAACCCCAGCCATGGATTACTAGACCCTAGGCTGAGACATTTTTTTTGGCATAACAGATCACTAGATTGTCTATTTAGTGACTTGTTTCCCACCCATCCAGGCAGTGCTTTGAGGGAACTGCCTACCAAATGCCACAGTGCACACTGGATGGAGCAGGTAATGCACAGTCTAGTAGGATTCTGGCCACACCTCAGCCTCTCACTAACAATAGGTGGCTGACTCTTAATGGGGCTGTGGTCAGTGCTACCCCATGCCGTGTGAAATTCAGAATTTCTACTTCTGAGGGTTCAAGATTAAAAAATAGCGAAGAGTAACTGTCAATAAAACAGATTAAAGAGATAAGAAAACTAATTAAAAATACAACCCATGGGTAAATATGGTATCAAAGATTAGCACATGTATGCTCACAAAGCACATGCGCAGACAGATGGTGTATATATGGTATGTTATGCTAGAGAGACAGGGCTTGGCAATGATTATATTAAATGTGCCCTTAGATTTCTCTCTGAAGACAACAGCAGTGTGAGCTCCAGATACTGAGAATACTATCCTGGCTGAGTTACGGTGCTCACACCAACCTTTTGGTGACCACCAGAGCAAATGTTACTCTTGAACACATCTCCTGTGCCTGCCTCACACCTATAGCATTGTTAGAGTGGACAGCAGGCATCCTAATTTATACCCTGCAGTAGATGGTTACAGAGGAAGAACCCAAGGCTCACAGAGGTCTGGAGGGTTGCCTGGGGTTGTGTCTGGCAGGCATTCAAATCCAGTCAGAGCGGGCTCAGAGTATACACACTGCTCCAAGATGCAGGACACAGTCTGTAGAGACAGGCTCACAGTTGTATTCTCCCCAAAGACGTGGCCAGTTCCCTCCCAGGGAATCCATTTGTTGGAGATGAAAAACACAAATGACCGTCACTGATATGTAGAAGAAAATTACTTCCCTGTGCAAGCTGATACTGCCTCAAACTTAGCCATGGTATGAATGCCTCTCTTGGGATCTCTCTAAGAATATACGCTCCTTGGAGGAGGCCTTCTGTAGGCTGAAGGGAGGGACTGAGTGACAGCTACCATTCTCCTTGTCTGAGAGCATCAGGATCCTCAGCCACTCTCTGGTCATTTTGGGTGGCTTCTGCATCTATGATTGCTTCGGGGATTATAGTTAAAGCTCCACCACTTGTAGGGATATTTTGTAATATAATAAAAACATTTGGGAGATATCAGAGGGATCTACCTACAGTCGGTCTAGGAGGATCAGACAGTGGTAACTCACACCTTTAATCCCAGAACAGGGATTATCCTGGGAGTGGTGACCTATGCCCTTGTGTTGAGGTCATTTTAGTTTTCAGAAGGAGTTGCAGGCTCCCAGGCAGGCAGTGGTGGGGCCACGCCTTAACTGAGTGAAGAGAGTATTTAAGGCAGGGGTAGAAAGACAGAGGGGCAGAAGAAGCCAGGAGGAGCCAGGCTGAGGAAGCTGGAAGATACCTAGGTGAGATCTGACTGTGGTGTTTACTCTCTCTAATATCTCTGACTTTCCCAGAGATCTGGCCCTGAGTTTCCTTTATTCCTGCAACAAACACCATGTTACCTCCACAGACCGAGGTGGCTCTGCTGAGGGTGGTTGTGCTGTTGTTCCTGTTACTATGTATACACTCTAAAGAAGGGTAGACTGGGCTCTTTCTTAGGCCCCATGGATGGCTTGGGACCCATAGAGCAGTACAGAGTATCTCAACTACCTTCTTTCATATTCTGCAAGGACACCTGTATGTTCTATAGGCAAACTCATCTTTCATTAAACCCAATCCTAGTGCTCTTAGGTCTTCTGAAAATTCTCCTGCTCAGAGGGGACTCTTTTTTTCCCCTAAATTTATCTATTTATTTTTGGGTATGGGATCTATGTAGCAAGGTTATCCCATAAACAAAAATGACTTTGGACATCTAATCTTCCTGCATCCACTTTCTGGGTGCTGGGATTGCGGATTGAACCCAATGCATCATATAGGCTAGAGAAACACCCTACCGTCTGAGGCACACCTGAGCCTCTGTTTTCTAACTTCTGCAAAGCACCTAGGTGACCAGCTGTGTGCCAAATCTCCCGGGATGTCACAGATGGAAAGGGCTGTCAGTGCCTCTTTTACCTTTGTCTTTCTTCGAATGCACCTCTTTTACAGACACCTCAGACTGCGGCTTCTGGTGATCATCCTTGATGAATGATATCATGTAGGACATGAGATAAGGCGAGAGAAATGGAAGCCTGTGGCTGATATTTTGTCACACATCTCTTGTTTCCTCGGCCATTTGCTTCTGCTTCATTTTTACATTACAGCCTGGGGTTGCCATGAGAGACTCTGTCATCTCCAGTGGATACATAAGGGACTTGAATGAAAGATGGTCACCGGGTCCCCAGTTCCTGTGGTCCATAGGAAAGCACCCCACAGAGTGTGACTGCCAATCTGCAATTTATATGCCCAGACAGAAGACAGGAAAGAGAGGGAGCAGAGCAGGGCTAACTGGGGGTTCTAGGGTGGGCCCACAGTTTATCTTTCTGCCTTCATATTTTCAGGATGTCTTGACATTTCCTGGTTATGTAGCTCATTCCCTTTTTAAATTTTTATATGTTTAATTCAGATCCTATTCTGCATGTCTTGCTACAGAACAATGTTCTCTCAACCAAGAGACGACTTTACTTTGGGGATCGGGATTGCAGGAAGGGTTCATCTGCATGGCTTATCTCACCATCTTTCCTTCCCCATATGCTCATCAGAGGCTGGAGAACCTACAGCTGAGATGGCTTCTCTGTCTCGCTTTTTTTGGCCTCTTGCGACAGTCTTGAATTCTTTAAGGCCTCTCCTACATGCTTGAACCTCTCCAAGAAGAAGAGTCTTCAAATAGTCAGATGTCTTACATGGAGCTAGTTTCCATAAGAAAGGGTATTGTGAGAGTCAGTGAGCGAGTCTCTTACAGGTTGGACCAGTCAAGTGGCAGAGAGTCACTTCTGCCTGTCACTTAGATGGAAATGGTCGCAGGTGGGGCTGAGGATCCCGCTCAGTGGATAAGGCTCTTGCTCTGTAAGCTTGGGGGCTAGAGCTCAGACCCCCAGAACTCACATTAAAAACAAACACACAGTGGGCGTGGCAACTCACTTGTAATCCTAGTGTTCATATAAAGTGGAGACTTGAGGATGCCCAAGGCAGGCTGGCTACTTGACCAGCCCAGTCAGTGAGTTCTGAGTTCAGAGAAGCCCTGCCCCAATAAATAACTTCTTCCTCAATTGAAGCACAACTGAGGAAGAAACCTGATGCCCCCCAGTATCTTGTGTGCCCTGTAACACATATACATATACCACATACACATGTCCCTCAAAAATAGGCATTGTCCTGCCTAAGGTCAAGGAGAATCGCAGGATATCAAGGAGTCTAGAATACCCCGGAGGCTTCAAATCTGTCTCCTCTACCTCTCAAATGCCTTGGGTTCACCGTCTCTAGCTCATCACCCTTGATCAGCCCTGGTCCTCTTCCAATGGCTTATTCATGCTTCTTCTCTTCCTGTTCCCATCCGCTTCCCATACTGAAGCCAGAATAGAGCTGATCCAGCTCAAACATGGCTACGACGCTTGCTGCTCATCAGAGCTCTGACCTCGGCCCTGTCTGTCTCCTGATTATCTGGTTGTTCATTTTGCTGCTCCCCTCTCACTCTCGGTGGTGGCAGAGCTAGAATCTTCCTTTGCCTAACACTATTCTGTCAGTCTCGTCCTTGGAGTTCAAAGATCACTGATATCACATTCCCTCAGAACTGGCTACAAAGGGGGATATGACTCAGGCCTGGCCCTTTAAAGCCTCCTACACTTGTGCACACCAGCTCAGGGATGGGCAAATGATTCACACCTAGTTAGAAAAGGGAAACAGTGCTCACATCAAGGGTGATGATCAGAGTTGCTACCAGAGCGGGAGGAATGCCATGTCGTCCCCAGAAAGTTAACAAATGGTAAAGCTATGCCAAGGAGCTGAGTAAGATTCTCAACAACACAGTTGAGCACCTAGACACAGCTATTCCTCAAGTCCTTCTGGGACCTTTATATAAAAGGAGTCTAAAAGAGCTTTGCTTCAACTCAGTGGGGCTAGCTGCATTTCCGTCCCTAGGGGCCCAAGGAATCTTAATGCACACACTTAAGGTGACCCCTGCTTCTCTCCAGTACCTGTTCACACTGTTCACACTGTTCACACTGTTCACACTGGCCTTTTCAGCCCTTCCGTTCCTGCCAAGCCCTCTCTCTTGTGTCACTACAGGGTGCCTTAGTGGATCAGTCCTTTGTTCAAGTGATCCTCCTGCCTGGAACAAGGTTCCTTTCACCCACAGGAGATTGCCTCAAAACTCAGCTATCCTCCCTTTGGGACCTTTCTAGATCTTTCCCCTCTTTCCTGATCTCATCCGTTGCTTTTCTTCTAATGTTTTCCTGGGGGATTTCACTTATTTGTCTTTTAGCATTTAGAGATTCAGATTCAGCAAACACACACATGCCACAGTCTCCCCCCCCCCCCCATTGCACCCAAGCTCTATTAGATTGGAATCTGTCCTAACTACTTCTGAGTTTCCAGCATTTCCAACATATCTCCTTACCTGCAACACCCACTCCTAAGATGCATCAACCCGCACCTACTGGTTTCTGTACTGGAGATTGTATCACATCTCCAGACCCTCTTTGCAAAGAATAAGACGGCCACATGCCCCAGGATGAGCACCTCATCTGACTTTACCCAAGGGGGTCTCAGCACTTCTTTAAAAATTAATTTGTTCCTTAATTAAGAAACACGCTCCCTTCTAATTAACGGTCCTTCTGTAATGTAAACAGATCACAAGTAACTCTGAAGCTCTGCCTGGCTCATCTGGAGTCTGAGCTACAGCCAATTTCAGCATAGCAGCTGGGACTGGGAAGCCGTGGAGGGCTCTGGCTTTCTCATATGAAATTAAAGAGACTTAGAAGAGGGCTCTATCAGCTCTTTACCCTACCTTGCAAGATAAACTATTGCTTCATTACATTACTGCATCCACTCAGAATTTTTTGAGATGCAAAACTCCTTAGCTAGTAAAGAAAAACTTGATTCAAAAGTGCATTATGTATCTATTTCTGAGACATTGCATTTTAGACACAGGGCCCACCCAGAGGCTACCGAGATGGAACTGACCTGAAAACCTTTTCTCTGACCCATAGCTTTTATGGCATTGGAAGGTGCCAAGCAAGCTTCCAAATGTGGGAGGCAACCAATAATCCTACCAACTATGATGAACTTATGAACTACAACAATGACCAGCATAGCATGATAGCCCAAAGGGCTCAGTAGTTGCACACATATCTTATTGGTAACCAATAGCTCCCTAATACTATCTTCTTGACAAGAGAGAAATCATGCCTGGTACTGGAAACTTAACTAACTTTAGTCCAATGCTAACTGGTAAACACTTAAAACCTATGTTGATGGTGCCATTACAATTGACCAGACACACTCTAAATGCCCACACTGGTGGGTGCCTACCCTCCAGCCTGGGCCACCAATCAAAACATAAAGGTGTGGAGCCCCGTCCCAGTGGACACACCTACAACACACAGCCATGCTAATGTGGATGGGTAAAGACTATGAGGCCTCAGCCCTACACAAAGATCTACAGTCAACTAAGAAATGCTGAGCATGGGAAAATAGTCTTCCCTAGGGAGGAGCACACAGTGGGTTATCCAACACCAAATGGGTGGTCCTAAAGAGATATATATATAAGTAATATTACACAGAATGAGCAGGTTGTATTTAGGAATACATATAATAAATTAAGAAAATGTATGATGAAAAAAAGAGGCTATGAATTTTAGAGAGAGCAAGGAGAGCTATGTAGAAGGTTTTGAAAGAAGAGGGGAAGGAGAAATGATGTCATTATATTAAAGTCTCAAAAAACAAAAGAAATGTTTTGTATATCCACAGATCTGTATGCATAGCTGATTTAATCAACATATCCTTATATGCATAGCCTATGAATATCCTTATACATATGCACATGCAAGCCTGCACATATACACATATGCACACAAAATACACACTGCTCATTTGATGATAGAGCATGCAGACATTCTCAGTAGATCTGACTGGCCTGTAGCAGATCTTAGGGAAGCAGTAGATTCATACAAGAAGTTAGTTTGGGAGGAGACTAGAGGCTAGCTATGACATTATTAAGAAAGCCATTCTTTACTACCACCAGTGTGTGAGGATGCATTTGGAGAGCAAATGATGGTTCTAAGTGAATCTGATGCTCATAGAGATGTACACAACCCAAGGTTTTTTTATCACTGAACTTTACTTTTGAAATAATTGGCTGACCTGCATCCTCTCATGTCTTAAAGGGTCTAAGTGTCAAATTCAATGTTCTTTTCATGGTCTTACACATAATCCATGGAAAGCCCAGCTGGGAGCTGTTCTTCACATAGATTCTATTTGGTAACTCAAGTACTGGTGAACACCATGTATGTACCAACAGTTGCTTATCAGTAGAGAAGATGTTGGTCTCTTTAAAGCTATGGAGGAAAATTTGGTGTGCTCATCTATTTTTCAAAAGCATTCATCTGTGAGAACTTAGGAGGCACTGACATACAGCTTGGAATCTTCTGGGTGGGTCCCACGGTTGTTTATGTGTTACTATTAAAGAGATAAAAAGTTTCTTCTCTCTCGAGTAAAGCATAGGTCTGATCAGGCTGAAGCATAATGTTGAATTTCCCAAAGTTTTACAGTTTGCAAGTCAAAGCACTAGAGTGGGACATTTATTTCCTCCTCTTAATTCATTTCATATGGATCTAGTCTCAGTTTCAAGGTATAAGTAGCCAAGACTGCAAAGTTGCTGTCTGTGCGCAATGTTTTCATTTCAACACTAACCATTCACAGGTCATCTGCCCTGATCTCCCTTCTGTCCGTGGAAGTTGGCTTGAGGAGCCCACATCCCTTTAAGACATAGATATGAGGAGAAAGGTGGGGTGCCATGGCCTTGGTCCTGACCTCCTGTGTTGTGATAGTTATTTGTCTCCCAGAAGGTCACTATTCCCCAAGCGGCCCTTTGCAAATAAGTCCGTTCTCACAGGCCCATAATTTCCCCCTAGTGCTCAGGTCCTGGGATGACATCACTGTTATCTTTACTTCCCAGGGTCCCCCTCATGCCCTTTGAAACCCCATTTGTAAGCCAGTTCCTCCCTTAGTTGCTCTAATCCTAGCACCCCATCTATTTCTTACTGGGATGTTGATACACACATCAACATCCGGTGAATTCTCAAACGTTTGCTTAATATCACTGAAATGTCTAAACACCCCCAATTTTGGCTTTGAAGATGGGTGCGACAGTGCAGTGTCTCTCTGTGTCTGCGGCCCTTTTGTAAAGTTTCCTTGTGAGTATGAGTAGGCATGCCGCTCCTCTTCTCTAGTCCCATATCACAGGCAGCAAACATCCCCTCCATGCCTCCTATTGATGTCTCCTAGTTCACAAATCTGTCTCCTTCCTTGCCAGCCAGGTCTCTATGGGGAGCAAAGACGAGTTGCCTCTGTATCTGCTAAGACTAGAAGGGATCAGGCCCATGGAAACTTCTACATAAACATTCGTGCACCAAACCTGGAGAGAAGATAGCACTTGTACAATGTCAGGGTACAAAAACTAGAACCTTCCCAATGAGACACCACACGGCAGCCAAAAGTTTGAGTCGCCAGAACCTTAGATTTAACGCCATTTAATCTTTCATCAATATGATGCTCTTGGGGATAAAAAAGGTCCCTGTTTCCTAAGACTCAGTGTCTCAGAGTGTGGGCGAGTACACATGGGCAAATCACACCTCATGTGATAGTTCATCTTCAGTATCAACTGTGCAGACCTAGAACCACCCAGGAGCCACACCCCTGGGTATGTCTGTGAGGGAGTTTCCAGAGGCTTAACCCTAGGAGGGAAAACCAACTTTAACTATGGGTAGTACCATCCCATGAGTTGGTGTTAAGGTTTTAATAAAAAGAGAAGGGTTCTGAGCATTCATCTCTTTGTGCTTCCTAACTGTGGACACAATGTGGCCAGCTGTCTCACATTCCTGCTGCCATGCCTCCCCAACTATGATAGGTTGTACCCCTAATTGGGAGCCAGCCTAAGACCTTATTTCTATAGGTTGCTTTTTATAAGTTGGATGGTAACATAGAGACAAAAAAGTAAACAGACCTTAGTCCAATGCTAACTGGTAAACACTTAAAACCTATGTTGATGGTGGCATTACAATTGATCAGACACACTTTAAATGCCCACACTGCCGGGTACCTACCCTCCAGCCTGGGCCACCCACCTTCCCTAGAGTCATCCTTACACTACAGTAGGCTCCCCATGCATGGTGGGGACATGGTTAATTACTAGTTATCAAATATCTATTCTGTGCTGAACACTGACTCCGTTAAATGCTCCAATGCAAGTTTGCTGGAAGCTAGCTTCCCCCAGAGTCATACAGAAGGGTGTTGGAGGCCCAGCCTCTCCGAGACCTGAATCCTCAAGATTCTACCTCTCCTGCCTTGCAAAGGGTTTCCAAACGCAATCACTCTAGAAAGCACCACCAGTGCCACTCTTTATTCATTTTCAATGTACTTTACATTCATTTCTTAAAATTTAACCTAGTTCCCAAAAAGGATATGAATAGATAATGGGACTGATATGACAGACACTTTTCAGGCCTCCAAATAAATGACTATTAAAATAACAGTCCACCTTTACGCCAGCTGAAATTATCCTGTGTGTCAGCAGACATGTACCTGGTTTGCACTAAAAAACCAAGTCTTCAGAAACTATTCTCATACAGGGAGACATGGATGCATATCAAATGAGCAGAACACAAGGAGAAGCACCAGGGAGCAGTTCTCTCTTGCTTGACCTGGATATCTTTGTCCACTGAGGAAAAAAAATAAAAAGATGGACAATGTGACTGAAGCTGCAGGAGAGGATGATGATGGTAGATGGAGGGCCGAGAAGCAGGGATACAGACCAGAGAGACTCAAAGGAGGAAGGAACAGATGCAGACAAGCCAGGGAGAACCCTGTACAGTAGTGATGGGGGATATTAAGACAGAATCAAGAATATTTCAGTCTGGGCCTAGAGAAATGGCTCAGCAGTTAAGAGCCCTTGATGAGGTATGCACATTGGTTGGTCTGGCCTCTAGTGGTATCTGCACATGAGTGGTACATGTGTGTGCGTGCGCAGACACACACACACACCCTTTTAAAAAGAGAATATTCATGAAATAGCATCAAAATATAGAATATTTATGAAGTTAACAGAAGTGATTCAAGTCCTCTATTGCTGAAAATGGTAAAACATCATGAAAGGGATTAAAGATTTTACTAAACAGAAAGTCAGCCCACGCTTACACATTCTGAGCCTCAGCACTGTTAGAATGGAGGTGATTCCTAAGTTGATCTATGTATCAATTCAATACAACCTTTATCAAAATCCCAATTATTCTTTCTTTGGGGGAGAAATCTACAAGTTGATTCTAGAATTCATATGGAAATATAAAGGACTTACAAGTGGCAAAGCAATTTCGCAAAACAAATGCAACTCAGAAGCACGCTGAGCCACACTACTTACAGCCAGTGAGGTGCTGGGGTAGAAGACAGATAATGGGCACTGATGAAGAATGGGGATGCTGGAAACCTCCTGTGCTGCAGACAGGGGTGCAGCAACACCGCAGCTGCTTTGGGAAATCACTTGGAAATGTCTCAAAAGGTTAATAGAGACCTGCTGAATGACAGGTGCTCAGGCATATACTCAAAGGGAATGAAGTCCACACAGGCAACTTTTACATGAGTGGTCAGCATAACACTGTTCACAACAGCACCAAGTGGTGACTGTCATCCACCAATTTATGAATGGACAGATAAAGCAGAGTGACATCATCATGTGGAAGTGCAAATGAGCCAAAAGCCATCCATCATAACAGTTTTAAGGAATAAAAGTTAAGAGCATCATTATAAAGGAACAAAACATCAGACACTAAGATTATATGTTAGATAATTTCAAGTCTATAAAAAAATGTCCAGAGCAGGCAAAGCCATAGAGTAAGATCAGCGTTTGCCTTGGACTGGGGGAGGGTGGTAACACATGACAAGGGATGCCTTTACAAGCACAGGGATTTCATTTTAAAGATTAATTTTTTTTAAAGTTATGGATATGTGTGTGTCTTTCTGTGTGGGCGTGTGCATAAATGCAGTTCTCACAGGAGAGGACAACAGATTCTCTGGAGGTGGAGTTACAGGCATTTATTTATAGGCTATCTGATATGGGTGATGGTCCTCTGCAAACTGTGGAGCTGTCTCTCTGGCTCTACTATGATTTTGTTTGAAAGTTAAACATTTCACAGTTAATTGAGGTGGTGATTGTACAACTTATAAATATTCTGCCAAATCACAAATTTATTACTTCAAATGGGCAAGCCACATAGTATATGTGTTATACCATACTACATAAGAGACGGGAAAGCGAAGAGGCTGGAGGGATGACATGACGCATGTCTCTACTGAATGGGGTGCCCAGTGTGCTACTTGAGGCTTACGTGTTTGCCTTCTCGATGACACCTATGGAGTGAGCATCATGCTTGACCTTTTCTGTCTCACAATCCAGATACAACAGGAATTCTGGAGTGGAAGGTAAGCCAGGGCATACTCTTATTTTAAAGCAAACACGCTAAACAGGCTGGTTTCTAGGAGATAACGGAATGCTGTGTGAGGTGTGGCTCACTGACACAACAAGTTTCTCTTCATTGATGAGGCTGGTCGTTTATCCCTGTGCATGTATACAGGGATCTATATCTCTGGGGGGTATCTATTCCCAAAATGAATGGCATCATCTCTGAGTAATGCCTATGGGTAATTGAGGTGAGATAGAGCAGATAGTGGTGGGGATTCCTGAAAATGAAAAGAACCTGGAACTGGTATGTGAAGCTCTTTAATGCATCTAAGGTGATCCCTCCAGTACAGGGGCCATGATCATTTTGGCATCACACAATATCAACAATATCAAAATACTCCTAATCACAAGAGATGGTCATTGCTCCGTGTCCCTGGGTTACTGCTCATGTTTCAAGGACGATGCTTGAATTGAGAATGCTTGAAAAGTTGTAAGCTTGGAGTTCACTGGCAGCAGAACTTTTGCTAGTTATTGAAAAATTTATGAGCTCATGCTTTCATTTATTTGTTACCAGCTTTTATGGAGCAGCTTTACTCACCACTGGTGGGATCAAAAGAGAAAGGAGATCCCAGACTGAATGGATGTAACTACTGACCACTGGCACCTGTGGTCAGAAGTCTGGGCCCAGAGTGGCTGAATCAAAGTATCAAGGGACAGGGTTCCATATGAGAAGATCATGAGAAAAGTCTTCTTTGGATTGGGAAGCAGGATGATTTCCTCCTCACTTCCCCTATGGTTCACTCTTAGGCCAGCCACAAGGAGGATTTGCTCAGCATCTCAAGATGGGAAACTCTCAGAGGGACCTCTGTTCTCCTCCCTACTCTCCTGCCTGTGGCCTCCCTCTCTCTCTCTCTCTCTCTCTCTCTCTCTCTCTCTCTCTCTCTCTCTCTCTCTCTCTCTCTCTCTCCTCTCTGTTGCTATTCTCAAAATCTAGTCTTGTTTGCTGTCTCAAATTGCTTTTATTTTGATTGACAAATCATAAGTGAATATATACATGGGTTAGAATGTAATGTTTTGATATGTGTTTACAATATGGCGTGATTAAATCCAATAATTAATGCATCCATCATCTCAGCCATCCTGTCATTTGTGATACTGTGGGTGAGTTCTGAGGATGTTTTGCCTGGTGAAATTAACCAGCCGCAGACTATGTGGCATGTGTGGAGTCTAATGAAGTTCATCTCCTAGAGGCAAAGAGAATGGTGGTGATGAGGGGCTGGGGCTGGGGAGGGAGAGAGCTGGGACTTGATCAAAAGGATAAAGTTGTAGGTGGATTGGAGAACCAATTTTAAGTGTTCCCTATGACAGGAGACTATAGTCCAACATAGCCCGTTTTGTATTTCTCTTTCTGTGTGCTTAAAGGCTCAAGTGGTTATTATATTCTGCCTGGGTAGCCCAGGAAAGTGTCCTATCTTTAAGGTCAGTGGGTGAATAACTAGTCACATGGGAAAGGGTCCCTTTGGGCATGTGATGAAACCTTCCACAAGCGTAGCACGGGCTCTTGGAAACTGGAGTTCAAATATCAGCATACAACTGTGTGATCTTTAACGTCATCCTGTTCTGTGTTTTTGAAGTAGGTTTTGCTTTTGTAGCCCTGACTAGTATGGATCCTTCTGTGTAGACCAAGATGGCCTCAAACTTGTAACAATCTTCCTGTCTCTCACTTTCTTTCTCTCTCTGGGGGTCACAAGTATGTGCTACTATGATTGACATAATTAACTTTTTACTTCAACTTGACTGGGCTCAGCACACAGAGATTGAGTCAAGTGTTATTTTGGGCTTTATGGATGACATTATTTGATTCTGTAGTTGATAAAGACAACTGTCCTGGTTGAAGTGTGGGGGCTTTATTCAATCAGCTGAAGGCAGAGCAGGATAAGAAGGCTGAATGAGAGAAAGCCTCCCCCTGCCTTACTGTCTGCATCTGGAATGCTGATCTTTTCCAGACTTTAGACGGATCAGAGGCATCATCTCTTCTCAGGTCATGAGCCTACCTGCTCTTGGCCTGGAAACTGGTTGTTAGGCCTACGGACTAAGCTGGAACCATGCTTGAGCTTCCCTGGCTCTTCAACTTGCTACCATGGACTTTGGGACTCCTCAGCATCCATAATCACACCAGCTAATTCTCTTGAAAAAGATTCAATTGCTAATTATTGTGTGGGTCTATGCATAAATGAATGCAGGTATCTGGGGAGTCAAGAAGAGGTCATAAGACCCCCTGAAGCTGGAGTTTCAGGCTGCTGAGTCATCTCTAGCCCACAAGCCCATTCTTAATAATAAATCTCTTGTGGTTGGAGGGATGACTCAGCACTTAAAAGCATCTCTGCCCTTATAAAGGACTTGCATTCGGCTCTTAGCACCCGGCATCTACATGGTGACTCATAACTGCCCCTAACTCTCTTATACATACACAATAAAATAATACAATCTAATAATAAATATATACACACAGAGACACACACATAAAAACACCCCCAAAACCTTCCATTGACCCCTGAATAGTTCAAGCTCTGGTGACTTCAGTCTCCCTTCTCCTGTGGGCCAAGGGCTGAAAGTTCACAGGGTCTCAAAGGAGGCTTGGAGGGAACCATAAGACTCACATGTGCTTCCCTGCTCACCAAGAGCCTGGTCCTTATCTGTAAGTGGTATAAGTGGGAATTCCTTTATCAGGTTTTTGGGGCCGTGAAAGATTGGAATGAGGTAAATGTATATATGTTTGTATGTTTTGTGTGTGTGTGTGTGTGTGTGTGTGTGTGTGTGTGTGTGTGTTGTGAGCCACACCCTGAAGCTGGCTCCTTAACAGGAAGTAGGAAATATTGGGAGAGGCTTTTGGTGCATCGCCACACTCAGTCTTTATTAGATCCATCAGCAGACAACGCCTTTGTCACTTTTGTCTGGCCTCATGATGGCCACCTTCACCATCTCCCACGGTTAGTTTTTCACCAGGAACTTGGAAAACAAGATGCACAAAAGAAGAAGTCCAATAAATGAAGTTTGGAAAAGTCTCGGGCTTTGAATGCATTTCTACAAACATTTTCTTCTTTGTGTCTTGGCTTTGTGGAGGAGACTAGCAGAGTTGGAGGAGTGAATGTGTGTGTGTGTGTGTGTGTGTGTGTGTGTGTGTGTGTGTGTGTGTGTATTCTAGAAGGATCAAGGCTGTGGTCCTAGTCTCAACTCTGCTGTCAGACTTCCCTGGGTGATGCTCCCTGATAGTTACTGTCCTGCTCTCTGGCTCTCTCATATCTACCCTGCAGCTCTCATCCATCACCTGGAAATAAAAACCCTGCCACCCAGTTGTCTTCCATTGTCCAGTACTTGGTGCTTTCTTAGGCATCTGTCACCATTGTGAAATCTCTGCCAACAGACTCCTGCCAACTTCTTACAGACTGACTCCCCCATCCCCAGCATGCAGAGCTCTCATGGCTCTACCACTGAAGAAATTCACTTCATTGATTCACTCTACTTACTTAACACTTGGACCACTGCTTCCCTCTCCCTCAGTTAATTCTGTTACTAATAAAAACATGGAATTGTTACTTTCCTCTTTATTTAAAAGTCTTATGAGGACCAATCTCTGCCTAACCCTAAACCCATTCTCACAACTTCCTCCTCAGTTTATCACACATGCATGCCCATGCGCATACCTATACACGTAGGCACTGTTGTGTGGTCAATTTTCTCTGAATTGAAACATTGCATTACAGGGAATAGCTCATTAAAACTTGGCAAGTTCTAAGGGGAAGCTAAACAATTCACAAGTTTCAGAAAGATTCTGAAACTCACTAGATTCATAAAGCCCTCTTCCCTCTAGGTTAGATGCTGTAATAAGCATTGCCCAGGAGAGGAAACTACCTGACCTCTTGAGATGCTCACAAATTGCTTAGGGAGCTCCAGGGATGCAGCTTCTATGAGTCATCGCTCCTGCTGGGATGGGCTTTGCAGCAATGTAGCTTGCCTTTGAATCATGCAGGCTCCTGTAAGTGACCTCTCACCTATACACCTGTAAATAGCCCAAATAATTGGTCCACTTGCTGGACTTTGGTGGAAACTTTACTTTGTTTTGACCCACTGTCAGTTGGAATGATTAGATATCTGTTCACATCCCCACAGGAACAGTGCCACCAAACACATGTGCACCCATGCAATGTCTTGTTCTACAACGGTTCCTTTTGCAGCTTTGGATCATCATCGTCAGACAAAGTTCGGCTTTGTCTTGAGGGCTTATGCTAAGGACTCTGACTTCCTCTGGAGAACATGAACATTGCCTTTTCTGCCTCTTGAATACAGATAGAGATTGGATGCCTAGAGCTGTGGTGGGTCTTACAGTAATGTAGCAAAGTCCAAAGACTCTCAGAAATCCCAGCTGTCAAATCACAGAAGCCCAAACTGTCCTCCACCTTCCTGAAAGAGGACACAGCCATCTGTGATGCTAAGCCCTCCTAAGCCACCTGCTGTGATCAAGCCCTCCTAATTGCCAGCTTGTTACCTGTAGCCAAAAGCATCCCTGACCAGTACCTTAACTGATCAATTTTTAATCTCTGGGTCCCTGGTTACAGCTTTTCTAACTCAACTACATATTCTTTTGCTGATGTTTGCCCTTTTAAAAATGTAGTTAGACCTTACCCTTTAAGATGTAATTAGAACCAGACAGGACCTGTCTGTCTCATGCCAGGAGGATAAATCCCCTCAGACAGGAATGACCTTGAATATCTCTGTTGCCTGCACATGGACAGCCCAAACCACATAGCGGTTTATTTATTTACTTGCTTACTTATTTATTTATTTTAATGCTTGCCTGTTGCATCTTCTATCATCAATAAAATAAACATTTCCATTTAGATGCATGGTCCTGGCTGGGGAACAACACTGAATGTTATGATAGAGAGCTATGAATAAAGTTACATTAGTTTTATTGAGAAGAACCCGAGAGCATGCTAAGGAGTAATTAACCCACGAGGAGGCAGAGGAAATGCAGTCTCTTTGAGGTCAGGCAGATCCAGCTCACAGGGCCCCTCCTCTGATTGTCTGTGTCAACCATACTGAGCCTCGGTGCCCTCCTGGGAAACTCAGAGACAACAAAGATTCATTGGAAGCATAAGAAGGGACGATGAAATGGGAAGTGGCTGTCTTCGCATCTCTAACTGAAAGGGCAGGCCTTAGAGGATTCTGGTGGAGTAGAGATGTCTACCTCCTCCAAAAGGAGTTGGTAAAGGGCAAAGGAGAGCCCACTTTCTCTCTGTCTCTCTCTCTTACACACACACACACACACACACACACACACACACACACACACACACACACACACCTTGCTCCAAGAAGGCAGAAGCACTTACAGAAAGTGCTCTAGAAAAATTTCCAGAAGCCGTCTTTCACTGAAGGCCATACCCACGACTGTGACATTACAGAAACAAAGACATGTTCAGAAAGGTCTCAGAACTCTTGGATTATTGGCGTAGCTGCTAGCGGAGGCCAACTAGCCTCACAGACTAACCACAAACCATTAATAGTTCCCAAATACCTGACACTTACATGAAAAAATAAATTAATGACATTTAGAAGACACTCGCTTAGCAAGTCCCTGAGGAAATGGTGAGTAATTTTTAAAAATTTGACTAGTTTGAACTTTTGTAGTGAAAAATTCCTTAAAATGAAGGAAGCAAAAAGCAAGTGAGAAATGGTAAGTGCCAGAGACCAAGGGGTAGACCAAGGCAGGAGAAAACACGCCGAGGAGCCTGTGGTCCCCACAGTTACCACAATCCACACAGAGAGCAGCTGGGAGAGTTTGGTGCTAAGGGCTTGAGGGACCAGACAGAGATAACCCTGGAATTCTGAGGTGAGAGATTTTTCCTGACAGCACACACACATGTCCCAGCCATCACCAGAGGAAGCATCCATGCTGGAACCCCCAGAGGAAAGAAGCATCCATGCTGGAACCCCCAGAGGAAAGAAGCATCCCTGTTAGTACCCCCAAGAGGATGCCTCTGAGATGGCACCCTGATGAAAACCAGGAACCCAGAAAATAAAGAGCCACACCCCGGAAGGAAAAAAACAAAGAGGAAGCAAGAAGACATAAATATTTCGCCAGCCCGACTTTGGAGAACTCTTTGAGGAGAGTCAGCTTCCTGAATAATGAAACAGCTTTGGGTACTGTGTTCAGCTTGAATAAAAAATATACATCTGTAATTAAAGCAGGAAAGCTACAAGTCTATTAAAGTTTTTTTTCTTTGATACTTGGAAAATTCAATTCATGGCCTATATTTCATAAAACATACACTTGAAAGGGATTTCATATGCCCTTTCCCCACAGAATTTAGACTGAATCTTTTTCCATTTACTTAAGATTGGAGGTGGGTCTATATATAATTCACTCAGGGCATCTTAGGAAAATACACTAGATGTTATGGGGAAGAGCCTGGATCAATGGGAGCTGAGGTCCTGGACTCTGCCCTCAGAAGGGATCGGATTCTCAGATCAGTGGGTCTGTGGAAGATGTTGTCTTAAGGTGTTTTGGGGCTGATGGCCCAGCTTGCCTTGGGGGACTCAGTTCTCCTTGAACATCTCCAGAACCACCGCTAGGGGGCAGATATGGCTGCTTCGAAAAGACAATGAGCTTGGGCAGAGAGTGGCCTGCAAGGCAGACCATTAAGGGGAGAGCATGGGAGGTGGATTTGATCAACATACATTATATGTACAAAATTCTGAAATCATAAAAAGTGATTATAAAAAAGAAGTAACTGAAAGTGTGTGTGTTCTCCCCTCTTATTCTGTCTCTGTCTCTCTCACATATGTGCTCAGATGATTGCATGTACACATGTAAGGAAATATTTTCCAGACTTTGAGTGGAATGATGGCATTGTGTTGGGTGAGAAAGCTTCAGGATAGTGGGAAGAAATGACAGAATGCAGCTACTGGAGCCACAGAGGTTTAAGCTTGGACCTCAGGTATGTCACACTTGGCCTTGGGAAGACTAGCCCAAGTCCATGAGATTCTGAGTGTTCAGTCCTACAGCAGTTAGGAGGATTGCATTGACAGCTAAGGGACAAGCAGGACCTAGGAGAGCCGTGGAACAGAATGTACTCAAGATTCTCACCGCTTTACTCCAGGCAGGAACGTCTTTCCCCCTCTCTCCCAGATGGTCCTCACTTTCAAATGACTGCAGTGTGGGCCATGCATTAGCTGCTGGGGTCCCTGTGCATCTTCAGCTGTGAGGTAGGACTGCCTTAATGCACCCCCATTCTCACTAAAAACAGCATATCGACACACGGTGGGCTTTCTGGAGGTACTTATTGATGGGGTGAACAAATTACAAATAAACACAGACATTTATTTAAAAATGGAATAAAATGAGATCATTATACTGATACAGAATTCCTGCTGCCTGCGACCATTTGTTCCTTGGATGGAATTTATCAGTGGCCACCACAGTGTGTAACTGGGACTCTGCTGAGTCCTCAAAACCTAGGGATGGGGGCCAATATCAGGGTCTCCAGGCATGGGGGCGGACATCAGGGTTCCCAGGCTTAAGCATATGGCCGAGAAAGACAGGACACAGAATCCAGCTCACACCTGGGGAGAATTTATAAACCTATTAAGGTTTACAGTACTGCTGTAATTCCTTAAAGATGACATCAGGCACAATAATCCAGCATCATAAAGTGTCACAATATGTAGTAATCTCCCATTTGTCAGGGGATCATCACAGAAGTCATGTCATGTGTGACCACTTGTCTTTTTCCTAACCCCTTTGCTTCAGACTGAAGTTCTCTTATGCTTGAGACATTGTGGGGGGGGGGGATTTTTACACATGCACATGCTTTAGCCATATCTGTATCCCATTCCTTCCCCTCCAATTCCTCCTATATCCCAGCCCACCACGTTTTTATCTTTATTTCATGTGCTTTCCTTTCCTTAAGCCCACTGAGCCCACTTAGTGCTGCCTGAGTGTCTGTGGGTGTGGGACCGTCTCTTGGAGCATGAGCAGCTGCTCAGAGGTGCATCCCTGAAGAAAACTGACCCTTCTAAAGCCATTATTCCTTGCCACCACAGCTCACCACTAAGAAGAGCAAGCTACGATTTAACAGTCAAACTAGACTTTACCAGTCTCCTTTTAAAAATACCCAAGAGCTTCCTGCCACGTGTAAAACATACCACAACTTAAGGAGCCCTGAACCAAGATCTGCAAACTGATTTTCAAGATCAGCTAGTACATACTTTAGTCTTTGTAGGATGTATAGCCTGGGTCTAGTTACCTACATCAGCCAGTGGCCTCGATGCAGCCAATACATAGATGAATATGTCTGTGTTCTCATAAAACTTTATTTAAAAGAAAACAAGCAATAAGACAGATCTGGTTTGTATTTGTTGACTTCTGCTCATAGTGACGTGTACTTGCCTGTCTCCCAGAACTCTCCAGATACTTCTCATTACTACGACACCACTCAGGCCTTTGTAATTTTGTGACTGCTCTTCCTGGAACATCTTTCCCCCGTGGGCTCTTTTTTTTTCACTATGTTTAGGTTCAAAGTCACCTCATTAAGCCTCATTGTCATTGCATCACATCCCTTCTGTTCAGTTAATTGCTGGCTGACTTTCATCTGTGTGTGTGTGTGTGTGTGTGTGTGTGTGTGTGTGTGTGTGTGTGTGTGTAGGGGTGCAGATGTACATGCATGTGGGTGTCTGTGCATACGGAGGCCAGACAAGCTCCGGTGTTGTTCTTCAGGTGGTTTGAGTGATAACATCCCTCCTAGGCTCAGATGTTTGAATACTTAGATCCTAGTTGGTGGTGCTCTTTGGGCAGAGTTAGGGGGTGTGGCTTTGCTGGAGGAGTTGTGGAGATGGGCTTGGAGAGTTTAAAAAACTCCTGCCCTGACTAGGCTTTCTGATTTGTGTTGTGGTCCAAGCTGTGAGTTCTTGGCTTCCTGGTTCTGCTGCCACACCCACTGCTTGGTACATGCCTCCATTTCACTGTCATGGACTCTAATCCTCTGGATCCATGAGAAGAGGTGGACTCCTTTTTCCGAACATTGCCTTGGTCATGGTGTCTAATCACAGCAACGAAACAGTGACTAATACAGGTTCCATCCACTTAGGGCAAGGGCCTCTCATCAGCCTGAACTCACCAACTAAGCTGGGCTGTCTGTCCAGCAAGCTCCCAGGATCTGCCAGTCTCCATCTACTAAGAGTTTGGAATGCCTGCTTTTTTCCATTTTATTTTATATGCACCAATGTTTGCCTGTAAATGTATTATATGTATGCAGTGACCATAGAGGCCAGCAGAGGGCACTAGATTCGCTGAACTGGAGTTACAGATGGTTGTGAACTGTCACATGGATGCTGGGAACTGAACTCAGTTCCTCTACAAGAGGGCTCTTAACCACTGAGCCGTCTTTACAGTTAATTGGCTTTCTTTTTTTTTTTAAAGGAGCTTCCAGGGATCAAACTTAGATCCTTATGCTTGCAAGGCAAGAATTTTGCCAATGGAGCTATTTCCTCAGGTTCACAAATGTCTTAAGAACAGAGACCTAATGGTCTGTTCATTTCTGTGTTTCTAACACCTTCATCATGACCTGACTTGGAGCAGCTGACCAATAGAAAGTTGCTAACGGACACATCTACAGAAATAAGTTTCTCTGAAGTTATCACCAATGTCACAAATCCTTCTCTCTTTCAAATGATAATGATGATGGAAAAGGAGTTTTAAGCTTGAGTCCAAAATAACTCAAGAAGGTTACTGAGTAGGGCTACCAAACAGTCACAGGACCATTAGAGCCACAACTTTTCAGTTTGCCTGTAACTCTAAGGACTTCCTGGAGAGCATGAGCATGGATGACCAACAGAGGACAGACAGCATCTAGGCTGACCCAGGAACAAAGACCACAGGGTCAAGAGGATTCAGGAAACAAGGTGATACCTGTCTCCTGAAACCTCCAAACCCCTATGGGATGGAAGGAACAGTGTTTGAGGCTGATGTATGTAGTCACTGGGCACCCTTCTTCAAGATTGAGGGGCCCAATCATTCTTCTCCTCTCACTGTACCCTTTGGCATTCTGAGTGTTCCGGTGATCCAACAGGGGAGCTCCTTCTGCTTTCAATGGCGCTCACCAGGGAGGGATTGAGCACGTAAGAGAAGACCCTGAACGTGAGTCTGAGGAGTTAGTGGGCTTGGTTCTGAAACTATGAGAGACATCAGTTATCTAGGGACATTCACATGTATATACACACACACACACACACACACACACACACACACACACAAACACACATGCACACACACACACAGAGACAGAGAGAGAGAAACAGAGAGAGAGTGTTAAGAGTCACTACAGAGATTCTATTTCTTTTTAAATTATTATTTATTTTTCTTTTATGTGCAGTGATGTTTTTGGCCTGCATGTGTGTCTATGTGAGGGTGTTAGATTCCCTGGAACTGGAGTTATAGGCAGTTGTGGGCTGCTGTGTGGGTGCTGGAAATTGAACCTGCATTCTTTGGAAGAGCTGCCAGTTCTAACCTTGGAGCATCTCTCCAGCCTCAAGATTCTCTTTCTTGATAGACCAAGAAGAGTCAAGAGCTAACCAGGTTCAGACAGCGAATTTTGCCTTTGGTAAGTAGTCTCTGGTTGGATTATACAGCTCTTTGATAACACTACTTTATGACCAACTGTTCTCAAATAATATAATGACACTCTTCCTGAGATGCATTCCTCTACCAAGCCTCTGGCTATGACTTGAGGACACAAGCCATCATCAGCAACTGTGGCCTTCTTCCTTAACCACAAAACCCAGGGAGAAGGCCATGCTGAGGTAGCCTTCACCTTGTTCAAATGTAGATAAAGACCCTAACTCAAAACCTTACAGCTATTGAATAAAGTCTAGGAAAATATTCAAATGAAAAATCTCATCTGTATGTATATTTGTGGAAAGAGAGGCAATTATCTCCTAATTCCTGAGCTTAGTTAAGATATAGACTAAAAACCCTCTGATTACAAGAAGTACCTAAACATGGATCAAAATGTAATAAAGCTTATCCTCCATCATGCCAATCTGACTCCTACCCTGCATAAATTGCTACAAAAGTGGGTGGGGGTGAGTGGATGGATGCGCCTCTGCAGAACTGATGATGGGTGCAAAGGGAAGCTTTGAACAACAGGAGACTGGTTAACTAGATGGCAGTACACCAGACACTGGCTGCTTGCCATAGGGAACTACAGCAGTCACCGATTAACAGCTGGACTGCACACAGTGACTTGTCTATGACTAGGCTCACTCCTGTTGACCTATGGACCTCCGTGTAGAGGTGCCCAGAAGGAGAACCTACAAGTCAGCTGATAAATGGTTCTCTCTACATAGTGACTTGACATAACAGGTTTTTTCATGTAAAAAAAGTTGAAGCAAAGTTGAATTCTCCCTTTTAAAATGTATATTTAAGAAAAATACTACAAGATGACTGTGGCCAAATACTCTGGAAACTGAGACTGGCTGAGGCATAAGATAATGAAAGAGACCATGATTTGAGTGTCTGAGATACCAATGAAGAGAAACTTCTATGAGAAAAGAAGGTATCACAAAAGAGGCTTTACTACTACCAGCCTATTTTGACTAAATGGAATTTTATACTGAGCTAGGGATAAAATACCAACTCCCAACCTCTCAGTCATCCTTTTGCTGACCTGGGCACCAATAGCCACAATTCGCATCACAGCCAACTTTACGTAGTTTGAGCTATTTTGCTGCCCAGCCAAGCTGACCTCTCAGGATGGACAATTGACCCAAAGTCAATGGGTTTGGTTGTTTTTCCCGTGTCTGGCCTGGTCACACACCATACCTGAAAGCAGCTGGGATGAGAGTCAACAGGAGACATTCTGTATCCTCATCACCCCTTTGCAGAGGGACCTCCCTCTGTAAAATGTACAGCTGTTCCTGTGTCAAATATCCCATCTGGCTCTGGTGTAGCACTGGCCACAATCTCAGTCCATGTTTTTTCCCATTGGCTGTTTTCTCATAAGAATGTGAACATCAGTGGAGGAAGACAATATCTGTCCCCTACTATGGTGCCCTTAGAGCTTAGTACATGTTGGCATATTTATGATGTTTGGGGAAAATATTGGAAGGAAGGGAAAGAAAGTAGGGAGCAAGGTAATGCGGGCGTGTTAAGGTTGGCAAGGAGGTCGGCGGATGATCTGGCCTGTCTTCTACAGCATGGAGAATGGTGAGTGCATCACATACACACTGGTCCTTCTCATGACTCATACATGTGGGTAATGTCCCTATCTGAAGGGAAACTGAATGTGACCAACATGGTCATGGACTAGAGACAGTCCTCACATTTCTTCTGTCCCTGATGCCGCTCAAGGCCCAGGATAGAGTCCTATTCTCCCAGCTTCATTCAGGATCGCTAAGGCCAGCCCTGCGAGGAGCTCCTGTGTCTTGTTTGAAGGTTACCTGAAAGCTTATATCCTAGGTTGCCTTCTTCACAGCTGATCAAAAGTTCTGGAAGCTAAAGTTCTCCTAGAGACAGGTTTCATCACCCTTAGATCTTTAGGTTGAATGATGGACATCCTAGATTTCTTGCCCCTTGAGTAAAATAATTCTAATGGGGGCTGATGGCATTTCCTATGACTTCCCCAGAGACTTAAGCTTCATGTGCCCACACTAATAGCCTCTCTAGCACCTGGCTGCCTTCTCTCCTTCTCTTTCCTGGGCTTCGCTCCCCTGAGGCTCCACACTTGCTCTTGATCCTCCCTCAGAGTATGCTAGGGGAAGCTCTTGTTGTTAGACACCCAGGAGACCAGAAGGGACAAAACACGTGTGAACTGGTGTCAGCAGGGCACTCAGGGTCCTGGTACAGATGTCCTCTGGAGATCCTGAGATCCTAGCCCTTGGTTATGCCGTGGTGGGTCTTGGGACCTGGCTGGCTGGTGGAATGCCCATAGCCTGGATGTAGGCCTGATAAATCAACACCTGTAACTATGAAAAGAACTAAAAAAAAATCCCATCATTCTCTGCTGATGTGCTCTCATCAGGAGTGAATCCCCAGAATAATACCCTGGAGTTTAGTGATGAACAGCTGGGAACAGTCTCCTGTCTGTACCTGCAGATAAATGCAGGTGACCTTCCTCTGTGATGGATGGATACTGATGGCAGCTGGGAACACAGGGACTTGGCACTGATGCCTGGCTCATTGGGAGATGAATTCTCCTTCATACCAACAATGTGTCTCTTTGCTTTAACTTTGCTGAAGGAAACAATGTCAGTGCATCAAGAATAATCTCGGTATTATAAGCACAGCAGCATTTCCTGAGCTTTTGTCATGGTCTAAATACTGGATATACCTGCTGTCTCACTTAGTCTCCACAAACAGGATTTCAACTGGCTACTGTTCCATCCTGCTCCAGCTCACAGAGAAGGCAGCTGAGGCTTCTAGAAGGGTTAGTGATTTGCCTGAAGTCTCGCCTTGTTAAGAAACCGAGCAGGAGGCATTGAACCCCATACCAAGGTATAGTGCTATGCCAAGAAACAGTTGTGTAACACGTGGACTTGGATGCAAAATGACAGTAGTACCCGTTGTTCATCAATGGTTAAAAGCTTAGGATGTTAATGACAGGACAATAAACAAGAAGGCTCTCTTCAGAACACTAGGCTCTGTGAAGCTATGTAGGCCACACCCTGTGACGCTAGCCCTAGGTAGATGGGCTTAGAAGAACGTGATGAAATTACTAATAAGGGTTTCAATGTCTCACCCTATTTATCCCTGAGCTTTCCCCATATGGCTAACAATAAATCAAAAGGATTCAGGGAGCCCAGTTGTTGGCCAGGATAACTGCTCATTTTCCATCAGGAGCTGGATCAGTTCATCGGAGAAAACTGAACAAGCAAGCCCCATCTGGACCTACTTAGAGTCTAGTTTTCCCATCAGAGCAGAACAGACCCACAAACTGGATGTCTCGTGGATCTCAGGCTCACATGAGGTGCAAAAATGAATGAAGTCTGGGTACACATGCAGATGAAGCTCTGAGCAGGAAGCCAATGCAGATTCTTCTGGGCTGTAGACCCCAGGAGTGAGCAGGGGGTGACTGTCTATAAAACTATATACTTAGTTTTCACTTGTGAACTGTCACAACCTGGCATCTCTTGAAAAGAGAGCTTCAGTTGAGGAGTTGTCTAGGTCAGGTGGCCTACAGACATGTCTGTGGAAGATTGTCTTGGCTATTACTGAGGTAGGAAGATGCATACTATTTCACGGGTTGGGTCCTGAACTGTGTAAGACAGAAGAAAGCTAGCTAGCTGAGCACAGAAAACAAACAGAGCATCCATCCATTCATTTCATCCTGCTCTTGACTGTGGGTGTGACCAAAGGTCAGAGGCTCCTGCACTCAGGATGTCTCTGCTACACTGGATTATAATCTGAAACTAAAAACAAATCACGTCCCTAGGATGCTTGTCACAACAGATGTGAAACAAGAAGACGTTGTTGTTGTCTAGACAGGGCAGTGACTTGCCTAAGTCTTGCCTTGTTAAGAAACTGAGCAGGAAGCATTGAACCCCATACTAAGGTACAATGCTGCACCCAGAAACAGCAGCATAGCATGTGGATTTGTATATAAAATGACAATGGTACCCCTTGTTCATCAATGGCTAAGGCATTGTTGTCTAAATTTTCCCATGGTCCTCCTGGTCTTTGGAAAGAAGGTAGCCAACTCAAGAATGGTGCATGGAAGAAGCTTTATGGCTCATAGCTCAGGACATGGGTATTCTCCTGACTCTTGGTTTTCCCATTACCTGTGAGATGAGGATCACCACCTCTTAGGGTAGGAAATGATTACTGGGGAGAATGTATTGTACCCAAATCTCCCAGCACACAACAAGGACTCAGTTCAATGACGGGAGGGTCCAGTGGCTGCTGATTTAGTCAAGTTTATGGGACAACTGAAAATACATAGCTAGGGACTAGGGTAATGTCCCTGCTAGTAAAGTGCTGCACACACAGTGTGTTCCATCCCTGGCACACATGTGAAAATGTGGGCACAGTAGTGTGTATTTGTAATCCCAGCAACAAGGAAGTGTTGACAGGAGGATCCCAGGACTGGCTGACCAGTCAGCATAGCAGAAACTGCCATCTCCAGGCTCAGTGAGGGAGTCTGCCTCAAAAAATGTAAGGTGATTGAGAAAGTCCCAACAAAGGAGTGGGGATTTGTAAGCACAGAGAAGCAATCACTTTATGTAAGCAGTCAGGAATCACAGAACACACAGTATAATTTGAAAGGGGCCTCAGTTGGGAGAAGAGATGCCTGAGATTGTCTTTTCTGTAAGTTTTGTACAGGGTGCTAATGAATCTGTGCAGCTAAGAATTCCTCCCCTGCCCCCAACCCTTCCCCAGTATCTACCTTCTTGACACTAGATCCGACCAGTTCCTTCCCATAACTGCTTGAGAGTTAAACTTAGAGGCTGCTGAAGAAAGAAGATAATGACCAGGACCATTCTGTACCCACAGAGGTATCCATTTCACACAGCCATCTACATCTTATGCATTTTATGGGATAATATCAATCACAAAGAGAAGTGTGAGCTGGTTTATGTTTCCTGGAGATGTGTCTGTCTGCCCCTAACCGAATAGCTTTGTGCATTAAGAAATTCAATGTGCATAAAGGATTCAATTTTTTTCCTTGAAAATATGACAAGAATTCAAAGCAATAGCACCTGAAATGCTCCTAAACTTTACGGAAGAACATATTCGTGGGAGGAAGATTGGCCTCCATCTCATCACATATATATACTGTACAGAGATGGGGGCATGCTCACAACTCCCAGATGCACCATGGACTTTAATGCTAGGATCACATTTTTTTCCCAGCTCATCTACATTCCAGTCGCTCACACTCAGGGTCTGGGGACCACATACAGGAAGAAGGAATCACTCTTTGCTCTGTTCACACTCTGGCCTCTTTAAAAGCTTCCCGCATCCATCTGGATGACCTGTTCTGCCCCTCTGTTCCTTTAAGTAGATTTCTGTAAAGGTCACAATCAAAGTCCAGGGTCTTTCTCGTCAGAAGTCCCCTTTCCATCAAAAGCAAGCCCTGGAGAGGTGCTATGAGGCTGATCTGCCCTGAAGTGATCTGACTTACCTTCACCTGCACAGGGCTGCACCTCCCCAAGCCTGTTACCATTCCCTGTCCCCATCTTTCCCCAATAACATCCTTGGGGAACACATAGCAAATTTGCCATTGTTTGTGTAAGAGCACATTCAAACCTGGGAGGGGAAATGTCTGCTCCTGCCCTTTTGGGGATAGTGATGGAGAGCATAGAGACCAAGCTTGTGAAGCTAGAGGGAGGTTTGAGGCATCTTGCAGATGATTATTCACCTGGTAGTCTGGGGAGGTTACCATGGCAACATTTCCAAAGTCTCCAGTATCTGCATGTCATTGATACATCCCATCAATTCAATGAAGGAAGAGAAGCAGCCCAAGCTGGCCCCTGTCTTCTTTATGGCTTGCTGACTGACTATTTTGCTCACTGTTTAGTCACAACCTCAGAACCAGCAGCAGGGACACCCTTAATATGGGGCTTTTCCAACCCAAATGTATCTTAAAGCTTAAAATCAAAGTTGATTCTAACAAGAATTATCTTCTTTGTCTTTCACTTTCACAGCCTTATGCTCACTAGCAACTTTTTCTGCTGGACACTGGACACTTGAATTAGAATGTTCTGAGCCCCTAATAAGCGGGTCTAAATTCTAAGTCTTTCCCAGAGAGGTTAAATATGGTGAAAGATAGTAAGGCCCCGAGGCACCCTGGAGTCATTTTCATAACAGAAGCTACATGTATTTCCAGGGAGAGAGAGAAATGTCTTGCCTTCAGCCCTTTGACTGAAGACAAAAGGTGTCTCTCCAAGAACCTTCTAAGGAAAAGAAAAAAGGTCCTGCCTGTCACACCACCATTGTTCTTCTTGAAAGGCAATTATGAAAAGGATTCACAGAGCAATTTATGTGGAGGACAGCCATTCTCATCAAAACTCCACAGGGCACACAGGTATGCCTTCAGCCCTTATATTGTGAGCAAAAAGATTCACACCGTTCCCAAAACTACCCAGGCATCAGAGTTCTGGATGGGGCATTACCCCTGCAGACAAGGAAATCTATTTTCATAGTTTGCAGCTCCCCTAATTATGTTCTGAGTTCAGTGCTTCCAGCCCTCACTAGAATCCAGAGAACAATTAATGATATTTTACAACAACCAATCAGAATCCCCAAAGACGATCATGTGCCACTTCCAGGGTCATCATGCTGATGATTAGCAGTGTGACTTACCTGTGGGTGACCCTTCCATGACGTGGCCAATGTAAGGGCCTTCCCGAAAGATGGGTCTATTGTCGTTCTGATCAATCACAATGACTTCCAAGGGCACTGGTCCCTCCAGAGTTTTGCCGCTGACATCTGTGGTCTCCACAAATAGCTGTATGAACAAAGAGATCAAGAGAGAAAGAAATCATTACCTAAAAAATCAAAACAAGGTTTCCTAGAGAAAGTATGTTGTTTCAATCATTTTATGAGCCTTTGGTGATATTCAAACTCTGGTTTCCATCGGGGTCACCCGGATGGGAATAGAAACTAGTTTACAATAAAAGACAAAGATTAGCACATGTTACATCTCTCCTTGGAAAATTCACAATTGAATCATCACATTTTCAGAGAAATTTAAACACAAAGACACACATTCACAGACAGATAGACAGACACACAGATACAACACAGACAGAGGCAGACAGACAAATATTCTCTCTCTCTCTCTCCTACAGTTCACCACAGTTGGAAAATGTGCTTAAAATGTTTGTTTTTCCAACACTATTATTCTTAAAGGAACTCTAACAGAAGCAATAGATGAAGTTTTATAAACTGAGGGAAGCCACAGCTTTGTGGTCATGCTGAGGAGACACTCAGATCAATATGCATCTAGAGGCATGCCTTAGGTAAGAAGGCAGGTATGTGCATGGCCCTGCTGGGACCTCAGGATTCCTGCCCACCCTTAAACAGCCAGGGACTTCACAGACCCGTGAAGAGCTTCCAAAGGAAAGTCCTTCCAGATCTCAACCGAGGAGGCAACATGGGAATTCAGCAGCACTGCTGGTCTGGAAGCAGAGCACACCACGGCATCCCCAAGAATTTGGTATTGCCACGCGTTCTATGAGCTGTGTTTAACTGGGTCTTGGTTTCTCTCAATAATAACAGTAAGACTTTTTTTTTTTTTTTAATACAAGTGTTCATCCCTTCAGAGGGGATGACCAGGCACTCTGGCCAGTGGAGACTCTCAGTTCCTTGTTTTTTTTCATTGGTTCCTCTCTCACCTTAGTGAAGACGACAAGAGAAACATCATGATCATACCTATGTGATCTGCACGTGTGGACATCACATGAAATCCAGTCTACATGGGTAAAAGGATTGATTTCTATTTTTCTTTAATAGTATCATATCCTCTGTGTCAATACACACACACACACACACACACACACACACACACACACACACACACACACACACACACACACACACACGCTCCTATACCAACTTGATTTTTTTGGGTGCATAGTTTTAAGACAAATTCAAATGGACAAAGCCTTTTAGCATTGCACTTAAATGAGATTATAATAGAGAAGAAACACTGTTTTAAAGCTGAGGCTGCGGAGACACAGCTCTCAGTAACAGGGGGAACCTGAATTCAGATCCCCAGAACCACATTAAACATGGCACAGCACCATGTGCCTACAGATCCCATAATGAGGCAAAGACAGGAAGATTTCTGGGTTTGGTGACCCGTCATTGTAGCCAAGTCAGTGAAGATCAGGTTCAATGAGATTCTGTTTCTTAGCTTCCTGTTACTGTGATGAAATACTCTTCCTCCCACAGAGGGTCTTCATCCTATCTCAGATGGATATGCCAGACTGAATTGAGTCACCTTGGGATTCCTTGCCCTCTCTGGGGAGGGAACAGGGGTGGAGAGAGGAGAAGCTGGGGAGGACTGGCAGAAGGGGCAGGAGAGGGAGCAGTGGTAGGTATGGGAAAAATAAATAAAAGAAAAAGAAAGAAACTTTGGTAGAACATAAAAAAAGAAATACCACCCCACAGGGCAACTTAGGAGAGAGTTAATTTTAGTTTTCAGTCTAGGTTTCAACCCATTATACCTGGGAAGCTACAGTTATAGGCACTTGAGGGAGCTGGCCATAGCACACACACAGTCATGAACAGGAAACAGGGAACTATGAATTGATGCTTGCATGCTAGTGTTTAACTTGCCTTCTCCGCTAGTACAGTCCAGGATTTCCTTTCTAGGGAATAGCGCTGCCAGTGTGTGAGTGGGTTCTTCCCACATAAATCAATATAAGCAACATAGTTATCCATAGATATGTCCACAAGCCAACCCAATTTAAATAATTCCTCATCAAGCCTCTTGATTCTAACTTGTGTCAAGATGACAACTAAGACCAATTATCACACCCTGTCTCAGACAACTGATAGAGTGATTGAGGAAGACACCCAGAATTGACCTTTGGCTACCACATGTACCTGTAATATGTGCAACACACTTATGCACACACACACACTCACAAAATCTGTTATCTTTGTGAGTTTCACTTGCTGTTCTCAGTTAGGGCCAGACCATAGGAAGCAAATATGGCCTTTCTGAAGGACGTCACTCTCACATTCCAGAGGGACTGTCAGTGTCAGAAAATCAATGCTGGGAGATGCTATTGCCTTTTTTCTCCCCTCCTGAGTGAGATGCCTCAAACACACAAACCCTCCCTTTGAAAGTCTGAAACCGTGATTGTTTCCTGTGAATCACATGATGAATTCTAGTAGCTGTGTCCGAGGCTCAGAAACACGCCCACCCATCATCTTTGAAGTGTAAAGCTGCATTGCAAAGCCTTCTGGGAGAAGAATGAACAGATGGCCAATCATAGAAGCCACAAAATGGCTGCTCAAGGGCAATGGTGCCATCAGCCCTTCACCGCCTGTTCTAGGCTGGCTCCTGAGACTGGAGTACTTCTGCTTTCAAGAGTTAACTTGCCCCAGAATGGTGAAGTGTGAGACACACCTCAGCTTCTTAAACCATGGGCTGAGACCCCACACAGGGTCTCATAGTTTCTGAAACTCAGGAAAACCTGGTTTCACAACTCCTGAGACCCAAGGTCTCATAACTCATGAAACTCATGAAAACTCAAACATCACTAAAAGATTTCTGAATACGCAATGGACAAAAATTAACTAAATATCAAAGAGGTAATAAAGACAAGATCTTCTGCCAATGTGTGCCCATATTGCATCCTGCAACTTCACCTAAGCATTCATACTTTGTAGAACTTGCTGAAAATTGAATTTCCTATGGCACCCAGCTCCATGACATCTCCATGGAGAGATTACTGGTTTTGATGGCTATAGTAGAACTGAGGTACACCCCAAAAGAGAAGAAAAGAGAGCCTTGCACACAGGAGCAGGTGGCCTGCTACTCAACCCAACAGATGTGTAGGACCCAGGCTCTGAGCAGGGCCTGTCCCTACTAGAGCTTAGCATCTGTGATTAACAAGGGCATCCCATAATGTAGATTGCTGTCAAGATTCTAATGTGACACATGGAGGTCTCTGATTTGAGGATGGCTCTGAATTTTCACCCAAATATTTTATTTGCGTGATTTTTAACTCTTTGATGCAGGCTGACCTTGAACTCACTATGTACTCAGGCTGGTTTCCAGTGTAAGAATCCTCATAAGTGGAATTACAGGCATGAGTGACTGTAATCACTCAAATCTTCAGTGTTCGAGGGTGTATTTTCAGCCTATATTAGAAATGATGTGAGTGTTTTATGTGTAAAGTCATCTAATCCATTCTTAGTAGGCAGGGGAGATGATCCTGAGATTCTCAAAGACATAAAAGAGGCTGTCGCAGGTTCATTATCTTGCTCCAAGTGTGGTGGTTTCATCCAGGATCCAAAAGATATTCAAGAGATATCCACCAGAAAAATTTGTGTCCTCAGCAACCTTATGAAGTTTTTGCCCACACTGCTTCTGAATTAATTCCTATCTCCATCCCTGTCACTCCTGAGGCTGGCTCTGCCACTATCACCAGGGCCACTGGAAAGGA
Organism: Phyllotis vaccarum; assembly: GCA_033318265.1. NCBI lineage: Eukaryota > Metazoa > Chordata > Mammalia > Rodentia > Cricetidae > Phyllotis > Phyllotis vaccarum. The sequence goes on from JARWLC010000003.1 coordinate 95,977,232, forward strand.
TATGTTGGGGTTCTCCATCATGACACCACTGTTTGCTCTGACCTCTTCACATCATCCATCACATCTCTACATCAACCCATGATAAGCCACCTTTCAATAGCTTCTTATCATCCCTCAGGCAAATAGCAAGTGTGTGTGAGTGTGTGTGTGTGTGTGTGTGTGTGTGTGTGTGTGTGTGTGTGTGTGAGTGTGTGTGTGTGAGTGTGTGTGTGAGTGTGTGTGTGTGTGAGTGTGTGTGTGTGAGTGTGTGTGTACACCCAGGGCTTCTGTAAGAGCAACACAGACTGTTAATTGCTGAGCCACCTCCTCATCCTCTCCACCTTAGTTTTTGAGATGGGGTCTCAGACTGAACCTGTAGTTCACCAATAAAGGTAAGCTAGCTGGCCAGTGGCCCAAAGAATTCTTTTGTCTCTTTCTCCCCCAGTGACAGGGCTACTGCACATATCACCATGCTTGGCATTTCATATGGGTGTTCTGGAGGAGAGCTCAAATGTTTATATTTGTGTGTCGAGTACTTTATTGGTTGAATCATCTCTTGAGACACCCCTGATTTTCCTTTGATAATTCCCTCAGCAGCTTCACCACAGCAGGCTCCCACAAACTCCTTCTGCATCACAAGGAAGTCCTTATCAACCAGCTACACCAGCCCTCTCACTTCTTCCCCTCAGCTCATACATCAGGCACAGCTGTCTCATAAAACCCTCCTCCCAAGCTGGGCTTCCCCATTTCCTGCTCATTCCCATCATTCCCAACCCAGACCTCAGGACTATCCCTCAATTCTCACAGATTAGTCATGGTGTTCCTGCTTTGCCCTCTCAGGGATGCAACACTTTCCATAGCACGGTATCCCCACTCATGTATGCCTCTCCATGTTGGCCTGGACAGGCTCCCAAACACAGGGGTACAGTAGATGTGCTTGGTTAGTAAATGCCCAGATCTGAGGCCTCATACAGAACTGTTTGTATAGAGCTCTCTTCTGAAGAGGTGGTTTCTCTTTAAGAGACTGGAGTCTGAAGTGCTGGCCTCAGCTTTGGCCATCTGTCCTTTCTTCCCAACTCTGGCACAGGAGGCTGACAATCTGAGTCCAGGGGCCTGGGGCCAGTTGACTCTATGCAGTCTTAATTGACAAACACAAGCCCCTGAGGTAAACAGTATCAAGGCATATTAAACTGACAGCTTACTTTTTGAAAGAAAGGAATTAACATTTATTTGGTGTTCAGCCTATGTCCAGGCTTTTTATACATCTGCTTCAAAACAACTTGGAGAAATAATGATTGAGGCAAAGAAATTAAAGTCACTGTTCCTAGTCACAAAGCTGATTTGTGGTTGATTAGGCAGCATCAAAACTTAGGACTGACTCCAAAATCCATAGTTCCCTCACTCTGCTCATGTCCGTTCAATGTCCTGTCGAAGCCTGCCTTGAATTTTTGGCTCGGATAGCTTTACTAATTGGGTCATTTGCTTCATATTATTGTTTTTTTTAAAAATATTACATCGACTGCTATTTTATAATCTTGTAGCATATGAGGCAAAGTTTTCCATGGATTTGGGAGCACAGTAAATGTGCATAGTCTCAGTACCAGTCACAAGAGTAGCTACCAACATGCCCAATGAGCCTCTGTGTATCATAGAGCCTGCCAAGGGCACAGGCTGGGTAGGTTACTGCAGTAACCCAGCTCTGTGCCTTTCCTCCGAGTGTGTATAAGAACAAATAAATTTTATCCTGGGATGCTGTTTGTTTTGAGCTGTTCATCTTCTTTATTAAATTAGGGTCCTTCACTGGCCTCTGCCTCACCCATTCAGCCAGTGAGTCCCAGATTCTGCCTGCCATGAGATTACAGGCATATCACAGAGCTCAGTTTTTCTATGTGAATCCTGGGAGATCAAATTCAAGTCCTTCTGGGTGTAGTAGCACATGTCTTTATATCAGCTCTTGTGAGGCAGAGGCAGGCAGATCTCTGTGAGCCTAATGCCAGCATGGTCTATAAAGTGAATGTAGGGTCCTCAGAGCTACATATTGAGGTCCTTATCTTAAAACAAAGCTACCACAACAAGCAGAGACCTCATGCCTGCAAGATAGGCACGTGGCTGACTGAGCTATTTCCCTAGCTACAGAGTCATAGATTTTTCTGAAAAGAAATAAAAACTGAAATTATAAATAAATGTCAAAAGACCTTAATGGATGCACAACATGAGAGGCATAAGGAATGTAAATCACTCCTGAACTTTCTGGAGCAAATATGCATCATCCCAAGGTAGATAGATGAAGATACTATGTGACTCATCTCTGCTTCAGAAGGGTTTGGCAGGGGGGCACAGGGGCATGAAGACACCATGTTCACACATTTTGCCTCAGAGGCTGTGGTATGCGCTCATTGGGCTGTGAGGTAAAGCCTCTGAGAGTTGAGGGCTGGACTGGGGAAGGCCACTAAGGTAGAGTCCCCATAGACATTTTTCTCAGTACCCAGATCCTCTATGTCCTTCCATCTGAGGGAAAGCGAGGCTGGGGAGTGTTCTTTACTAGAGATGTGGAACAGTAAAGCCTCAATATGCAAGCTGATGACTCTTTAAACTAATTAATGCCCTGTAATGACTGAGATGCTGTCCGTATGATTCATTAGCAAGACTCCCTCGCAAACAAAACCAAAAGCAAAGGCATAATGAACCAAATTACAAAGCACGCAGTTTGTTGGCTTCCGGCACCACAACAAACTATTAACACAGTGCCCTGCATTTGGCTCATCTTCTCATCTCCCATCATGAAAGACACAAAATTTGACATTGTGATCTTACACAACAGGCTGAAATGATGAAGAACAAAACCTTCTACAAGGCTTTTTAAATTTATTTATTTATTTATCTATTTTTACAGTGTCTTTTGTAGCATAGGCTACAAGTCCCAAAAGAGAAGCTTGGGTCAGTAGAGTCGAAGGCACAGTACCATGTGCAGTCAATGCCCTGGTGAGTCATTTTGAAGAGAAATGACCCAGGGACCTTTTCTCAACTCTGATGATTCTGATTTGCTTTGGGCAGAGTATTTAAATAAAGTAAAACACAGATACATACAGCTTATGATTTTTTTTAGATGCTGTAGTACATGCCTGGGTATCAGTGGATTATGCACAAAGGCTTGTTTTTAGTCACAATAAATGAAGATCTTATATGAACTGTAGCTCTAACACAGGAGACTCGGTTTCCCCTGTGAAGATAAGACACTATCACCCCAATGAATGTTTTCTACCTGTATTTCCTCCTTTGGGCATATTTTCTGCTCAGGATGCCAGGATTGATCCCATCTATGGACTGTGTCTCTAGGAACTTTTACTTGAACTAGCTCACATGTCATAACAAAAGTGGCCTTGTTCTTTGCCTTCCAGACATCTTCTGTAGCACAGCTTACTAACAAAGCAGGGGCCATAATGGGATCCCTGTAGTCTCATTGTGAATGAACACAGATACAAGGGCTGGCATCTCTAGTTAAGTTTGGAGAGAATTCTCCCCCTCCCTCCCTCCCTCCCTCCCTTCTCCTTCCCCCTCTCTCTGTGTATGTGAGTTGCCACATAAAACTGTGATTTTAGGACTGGAGAAATAGCTCAGAGGGTAAGAACACTGACTGTTGTTCCAGAGGAGCCCAGTTCAGTTCCCAGTATCCATGTCAGGCAGCTCACAACCACCTAGCTAGTAAGTCTAGCTCCTGGGGAGTCAACATATCTTTCTTTTCCTCCCTAAGAGTGTCCACACACATGATACAAATAACAATTGGCAAACAAACCTATTTAGAAAAATAAGGTGCTGTATTTGCCCCCCAGGACAAAGAAAGGCAAGAACCACTGATTAAATGACGCAGATGAGGGGTGTACCCCAGGCTCATGGCAGGGGCATTTCAGCTCCACAATTCTGCTCTGAAACAGAGCTTGGAAATTTGTCCCTAGAACCCTGCAGTTACTCAGAGCCAACACAAGGAAAAAAAAATTCACAAAGCTTCATTGGAAGCAAGCACACAGAGATTATGTTTTAAATATACTGTGTTGTTCATGTACAAGATGATTCCCTCTAGAAGTTAAGGGTTGCTCAGAGACTGAAGAAATGACCTTTCCCACAAGGAATTTAGTGTGTCTTGTGATAAGCAATAAAAAAATGGTAAGACTACTGCTAACTTAGTTTGTAAATATGGCATTTAAATTAATCCTTCTTTTGTACTGGTGCCCATTTGTAGGCGGTGGTTAATGTCTCATGTTGCACTGGCATCAATATTTATTATAGACTCCTCTGTAAAAAACAGATATTCTCACATACATATGTGTGTGTATGTGTGCAGAACATATACACATATATGTATATCTGCACATAACACATATATTTATCTGCATCTATCTATCATCTATTTGTCTATCTACTATCTATCAATCTGTATTTATATATGTATACATCTAGCTATATATCATCTGTGTATCATTGATTTATCTATATGTCTACATCTATCATGTATATGTGTGTGTTTATGTATCCATCCATCCATCTATCTATAGCATAGGCTACTGGTCTCATTATACCACAAACAGCTTGAAAACAGACTACTGCATAGTGCTTAATCAATCAAGTGTTTTGAACAAGTTGAGCCCCAAGGGACACTTTCCATTGAGTTTCATCCCTAATTCTCAACCCTCAGCCTTCTACCTACCAGGACATCTACAAAGATGACCAGGACTAAGAAAGGAGCTTCTGAACTCTGCTCTCTTTCTCTCTCAACCCCTTGTAAGACCTGACGTGTCCTAATCTGTGGATCTTAGAGATATGTCAGGTTACATAGTAAAGTGGAAGAGAGACAGTAGGTCAGGTCACCTGAAAACAGCTTTGGATGAGCTCAGATTCTACATAATCTCAGGGTGCCCAAGAAGGAGAGAGACTAGAAGGTCACAGTGATGGAGTAGGATAGGCACTTGACCTGCCATTGGTGGCTTTGGACACGTAGGGACCATGACCCAATGAATGTGGAAGCCCCTGAAACTCAAAAGGATGAAGACAAGGATTTCTCTCTGGAGCTCACACATGTGCACATAGCCCTGTAGACACCTAGATGTGTACTGGGCTATGTTCGACCACAAATAATAAATGTGCACTGTTCTGAGTCCCTGTGTTGGGGGTAATCTGTTACGGCAGCAATGGGAAATTAATACACTGTCCACATAATTTATTGTTTAAAATGGAATATGTTTTAGGATGAAAGTAGATACTATTAATAATTATGCCAAAACAGCAGGCACTGCCCAAAGCCATTTTAGGTAAACTAGGCCACACAGTTGTCTTACTTGACTAAATAGTAGGTTTCCCGGGTCTCAGTTTGTGCACATAACAAACGGTATTTGGAGAACGTCTCTCTGTGCTATTATTAGAGAAAGAGAGGGCTACGTGAATGCAGCATAATGCTGTGCAGAGAAGGAATTTCAGTCGTGGGCTTGTCTGTCAAGGGGAGGTGACCTTGGTATGTACCTGCTGGGCTTCATTCAGTAGCTCAAACCAGGCTCACACATGAGGTCAAGATAATCCTGTCAGCCAGTGAGCTCAAAGAAGCAGCACCTGATGGCTGTGTCTGTGTATCTGTGTGTTTGGGGATCCTCAGCCCATCCCCATAGAGCCCTCCGAGGGAATCATTCATGTCCCATAGATCTTTACTTAGATATCAGCAATAGGTATGTGGCGGTTTCTGTTCAGTTCTATGTGTCACTCCTTGACCCCTTCAAATTCTCTCCCATTAAACAACCCAGATTTCTCTTTGACACCCATAAGATACATTTCATGAATTACTTCTCCAGGTTGCATTTACAGATCCAAGCTGATGCCACTGTGAACAACTCTGGGAGAGTCCCCAGGGACAAGTGCTTTGAGCTTTTGTAATCATCTTCTGCTTTCGTTTATGTGACTGTGTAAGTCTGTCTCCTCAGGAGGACAGGATACTCACAGCTCACCTCCAAAAAGGAGATGGAAATTTCATACTTGTTAAGTTATTAATTAAAGATCTTGATCCTATTACTGGAAGCGTTCGAGAGGCTCCCTGTTCAGAGCTCTGGTGCTTCCAATGTGGATGGAAAATTTTAGTCTCCAAGTGTGTTCCTTTACTCAGTTACAATGGAAACACCTTTTCCTTATGTGTATGCATGCTCACAACCACACTGGACTTGGAGGGCATTTTTCCCATTTAATTTTTGAAGTAACTTTAATTATGCAGAAGAAGTCAATGCAGATATTCAAAATAATTTTATTTAAGCAGTGAGGTGAAGTCACAGTAAATACCCTGTACCTCCAGAGGGGACGAAGGCTGGAAATTTTAATTGGCTTGAGCAGAATTTACATAAATCATGGGTGATGGAATTATGCCAGGCCCATTAAAACTGTGTACAAGGGTTAAGGAGATTTTGTACAAAAACAAGAAATATAATACTTTGAAAAGCAAAGCCACGGGAAAACCATTCAAGGGATTTAATTTCTATTTGTATTTTTCTCAAATCCTAAACAAAATGTAGAATAACAGAAGTGAAAGTCGTTCTTTATTCTGAAGATTTTTTTAAAAGTGTGTGTGTGTGTTTGTGTGTGTATATGTATGTGTGTCTGTGTCTGTGTTTGTGTGTGTGTGTATGTGTGTGTATATGTATGTGTGTCTGTGTTTGTGTGTGTGTGTTTGTGTGTGTGTGTGTGTGTATGAGTTCAACTTCCGCAGAAGCCATAAGGGGCATCAAATGCCCTGAGTCTTAAATCCTAGGTGGTTGTGAGACAGCTACCATGGATGCTGAAACTTGGATTGCAGTCCTCTGCAAGGGTACAAGCGTTCTGAACTGCTGAGCCATCTCTCCAGCCCCAGTACGCGAAAGTTTACACATATAAAGTCAATTTGTTAAGTACAAAATTTATCAGTCATCGTGCTTACCAAAAATGAAGGTTAGTGTATAAAGATTTAAAGCATAATCTAATGAATTCTAGGTAGATTAGGTACTGAGAGGGTAAAGAGCCACTGAATATTTATGAAACAGAGCAAAGAAGACCTTTCTGAGTTATAATCATAACCACAATTTACTCTGTGAATTATTGATAGATTAAGGTACTTGGCTAAGTTTTTATAAGCTAAAATACCAAGATAAAGCAAACAGCAGCTGAGGAGATGTTTGTGCCACATAAACCCTAATTTATCTTGAATTTTCAGAAAGGTGGTTTAAAAAATCAATAAGGAAAGGATAACTATAAAAACTAAAAAGACAAAGATGAAATGAGTTTTGTTTTATTTATAAAATTGTCAAAATAATCAGAAAAATCCAGTAGTCTACTGGCAAACCCAGGAGAAAGCAAATTCTTATCTATTAAATTCTTATCTACTACTGCTGGTGGCAAAAACACATTTCTGGGTCATAGAGTGGGCTCAGCATGTGAAGGAATGGCCCAGCCTATGGCCTGCCTGAGTTTGATACCCAGGATGGTGGGTAGCAGAGAGAAGCTGTTCACAAAAGTTGTCCTGTGACCTCCACATATATGATGTGGCACATGTGAACATGTGCACACACGCAAACAAATAAATGTAATTAATGTAATAAAAAATTAAGACATCTTTCTGAAATGTAGCTTGCCAAGATTCAGTACAGATTTGAGGATTTTACTTACAGAAATTAAACCGGATGTGTATGGCAAGGGTGGGTGTACTCACACACACACATCTTTGTGTTGTGTAGAGAGAGACAGAGAATAACAAAACTCATTTCCAGCTTGCATAAAAATAGTAAAAAGGATAACCATTCCATGCTCTAAGTGGAGACTGCTGAAAAAAATTTGGAATCAGTAAAAGTAGAACATCACATTGTAGAAACACTTCAGAGAAAGTAAAATGTATTTCTGGCATGGAATTAACATTAATAATGCAAGTGGACTGGTTTATATAAGAAGCAAATTATGACTGGAAAATAGGACACATGAAAAGATGCATTCTTTCTGGAAACTAGCATCATGCTGCTAAGACCATGCTAAGGCAGTGTTATAGCAACCACGGTATTGTATGCCATTTTTCTTTGCTTCTCTCTTCCTTCTAGATTTTCTTTTAAGGGGGCGTGTTAAATTCAAAGGCAAACTAGAGTCAATAATGGTGCCTGGGGAAAGGAGGGTCACTTTTCTATGGGGATGTGGCTACTGGTACATGTGGCTCATGACTCAGTTATCCCACACCAACTTACAGATAGTCAGCAGACTCTGGGGACTAATAATAATGATAATAATACATGAAATCAAGACACAGATGGGCTGAGGAATTTGGAAGTGGGGGTGGTGGATAAGATTAAGGTATGTTATATCCAGGCATGAATTACATTTAAAAACATGTTGCCAAAGTTTTTGGCTTAGTGCTTACTGTAACAAAGAGTTTTGTGGTAACAAACAACGTAAGTAATTAGGACTTCATCAACACCACTCTCTCTGCTCTTCATGTGGCTTCTTTCTCATTTATTTTAATTTGTGCATGTACGTGTGCAAGCGAGCGTATGTACTCCATGCATGCAGTGTCCGTGGAGGCCAGAACAGGCCATTAGATCTCCTGGGTTTGGAGTGAGAGGTGGATGGAGGCCTCCCTCCTCCATGTGGGTGCTTTGCATTTAACTCTGCTCTTCTGCAAGGGCAGCAGTACTTGCTAGCAGCTGAGCATATCTCCAGCTACCACCCTACTTCCTGAAGCACATCTAACTAAGACGCTATCTTTGCTTGAGTGGATTCAAAGCCAGCTCTCTAGCTCATTTTGGTTTAATTAGAGCCAAAGGAGCTTGCAGGCTCTGTGTCTTCTTCTCACATCTCCAGCCCATTATTTGGTCCCAGATAGAAATCCAAACCGTATGTTAAAATTGGCCATTGCTCCCTAAGTGTGGGCCTTCCTCTTGGAAAAACTGCCTCCTCCTGCTCATACAACTATCTCTTACCTGTCTCCTGTTGTTACTCATGCCCTTAAGATTCCAAACTTAGCTTTTAAACATTGAATAGGACTTTTATCTCTAGAATTCAGGCATCACACAGGTTTTAGGTTAACCAGACACATCATTGAATGGTTCTTTTTACCCAGAACCACTGAGGTCCTCACCACATACTTCTTGCTACACTTCAAAGTTGCTAAAGCAATTGTCTTCTTGGTGCCTTTGTATGTACCATGCCCTTACCTGACATATTTTTTTTTCTATATAGGTTTTCATAGCTCCCTTCTCTATTACATTTACTCTGTCCTCAAGAACAGATGCTTTTCTTGAAGGCTTGATTGAAATCCTCACTGTTTCTCATTGTCCAGCCCTTATCCCTGTGCGTTTCCTCTATCAGCCTCTTCTACTTCTATTCTGTTTCTGTGATTACACCAAGACCAAAAGCAACTTAATGGAAAACAGGGTTTATTTCAGCTCACAATCACCTTGGGAAGTCAGGGCAGAAATTTAAAACAAACCACAGAGGAATGCTGCTTGCTGGCTTACCCACAGCCTAATGCCTAGATAGCTTTCTCAAAATGTCCGGGACGATGAGGACAAACAACCTGGGAATGGTGTGTCCACAGTGGGGTGGGCACTCCCACATCAATTAACAACCAAGACCACCCTTCCCAGACACACCCATAGGCCGATCTAATCTTCACAATCCCTCCATGTAGGCTTTCCTCTCCGATGACTTTAGGCTGTGTCAAGTTGACAATTAAGGCTAGGACACAGCCATGACTCAGTCATTTGATGTCTGCTGAAAGATAAGCTCACAACAATGCTTTGTCTCCACAGCCCACAGGAACAACAGAGCATATTTTCCATAAATATAACAAACAAATGAAGAAGCAGTGTTACAATAAGGTTTCTGTCCCCCGGCGGCCAGAGGTCCAGACCCATAGACCAGCAGCCCCAGACCCCTTAGCCGCCCACTGCTGTTTTTCCTCCCCCAAATGACTCAGATACTTATACTAACTTCATGCTGTTTGGCTTGTGGCTCAGGCATATTGCTAGCTAGCTCCTTCATCTTAACTCAACCCATTCTCATTAATCTGTCTGCCACGTGGCCCGTGGCTCACCTGTGCTCCTTACATGTTTCTTCTTTGGGTGGCTGGCTCAGTCTGCCTCTGACTCTGCCCTTCCTTTCCTACCTATTCTGATTCCCCATCTACTTCTTCTATGGTGCCTGTCATGGGCCAAAACAGCTCCTTTATTTAAAGATTGATATTCACAGCATACAGAAAGACATTCCCACATCAAAGCAGCTAAGGATTTTTCATTTTATCAGAAAGTTTGTTTTTTTTTTTTAACCTCCCTAGAGGACAGTTCAATAAACAAGAGAGAAACGAGACCTTTAAAAATTCTTTGAGGGGGACCTCAAAGCCCCAAAGCAAAGCATTAAGAAATCAGCGGAACCATTTTCCTTCCATTTCAAGGGAAGACACCAACTCCAGTGCAGTTATTGTAACTGTCAAAAACACGTAGACTGATTCTACGTGGGGTTATTCATTGTTTGGTGATGATTGATAGCAAGTGATTTTGTTCTGACACACATATTACTAATAAGAATATTTAAACAAAGGCAAATAATGTAAGAGAATGTAACACAGATCCCTTCCCACCGAAGTGATCCCATCTGTCCCTGCCTTTATAAATGAGGCAATCCAAGTTCCCAGAATAGGCTCATATTTCTTACATAAATCCCTCCCCGCCATTCTTAGAACCCTAGCTCAGCATCTCTCCTCTGATTTTTCATTTGTGAACAAAAAAAAAAAAAAAAAAATTGCCTTAAGCAGTCACTCATGACTGCGGCATGATCAGACCCCTGCTGTTAAGATTCTTTTGGATTTCAACCCAGATTATATCATCTTCTCTCTTTTGGCCAGATGCCCTTGCATCAGATTGGGGAATGGGCCCTTTCCTGAGCCAGCAGTATAGACAGCCCTATTTATAACTAAGCCCATATTTGGCTTCATTGTGCACCCATGCAGACTTCCCGTGCCTAACAGCCACTCAACTTTGTCAAGCGTCCTGGACAATGCAGAATTAAAGTGTCAGCGAGAGTCACTCTTTTGACCCTGACATACCTTTTGCATGTATCTGTAACACACAGAGTGGCAGAGCAGCCTCACCAGCCCAGCCACTAAGATGGCGGTTCTCAGCCTCACTAGGTAGCTGCTGCTGTGCATGGTGAGAAATGCACCTGATGCTTCTGCTCTCTTCTGAGCTACTGTTGTTGTAGGAGACACACCCATGAAATAGTCCATCCCCAGACTCTCCAAACACGTTAAGGGCCAAATCTACCACTGGGACCTGTCCGTGGTCCTGAACACAGCTACAGGTGCCTGGAGGTTCTCCTGTCCTTGAGAGTGGCTCTTATTACCCAGCTCAGGATTAGCCCAAATGAGGGGACTTCCTGATGTGCTACATCAGGGTAGATGTAGGGCATGTTGAGAGAAATGCCTCTACTAAAATGTTTCCAGGAAGACCAATGCTATTTCAGTGTTATTACCTGGTGGAAAGTCTAGTTGGGAAGAGTGAGTCCCATGCTCTGGGGTGAGGGTTTGGAAGGCTGGAGCTCACACCCTCACAAGGGCTTCCTCCTCTCGGCAGACTGTGTCTCCTGTTTCTGTTTAGTGAGCCCGTTGTCTCCCCTTCTTTCCATTCTTTTATTTGCTTATCTCTGCACTTATGCAAGAAGGAGACTCCGTTCAGCACACATCGCTGTCCCCCTCTTTGGTTTCAGTCTAATATTTACACAGCATTTTTCATATATTTGATGACGGTGATTTTTTTTTCCTAAAGAAGCACCTGTGGACTTCAATCTTCAAGTATATCTCTTTTCAAGTGAGAGTGCGCAGATTCATGGGGGTATTTTTAAAGGATGAATAACATATAACAACATAAGCCTGTACTTAATCCACTAATGTATAGAGTGTCTGCTTCCATTTTGGGGGTCAAAGAATGTTTCCTGAATGACGTGTCAGTTTGCTATGTTTTCAGAGTCCTTTACAAGACAAATTATGGGAGGAGAGGTGGTGGTAATTGTAGAGAGAAAATAGTAATAGAAAGCTGTGCTGGAGAGATGCTCGGTATAAATTAAGAGCTTGTGCTGCTTTTGCAGAGGACCTGAGTTTGACTTTTAGGACTCACATAGTGGCTCACAACCACCTTCAGCTTCAGCTCCAGGGGATCCAATGCCCTCTACTGGCCTCTGTGGACACTGCACTCACATGTACAGATATAATATTCAGCAGCACATAAGCAATTTTTTAATCATTTAAAAATTAAAATAGTAATGTGAAGACATACAGTATCAAAACATTAGTGATGACATTAGCATGCTCCAGCCCCTGAGCCAAATCCCACCGACTACCTGTTTGTAAATGGAACACAGGAATCTAGTTACTCTTGTTCCAGTGGCTGCTCAGGTTTGGGCACAGCAGATCTAAGTCACTGCTGGAGAGTCTGCAAGACTCACAGAGCTTAAAGTATTTATTAACTGTCTCTGTGTGAAAAAAATTTCTGACCCTTATTCTAGATAACTCAATGCAAAAAAAGGGGGAGGGAGGAACAGGAGAAAAGAATCTTGACATAGATTCCAAACTCTCCTTGACAACCTCAGGAATTCATTTATATTCATACTTTCCTCTTTTAATCTTTTATTCATCCACTATCCCACACACACCCATTCTCTCTCTCTCTCTCCCTCCCCCCCCACATGCACACACACAGTCTCCATTATGCTTCATTTTCTGTGTCAGACTCTTGACTTATAATAATTTTTTTAAAAAGTCTTGCTTGGTTTATGGCTATACATCTGTAATCTCAGTACCTGGGAGTCTGAAGAAAGGGGACTGAGAGAGTTCAAGGTCATCTTAGGCTATATAGTAAGACCTCAGACAAACAGTCTCTTCTTCACCTCTCATGGTCAATCTTTCTAGTTTCATGACCTTTGTGTGTGCACACGCACATACACACATAAATCTAGGATCTGCCTATGAGAAGCATATGGCATTTGCCTTATAGATATTAATGGAAGTAGAAGGGAGTAAAAGAGTAATGTGACACATTCCATGGTTGAGTAACACTTCCCCAGAAGCTGTCCTGGTGTAGTGCCAGGCATGGAACACTTTTCTGTAAATTGTTAGCCAGCAAGGTACCAATGGTCTTACCATTGGTTTTGGTTGTCCACCAGAACTTAATGGTAAGACCCTACAGTTGAAGACACTGTACAATTGTCCACAGTACCTAAGAATGAAGCTGGAACTCAGCTGGAAGCTTCTTCCATACTGGCTGTAGAGTGCTGGAGGGTTCTATGCAAGCTTCTGGGGAAAAAGGTCACCATCTATCTGACCCACCTATGATTCCTGGAACATGTAAGCATGACAGCTGTCCTAATCTAACAATGGAAGACAGTTGTGGGGGTAACCAACAGCTTTTGTTTCTCCTGAGTTTGAGGCCTGTTCACAGGAAGGAACACATACCTGCTTCTGTAAAACCTGGTCAAGAGCTTGTGACTAGTGAGGTCACAGACTCTATAGGGGAGATCTACTACTGTTGTGGGGCTAACTGCTCATTTTTGTCAAACTGCCTTTTATAAACTCTTGTTTACCACTATCGATTAGTGCTGTGTCCAGCCTTCATCAGAGAAGCTTCTGAATACTACATGAGGCAGTTAATGCAGAAACCCACAGCGACAAGAATAAATAATGGTAGAGTTCCTTATCCTCAATGAGACAATTATATCACCCTTTCCAAGGCTCAAGGAACATCATGGAAGAGAAGGTAGAAAAACTGTGCTATGCAGACGGTTGGGAGATACGAACAAAAAAATGACTTCTAGATGTGGCATTGTACTCAGGATCTCACTGCAGCTGTGGTTATCTGCATAATCCCTGCACTAGATTGAGGCAGACCCTCAACATTTTATTGTGAATGGTGGAGGGCCCCACCCCTCCTTAAAGGACTTAATTGCCAGTTCATGATTATTGGGGGAGGGGAGTCTTGTCTTCTGTGGCGTATCTACTGAGAAGCTACCCTAGCTCCAATCAGAAAACTGCCACCCACACTCAAGCAAGAAAGTCTAAATAAACTCAGACGGTTAAACACAAAAAGAAGACACAAAATTGGAGAGATGGTCACAAAGGGTCCCCTGCTCTATAATCCATGTGTTAAGAATGTTCACTGTTGGTGACTTTACAGGATAAGGACAGGGGTAGTGGTGACATGTTCTGGGGAAGGTGAGGAGAGTTAGCTGTGACTGTTGATGAAGACCAGGCTTCCTTCTAGGTAGCAGAAATAGTCTACGAATCTGTAATGGTTGCACAACCTTGGGTGCAGTGGGAATACCGACCTATACACTTTGAATGAACGGATGGTAGGAAGGGCGGAACTCAATATGGGTCAGGAGGGAAGAGAAGGATGGCTGTCATAGACCCTAAAGTGGACTCAGAGTTCCAGGGAAAAGACAAGCAAGCGGATCATTGTCAACCACTGGGGCACAGGCAGGGACCGTGACACCTTCTGCTGTGGTCTGGATTTCACTTACAATGGGAAGTAAAACTCCTGCTTACTCCAAATGTGTTGGTGGCAGTTTCTAATTTTAATTAATTAATGTTTGGTTAAAGACAGAAGAGTAGAAGGTCTAATTTTAATGCCAAACCTCTCCCAACTGTCGCTGGTTCAGGATGCTCCTTGCCCTCAGATAATCACCAAGACCCATCTTCTCCGAGGTGAAATGATGCTAAGTGTAGATGAGGACCAAGGCAGAGAAGTGAATAAACAGATAGGCAAGCATGTTTCGGTGCAAAGTGGCACGCAGAGAATGAAGGCTGAGGGTAAGCATTCAACACCAACCATGTTAGACAAGCCCTAATCTGCCTCTGAAAACCCAAAAGGCATCCGAACTCCTAATGGACCAGAACCATTGTTCTGAGTAGCAATGATTAATTATGACCTCTAGGTGTCAAAAGAGTCAAAGATAGCTCAGGAACTGTAATGACTAGATTCACAGGCTGGAAGGTCTTTAGTAAGACAGAGGCTGGGTGGAGGATGCTTGCCACTTCCAGAGTTAAACCATTTGCTTTCTGTTCTTTAGAACAGCACCTGAGCTCTTGTAGACCACCTGCTCTGCTCTCCCCACCTTGAATGGGTTTTGTATTTTCCTGTGTCTCCTCAATGTATGGCATGTACAAGCTGCCCAGGATTTGTTGATCAAATTAGTGAATCAGATCATCAGTAAATGAATGAATGAATGGATAAGCATTGTGTGATGAGCATATGACAATTGTGGATTTTTTTAGTCAATCTGTTAAAAATTACAGAGAGCTCTGTTCCATAACTGCTGAGGTCATCCCCTTGCTGGGTGCTGACTGATTTTTCCCATAACTGTATTTTTTGTGGAGAAGAGCTAGCAATGTTTTGCGGAGACATGCCACAAGAACCCATAGCTCTAAACTTGCACATATGGTCCTCTGCTGCTGAAGGTGTGGGCCCATCACAGCATCAACTCTGCTTCCGGTAATTGTGTCATGATGACAATTTCTTGTCCAGAATTATCCATTTAATTTCCTGCTCATTTCAAGTGCTTGACCCCTTATCATGGTACAACCATGCCTGCCTCTAAACCAGGCTCTGCCTTCTGATGTCCCCTGGACTCATTCTGGTCCTCACTTGGACTCCATTCTGTTTAAAATCTTATTTCCTAATATCTTCAAACAGAAGGTTTCTAAATTCTCTAGGTGGCTGGTGGTGTGGGGGCAGGGACAAGTCATTAGATGCTAATCTTAGGAGCCACGCCCTCTGAGCTCTGACATCAAGGCCCATTAAAACAAGGTTTCCACATGCATCCTGCTCTTTTTCTTTGTCTTCTCTTGGGAGCTCCTCTCTGCCTCCTCTTCCTCCGTCTTCTTCTCTTTCTCTTCTTGCCTTTCCAGATATTATAATCATAACCTCTCTGTTAATCAAAGCCACACTCATTTAGCAATAATGCTCCTTCGACATAGAGACAGCGTCAAGAGTCTCCTGCTATCCACCACTGCCTTCTGCCGCATTCCTGCATGCATGCATCCATAGCAATCTGCCGCCAGATAACCGGGTATCTGTGAACCAAAATATGCACAAAATCCTAACAGTAGAGACAAATGCCTGGCAGTGGCTGTCAGTCATCCATGTTGTAGTGACTGTCTACTAAGGATGCAGTTGTTTCTTGTTAATAGTGTTCTATTTGCTCTAATCCCTGAGGTCCCCCACCTCCTCTGCAGAACTAAATGATGCCAGTGTTGAGGCTCATAGAGCGGTTTCTGCGCTGGTCACCCCAGAAGCACAGTCCCTCTCAACTTCTTCCATTCTCCCAGTCTAGTTTCTCACTCTTCCCTGAAGCAAGGGCTAGACTCTCTCTTTTCTCAGTACAGGCCATAGAAGCCATGTCTTCTCCCTCCAAAACCATCTAGGAAATCTAGTTTATGTAGCCCGCCCTCTAAGAGCTCGCCATGAATAAATTCCTGACTGCACTCACTCTTTTGATGGTAATTTGTGGGACTCTGGTTTCAGTGAGGAAGGGTTCCTGCTCATAACCAACAGGCAGAAACAGGGAGTGATGAACAGGATGGTCAGAGGCAGACAGCCCTTGCTCTCTTCACTCACAGCATCAGTAGCAATGTGCACCCCTTTTGTTCGATTATATTTCTACACAGTTATCCAAGCTTCATCAAATGTAGGCATTAACAACATCTGGTTCACCCTAGACCTTTTTAAGGTTCTCCTGCCGTACCAAACAACCGTCAAGTAAGTGTGTTTACAGTTATCTGGTGTGTGCTTGTCTTTTCTCACTGGATGTTACCAAGACTCTCTATGCTAAGTGAGAAGTACCACCCTGTCCTCCGGCTCTGTCGCTTCTTCCTCTAATACCTTGGCATTTTGTAAGGTGATGGTGTAGCTGCTAACATAGTCAGTGTCAATTAAAATAATCCCACCATGGATGATAGGTGTGTGGCATGCTTGCAAGTTGATCAAGCAGCTGTGTTATTAATTAATTTTCTCAAGTTACATATTGCCAAGAGCTCTTTGTCCAACTCAGCAAAGGAAGTCACCAAGAGAGTCAACTTTAGGAAAAAAAAAAAAAGATTCTAGAAGACCTGGCCCAGATTAGCATATTAATAATAAGCAATTGTTTCCCAGGGGGATGGAGCAGATTTCTGCAAGCTCATTCTGAGTGCAAACTGGCTTTCCAAAGGGGCAGGTAAGACCCTGAACCAAGCGCCTTCATTTACATCTCCTCTCTTTGTACTCACTGCAGTTTGCCAATGAATCTATGAAATGTTTCATTAACCTTCTGTGCCCATTAAATATTATCTGTTCGCATCACACAGCTCAGGTTTCCTCTCTGCGACTTTCAGAACTTTGTACTTTCTAAAAACTTCAAATTCTAGCTAAATAATGGCCTTGGGCTGTGATTTAGCAGCAAGTCCGAAAGCTTGTGTTGTTAAAATCAGCTCAGTAGCTTTCAATTCAGCTAACTCAAGCTGGAGAACTAACATCTCCAATTTGGGGCTGATTGCTTGGTGACCAGAGACATGCTGTTCTTTGGGCTCATACAACCCATCTCTTCTAATCTGCAACTGGGGCTAATAACATGTGCATTCAAAGCAGATATATATATACACACAGATATATATATATATACACAGATATATATATACACACACATGTGTGTGTATAATTTTTAGAGAAGACGATCTAAAAAAATAGCTCTAGAATATTTTATCAGGAATAATCAGTTTTTATAGAAATAGTATTTTTATTTGTTCTAGTTGATATAAATAAGAGAAACAGTCTGAGAATGTGGTAAATACTCAGATTATTTTTGATTTTTGTTTCTCTTTAATGTGTCAGTGATGAAATCCCACGCCTGTGTATTCTGTCAGCTTTGATCTATCTGGCTTTTGAATCAGACAGCTTCACCCTATAACCAACCTTCTACTTCCCAGTCATATCTGGGTATCAGCAGTGGGCATTTCCCCTAGATTGGTCTGTGTAAGAGCATGCATTAGTGCAGGGGTGGGGGAGGGGCAGTTAGAAGAGAGGGTATGGGAGGGGCCTAAGTAGAACACTCTCCTTGAAAATGTGAGGATGGGAGGTGGGAATCTCCACAACCTACATAAAAAGATGGGTCTGGCAGTCTATCTTTGAAATCCCAGTGCTGGGAGGGGAGACAGGAGGATCCTTGGGGATGGCCAGTCAGTCTCATATATACAGAGAATTCTAGACTAATTGGAGACCACATCTCCAAGAACAAAACAGACATATAAAAAACCCAAGATAGATGGCACTTGAGAAACAACACCTGAGGTTGTCTTCTGGCTTTCATGAGGATACAGACATGAGTGTATGTGTGAACACACATACACACACACCACACTTAGAGAGAGAGAGAGAGAGAGAGAGAGAGAGAGAGAGAGAGAGAGAGAGAGAGTCACCAGCAAAGTCCAACCTAGGTATGAATCAGGAGCTAGCCAAAGTCTAGCTCTCATAATGCCTAGGCCCTCCGCTGCTGGAATCTGTATTAATCATCCCAATCACTTTGGGATTTGGAGAGACTGGAATAAGCAGGGAAGACCTGGAATTAGCAATCATCCCAACTTCACAGCTCCCTCATCAACGCACTCATCAGACTAGGGTCTGCTCAAGTAAGTACCCATCTGTTCCTTCCTGGTCCCCTCCATCTATCTTCTTACCTGGTGTACTTCCTAGTTTCCCTCTTCTGCCATAGATCTTCATATATGACACAATGTTTTATGAGACCCACTCCACTCCTTTATCACTAGTTTTGTTTAGTAATTTAAATCTTATTCTCCTTGTTCTAAATGAAAAATATTGATGATTTCAATATTTTATATTCCTCTCTCGAAGAGGGAAATCGTGAAGTACTGATTTATTGTCCTCTGATACATAATTTTTTTATATATATATATATTCTTGGGAACAGCAAAGAGCAGCAACAACAGAACAGGCTTCTCATGCCAGGATAAGGGGAGCAGGCTCTGTGGGCATAGCTGCATCTGCTTCCCTCGCTGGCTCTGAGTATTTCTAGGTCTCTGTTGCTCTGATGCAGCTCTTCCAGGGCAAGGAAAGACTCAGGGGAACAGGGGTCAACCAAAAAGATGCCCAAGAGAGTCCTAGATGCCAAGCTCTTGTCTACCTTCTAAATCACACAATAGCTTCACCGTGCATTCAGCTTTCCATTCTCCTGTGCTTTCTGGGCCTCAACATGGCCTATGCTTTCCTCAAATGGGTTCTGGATAAGTTATACCTGGCCAAATGGTTCTTCAAAGAACACAGTCCAGACTATGAAAGCCCAACCTAGGACTTGGCATAGTGACTAGCTATGCCAGGTGAGTGGGAAAATGAACTCTGTTTTCTTGGCCCCAGGCTCTGAACATGCCAGCAGGGTTGTTGAAAGGGTACCAGTTGCCTTATTAATAGGTAAACTTGAACAGCTCAGCAAAAATTACTCTCTTAAGACAGTCGAAGTGGGGATGGAGAGAGTGGGAAGGGAGAAATGTGTTGTCAGAAGTCTGTCTATCTGCCAAACTCACTGATCCTACAATCCTCATTGTGGAGCTCTGGGGTTTATAGCACTACATTCTCTGGATTACATGCATGAGTGTGCTCATTTTCCATACATTATCTTAAGTAATAATTTTTTTTTATTTGAATTCTCTTTATTAACTTTCTTGAGTTCTTCAGAGCCTACCCACCAATGACGTTCTAGCATCCTGTCCAGGTTTGTACCCAGAAAATCCCAGTTGTGACCTCAAGAGGAACTGTTGCCTTTGTCTGACACAGGAATTTGTGAGAGTGGGTACCCAACCATTTGCTCTTTGTGGATATTCTGAAGATCAAAAGGACATCAGCAAATCTCCCCAGGATGACCTCCCCTTGGATTGCCATGAAGCTATGTGGGGATGCATGAGGGTCTGCAGAGCTACCTCCAAGTGGGCATCATGCAACAGTCAGAGTCCTGTCAGGATGGTCTAAGAGGCCAAGTTTGGGCTATGAAGTGAAAGCAGAGCTCTTATTTAACAGATCAAGTTACAGATTTTCATTTAGAGATTTAAAGTCTTTGATTCAAATCAGACCTGAAGAGAGTATTACTGTCTGGGTGTGCACATCTGGGCTTGTTGCTTTTAGAAGAAAAACAGAAACTTGGGGGGGGGGTGTTATGCTTTATTTGAGGCGGGGTTTCAAGAAGTCAGATTGTCTTCCAGCTTGAGATACTGCTGATCCTGACTCTCCTGCATCCATCTCCCGAGTGCTGGGTTACTGGCTTGCATGATCTAGTTTTATTCAGTGCTGGGGATGGAACCCAGGGCTTGACCCAGGCTAGGCAAACATTCTTCCAAAGGAATCGTATCCCTAGATTAGGAGTGCACATTTAACAGGATAAATGTCTTTTATTAATATGTAGGGACCAGTCTCCAGATACAAAAAATTTTAGAGAATACAGGAAAAATAGTAAGATGTGGTTTTTAAACTGCATCCTGATCTCTCTGGGCAGGAAGAGGCATGGCTGGGAGTGTAAGCAGGGCAAAAAGCTGACTTAGATAACCTTGAGCTTCTCCATGTGACTTGCTTTGGCCGCTGAGGATCAAGCTTGTATGAGGTAAGCAAACTTTTAATGTTTTCCCGTCTTATATTGTGGCATTTTGGACATCTATCTGTCACCTCCCTCAGCTTTTCCCGGAGCATATCAGCATTGCTGTTTAGAAACTTTTTGAGTCTAGTAAAGTCGCAGCAGGAGTACTTTAGTACTAGTTTAAACAGCCTCCCTGGCCTCTGCATTCTAGGAGGCAGCTGCAACTCTGTGCTTTTGACCATGAGTAGTGAAATTATCTCCAAAATAAAACTGCCAGAGTTAGGAATCATTCTGTACATTCTTGGATCTGGGCAGCTGGGTATAGAAGAAGAAAAGAGGAAAGCTGTAGAACGTGCCAGAACCCAAACAGTCTGATCTCTGCCTTGTGCCTACGACCTTGGTCCAGTCAGTGGGCACACCTACAAGAAACATAACATTGGTCCATGCAAGCTACTTTGGTTTCAAATGTGTTTAAACTGTAGCAGAAATGACCCTGAGCCATACTCAAGCATGAAGACAGGTCAGGGAGGAATGCCCTGCATAGAGTCAGAGTACACAGCAAGGCCTCCCTGCTGGCACTGTGAATGCCAGGCTATGTAGACTTCCATCACTGGTGAGGTAGTCTGTCTGCTGTGTCCTTTGCCCCTCCTCAGCAGGCCTTACTCCATGCTCAGGTTGCTACTGCCTTTGAGTCTCCACCAAATGTACTACCCTTCTTCCACTGCTGCTCACATAGTGGGGTCCACAACCTAGTCCACAGGGTACTGCAGGCTGTACTACCATGATCTTCTAGTCATGATATTGTAGGACTGAAGACTCAACATATGATGTACTTTCCTCTGTCCCTCCCTCCAGGCAGCCTGTGCATGAGCTACATTGTAGCACCCTTTCATCTATCTACAGACTTTTCTATTTACCTGCCTACTTTCCTACCTATTTGTATGCCTATGTGTTACATATTATTTAAGTGTTCCATTGTGTTTATGTATTCCATTCTTACACTGCTGACCTTTTAGCCCTTCCTGAGTCCCCTTTGCTTCCCTAGACATTTTCACAGTTTCCATGTCACACTGACACACACACTACATCATATATTTATACAAATCTCAGGATGCACAAATCAGAAGACAATGTGCATTATTTGTTTTTCTAAGGCTGGCTTAATTTGCTTTACATGATTATCTCTGGTTGCATCAATTTTCCTGAAATGGCATAATTTTATTATTCTGCATGGCTAAAAAAAAAGTATAGACTAATTTCTCAAAGCTCGAGCTGTTTGGGCTGTTTTGCTGTGTTCTGCTGAGGACTGGTCTGCTCCTGGTGTAGAGCTCTGGCCACAAAGATGGATGAATGGGCAGAGGAATGGAAAGGTCATTCTTACATCCCAGTGAATCTGGAGAGAATGCAGTGTGGGTGGATGCTCACCTGAAAGGCTGTTGATGTCACACAAGATCCAGGTGTCATGAAGAGATGTGGGAAATACACTTAGAGTTCCATAACAGGGAGAAGGGAGAACTCTAGTTTATTTTTGTCTTTTTTTTTTAATTTAAATTTTGATGCAGTATATTTTGATCATATTATTTCCCTTCACCCAAGTCCTCCCAGATCCTACTCTCTAGCAACTCAACATTGTGCTCTCTCTCAATTCCCCATACCGCCCAAAAATGAAGATCAAAATAAACAAAAATAATAACAAACCCAGTGAGACAAAAGTTTAAAAAAATATGAAAACAAAATGAGAACCACACACATACAACCATGGGGTATGTTTTGTGTTGCAGACACAGGTTCAGACAGGGAGAATGCTTATGGAAAAGCTACTAGGTGTCTAAGTTCCAGAGTTGGAGGTATCACTGGGTGGTAGATCACCTAGGCGTGCATCAACCCTAGGCTCCATGCAGCGCTTTTTAGTTTTCTTAGATAGTTGGCTCATTTAACTTAAATCTAGGATCTGAAGCATACTACAGATTTTTTTTTTTTCCAGGAGAGGACCTATTGCTGAGCATGTATGAATTAAGATGTACTCATGACAAGTTCCATGCTGATGGCTGAATCAGATGTTTGCCTCCATGTAGTCCTATAGGGCAAAAACCTAGCGATTTCAGCAAATAATCAGTGTAGCCACAAAGGGGATGGGGGTGGGTTTCCTTAGTCCCGCCTCTCTGCACTCTTATCCTGGGCTTGCATCTTTCTCTCCTTGCATACCCTGGCTTTGCATACCCTTGCATACTCTTTGGTCTGGTGCAATTGGTTCACATCCAGATCACTATATAGCGATCCACATGCTGCAGAATTCATTCCCTAGAGGATGAGAGTCTGGCTGGCTGAAGCAGGGCACTGCCGAGACGTATGTTCACCTACAGAGACTCCACTTAAAAGGCTAAGTGATGATTAATTATAAACCAGCCCCACACACAGAAGGGCTCCTAGTTTTTCTTTCTCTCTCTCTCTCTTTCTTTCTATTCTTTCTTTTCTTTTCTTTTTTTGGATGCAGTACAATCTTATGTTGCCCAGTGCTGGCCTTGAACTGCCCGCCCCCCAGTCCTCCAGCTTCAGTCTCCAGTGATGCTCTTAGCTCAGTTATGCGCCCGCACCCACCAGGAAGTGTGACTATTACCTCTCATTCTTTAATCATTGTCTTCATCTGTA
Organism: Phyllotis vaccarum; assembly: GCA_033318265.1. Classification (NCBI taxonomy): domain Eukaryota; kingdom Metazoa; phylum Chordata; class Mammalia; order Rodentia; family Cricetidae; genus Phyllotis; species Phyllotis vaccarum. Next base: position 96,000,497 of record JARWLC010000003.1, read on the forward strand.
ACAGTGCCAGCTGTGAAAACTGTGGTGACTGCCAGAGCCTTGCTCAGGGTTACATAAGGTTTAGAATTCTTTTCTGCCCAATTTCCAGGTCCTTTAAGGCTCTCTCTCATAGTCTGAGTGGAGGCTGAGGGAAAGGGAAATGCCTTTCGCACCTACCCTCAGCCATGTCCTAAAAGACAAGTGTGTTGAAAAGTGCCATATACCCAATCCCAAGTTCATAGAGCAGGGTGTTTCTTAAATGGAATTTAAGGTTTAAGTCACAAGGGAAATGGGTAAAGTTGCCTACTGTGTACAGTGTGGGTTCTGTTCTCTGCCTACTATGTTCAGTGTGGGTTCTGTTCTCTGAGACTCCAACAGATCTTTCTCTTCCCATGTTGGAACAGATGCCTGATGCTCAGCTGAGCCCCAGAGGGCGATAGACTTACTTTTACAGGAGCAGGCAATAACCTGCTGCATGTTCATCTGCTAGACTCATACTTCCCAAGATGTTTTTATCCCCTTGCCCAAGGGGCACACACTTCCCAAGCTAAGTGGAAAAGAGCCACTCAGCACTCACTTTTTTTTTTTTTTTAAGACATCATCTCTCCATTTTTCTTCCCAAGCAAAATATTTATTTTTGTGGAGATTTAATGAGCATAAGATAGAATGACATCTTAGGGACTAGGCTTGGTTTCTCCCTATCACAAAGAGTATATGGTGTGCATTGGACAAAAATTTCTAGAAGGGCCAGGTAAAGGCTATACACAGGGACCTTTATCTATGTACAGTTATCTGTGAAACATACAGCTATAGCTTCAGCAAACTTGGCAGCTGACTACACATATTTGCCTATAGTGGCTTATATTGACCATAATTAATAGAACAGTCAGGCTTCTGAAACCCAAGAAGTACCCTGCACTAGTTTGGAATACTGTTACTGGGATAAAACAATCTGAGCAAAAGCAATTTAGAGGAAGAAATAAATGGTTGATGTGGCTTCCACTTCCAGGGCCCACTCTGTCATCAAAGGAAGTCAAGGTACAAACTCAAGCAAGAACTTGAAACAGAAACCATGGACGACTACTGCTCAGGGTTCACTCAGCTGGCATTTTTATGCAGCCCAGAGCCATCTGCATAGGGATGGTGCTGCCCACAGTGAGCAAAGCCTCTTAAATCAATTAGCAGTCAAGATAATCTCTCACAGTCATACCCCAAGTCTAAGATGACCCAGAAGACTCCCCAATTGAAATTACACCTCTCAGATGACTCTATGCTGTGTCAAGTTGACAATGAAGGCTGACTGGGGCACACCCCTAATCCTGGAAGCCCTGTGATCTAACTGTACAGCCCATCCTAGCACCTTTAATGTTGGAAAACTTAGTTTGTCACATAACTATCGGTATTATTTTTTGTATCAAATCATTTTTATCTAGTCAGCAGTTAGCCCCTACAAACAAGAACAACCCCACAATTGTCTGACACGTTCCCCCAGCTGGGAAGATGATTGGTAAACAAAGAAGAGCAGCATGGAAAACGTAGATCTTCAGCATCCCAAAGTGAGGGGGGGTGAAGAAAAGTTTATTAAAAATAAACAATACTAGACATGACATGCATAGCTCATTACACCTGGGCATATTTTTGATTAGGGCCATGGCAGACAACAGCTCTTCAAATGAGATTTGACAGCAGGTAAATTACACAGTGTAAGGGTTTAAGTTGATCTACACAACAACAATGTCTTGATCATAAATAGGATTTGTGTGCTGGAAAATACATCCTATCATTAATGAAACAGACAAATGAACAGAAAAAAACATCATATCGCAGTGCGGTTTTAAGTAGCTTTACCTTTACAATGTAATGCGGGCAGTAAGTCATGCATAAAACGCTGTAAATGCTCATTAAGTCGGGATCAGTCTAGTCAAAGCAACACATATTTCAAGTAACTGTTCTTCCTTAGCCAATTCCAGACGCTATTGTTTAACAGCATAAGGGAAAGTAATGGAAAATAAAGCCATTGTCATTCATTATAAGTTATGTGCCCCCAAAACTCTTGCATTTTAAATTAGAAAATACAAAAGACTCTACACAAGCTGAGTTGGTAAAAGATCATCAATCTGCATTATCAAAACTGTTATATAAGAATGTGTGATGAGGGAACACAGAGGGCATAGGCCTGAGGATGGAAGACTGTGGTCAGTGCTGTCCTCCACATTTGCCGTGGCTATTGCTCACATGCACACAGCAACTGTGGTAGGCTTTATGAGGCTTGCACAAGGTCAAGCCAGTTAAAGCATGGAGGACGTCCTTAACAGAGGGACGACTGGCAACTGGTGGCTACTGGTGGGAGAGTCACTTTTCTTTGGATGACAACAACCACTTATAGGGGTGCCTATGTCCTAGTGGATGACCCTACACTCATATGGGAAGTATTAAATGGAGACAGTGAGTTATTAAAAAGAGAAAAAACAGATCAGCTATTAGTGAGTTATTTGCCATGGAAATGATATGGGGGAGAATCAGAGGTAGAGAGTAGGAAGGTTCATAATTAAGAGGTATACATAGTATATACTTATAAAAGTGTCAAGGAATAAATAAGAAATGCAGTTAAATAAAATTTCATTCATAGTCTGGGTTCTTCCTCATGTGGACTGCTAACTTTGCATATGGTGAGGGTGTGTGCACACATACAGGCGTATATGCGAAGGCCATAGGACAAAGTTGGGTTTCATGTCTCAGGCACCATTCATCTTGTGTTTTGAGGTAGATTTCTCCTCAGGCCAGGTTGGCTGAATTTACATGTTTGGTCCCAGTCTTCCCAGAGCTGGGATTACAGGAATGACATATTTTCTTCCCCCAGTCCCTCCCTCCCTCCCTCCCTCCCTCCCTCCCTCCCTCCCTCCCTCCCTCCCTCCCTCCCTCCCTCCCTCCTTTCCCATGTGGGTTCTAGATGTCAAAACCAGGTTCTTGTGCTTCAAAGTCAAAACCATGTTCCTTGTGGAGCTGTTTTATTGGAGCCAAGTACTTCTAAACATGGCAGTCTCACCCTTCGGGGGAGCCATTTGCTTTATTGGGTTATTAGTATAGGGTCAGCATTAACATTCTGAAAAAATTATTTTAGACCCCCAGCTATCTCAGGGCCTACTGGCAATATGTGAATGAAGGATGGCTGTGATTAAGGGGGTGTGTAGAAAACATTGCTTCTCTTGAGTGGGATACCAACATCTGCATTTACAGACTTCACCATGTCAAAACAAATCACTTTCAATGCCATCAAGTCACCAAGGCATTTGTGAAAATATCAAAAACCATGCCATCTGCCAGGTAGCATTCAAGGACTTCTCTCTCAAAGGTGCTGTCATTATTCTATGTCCCCTGCCGTGAAAAGTAAATAGGCCTGGGCAGGGATTTACAAAGTATTTCAAACAAACAGTTCATAAACTCACAGATGTATGCAAGGGCTCTGCTTGTTATTGGGACCCAATTGCTGTCTCTTCCATAGCAGACTGGGACATGATATTCATTGTCAACTTGGCTGCTGCTGGAGTCAACTAAGAGGCAAGCCTGGGCATTCCTGTGAGGGGTTTGCATGATCAGATTATTTAAAGTAGCAAGTCACACCCTAAATGGGCTTCTGATACAGACTGAAGACCAGCAGCTCTCCAAGAAGCCTCCAGCTTTTCAGTGCCAGGCTGGGACTGCTGGGACATCCAGTCTTGTGGACTGTGTAAACTACTGGATTCTCAGCCTGAGAAAGCCATTGGTGGACTACAAAGATTGTATTGTGTAAGCTAATCTGATAAATCTCCTTTGAATATACTCTTCTGTTCTGTTCCTCTACAGAATCCTGACACAGGTAGAAACTGACTACTTGATCCTTCCAGAATCTGCATCTCCTGCTGTCCTTCCTTGAGACTCCCTGGTATGAGTCCTGGATAACCTCTATATCAGGCTCTGCACATCTAAGGCAGGGCCACAGCTGGGATTCATATGCAGATTCCAAGGCTGATGTCTTTTAGCTTCTCCCATATATCCAAGATCCCACTACTGATACATTTCTTACACAGATTCACAATGTAAGTTTGAAAGCAAAAGAGAAGCTACTGAGCTTTTCTGAGGGCTATGTGTGGGGTATTCTGTTTCATCCTATGATACAGGAGATGTCTGAAAGTTTGGACCCCCTAGCATCCCATCTGTCTTTGGAACAAAACTGTCTTTGGACCATTTCCTGATCAGTCACAAAGTTATCTCCTCCAGGTCTGTCCAAAAGAAGCAGGCTCATGATCCAAACCAAGTCATTTAGAAGCATTCCCTTGATAAGTGCATCTGTGTTGCATAAGGTTCCTGGATGGAAACTGGGTGAAGAGGGTTTAACCCATTGCTTCTCACCTGTAAAGTCTCTAGTTGTCTCTGGCTTGTGTTCTCAGACTGAATTGTTCCTTGTCTTTCTGAGAATCAGTTCCTGAGTGTTTGAACTGTGGACTAGCCATACGAATCAGCTTATGACTGATTCTCATAGTAGTTGGATTGAGAATGCTATGCCCTCATAGGTTTTGATATTTGAACACTTGGCCCAGGCACTGGTGCTGAAGTATGTCCCTGTAGGTAGATTAAAAGTCATACACCACTTCCAGTTTTCTTTCTGCCTCACCCTTGCTGTTGAAGATTTTAGCTCTCAGCTTCCTGCTTCAGCCTCCATGCCTGCCTGATGCCATGCCCCCAATTCTGTGATGGACTCATCCCTCTGCAACTATAAGATGAAAAATCCTCTTCTGTAAGTTGGTTTTGGTCATGGTGTTCTTTCACAGCAACAGAAAATTAGCTAGTATAATTATCTTAGTGCTTTAGTTGGTAAGATCACACCACAGAACCCCAGTTGGCCCAAAAAAAGTCCCTATGTGCTGGTCCACATCTACATAAGCACCAACATCTGGTGCATCTGTCTGTACTGCATAGATAGGGGAGAGATATAGATTGTGCAAGGAAATGTAGACCATGCTGAAAACATGGAAAAATCAACATGGAAATGTAAAAAGAAGGCCATAATATTTGACAAGATTATACATTTATTTCAGGAAGGAAAGAACACTGTTACCATAGAGAACTGTGACAAAAATTGGGTTCATGCCTTGCTAACCACACAGCTTACTTCCTCCTAAAGATACGCAAACAGCATCATGTAAAAACAAAACTATGCCTGGGTGAATCCAGATGAATTGTATAGTGCACATGCTGACTTGGTGCCTATGCCTTGGGAGTTTTCAACAATGGAAAAACCAGGAGATACCTAGGTCATTCTCAAATTAGAAGGAGCAGGGGTGATAGCACAGCACTTACTCCATGTGCATGGCAACTAACTGTAGTAGCTATCAGCGTAAGTGCTTATGTATTTCTAGTTTGCAGCAAACCTCTTTGCCTCAAAGCTCATTTCACACAACAGGAGCCAGTATCCTGATAAGGAGGCCGTCTGGAAGGCTTGGAAGAAAGGAGACCACTGACAGGGGCATGGGATGAATTCTGAACTCTGCTGATTTGTGCAGCAACAAGGAACTTGAGGTCCAGTCAAATTCCAGTCTCATCACACACAGGGCAGGTATGAAGAACAGACAGGAGATATCAGAAATGGGGGAAGGGTACTGGGGCTGATGGGATCTACCCAGCAGGAAGGGGAACATGAGTGGGCACATCACCCCGACAGAGGACAGCCTTCTTGTCCAGTGATTCAGGTGATCTGTGTTGTTCTCCTGGAATCATCTAGATGGGTTGAAAATAGTTATGACCTCTGACTCATCTAGCCTTCTAGAAACTCAAGGTAGCTTTAGTAAGGAGGATTCTTTACCTGGTCCTCTTTATTAACTGAAGCAAATGATTTTCTACAAAAGAGGCTCAGCTTGTCACAGTAGATACTACTTTCTTTCAGGGAAATGCTAGCTCCAGGGGGTTCAACATGTTTACCTATGCATGGTCAGAAAACAGCACATCCCACTGAATGCACACCAGGATTGATTTTGAATTGATAGAAAAGGCAGAAAAAACCTCATGAGTGACATGGCTGAGGGCCAATCAGAATGCCTGTGGGGTACCCAAAGACAACAACCCTAGTCAAGAAGTGGGAAATGGCCTTGAGGAAGGTATAGGTACCAAGACTACCTCCAAGTTGGATCTGCACGACCTCCTCTCTGTCTCTGTGCACATACACACATAAACATACAAACATATATACACACATACACACACTCCAATTTACTGTATTTGCATAAGCACACACATTTATATAAACCCTACATTTTTGTATCTCTGGGGCATCCACTATTCACTTGCCAGTTCTCAGCCAACAATCACAGAAGCTAATTCACCTTATCAAAAATGCAATTACTCAGTATCTTAGATTGCTGTTTATTTGACAGCCTTCTAATTTTCCCACTTTTACCTAATTTGACAGGGAATATTACAGACATAACTAGTCTTTCAAAATGACTTTCACAAGGTTAGTTCTCTTGTTAATTGACCCTCTGTGATGGCAATTTATGAAGCATATTAATTTCATCTGTCACTTCCAACACAAAGTAAATGTGGGAAATGGCCTATCTTTCATAAGGGACCTTATAAAGGAAGGGTGTCAGAATTGTTAATTAATGTATGCATATCCCCTCAGCCATTGATTCTGTGTGGAATTTCATACCCTCTCATCTGAAGCTCTCTCCCTTTTATAAATGTTTTGTTATTTCTTCATGATGGAGGAGAGACACCTTTACTCAGGATTTTCAGCAGGGACTATAAATCACTACTGTGAAATGAAGCAGGCAATTTGCCTGGAAGGATTCCCAGAGACCACAGGCCAAGGATTTTTATTTTTATTTTTTTAAATGCCCTATGGGGTTGGAGAGGTGGCTCAGTGGTTAAGAACTCTTGTTGCTCTTGCAGAGGACCCAGGTTTGGTTCCCAGCACTAATGTCTGAAGGCTCACAATCATTTGTAACTGCAGCTCCAGAAGGTAGATTTGTTATTCTCTTCTGGCTGCTGCAGACATCTTCATCTGTTCATCTGTGTGTGTGTGTGTGTGTGTGTGTGTGTGTGTGTGTGTGTGTGTGTGTGTGTATGTGTGTATACAAAGATTTATTATGTCTGCATGCCAGAAGAGGGCACCAGATTTCATCCAGATGGTTGTGAGCCACCACATGACTGCTGGGAACTGAACTTGGATCCTTTGAAAGAGTAGCCAGTACTTTTAACCACTAAGCTTCCCTCCAGCTCAAAATAAGTTTAAAAACGTTCTCAGAGGAGGGAGTTGGTCCAAAACCCTTGAGCCTTTCTTTCCAGAAGTCTGCTTTGCCCTGGTTTTGGATGCATCTGTTCTCACTCAGCTCCAGCAAAGATCTGAGGCTCCCTCAGGGCAGGTCATGGGTGTCCCTCTTTTGTTTATATGCACTTTCATATAAAGAGGGAGGGCTCCCGAAAGTAAGGACTTGCTCCTTTCACCCAGCCCCAGTACTACCTAAAATGCCATCTTAGGAAACATACTCCTTCCCTCAGCCGCACCCTGAGTCGCTCAGGTGCAGCCTCCCAGCGCTCATAGCTCTCAGCTTTCGGGCCCTGTCATTTCAAGTGTCTTTTTTTTTTCTTTAATTTTTTTATAACCACCCTTCCCCCACACTGAAAAGCTCCTCGTCCCTTTATGAGGAAACTAAATACAATTTTCAAGTTCAGGGTCTTCAGTCTTCATGTAGAAAGTCTCAAAAGAGCTTAGAATCTCCTTTGGAAGCTGAAGTCTTCGCTGAGAAACCCGGGATGCATTTGGAGTTTAGAGTTGAGTTTAACTTCACCACTCATATATATTTTTTCTTTTTGCTGTCTTTTTCTTTCCTTCAAGCAGCTTGTCAAGGAAACCTCTGAAAGGCTTTAAGAAAAGCAATACGCCCCTTGGGAAACGGAAATAAAGATCTCCTGAGTAAACTGGGAACATAAGGGGGAGTGAGCAAGGGGAGGTGGGAACAAATCATGAGAGAAGGAGATGGTTGAGTGGGAGGAGCAACAAAGAGGGAGAAAAAAGAGATGGATATCTTGATAGAGGAAGCCAGTGTGGGGTTAGAGAGAAACCTGGTGCAAAGGAAACCTCCAAGAACCCACAAGAAGTCCCTAGCTAGGACTCCAAGCAATAACGGAGAGTGTGCCTATACAGGACTTCCTCTATAATTAAATGAGTGACCACCCTAATTGTCATTACAAAACCTTCATCCAGCAATTGATGGAGGCAGAAGCAGAGATCCCTAGCTAAGTACCAGGTCGAGCTCCTGGTCCAGCAGAAGAGAGAGTATATGAGCAAAGGGACAGGATCATGAGGAGGAGACCCACAGAGATGGCTGATAGGAGCTATTGGGAGCTCACTGACTGAGAAACAATCATGAGGAACCTTCATGGAAAGGAACTAAACCCTCCAAAGGTAGACACCTGTCAAACGGCATGGGCAGTTTGTGGAGCCTCTTGCAGTAGGACCAGACTATGTTCCTGGAGCATGAACTGACATCTCAGAGCCCATCCCTAAGGAGGAACACCTAACCCAGCCTTGATACTGGGATGAGGGACTCGGACCTACCTCAACTGGATATGCCAGACTGAACTGACCCACCTTGGGACTCCTTGCCTTCTTTGGGGAATGGATGGGGGAGGGGGTGGGGAGAGGCTGAGGGAGAATGAGGAGGGCCTGGGAGGGGGGAATGGAGGGGGACAGCAGTGGTACGTATAGAAAAATGAACTTTTTAAATAAAAAAAACAAAGAAAAAGAAAAGCAATACATACACACACAGAGAGAGAGAGAGAGCTGAAATTAGTCTGACAGAAACAGGAACTGTCAGCTTTCATTGTTAAAATAGCGAACACACACACATGTATATGTATGCATATATAATAGTAAGGAAACACAAGAGTATGTTAAGGAGCACTTATGTTTGATTTCTGTACAATATATTTAATAAAAGCCTATTGTAGAGCTTTTATAGGAAAGAACATTTGACTTCTGATTGAGAAATCCATGCCAGTGATTTACACACAGAGCCATTTCTTTAAAAAGTGTAAATTGTAAAGGGGGCATGTTGCAAGGTCCTCATCAATCATAAAAGTACATGTTTTGAATAAGAGTGGAAGTGTATAATCTATACTTCAGAGAACTCAGCATGGAAGCGCCACCACAGCCAGCCTGAGAACTGTGTGTGTCTCATCAGAAAATAATTACTGCTCGCTCTGATGCTATCACACCGTAATAGTGCTAAAACGCCACTCTGAGCAATAATGTTTTTGGGAGAGAAGAAATTCTTTTCTTCATTTAATCATATGGCCCAAACCAGCACCAGCAGGAGTGTGTGTGTGTGTGTGTGTGTGTGTGTGTGTGTGTGTGTGTGTGTGTGTGTGTGTGTGTATGAGAGAGAAACACTTGTACCAGCATTAGCTATCTTTAATTTCTCTTCAAGGTTATAAAAATACTTTCTATAATAAAAGACATTCTATAAAAAACCCACAAAATATCTTTTACAATAAAAGATACCTCTTAAAAAGCTCAGATACCTTTGTACAATATTTCTTCGTTTCTGTTCTAAAGTGGCTGAATCCAGCCCTCATGGCTCTCCAGCCCCTGAAGTAGTGTTGACTTTTTAAACTTCTTTTATAACCCGACATAATGAAACCTCGAGGGAAGAAATTTGTGGTTCCATAGAGTATTCATGGCTCTGAAGGATGGGGTGCTTATATTAGGAAAACTGCCTTAAATTGTACTTTCAAAACTATATCTGCACATAGATGCAGTTAGCTTCCAGCAAACTGGTGTAAGGTTTCTAGAACATCCTAGAGCATCCTGTGGATTTCAGGTGGGTCAGGAAAGCACTAACAGATCTGACTAGCAGCTGGGCCAATGGCACAGTCCGTCAGTATAGTGCTTGCTGTGTGAGCATGAGAACCGAGAGCTAGCATCAGAATCCACATATGAAGAGGGCATGGTGATGCACAGCTGTCACCCTAGTGCTGGGGAGGCAGTGGTATGTGATCTTCAGGGCTCAGTGACTAGCAGCTTATCAAACTGGGGACACTCGAAAAAGAAGGTGGGTAGTTCCTGGGCCAGGACATCTGGGATTATCTTCTAACCCACTCATATATGTGCACACAGACATGCTCACCTATACATTCATATACATGAACACACGTACATACTCACTTAGATACATGTGCAAACACACAGACACACTCACTTATACATACATGTGAATACACACACATGCACACTCACAATACACATGCACACAGGCACATTCACCTATTCACATGTTCATAAACACACAAAAAGACTTGAGAGGTGCCGAGACACACTTTCACTTAGCGCCTCACACCCGGCTCTCTGCTGCTGGTGGCTACTGTTTGCCGTCGATTCCCATTTATCAGATCTCCAAGAGAAGTGACACTGGCCCCACTTTACTTTGGGCTGTCCCTAAATACACATGTGTTCATTGTCTCTTTATCCCATGGCGTCAAGATCATAGCTGCTAAGGAACGCAGCTGGAATTCAAGCTTTAAAGATGCCATGCTTTTCCATAACAGCACAAGGAAGACATCCCCCAAAGCACACATCTAAATACTCTGGAAACGGAAAACAACAGATCTGGACAGGCCATAGGAAGATCATCAGTGCTTTAATCTGCTGGCTTACGAGCAGATTCTAAAACCTTTCTAAAAGAGCTGTTGGCTGAAAGAGTCCATGATCAAGGGTCCCCTCCTTTACACAGCAAGGAGCCTAGAAACATGCTAGTTAAGCAGAGAGACAAAGGAAACAAGGTTTACCCTACTCCCAGCTCCAGGTTCCCATGCTTGACCAGGGAGAGTCACCCATCGTCCTTCTGGGCTTCCATTGTGACCGTTACCCTTCTCAGCCCCGCTCATGTTGCTATTGTGCTTAGTATTTTCCTCCTGTCTATTTATCCTCTTCCTCTTTCCTCTCTTCCTCCTTCTCTCCTTTTCTTCCCTTCTCAGAAGGAGAGTCATCATGACAATTCCTGATGCCAGAAACCATAGCCAGGAACACCTCCAAACGAACCAGCTTAGGGCTTGAACACTGACCTCACATTGGCAATATCCTATTCTCTTGTTTTTTAATGTGTGTGTACGTGTATGTGTGTGTGTATGTGTGTGTACGTGTGTGTACGTGTGTGCATGTGTGTGTATGTGTGTGTGCATGTGTGAATATGTGTGTGCATGTTGTGTATATTGTGTGTGCACGTGTGTATATGTGTGTGTATGTGTGTGTGCATGTGTGAATATGTGTGTGCATGTTGTGTATATGTGTGTGTATATGTGTGTGTGCACGTGTGTATATGTGTGTGTATATGTGTGTGTGCACGTGTGTATATGTGTGTGTATATGTGTGTGTGCACGTGGGCATGCTTGGGGAGAACAGGAAAGGGTTTTGGATCTTCTGAAACTAGAATTTCAGGTAGTTATGGGCCACCAGACATGAGTGCTGGGCACTGAACTGTGGGTCTCTGAGAAGGCATCCAAGAGTTTTTAACCACTGAGCTGTTTCTCAGCCCCCAGGGGAGAATCCTACCTTGGGAGGCAAAAGTTTCTGAGTCTGAGGTGCTTGTGTGGGCCATTCCAATTACACACTTAAAGCTTAAAGAAAACTCTGCTTTGCAAAATACACAGTGTAGACTATGTCAGCAATGGAATTCTTAATAATCATACACAAAAAATAAGGGAGGGGAGGAGGGATGGGAGGAGCCAGGGACAAATGAGAGATAAAGATTGGGAATAAGAAGGGGAGAGGGAGAAGAGAGGAGGGGAGGAGAAATGAGGCAATAACACTAGAGATGGAGGAAGATGGGGAGTCTGTCACTATGGAAACCCGACTCACTGATCTTAGTTACTTCACAATTTCTACCCAGCCTATGATCCATGGGACATCAGCCCTGTGCTCTGCTTCCCACAACATAAATATTTCATTATGCCACTCTGAGTTAAGAACTTATGCCAATGGGCATTATAAAAGAGATTCTTTTTTTTTACCAGCATCCCATACGTATGGAGACCCAGTATCTATCATTTGACAACCAATCTATATTGGTTACATAAATCCTTCAGTTATGGTTTTCCCAGGTGCAATGCTCCCTTTATTGAGATTTGTAGAGAATCTTGAGAATCCTGGGGAAACTTGGAATTTAAGTTTGTGCTTCCTGCTTCTCTCATGACCCCTAAACTATGTCTTAGTCAACGTTCTAGAGTTGTGAAGAGGCCGTGGCTCTAGTCCATTGTCAGCATGGCAGGAAGCAGGGCAGCACACAAGCAGATGTAGTACCGAGAGGTAGCTGGGGGTTCTGTGTCTTGGCAGGCTGCAGGCAGAGAGGACCACTAAGCCTGGCTCGAGCATTTGAAACCTCAAAGCCCATCCTCAATGATACACTTCCCCCTGGTGACCAAGTAGTCAGATCTCAGAGCCCGTGGAGGCCATTCCTATCCAAACTGCCACAAACCAGTTTCCTCATCTCATTGAGACCCTTCTATAATCCACAACACTTTTCCTGGAGTCCAAACTTGCCTCTCCATTTAGTGGATGATGCATGGTTGAGTATACACATTCAACTTCACTAGCCTCCTGTTCTTCATATTCCAGTAGGCTGCTTTCATTGTGAGGAAAATCCCATACTTCTTTAAAACAATAAAAAAATATATTTTTATTGGTTTTAATTAGGTTTGGTGTGTGTGTATATATCTATCTAGCTATCTATATATATATATATGTGTGTGTGTGTGTATATGCGTGTGTATGTGTGTATGTGTGTGTGTGTGTACAGGTATGGGTAGATGTCCAAAGAGGGGGTCAGATTCTGTGGACATGATCTACAAGTGAATACTCAAAGTGGGTTCTGGGATTTAAACCTGAGTCCTGTCCTGAGAAAGTAGTATATGCTCTTAATTGTTAAGCCAACCCTCCAGCCCCCAAATTTTCATTTCTCATCATGGATTAGGAAGGTCTTCATATCCAGCTGGTTTCTTTTACCCAGCTTAAACTCACTAATCCAGCTTCTACAGTACTCTGTGAATTCTCTAATTGTAATGTTTTATGCCATCCAGTGTCACTACACACCCTGGGATGGTTCTCTCCATGCCTGACATCAGGAGACCAGAGCCTGAGTCACTTATAATATAGGCCAGGTCTGAAGAGAGAGAAAAGAAAACTTCTGTGGTGATTGTGGAGTCTCAATGTTATACCCCAAGATGCCATCTAAGCCTGACCCTGGGCTCATGCCAGAGTCAAGTTTAAGAGTGTGGAGGGAGGTTTCTTTCTTTCTTTTCTTCTTCTCCCTAGACCAACAGACAACTCTCCCTCTAGTCTCATTGTGACAGCAGTAGTTTGGGCATCTGGCTATGAAACAGGACCAGCTGCCACACTGAGATGACAGTGGCCTCATAGAAGGAACAGATGAGAAGATCCCGAGGCCTTGATGAGGTTTCTGTGACTCTGTAATGGAGTGCATCCTTCTGCTGACCTCCCAATTGGACAACACTTCTTTTCTCACTTAAGCTAAGACTCTTTTTGAGTCAAATATGTCTGTGACCTGACCTGCCGTGTTATGTCATAATGATGTCACAATGTGCTGATGTGCAGCAGGCTGGAGACACATTTTTGTGGAGTGAATCAAACCAGGTGAGATGTCTGTCGGTAAAAACGCTGAATGAAGCACCAAGGTGAATGATGGGAAATATGGAGGTTGCTACAGAGAAGGGAAGTAGTGGGATAATGGGCTGGGGAAAGATGGTGGTTTCCATGGAGACGGAAATGTCAAGTGTGCATGCACCATGGAGAAGGGGCTTGTCTCTGCTGGTCTGAGACATGAGCCAGGACATTTATGGCAGGGCAGGTCTGACTTTACATTTCTTTCAATTATTTTGGTGGAAGTCAGAGGCTGGTATGGAAATAAACCAACACACACACACACACACACACACACACACACACACACACACACACACACACACACACACACACACTGAGACATCTTCCAGCTCTGAGGTTTAAGGAAGGTTTTTTTATTTGTTTTTACGTGAGTATGTGTACTGTGTATATATGAGAGGAGGTGAATTTACATGAGTCCAGTGCTCCCAGATGCCAGAAGAGGTGTAAGATCCCCTGGAGCTGGAGTTACAGGTAGATATGAATCATCTGGCATAAATACTGTAACCTTTGAAAAACAATGATCTGAGTGTGGTGGCACACAACTGTAATTCTAGCACTTAGGGGGCAGATGCAGGGGGATTTCTATAAGTTCAAGGTCAGCTTGGGCTAAATATGGAGTTCTAAGCCAGCCAAGGCTATGGAAATACTTTGTCTCATAAATACAAAAATAAACAAACAAAAGATAGTACTTGGGAAGACATTCCCTCCACTTAGATTAAATAATAAAGATAAGAACTTCCATCTGGATTGAACATAACAGGCCACAAAATAGAGTATACGGTGAGAATCAATTTTAGTAAAATTAAACATATATTTACACACTAAAAAAAAGTCCAACAGGGACACAAGGACATGTTTATCTTTTTTTTTTTTTTTAAACTACTTCTGGTTGATTTTCACTTTTTATATTTTTAAGTACTATTTTTTAAAACACCAAGCATGTATAATGTTGACTTCGAAAAACAATAAAAGTTATATAAATTTATTGAGAAGTACATAAAGCCAGACAGATGCCCTAAAGATAATACTTTCCTATTAACACCATTATTGGAAAAGGCATCACACTGTGGAGTAGAGATTCTGCTACTCCCCTCACTTAACAATCACAGAGAGTGAACATTCAGATGTGACCCTGACTGAGGCAGGTATTGGGGGGGGGATTTAGGGGGGCCTGAGTCTCCAGTCTTAGGGTCCAGAAGTCACTCTAGATGTCACTCTTGTGCTGGGCTTTCCCAGAAAAGCCTGTTAGCCCATCCTAACCTGATCTGTGCTTCCTGGGTTCTCAGTGATCAGGAACAAGTTAGCACATGATTCTTAGTATTTTTCAATGCAACAAAAAGCCCTTGGGAACCTGCTTCAGGCTCTTCTACTCATGTGAGGATAAGTTTTGCAGAGTTGTGCTGGAAAGACTGAACTGTCCATGGATTAAGGATTGCTTCAAAGGCTGTCACTCATGGGCTGGGAAACTGGGTCAGCCCCTAAGAGTGAACTATTCTTGAAGAGGACCTGAGTTCTGCTCCCAGAACCCACATCAGGTGGCTCAGAACTGCTTGTTACTCTGGCTTAAGGAAATTCACTGGCCTCTTCTGATCTCTACAGGCACCTGTACTCAGATGCATGTATAAGTACATTGGAACATAGCTTAAAATCAGGTCTTTTTTTGGGGGGGGGGAGCACTTTCTGCTTCAACTGAGTTAGGATTCCACATAAAAAGTTGGATATAGCAGCTTATGTTCATACCCCATGGCACCTGCATACACACAGTGCAGACACCATATGTACACAGATGTCTTTTTTTAAAAGATGCTATTCTTACTTGCTTGTTACCATTACAAAATATATATGTTTTTATCTGCACTGATGTTTCTAATCTTTTTCCTTTTTTCTAGTACTGTTGACTAGACCTACAGCCCGGTACACACTAACAAGCAAGTCATCACTTGCTTTTATTTTGCATGTTGAGACATAGTTTTTGCTAGACTCTCCAGGCTGGCTTTGAATTCACTCTGTAGTTCAGGCAGGTCTTCAGATCACTGGCCTCCTCCTTAGACTACAGAGTATTTGAGATAACAAGTGTGGCTCATCACCATCTTTGTTCTTGGCAGAACAGTCATCTTCCCTGGGCTAAGCATCCATTGGTTGGTCTATTTGACTGTTATTTGGGTCACTTGTTAGATCCTCATGCATGAAATACAGGCCAAGCTTGTGTGTGTGTGTGTGTGTGTGTGTGTGTGTGTGTGTGTGTGTGTGTGTGTGTGTGTGTGTGTGTCGGGGGGGGGGAGAGGGTATATGTGTGCGTGCATGCCAAACCTTGTTTCCATGGAATCCCTATTTGATCTTGAAGTATGTCAGGATCTATCTGGCTGACAGCCTGGAGTGTATTCTATATCAAGGGCTCTCCAACATGTTGGCAAAAGCATCAGACTTTAAGGACCACTGAGAACAGTTCTTGGCGTATGATAGACATTCAAGATGTATTCGATGGAAAACAGCATGCTCTGCTATAGGGAGATAACTTAGACCATCAGAAACCTGTGCACACTGCATCCTGACTCCCTTGGACCATTGGAAGACTGTGAGCACTGCATCCTGACTCCCTTGGACCATTGGAAGACTGTGAGCACTGCATCCTGATTCCCTTGGACCATAGAAAACCTGTGTGTGCTGCATCCTGACTTCCCTTCTCTCATTCAGTCTTTTATGCCCCAACTATCACTGGTGCTATGAAAGCAGACCCACACACAGTCTTCTGGACATCAACTTCAAAGAGCTGTTTCCACAGTCCATATCTGATTTCCACTATTGCTTTAGTGAGACAGCTCCAGTAGATTCTTATTTTCTCCAGTACTGGTTCTTAATCCATGGAATATTCCAGACCACCATGGAACTGAGTTCTATCACGACAGAGTTTTTTGTTTTGTTTTGTTTTGTTTTGTTTTTTAATCCTCTTCTCTTCTCAGGAGCCTGTATGTCAACTTAGTATTGGGCTCAAACACAATCTGCTATTTTAATTTATGGCTGGATAAAAACACAGAATATTTAATATTTCTGTCTGTGATGGACTTTAGCCTGTAAGCAGAAATAAATCCTTTCCTTCCAATGTGCTTTTGACCAGTGTTTTATGTCAACAACAGTGTAGCAAATGAATTCAAGAAGTGGATCCTGGAATCACGTCTTCTACAACCACTGAGGACATATTCAAGGAGGAAATGTTGTTCAGAATGAGCAAAGATATTGGTCTGAGAAACCCACCCCATGAAACTGTTGGTACACGGATGGACCTAGAAGCTTTTGTAACTGAGTGATTCTTTTTCATGCTAGAGTTTTGCTTTTGAAAGGCTAGTAGACACAGCCAGATGCAAATGTGATTTGCCATTAAAAATAGTTGATCCTTATGAGGCCAGAGGATCCTTGGCTTGGAGACCTTGCTGTTGTTTTAGATGTGAAGCTAGGAGAGTTATCGTTGACTTTCTCAAGGGGCAATGGTGAGGTCTACATAAAGTGTCCTTGGACATGAATGATACCGATCTCCATCCTGATAGAATTTAAAATTGCTTAGGACACAAACTGTGATATGTCTGTGAGAGAGTTTCTAGCTTGGATGAACTGACATGGAGAGGAAGGGCCATCTTAACTATGCAGGGTACCATTCTGTGGGCTTGGATGCTGAACTGAATGAGAAAGTGAGCTGAGAACAAGTCTTCCTCTTCTTCCTCTTTCTGACAGTAGATGTCATGTGACTGCTGCCTTATATTCTGACCACTATGACTTCCCCACGATAACAAATAGTACCTACAGAATGTGAACCCAAATCAGCCCTCCCTCCCTCCCTCCCTCCCTCCCTTCATCAGATATTTGTCACACAGTGAGACAATAACTAACTCCAGGGAAGCCCTGATGTCTCTAGCAGGGGTGGCTGTCCTTGTTACTGCCCTCACCAGCTTTCTCTGCAGGAAAGCAATCAGACCCGAGCCGTGCAAGGTTAGAACCCTTCAAGCTAAAACCTTTGTATTCTCTACTTCTCCATGCAGCTCCTTGCTAACGTATGGCTTCCTATGAACCTTTACCTGCATAGAATCGAAGTGTTGGCACATTTAATCTAATCAATTGCTGTATTTCTCATTATAAATCAATGACTGGCTAGTCAGAGTTCGTCCCAGGATATAAATGTAGATACTCCTGAGTGTAGACATCAAATCAAGGCTCTGACCCTGGAAAGATACAGCTATCATGGGCAGTGGTCATACCTGAGGTTTTTATCTCAAGGAGCTTTGCGAAGAAGGCAGCTGACCAAGGTTACTGGCATTCTAGATCTCTTCTCTCTTACCAATCTTCTGGTAAGATTGCCCTTAATGATGTTTTCTGAACAGGCAACATCCACTAAAGTAACCATGAGCACAAGAAGGCAAGGCCAGTGACTGCAGCTGTCAATACAGTAAACCTTCTGAAAATCCTTACTGCTAAACATCCCTGACAAAAGCTGGTGGCTGGCTTCCTATCGGGAGATTTGGTCCTTATCAGATAGGACTAGTGTAAAAACCTCTCATGAAAGGCCTGTTTGGTTTTTTTTTGCTGATAACCCAGTTTTAAAAAGAGAAGCTTCCAAATCAGAATATAGTGGAGCAAAGTAATTATTACTGAGATAAAATCTAATGCAGTCTTCATTTCTGTTATATAATTGACCCGAATAGCTGGTTAGTCCTTCTGTGCAAGGGACATGCTTAATTATAAACTCAGTCATTTACCCAATACCCAAATCCATGCTATTGAGCCCGAGGATCTAATTACCCAATAAGGATTGTAAAACACTCACTTCTGAAAGCAAATTCATTTGTTTCATAAAATTACTTAATTTTTATTAATATGTTCATCTGAGTAAGTATAAATAAGGAAAGGGAACCAGAGACAATCAAGGAAAGTAATGGAACTGTTCAAGCTTTTCCCATTCCGATCTGAGTAGACCCTGAGGATAGTCACAGGAATCTGGAGCTAATTGACATTTGTTTTTAATGCACATTCCAATGACTTCAATTCAAATATTCATAAATATTTTTATCATCCAAAGCAAACTGCCAACCTGCTGAGATTTGTTCTGGCCTTTACCTAGAAACTTCCTGGCTCTTACATTTAATTTAGGGCATGCTTGTTCCAAACAGAAGCGAAGGCTGCAAGCCTTGGGCAGAGCTAGGTTCTCAGTCTCTGAAAGCTGTTTGCTTCCACCGAGCTCCCCAAACAAGGTGGGGTGGAATAGGGTGGTGTGGGGTGAGTTTTCAGCAGCTCACAGAACAATACGTTTCCAGAAATCTCTCAGCTTTGCTCCTAGAGAGTCAAACCTAGTCCTTGACCCTTGGTCACAGAAGAGTTACACTAGGCAACATGAAAGGAAAACCATAACTTATTAGAGAGGCTGTATTAGAAAAGATACTCCTAAGAGTCTCTTGGCATGAAGGAGACTGTATCCCAAAGTCACTGGAGTAGCAATCAAATGTCCCCAGTGTCTATGTTTACTTATCTTTAAACAGATGCCAAGTTGTAAGAGTTTAAACAGAAACTCAGTGGGTATGGTGGTTGCTGCTTGTCAAATCCTAGCACTCAGGGCAATGAAATAATTTAATGGTTGGGGTCACCACAGCATGAGGAACTGTGTTAAAGGACTATAAGGTTATAGTTTAGCTCAGTGCTAAAACTATCTCAGTGAAAGCTGGAGACTGACTTCCCATCAGAGGATTTACTTCCATTCCAGACTACAGAGTGAGGTCCTGTCTCCATGAACCAACTCTAAACTGAACAAAAAGAAGATATCATCCCTAACACCAACAGGCGCTCAGCAAAAATAAAATTGAATCTAAACCGGAAATGAGTCATGTTGATCTTATGGTTTCTCACAATATGAGGATTCTTAAATCTGTACTTTCTGAAGCACATGTGAGCAAAAGTGACACCAGCTGATTGTGGAGAGTGGCTCAGTGGAGAGCGCAAGCCTGACAACCCAAGTTTGTTACCCAGAAGCCATGCAAAGCTGGACCGGTGAATGTCTATAATCCCAGAATTCCCCTGGGGACGTGGGGGAATAGCCAGAAGCGCTCATACTGGGCCACTTACAGCCTGGAGTGAGCCACACAAGAAACTGCCTTAACAAGGTGGAAGGTAAGAACTGATTCCCTCAGATTGTCTTCTGACTTTCGCTTGCACTTTAGTGTACACACACACACACACACACACACACACACACACACACATGCACATACACACACATACCCCCCACACACTAATAGGGAGTGAAATGAAAATTTGAATGTGATACCCAAGGATTTTGTTTTTATCCTAAGGCTCTGAGATGAATCTGTTCCCACATAAACATTAGAGTGAGCATGATTAAAAATGATGCAATAACCATGCACATCGGAAAATAATTTGGGGAACAGTCACCTGGTCAAGGTGACATCAGCTATATGAAAATAATCATAGAAAACCCTCCTGAAATACACAACGGATCAGTTGTGTGAGAAATGAAGGCCGCTGAGGGCAATCCTCTGAATAATTCAGGCTACAGCCTTATTCAAAGTCAGGTTGAATTATCCACCTCCCTGGCTGTAGCCTCCACAGTTAATAGTCAGGGATAGCTTTATTCAGACACATTACACAGTAGAGGGGGCCACCAAAATCCTCTCTTTGACATTTTGGAAATTAATCTAAGACCTTGGATCCTCTTTCCCTTAGCAAAGCAGCACGTGGGAATGTAAATGCTGTTTGTAGGATTTGTGACATCTTCTCTGGGAGGACAGGTGTGTGTTTCAGCTGCCTGAATGAAGAGGAGATGGGGCAACACTGGTCATAAAGCCTGGGAGTGCAGAGGGGTCCAGTAAACTCAAGAGTTGGGTAAAGATATTTCACTTATTTCCATGTAGTGTGTTTTGCTTACATCTGTATCTGTGTGTATCATGTGTGCAGTGCTGGAGGAAGCCAGAAGAGGGCATTGGACCCTGTGGAACTAGAGTGACAGTTACAGGCTACCATGTTGGTGGTGGGAAGTGAACTGTGGTCCTCAGGAAGAGCAGCCAGTGCTCTTTTTAACTGAAGAGCCATCTCTCCAGACCCACCATGTTACTTTCGATAATCAGAATTCTTCTTCAAGGAAGAGCGGTAACACCCATTTTCTCATTCATGAAGTTGGTTCGTGTGCTTCTCCATGTGTACTAACGATCCATTTGCTCTTTGACAGGTGGGAAGGCTGCAGAAACTAACAGGGCTAGCAGAAGCCTGCTGCTTCAAGCAATATTTGGCCTTATAAAGAAGTAACCTCTAACCTCAAGTGCTATCCAGAAAAGGTGATTACATGATCTGGAAGGAACTGCTGCATGTGTACACAGATTAAAGGATGGATTACCAAAGGCAGAGAGCAGGAGAGAGTCTCATGGAGACAAGTTAATTTAGTTCAACCTAGAGTTATCTGAGGAAGAGGTCTTGGTGAGAGATTGTCTACAGCAGGTTGGCATGTCTATGAAAGGTTGTATTGATTTCCTTAGTGGATGCGGGGAGATCCATTCCTTCGTTTGAGGCTCTAGACTATTTAAGAGTAGAGGTGTCTAGATGAATACTGAGCATGTATGCATGCATGCATTCACTATGATTCTGCACTTGACTGTGGATGTGGTGTGACCAGCTATTTCTTGGCATTTTGGCTAAGAATTGTGAACTGAACTAAGCCCTTTCTCTTCAAAGTTGCTTTTTGTCTGGGTATTTTCATCACAGTGACAGGATAAATCCAGAACTAGACCAGTCAGAACATGCGAGTGAACTGTTGTTGGAGAAGCCGAGAGGGGCAGTCATGGGGAGAGGGGCATGATGGGAAAGAAAAAAACAGAATGAGTGGTCAAGGACTATATGTCTATTGCAGGGGTGGCCCGGAGCTGGCAAGAAGAGCCCAGAACAGGGCTCCATTCTGATGGATAAGGAGCCTGTGTCCTCACTGAGCATTTGTGTGGCTGGAGAGCAGGTTTTCTGGAAACAAATATAGTCTGTGGTGTCTCTAGACATGCTGATAATGTAACAGAATTGAATGTCCAGGGTAACCGAAGAATGGCAAGAATGACTGACAATGACCAAAGGACAGTGGCATCCAGTGTCAGTCAAACTTGGTAACCATGGAGACCACAAGAGGTCAGTACAGAGGACAACACCATGTACAGTTCCATGAACAGAAAGTCCCCAAACAGGCAAATCTGTTTTTGAGACAGGGTGTCATGTAGGTCAGTGTGCTGGCTAGTTTTATGTTAACTTGACACAAGCTAGCCTTCTGGAAGAAAGAAATCTCAACTGAGGAAATGTCTCTATAAATCTTGCTTAGGACATTTTCTTAACTAGTGATTGATGGGGCAGGGCTCAGTCCATTGTGAGGGGTGCCATCCCTGGGCTGGTGGACCTAAGCTCTATAAGAGAGCAGACTGAGCAAGCCATGAGCAGCACCCCACCTCCACGGTCCCTGCATCAGCTCCTGCCTCCAGGTTCTTGCCCTGTTTGAGTTCCTCATGACTCCCTCTAGTGATGAACAGTGGTGTGGAAAGTGTAAGCCAAATAAAACTTCCTCCCCACTTATTTTGGTCATGGTGTCCCATCACAGCATCACAGCGCCTAAGCCACTCAGGCTGGCCTAGAACTCACTACAGAACCAAGGGTGCTTGGTCCTCAGATCCTCCTACTCTAGCAGTTCTCGACCTTCCTAATGCTGTGATCCTTTAACACAGGTCCTCATGTTGTGGTGACCCCTTGACCATAAAATTACTTCATTGCCACTTCACAACTATAATTTTCTGCTGCTATGAATCATAATGTAAATACCCTGTTTACAGAATCTCTGACATGCAACCCCCAAAAGAGTCATGGCCCTGCAGCTTGAAAACTATTGTTCTGTTCCCACTACCTAAGTCCTGGCTTTACAAGTGTACAACCACCATGCCTAGCTTTCTCAACAGGTAAATCCATTTGTATAAGACAGTCATTGCAGGTTCTCCAAGAAGCCAGGTCTTAGTTCCAGGAGCTAGTGATTAATCTCTAGGTTCAAAGCCATAGTGGGGATGTTCCAGACAGTCACAAAGAGTAAAGTCATCATGTCCATTCTAATGTCATAATAGACACGACAGTATCCCCATCTTACAGGAGAGGAGTCTGGGGACACCAAAAGGCTAAACCACTCACCCTGGGCTAAGCAGCTGCTAAGTGATGCAGTTAATATTGTCTCTATAGAGAGAGTTCCAGCATTACAGAGATGAAAACTTCAACCACACTGAGTATGACTGTGGAGACACAAGGGCAAGTGTTTGTGTGGGTGTTTGTGTGTATACACACGTATGTCTGTGTGCATGCATGCGCCCATATGCATGTGTGCATATGTGGCTGACAGAAGTGGACTTCCGTGGCTGTTCCTAGGGTTCTGTTCAACTCTATTTCCTTGTGTGTCTCTTGCTAGAACTCACCCAGGGAGTCACCTACCCTTGTCTCTATGTTCCCAGGTCTGGTTGTTTGGTGTTATTTTTAAGCAGTGTCCTCGTATGTAGCACTAGGCTTGGAACTCCTTACATAGACCAGGCTGGCCTTAAACTTGCAGAGCTCCACCTGACTCTGCCTCCTGGGTTCTAGGATTAAAGGGGTATGACATCATACCTAGCTTAGGCATTTTAAAATAGAGTTTCCTGGAGATTGAATTTTTATGAGGTTGAAAGTCACATCAAAGCAACCTCAAATCCTTTTTAAAAAGATGAAGGGAAGTGGACACCCTTTTGAGCAGTGATTCAAAGCCTGGCTGAATACCAGAATTCACTTAAGAGTTAAAAATACAGGTATCTGGGTCTCAGTGGAGCTGATCCCAGGGAAACCAGAAACACATCCAGTGGTGCTAAGTGTATTCTAACTAAGCCTCGAGATTGACTGTCAAGGGGCACTCAGACAATAAGATAAATCTAAGTGGGTCTCACTACCTGTCGCTGCTGTGCTTTCTGCTGCAGACCCAAATGTCCAGCGTTAGTTATGCAGTATTCTCTTCCCAGGCATAACCCAGTTGTCATACATTCATATGCAGACAGTGAGCTCTTCCTGGCCCTGGCCTCCAGGAGGAATTTGTAGCCTGGGAGCAGGCAACAGCCTACAATGCTTTTCACTAAAGACTCACTTGATCAATGTAAGATTTTCACATTTTTGCTTGTTTCAAAAGGGCAAGGCGTGGTAGTATTCCAAACCCTCCAGTGAGCTGTAGCAAGCAGGCAGTTAATGCAAGCCCAGGTAGGTTGATTTTTCTCCTGGAACACAATTGACATCTCCATTATGTAAATCTAGGCAAATGTTCAAAAAGGATGCAAATACCATTGTCTTTTCAGCCCAATATCCTTCAGTGTTTTTAGACTGCTGGTTTCATCAACATCGTTAATTTCCATTCAGACCCTACATTTCAAGTGATTGGCACACAGCTGCTCCTTTCTGCAAAGAAAGGGAGATGCGTCCACTTGAGTTTTATGAAAGGGAACATAATTTGTCTTGGGGTTGTGAGATATTTGTTGAAGACTCTTGGGGAAAAGGTTAGGCAATCAGCTCGCACACACAAATCTTGAGACTAGTGGTGGATTTTTTTTTTCTCCCAGGTAACTCTGGAATACGAAATGCCCTGGTTTATTAGTAGCTTGCTCAGTGTGAGGGTGAGCGGCTCCCAGGGGGCCCAGGTAGCCTCTATGTTTGTCTAGCTCCTGCTTCCTTCTCCTTTCTTACCCTCATTACTAATCTGTCCATTGTACTTCCTGCATAACAGGATTCCCTCCACCTCCAGCCACTCTGATCATCCGTTAATAACATTCCCTGTGGTGTGAGGTCCTTGGCACTAAAACCTCCCTGGTGTGGTGTAGACTTGCCTGTGGGACATCTCCACAGCTCCCAAGGATGGGTACTAACTGGTGAGTTGTAATGTGGTGGCCTAGGGACTTGAGGAAGAAGAGAGAGGAGTGTTTGCCTTTTTCCTTATCTGAAAGGAGATGCCAAAATTTTGGCCTTCGGCCTGGATTGTAGCTCAGCTGGTCTTGCAAGCATGAGGCAGAGCTCAGTCCCCTCAGAACCAATGTAAAAAGAGCCAGGCATAATGACAGCGGCTTGTAACCCCAGTGTCTGGGAGGATGTAGATCTCTGATGTGGTCCTTGCCCAGTCAACCTAACTTACTTGATGAGTTCCGAGTCAATGAGAAACATTGTCTCCAAAAATCAAGGCATGTGCGGTGCTGCTCTGCAGGCAAGTATTTGCAAGGGAGCCTGAGAACCTCAGTTTGACCCCTAGGACCTGACTCCTTTACATTGTCCTCTGATCTCCACATACCACATAGATGCTTAAAAAAACAAAATCAAGCAAATAGACACAAGAAAAGTGGCCTCAGATACTCAAATGCTAAATACAGTGGGGTGTTTTTTGTGTGTTTGTTTTCCTAGATCACCATTACTGGGGGAAATATATAGTTGAAAAAACCTTAACATTTTGAAGGGACAGAGTCAGTTATACAAAAATGAGTAACATTGGAACCAGAGGCAAAAGTTACGATTAATAAGGAATTATTATGTTCATTAGGCTGATACTCATTTGTTATGGATTTTCTGTGTTAAGGTTGATCCTGTCTTTAAAATTCTATTCCTTGTCCTGGGGGATTCTGAGATTTGAAAAGCTGCATGAAAACTTCATAATTCCTGATTACAGAGGCTTTGGCTCCTGAAAGAAGTGTGGTACTGGCTTCACACAGAGTGCCCTAGTCTGGCCTAAACTGATGACCTCATATCCTGTGGGAATATCTGGTGGTTAGTTTTAATTGTCAGCTTGCTACAACTAGAGTCTCATGATAAAAGGCCATCAATTGAGGAATGGTCTGAACAGATTGGTCTTTGGGTCAATCTGTGGGAGACTGTCCAATTATTAATGGAAATAAGAAGACCTCACCCATTGTTGGTGACATCATTCCCTAGGCTGGGAGTCTGGGGGTGGACTCTGACTAGTGTGCTTATTTGTCCAAGCTCCTGCAGCTATGACTTCCATACAGCAATGAAGAGTAACCTTGTAGTACAAGACAGACAAGCCTCTAGCTTCCCTAAGCTGTTTGTGGTCAGAGTGTCTTATCACTGCAACAGGAAGGAAACCAGGACAGGACATGACTGATTTTTACCCTGGCCATTTGGAGCTTTTAAATAGCTTGCTTATGTTTGCTGGTCTGTAAAGCAATTTGAGGCTTTTCAAAATTTTATGTTTTTGTGGTTGTGTTTTATGTTTTTATTGGGGGGGGGGATTGATGTGTGTACCTTAGTTTCCCATGTAGGTGCTGGGAATGGGTGAGCATCATTTCCCAACAGAACAAGGGGGGAGGAGGGCTTGTTATGGTTTGGGTATAAGATGTCCTCACAGGTTGGAGTATTAGCTTTGGCAGGTTATAGAACCCTTGAGAAGTGCTTAGCTGGAAGAAGTGGGTCTTGGGGTAGGTTATGGTCTTTCAGATTCTTTGTCTGGTCTCCACTTCCTGTCCAGTCTCAGCTTTTTGATGGACCCAGATGTGAGCCAGCAGTCCCATGATCCTGCAGCCACAGCCATGAGTTCTCCTGACACCATACTTTCCCTGTCATGACAGACTGTATTAGTCAATCACAGGCCTAAACAAACCTTTGCTCGCTGAAGTTACTTCCTGTCAGTCTTTGGCAACAGCAGCAAGAGACATAATTAACAGAAGCCCTCAGGAGTGCGGCCTGGGCTTTCAGATGGCCCCTTACCCCTGTTTTGTTGCCTAGGAGTCAGGTGGGAAATGAAACCTGCATCCTTGCTTCTCTTTTCATGGGGCACACCCCATGCTTGCCCACGTAATCTTCCACTTGACAGCAAGACCTTTTGTAACCAGGCTTTGTGTGTCTATGAAGATGTGCATGGTCAAAGGGATCACCTTTGAAATTCTTTACAAAGACAATACTGGACTGGAGTGTCCTATGAGCAGGTCTCTTTGAACTCATTTGTATACATGAGAAGGAACTGACAAAGTTGGGACAGCTTTAGCATGGTACATATTGACCCTGTGCAGAGGGGCCTCCTGGTCAGAGGGGAGGACAGTGACTGTTGCCCAGACCTTGGTGTGAGTGGAACTGCATGGATCTGGAGTCCAGCTCCTGTTTTGAAGGCTGGAGAAGCAGGATGACCTCTCAGAAAGACTCAGCTGAAAGGAGATGGGGGTTGGGTGAGATTTGAGGGAGATGGTTGAGCCAAGATTCTTTGGGCTGTGGCTCCTTGCTCCTCTGAAACCTGGGGACAATGAACAAGGTTGATATTTTTCCTTCTTTAATCCATTGTATATTTTAACATCAATATAGGTGCTAAAATTAGCACCATGTCCAAAACACATTCTGAGGGTCAGTTTTTTCAGTGACCTAGTGAACAAGTGAGAGACCCTGTATTCAACTCCCCTGATGAACAATAATCAGCCCTGTCATGCCCACAAGGTGCCCAGAGTGAAAAATGCTTCACAATTATTTCTGTAAGATTCCCTTGCCAGGCCCTGTCCCCTGCAATACTAGGCACCTCACCCGTGTGTGTGTGTGTGTGTGTGTGTGTGTGTGTGTGTGTGTGTGTGTATTTGTGCTCGAGAGCATGGGGAGGTCAAAGGTCAAAGTGTCATTCCTTAGGTGTTTTCCATCTTATCTTTCAAGACAAAATCTCTCCCTAACTTGGGAACTTGCCAATAAGGCTAGGCTGGCCACCACCAACCCCAGAGAACTGCCTGTCTCTGCCTCTGAGACCTCACTTCTAGGGGATAAGATGGACTTGGAACAGCAATGAGACAGGGACTAGACCCAGGGCCACTTCAGGAAAATGGCAACAGGAAGAATAAAGGCACGTGGTGATGCTCTTCCAGGACACCTTTCTTCCTATGTGTAAGACTTGATTAATCAGGACATTCCTCTGAAGTCTACAAGTGGGATCACATTGATGCCTGCCTTCCAGACAAGTCCTGCTTATTTGAAAGGTCAAGGAGTCATTCTAAAATAAAACAAAACCCAAAGGAAGAGGAAACTACACCTGAGAAGAGCTGGATGTGGGAAGAGGTCAGAATCAGAGCTGACATTTATGTGGGTAGAGTAGGGTGTGAAGGGGAGAAGGGGAGGATGGGGAGGGGAGGTGTGGGAAGAGGGGTGGGTGAGGACATGGGGGAGGGTGTGTGGAATGGGGCAGCATATGTTCTGTAATGAAAATGGGCAGACAGATATTCCCAGCCCAGCAGAACCTGCCCCTACTTGGCTCTGTCACACAAATCATCACACATTCAAACCCAGGCCTTTGCTTCTTCTACTAATTCTAAAATTGGTTAAAAGAAAAGATGCATATTAGATTATAATAGACCATATATTGTTATTTTGTGTTACTCACATATTAATTCTATCTATTATTTATTAACCATAATATCCGTATTCTCCAGGCTAATTATGAATATACTCATTATGATCATTCTGTGTTGTGTTATTAGAGTGCTGTGTGTGTATAGTATGTATTCAATACCGGGCCAGCTTCCCTGCATTTGGCAAACTGACCAGAGGAGTGAAGCTAGTGAGGCTAGTGTCTCCTTTTTTCCTTTATCCCTCCCTCCCTCTCCCTCCCTCCTCTTTCTTTTTCTTATTTTCCTTCCCACTTTCTCCCCTCTTTCTGCCTGTCTGTCTTTTTATTTATTTTCCTATCTTATTTAAGGCAGTCTCATTATGAAGCAATCCCCCTGCATCAGTTCCTTAGCGTTGGGATTAAGTGGCTATGGCATTTGGCTAACCAGAGCTCTTAGAGACCTGGGACATGGCAAGCAGTAAGAAACAACCTCTCCTTTTTCTGAAACAAAGCAAACAAACCTTCTCCATGTCTTTGTTTGCAGAGTGGCCCATGTTCTTTATTTCATTTCATTTGCCAAAGCCGTCACTTTGGGGTATTTGGTGTGTGTCTGACATCACAGTAAATACATTCCAGTGAGTAGTAAGGAGGGCACCTAGGCATGAGAAGGTCCCCTAGTTGTAAGGAGGTTCCCTGGGCTGAGGATGGTTTCCCAGGGGCTTGAGTGTCTGTCTATGGAGGTAGTGTTGCTAATACTGGGTATGGGCATGATCTCAGAGTCCATGGCTATGGTGTTTGGCTCTGCACTGCTATAAACATGAGTGTCTCTCCTCATCTCTCTCCCTCATCGAGCAGATTCTGAGGACTTCCATGTTGAGTGCTGGAAGACCCGAGGTACATGCTGTCACCAATGAAAACATGATCCCTGGCCTCCAAATGTGAGCAAAGCTAGCAGGTATACATGATTACAATTAAGACCTTAGAAGGCCAAGAGGACAGCAAAGGTATAAATAGGACCCAAGAAGGAGGAGATGTGACAGGTAGACAGGAAGACAGAAAAGGAACTGTCTGGCAAATGGCAAGAATTCTAAAGCACAGCAAAAGTGGACCCCAATTATACTGCATCCTAGAATCTTATATGAAGCATTGATTCCTTGCATGCTAGAGATAGGTTTACACATAGACCATGCTGCCCCTGGATTCTATGTAGCTAATTATGGCCTTGAACTTTGATATTCTTGACTACAGACCCCAAATGCTGGGTTGACAGCTGTGTCTTGCCATGTAATGCAATACTGGAGAAGGACCCAGGGTTCTGTGCCTGCTGGGCAAGTTGTCTATCAACCGAACGCTAACCCCAGCCCCAGGAGAATAATTTTTGGACACACTGGGCTCCACATTCTTAGGTTCATGGTCATTGGCATGGCAATGGCACCTGGGCTTCTTGAGAGACAGACATTCATCCTATATGGAAGATTTAGGGATTAAAAAAAAATATCCATCCCTCAGGACTAATGGCCACCAGTGAAGAGGACATTCATGTCCTAAACAGTCTGGCCAGGTAGAGGGAAACTTCCATTCCTGAGTGGCCGAACTCTTACTTAAATCCCTCAACAATCCCATGAGGGAAGTAGTGAACAAATACAAAAATTATAACAGCCATTCTCAGAGCTAGAATGACTTCATTTAAATGAATACCAGACTCATGAGGTTTCATGAGCACATAGCCTGGAGACCTGGTTGAGAAGGTGACAGGGCAAAAATGTGCCTTGAAGAAAAATCCGTCCCCCAGTAGCCCTGACTGAAGAGGAAAGAAGGGTTTAGAAGCCTCTGCCATGGTCCAGGCCCGCTACAAAGGAAGACAGACTCTCTCACTCAAGGCCAACTTTCTGCTGTGTGATCTCTTGTTGATTTCCAGGATCTCTTTTTATATTAAGGTAAAAGATTTTGCCTTAGATAACACAAAAAATGTCTGCTCTGTTGGCATTTGTGTTATTCAATACACGGCTTCTAGAATATGTAAGTAAGTTGTTTTATTACTTACATATTTTCTAAGAAATGTCACATGTGATATTTTGCATGTTTATGTGAATGATACACATACTTAGTAATGTGTGTATATGTGTGTGTGTGCATGCCTGAGGTGGCCCTGAAGTATGTATCCCATGGTTTGGTCTATCTCTCTCCACCTTTACTTTTTGAGACAGACTCTCACTGAACCACTGAACCGGAAGCTCATCAACCGGAAGCTCACTGAACCAATCAACTGGAAGCTAAGCTGGCTGACCTATTCACTCTACAGATCTACCTGTGCCCATTCCCTCAGTGCCATGATCATGGTGTTAATCACAGATTTTTTGTGGGTTCTGGGGATCTGAGCCTCCATCCTATTCAATAAGCACCTGACTGACTGAGATCTCACTCCAGCTCTACTCACATAGACTTTCCTCTATTGCTTTTGGGGTTGGAACAATTACCTGTTCTAACTCTACACACTCCACAGCCAGGTCCAGAGGGATCTGGGCCCACTTATAAAGACAGGAACTGCCCTTGACCTTCAAGGGAAGATTAAATGTCTGTTTCCAGTAATGGTTTTTGAGAATGAGGCAGCTACATGTAATG
Organism: Phyllotis vaccarum; assembly: GCA_033318265.1. NCBI lineage: Eukaryota > Metazoa > Chordata > Mammalia > Rodentia > Cricetidae > Phyllotis > Phyllotis vaccarum. Next base: position 96,031,174 of record JARWLC010000003.1, read on the forward strand.
TTTGAAGGGCGTTAAGCTTCTTCTAACCTCTGGCATTTGTAGTTTGGTGACAGTGTTTTTTATCTAATAGAATTTTATAACTATTATTTTGTGTGTGTATCCAGCAGCCCTATGGTAGTGTGTGTGGATATTTTAAATTTGGGCTCCAGAGTGGGAAGGGAGGCAGGTAAATTTCCACTAACAAATCCTGAGGGAGGGTGTGTTTCTCTCCTCTCAAGTTCTGTAAAAATTGTTGACTTACAATAATGGCTTAACTGGAATAAATCTCACCCTGATATTAAGCCTGTTTGCCTCCGTGAGGTAGATACATTTATATATTTTTGCCTCCCAGAGACCTTAAGGCTATTTCCTGTGACTAAAGACACCATTCAAATCTAAGGATGTAAGAACAAGAAAATGTTACAATAAAAGCACCCACACAAAATGAGTCAGGCCTGGACTGAGAGGAAGGCGGCTCTTCCGTAGAGAGCATCCTTGATAATAAAGTGGAAACAGTGATGAAATTGGCATCTTCTGAGGCAGACGGAGTACTGTGTGGCCCCTGTGTTAACTTCCACAGTTTGCCTGGTCAGCACACGTAGGATGGAGATTCCAGAATACCATGGTGGAGGTGGAATGCCCCCAGTGTCACAGCACAAAACATTGCCTGCATGTCTGTGGTGACATTGGTATAAACAGACTTCCAGCATTTTGAAGTATGGACAAGCACCATCTAATTACTTATAGTGTGAATGACCTGACGGAGATTAAAAAGAAGGACTTTACCCCTTTGTGCATTCACTGCACATTGTTTAGGGATGGGTCTGTGGTGGCTTGAATGAGAAATGTCGCGCACAGTGTCATGGGTTTGAACACTTGATTATGGATCCTTTAGAAGGTGGAGCTTCCCTGGAGGAATTGTGTCCCTGGTGTGGGCTTCTGGGTTTCAGAGCTTAGTCCTTACTTCCTGTCTGTTTCCTGAATGCTGCTGAAATGCCATTCAGCTTCCTACACCTGCCTCTAGCCATGTCTTCCCTGTTTGGCAGACAGTCCTGATAGGGATGAACTCTATCACTCTGCAATTGTGGTCCCAAACCAAACTCTTCGGTCCTTAAATTGCCTTTGTCAGGGTAGTTTATCACACAATGGAAAGGAAGCCAATGCCAGGTCTCTCCATGCAGCTTAATCTCAAACTATGTAGCCCAGGCTTGACTCCAACTTGTGACTCATTTTCCTCAGCTCACTGAGAAGCTGGGGTTACAGCTGTGCCCCCTTCCCCACGTGGATTATTTACTATACTCTCTATTGTTACTAGATGCTATTTCTCCTTATAAAAACTGTTGTCAGGATAATGATGAGCAAAGCCTCATGTCAGATGCTGTGAAATCTCTCCCGTGAGATGATGGATTCTCACGCACACACTGCACCCTCTGAACCTTTATGGAAGACCTACTTTGTACCTGGTATGGTGTGTAGAGAACCAGGGAGCCAAGTCACATATGGAACTCTAAAAACATGGGTGTTGAAGAGAGAGTACCTAAAAGTGTTCCTGGTGGACTGCTCTGTAGGACAGGGCTGTACTTGGGTGACTCCTGAAGGACCACAGCCAGGACCAATATGTGGAAACCTCAGTGTGATAAGACAATGTCAAGCAGAAATCCTCAGAGTGGAGGGGCTGGGAAGAAGCAGACAGATCTTCTCGGGAATAATGAAGAGTTGATGGCTGATGCCCACTGTCAGCATGCTCAACCTGATCCTGTAAACTGGATTTAGCATGGGTATTCGGGGGCTAATCTGCTTCCCTTCTTACATAATTTTTCTGCTATTGTGATTATGTAAATGGTCCTAATGAACCTGTGGTATTTGTTATGATCCTTTTCAAGCTTTTGCTAATATGGGACATAAAGCATGAAATAGATCACGCCTCATTAGTTTGTAAGTCCTCAGGAGTAGTTCTCTTGCACTTGTATCTACCCTGTCGATCTCTTGCTTTCTGGTTCTTCCTGAACCCCATGGGGATTATTTGTTCTGAACAGAAGGTGCCATGTTTACAATGATGGCCAGAGACATGTGGACTCAGAAATGATACCTAACTAAGTTACTAGCTGCAGTTCCAGAGTAGATGGTGTTTATCCTCCAGCCCAGAGCTGCAGAACTCAGTTCTGAGCCTCCTAAGGCAGGGGAGGAGGGTAGTCCTTTCCAGAGCCCCTTCTACACAGTGTTCTGCAACACCCCCCCCCCTCCACTTTTAACCCCTTTCTCTTAAGCCTTAAGTCTTAGAAGAAGGAGAAGATTGCCTAACTCTTCCTGGAGATAAGAAGCCTGGATGAGCTGCAACTTCTACGTTGCTTTGTTTACTGTGTTAGGGGTCAGGTGGACTTTGTGTTAACCATCTGAATTAATTAATCTGTTCAGACAGAAAATTAGCAAGCCAAACCACCTTTCTATTAGGTAGATGTGACCTAACATGTGATGGCAGCCCAAATTTCTCAAGTGTCCTATAATCAAAAGGAAGGAAGTCAGGAAAAGAAAGTTAGTATTATCTCAAGCTACAGGGACCTGGGTTCTCCCTCTGCCAGCTTCATGGAACTGTGAACAGCTTAAATGCTCCATAAAGCTAACTGTACAATAATAATTGGTGCCTACTGTGTGCAGTTGCAGTTCTCCCGGGAACAACAACTATACAAAGATCCCTGCTCCGAGCTCGGACTGGCAGCAAGGGGTCCTCTGCATAAGCACACACGGGCAGTGCTGAAGTGGGATAGGGCTGACAGCAGATGGCAGTCAGAAGGAGTGCAGCTGGAAGCTCCCCTAACTTTGCACAGTCAGTGAACTAAGAACTGGACTTATCTGCTAAGGAGATGCCCCCCAGATACTTATCCAACTATGAACTTGCTTAGGAAGCCATTATAGTTTACACCGGGAAGGGGGGGGGGGTTATTGGTGGTTCTGGGGTGAGGCCTAGGAATCTGCTTCTCCAACAGTCTTGTCCCCAAAGCATTTGGAAAGCATAAGTTTAGAAACCAGGGATCCTTCCATCTCATTTACATAATCATTAACTCTGTAAAGTACACTCAGCAAGTCTCACAAATTAGGCTCCTGCTGGGTGTGGGGATTCCTCTAGGGGAAAAGCAATGCCTGCTTTGCTGGATCTGCTGCTTACTGGAATGTGTGGATGCTATTCAAACAGCCACAAACTGCAAAGGGTATAAAGGGCTCCAAGGAGGACTAGCATTATGAACTGGAGTGTGTGGCCATGTTCTCAGGAGAGGAGGAAAGAGTGGCCTTGCTCAGAGCAAGGGACAGTTTATGAGGATGCCTTGACTTCCACCCTGAGGTCCCCTCAAAAGTCCATGCTAAGAGCTTACTTTGTAACTTGGTGCTCCTAGGGGTGATAAATTTTTAACACATCCAGGGGCATTACACTTCTGTGCGTGTGCACACACAAATTGCTGATACACATAATAAAAACTTTTTAAAAATCTCATTATTTTACTAGCATTTTGCTTGTTGAAAGAGGGGATAGGCACCAACAACCCGAGGGAATATGATTGACACATTATTTAGGTGGTGTGTCCCTGAAACAGTACTGGTTATAAGACAATAAGCTACTTAAGTACTACACACAAATGCAGGCACATATGCAGATTGTGGGCTGGGTGAATGCAGCAGCTAGATGCTCCAGAAATTCTTAACAACTGGACATGGAAACTCTCAAGGTGATTCCCAGCATCCTCCTCATCAGCTCAAATGGCAAAGCACACTCCTAAAATCCCCCCACATGGCTGACTGATCTCTAGTGAGTGGCTGTACCTGCAGCTCTGAGAGCCACTCCCACATTGATTCCTTCACTGTTTACCATTTCCACATCATTTGAGGAAAACTGTTTAAATGTATCTGGCTCAATCATCACAGATTATAATATGTGTGTAAGGTGGTAGGTCTCTTTCTTCAAGAACCATCGGCCTGTTAACCCAAATAATTAGGATTTGCTGGGATGGCTCCCAGCGGGCCTGAGGCTCAGAAAGGAGTCAAGAAATTCCATGAGTCTCTGGACTTTTGGCAACTTTGAAATATCTAAAGAAAAATTGTAAGAACTTTAAAAACCAGAAGCTTCTGCTGCCTTACAAAATATTGGCACGCTGCTAATTTCCAAGTGCAGACTGTAGTTAGTTGAGTATATGAGTATGTACCTCACATTTCCTTGTTTGGAGTGCTGTCTCCCAATCAGTCTTTCTCCTCACCCAGGCCACACCCTTTGTAGAGAACTGACAGGGACTCATGATTATTGATGTTGGTCTCAGCTTCTTGGCCTCTCAATACCTTCTGACATGAGGTCACATTTTTGGTGATTTTTTTTTAAAAAGATGTCTTATTTTTAATTATATGTCTATGTGTGCATCTGAGTGTGAGTATATTCGTATATACCCATAGTTGCTCACAGTGTCCAGAAGAGGATCTCAGATCCCAAAGAGCTAAAGTTAAGGAGGTGCTGGGAGCTGGGGGGTACTTGTAAGATGAGGCATCTCTCCTGGCCATTTGTATAACTTTTAACTACACATCCAACTCCTCCCTTAAGAACATATATGGCTTTATAGCTTGGGACATTGTCTTGTTTACCATTGTTCCTCCAATAGTGAGTGCAAACAGAGGCACACCATTGAGGGTTTTTAATGAATAAAACAAGATTCTCTCCATGGATTGAATAAACTATCTAAAAAACTCAATATGAAAATTAAGTCACATGATGGGTGGACAAGCACTATATAAATGCTGAGACACAACATACATGCTTATTTATTCCTGTGGAATGGGGAAAGTGGTAGACCAAAAATAATTCCTGGTGACAAGATCTTCATGTGGATTAGGGAGGCTAGAAGACATTAGTCAGGCTAAAGAGGCCGGAACATAAATTCTTTCCTCCCAAGTGCAGGGTACCAGGTGACTGGACACTGGCATTTTTATTGGAATTGATCTGTTAACACAGAATTTATTACAGGATGTTTCTCTAATTACGCAAACTGAGCAAAGCTGGTCAAAGGCTGTAAGGAGATGCAAGAGGGGCTTCTGTAGACAGTGCTGCCCTGTGAGCACTACACCCCATTCAGTAATCATGAGCATGGCTGCTGCTGCACACTCTAACTCACTATGGCTGTGGCTATCCCCACAATACCCACACAAGACTGAGTCAGATAAAAGTTTCAGCATGGGGGGGGGCAATTGAGATCTCATCCCAAACTGAGGAGCTGCCAGCAGTTGATGGCAGGGTGAGGTGAGGTGAGGTGGATGGGGTGGGGGTGTCATTTTTTCTTAGTAGGTGACTGCTATTAGGGTGTCCACACTCCCAATAGATGACCTCATACCCATGTGCATATGGATAACATTAATTGGATTCTATGAGTTGAAATCATTAAAAATAAAACATTAAGTTTGAAATGTGTTGGTGGATTCTGGAATGAGTTGGGATGGATATGGCCAATAAATAAAATATAAGGAGAAAGATTCATAAATGATGTCCTTATTTGCAACAAGGAACTAGGACAATCTCTGTTTCCAATAGTTTATAGTATGTGTGGGCTCCGCATTCCCTTCCCCCAACAGTTACCTCTGTTCACTGGGGGAGTTGTGCGTGCATGTGTGTGTGTGTGTGTGTGTGTGTGTGTGTGTGTGTGTGTGAAGTACATCATGCTGGATTGGGGCTCAAATAGTAGCCATGATTTCATGGCTTTTTCATACAGTTCTACACAGGTTCTACTTGACGATGCTTCTGGAGATCCTGGAATAAGGTAAGAAGAAGCAGATCTGGGAGCTGGTCTGAGCAGTCTAAACAACCAAATAGAGTGTCAGAGAAGATACAAATGTACAAATGTGTCCTTAGACATTGTTATAGTTAGAGGCGGGGGAAGGAAAGTACTATCATACAACAGAACTCATATGGGAGGTTTATTAGGGGGACAGGAGGGGGCCACAAAGACTGACCTCTGAGGGCAAGAGTGGAGGGGGGGTGGATAGGGAAGGAAGGGGGAGAGAGAGAGAGAGAGAGAGAGAGAGAGAGAGAGAGAGAGAGAGAGAGAGAGAGAGAGAATGAATATTGGTTTGAAATGACATTGACTCTCCAATTTACTTGCCATCAGAGGTTTATTAATTCCTCAACCCTGAGCTGGAGCTGGAGCCCAGGCTACCTCTCTATCACTGAGACAGACCCTTGGCTGCACCAACTTCCATTTGGATATCATAAGAGCCTACTGTTTCTTCTCAAACAGGTAATAAGTGAGTGCTGTGTTATGAATCCCCTGGGGCACAAGTCTTTTGCCACCACTTGGACTGTGGTCTCCGTCTCTTTGCTTTAGTTTCCTACTTAGGGAAAGCCGCTGCTGCCTCTTCCACATCATCTTGTCCCACACCTCCACACATGGAATCAGAATGGTAAAACTGTATAGGGAATGGCAACCCCCCCCCCAAAAAAAAAAGCAGGGAACAGATGAAGCCTGCCAAGCCAGTGGTTTAGTTAAGGCCCTGGCTGCTTGAACAAGTGCAAGCCCAGCACGTGTGAACTGTGCATCATCAGGCTGCGGCATCTGCACGCATGCATCCTTTCGCAGCGCAGGCTGTCCTGTCTTAGCGTGGCAGCCGTTCCCTGCAGCTCTGTTTTCTGTTGATGTTGTTTTTAATGGAGTTGGACCTGGAGCTGGCCCTGAATACAGAGACTTTGTTTGCAGGAAACTTACAGGCAGTTTCCTTTCGGGTGCGTGAAAATGAAGCAGGTGAAGGAAAGATAAAATCACAAGTTACCAAATCTAAGAAGGAAAGACAGGAAGGGAGGATAGGCGGGGAGGGGAGGAGGAGAAGAACCGAGGCAAACAGGGATCTGCAGAAAGTGCTCGGCTCTTGAAAAAGGAGCCAATCTATAAATGTAAATGGTGTGTGCATAATTCTTATCATGAGAAAACATGCCTGGGAGGCTAGAAGATGATAGATATGAACGTGTCTTGAAAGATATGAAGCATCCTCCAAATGCGAGAGAGAATTATGGAGTGCTGAACCAACCTGCTTGATGAGAGGCATCATGCCTATAGACAGGGTCTGTTCTCTCACCCATCTGCACCTATGTGTGCCTCCTGTGACCCAAATTCTTCCTCTGCTATCCATAATTCATGCCTTTCTTGGTGAGTTAAATGTTTTAAACTTCACAATGGGGGTGGCCTGATAAGGGAAGTTTCCCTTCTAGCAATAACAACAATGGTTATAAATCTCAGATGCCAAACCCATCTGTTTTCTTATGGACATGGTACAGTGCTGCAAATGACCACCTTACAGACTGTAAAACCCGAGTCTGTCTGTCGAATTCTTCATATAGTGCTGTTTCCTAAATATATATTTTATTCCACCCAAACACAGCACGGCAGGGCCATTTGAGCGTTAAGAGAGTCATCAAACATCCCTGTTATACTGTTTTAATTATAAGCTGCCCCCTTTTCGGGCTTATTTCAATAGATTATTGCCCTGCTGTGTAATGCTGTATAAAGAAACAGCAGTATCTCTTGCTGGTATATTGTAGAAATTAAAATTCTCAATACTACTTCAGTAATTAATTTCCAAAAGAGAAACCAGTTTCATTTAATAAAGAGATTAATGGAAAGGTAGCAGATAGATGTGTTTCTCGGGAGCCCTACTGCATTATTTGCTCACATTCGAATAATAGAATCATTTCAAAGGACTTGGTAAGTCTGGCTGTAATCAATTCTATTTCACTTAGCATAGAAATGCCTTGGTGGAAGTGTGTGTGTGTGGGGGGGTGGTTCAGGAAGCGGGGCAGACAGAACAGAGGGGATGCCTTGAGAGTACAGAAGTGACTGAGTAGATGACCTCTCAAGAGAATGACCTGTGTGTAGTTGAGATCCACAAGTTGAGCAGCTAGGCTGGGTAGGGAGAGGGAGACGGGAGTCAGAGGATGAGATGAAGCTATGTATAGAAGCTCTCTCGAGGGCCAGGGATGTGGGTAGGGATGGATGGTGTTTGAGCTGGTACAATCTGAACCACTGATATCATCACCATCTTATATGTCCTGCTGATTTTTAACTGTCAACTTGACACAGCTGAGAATCATCTGAGAAGAGTTTTTCAATGGGGGAATTATCTAGATCAGGCTGGCCTGTGAGCATATCTTACTTGTAAATTGATATGGGAAGGCCTAGTCCACAGCGGTGGTATATCTCATGGGCAGGATCCCAACGGTGCAAGAGTGAAGAAAGCTAGCTGAAAACTGAGCTAGCGAGCAGGATGCATGTCTCCTCTGGGGCTGTGTTGTGACTAGCTGTTCAACTTTCATGCCTTGACTTCCCTTTAGTGTTGGACTGTAACCTGGAACTGTACCGAATGTACCCTTTCTTAAGTTGCTGGTCAGGATATGTTATCACAGCTTTGCAAATGACACTAGAACATAATTATCTTTCATGACATGCTACATTCATGTTATTTAATCCTTATGCCACCCTCTAGGAAGTGTGTATTACAGTATTCAACCTCAACATGTATGTATGCTCAAGTTTTCAGGTATAGAGAGACATCACAGTCAATAGTGAGCTGGGGCTTAGACTCAAAACTTCTGAAAACAGCCCATGTGCTAATCAAACACCCAGGCAGTATTTCCAGGACCAATCTCCCCAACACACAAGAAGGCAATAAGAGCAGAGAGAGGAGGCAGTGAGGTTTTTCAGAACCCAGGACCACATCTATTTTCACCTCTCCTATTACACACAACCAAAGTGGAGATCAGGTCTCTAAGTGTTGGGAATACCTGTTCTGGACCCAGCCAAGGGTTGATTTCACCCCTGGAGATGCTCAAGACCATGCCTACAGGGTCCCTAGACCTGCCATGTGATTTCCTTCCAAGATTCCCCCAGGGGTGCTTTGCTCATTAAACCTGGACTTTTAATTGGGCCTGATCTGATTTATTGCATTGGAGGAGAAACCTGATATCAGGGTATGGAAACCTTTCACAAAGATAATAAGGGATCAGAGATGTCTGAGTTATGTACATGGTGGCGGCTTAACTAGAGCTTCCCACCTTGCCAGATGTTAACTTAGAGGTCATAAAAATACCCTGGGGCCCGACAGAGTTCCATATTTGATAACCAGCTTCAGGTGACCAAAGGTGACAAACACCCATGAACTAGGTAGCACTGTGAAGCTGGAATCCTCATGTACTCACCTTTACACTTCCTCCCAAAGCCGCTCTAGGCTGGAGCGACCCACCATACATATACACAGATATACATGCGGGGCCAGGGATCCATCTGCTCTTGACAGTCAAAGTTCTGTGCTCTTTGACCTCACCTTTCTTGCTCTAATTACTGGTAAGAGTCTCTTCCTCCCAGGGAACTCCATCTCCCAAGTCCAAATGGATGGCCTGATACTGTCTAGGTAATCCACATTTGAGACATGAAAGACAGCACATCGATTTATTCAGTAATGAACATATACAAATCCATAATAACAAAGGACGGGAGATGAGCCAGCAGCAGAGGAGAGAAGTGATCATTGTCTAGGATTCTGGAAACAGAAGAACTGTGGGTTATCCACTTAGCAGAACAGAATCCTTCAAGCTGAGATCCCAAAGGAAGAGACTCTAATAACAGAGCCATAGATTTACTCTGAAGCCTCTGGGGGCCATCAGGTAGGTGCATGTGGCCAATAGACTCTAGTGTCCTTGTCTTCTACCCACGTATCAATGTGACTATCCTTTTTTCATCAGACAAGAGGGGTCTTTTCTGAAAGGAGTAGATCGAAAGAGCTCTGCCGCATTGTTGAAATCAGGCCGCACCCTGCTCTAAGTTACTCTATGTTCTATAAAATGGTGGGTTTGAAGCTGTGTGTTGCTCTAGAAGGTTTTATTTTACAAGCATCCTTTGACTCCATCCTGAAGGAGAAAGAAGACTGAAGGCCCACAGTGAACACCAAGACTACTCTGTTTGTCAGGTATTCCCAATTGTGCACAGATGGATAAATGACTTAGTCCTAGGAATAGTAAAGGGGCCACTCTAGAAGCTTATTGGAGAGAATTGAAAAATGTGGGGATACATGGATATAAAAAAAGTAATTATAAGAGAAACCAGGCCCAGTAACTTAGCAGACATAACAGATCAAGAAAAGAGTTTAACTCCATCACCTGGACCCCAGAAGGGGAAGGGCACCCAACACTGTGACACAGCTCCACACCAACCTATCATCTGATACTGTGGTGTTACTGACTCAGGACTCCATGAACTGGATCCACGGTCTCATTGTTCATGCTGCCTGTCCATTCATCTCTGATTTTCTGGATATGGACCTGAGCCACTGTTTCCTGCTCTTGATTAATTTCTTGCTACAAACCTGGATTGATCTATTTTTATCTTGGATTCTCCAGCTATGCTCTCAAATATGACACCAGTTGTTTCTTGCTGGCACTGGTTTGGTTCATCATCTTATCTATATAGACTCTTTCTCAGCACACTGGGGAAACCTCTTGAACTCTGTAGCAGCCTCTTTCACCTGTGTTCTCTTTCTCTCTCTCCTCTCTCTCTTTCTCTCTCTCTCTCTCTCACACACACACACACATACATACATACATACACACACACACACACACACACACACACACACACAGAGGCAAGAGAAAGGGAGGGAGAGAGAGATTTACTGTGTGCTGTGTGGTATGTGGTATGAGAGTTAATATTGGTAATTAAGATTGGAATATTAAAAAAAAAACTGCTTCATCTCAGCCAAGCTACCAAGGTAGACCGATTTTATGACAAATTGGTGTCATTAAACCTGCTAGGCCTTGTGAATTTACTGTTACTCAATAAATTCTGACATTGTGGAAAGACATAGCATTTCTGTGTTTTAGGCAGAGTATATTTATGACATTTCTGCATACCAGGAAAGAGGGACTGGACAAGGGAGGGCGAAGTTCACAGGCTGATTGGTCAGATCATGGCCTTTGGGAGACAGGCTTGATTCCAATAGGCAGGACTGCCTAGATTTCTTCTCTAGAGAAACTGACTCTTACAAGAGAAAATTATTACAAGCTCGACAGTAGCATCATCTGCACTGAAGCATGTCAGCTGACACTGTTCACATCTACCTCCCAGTGAGTCTGTTCATGCTTTAAAGATAACAGACAGCCAAGAATTAGCAACATGTGATCAGAATTTCTTACATGGCAGAGACAAAAGAAAATAGAGGATTAATAGAAGCCACAGAGAACAGAAGAGCACTTAAAACAATAACCACCAAAAAATTCCCTGTAAATAGACTTTGAAGATAAAGCTCACAGCACTGACAAAGCAAGAAAGATTCCTAAAAAGAACACCTGTAGAGGGCAGAAAAAACATATAGCCATTGAAATTATAATGGCAAAGAACAAACAATAATACTTGAATAGAATAGCCAGAAGATAAAATTTATTAATTATAAATTACTTTAAAAGACAAGAATGTAAAGGGCATGAAGGGTAAGAAAACCGAATTAAGTCACCAGGCAGCCAAGTTTTAGAAATGTGCTCAGTCTAGAGTTCTATACCCAGCCAAACTGGCAGGTCTTATTGCCTGGTATGAAAAATATGCAAGCAATTTACAGGTTAACTAGGAAAAGAGCTCAGTCTGTGGGAAAGAGGAGACTGGATGCTAGAGAGAGGCAAGTGTGATGACCAATTTAGACAATGTCTGAAAAAGAGCCAACCAGGAATGGCTGCCAAGGACTCCACAAAAAGCGTTAACAAAACCAAAGGAAGAAATGTATCACGTGATGTATTCTAAGACCTTAAGGTTTACTTTATAGTTATGTTGGAGAGCTTGGCATAAGGTCTGGTATTCCTATGTTCATGTGCAGTGAGCACACACATATGTGTGTGTTTGTGCCTGTGGAAGCCTGAGGTTGATGTCGTAAACTTTCTTTACCATTCTTCTGTCTTATTTGTTAGAGCAGGATTTCTCACTCTCAGGCTTACCAATAAGGCTAGTTACACCAGCCAGCTTGCTCTGGATTCTCCCCTATCTCCACCTGGCATTAGAAGCAGATGTCCAGGCCCACCATCATTTGTGTGGGGTTGGGAGTTCTGAATTCCAGTCCTCTTGTTTGCATAGCTAGAACTTTAACTGTTGCACCATCTCTCTGGGCCCTTAATAAAAAAAATATTTAGAACAGTGAATAAAACGGAGGCAATTTATTAACTCCAGGAAAATAAAAAAAAGTATAAATACATGAAATTCCATCAGAGCAGTCAAGATAAATGTGATTTAAAGTAGTTTCTTAATATTACACAGAATTTAGCTGGAAGGAACAATAAACTACATGTGCCATTTAAAAGCTAAATCTTCACTTTCAATAGGAAAAAAAGGAAATGTCTTAATCAAAGTTACAGGATAATAGCATAATGATGGCATATTTATGGGTTGAGAAATATGTAGATAAATAGAAGGAAGATAAATGTGCTGGAAGGGACTTAGGTGCTTTCTTTAGTAAATACAAATTACAGATAGGCCCACAAATGCTATAAGCCATGGTACTTGTATTATATTAGTTGAATATGTATTTCTTCAACTTAAAGCCAACCATAATCAGCCAGTAGAAATTTGAATCTTTTGTCTAGAACCGGTCTCCAATTGCTCTCAATACAAGATCTCCAGAAGAAGGCAGTAGCTGTATTCTGGGAAGATTACATGTAATAAAGAATTGATATGGTAATATATTATATATTTAATAAAAATAGTCGGGCATATCAGAGGACAGAGCCACCCACAGAGCCAAACCTTGAAGGTAATGGAGGCAGAGATCCATCTGGATCTCTGTCAGTTCAATTTCTAAGGGAGCCAGACAGTGGTGGCATGCTCCTTTAATCCTAGCTCTAGGAGAGTTGAACCAGGAACTGAGAGAGCTGAGCAGAGGGAGAGAGGGAGGAGTTGAGCTTCCTCTGGCACCTCTCTTTTGGGCTGAGAGGATTCAGGAAGACAGGCCTAAAGAGTTGGCTGGGTGAGAATTGGCTGTGGCTTGTTCCTTGTCTCTCTGATATTCAGCATTTACCCAATATCTGGCTCCAGGCTTTTATTATAATGCCAAAAAATATTTATGTAATAAATTGAGGTTGGAACCATGGCAAAGCCTATCTTGGAAGTTTGAAAAGGAAGTGCTTAGAGTCTCAATACTAGAAAATAAAATTTTGAAGAGTTAAACTGGGCACATGCCTAGAAGACTTTCTGATTAATCCCACTTTATTGATGATTGGTGAGATGCCAACAGGTCCAACATTAGTCTGGAGTGGACTTGGACAGAGAAGGGGTGGGAGCTGACTCCTAAAGATCAGGACTGGGGCTATCAGGACCAATTTCTGTCACCCTTCCAACCCATGCTATTAACCATGAGGTGGAGAACCCTGGAGAACAGAATGGAAGAAGCTGTGTAAAAGCCTTGGAGTAGAAGTGGCCCCACCACATCCCAACACTGGCCATCCACATCCCATTGCTGACCACCCACATCCCAGTGTTGGTCGCCTATCCCAATGCTGGCTACCCACATTTCAATTCTGGCCACCCACATCCCAATGCTGATTACCCATATCCCAGTGCTGACCACTCACATCCTAATGCTCTGAGTTGAGGCCCTTTTCTCATAAGAACTATACAGAAGTAGGGGGTCATGAAGGACAAGACCCTTTAAATAAATGGCCAAGGAACATCCTCAGTTAGCTGGGATCTGCCAAGTCTCTGCGTGTCTCAAGAGAAAGAAAGGAGAGGAAATGGATATTTTCTAAAAGGTAGATCTTGGTTCTGAACAACACTCCTGGTCTGATTCCCGACAGAGAAAGGTCACTGTTAAATATTCATCGACACCATAACTGCAGAAGGTGTTAGAGAAGAAATTGGACAACCATCTCTAGCTAGAGAGTGTTCTGCATAAAAATTTGAAATATTTACCTTCTGTAACTATGCCTTACCCAAGATACTATGAAAGTACCTGTATCAGAGTTCAGATAAACAAGTCAGTCTTCTTACCACAGCCCACCCACTCCTGGTTCTCAGGTACAGTTATCCTGCATATTCCTCTCTTTGGTCTTCCACTCTTCCTATCTATTTTTTACAGTTGTATTCCCTTGTTTATCAAGTGTTATTGAATACCAGCTCCTGTGCCAGTCTTAAGAATACCACATTGAAAAGGATGTATTTCTAGCTCATTTGGGTCATGTAGCATGGAGCCCTTCTGAAGATGAACAATTTTCTATCAATTTAGCTTGCTGATTTGAAATACAATCATATTAAAGCGTAGTGAATTTAGATTAATGAAAATTTCCCTCAATCGGTGACCCAAACAGACAATGTAAAATGATAGGAGAAAGCTTTTAAAACCATCAAAACCACTCCCAAATATTCTAGAAACTTCCATAAAAGACAAATAGTTGATGTCTGTGTTACCATTACTCCGCTGAGCTTTAGTAAATGCCCAACTCATGAATTTTTAAAGAAACTCTTACACGTTGAAAGTTATAATTTTTTTTCCTATTTCTTTCTACTTCTTCCTGGTTCATACTTCTTTGTTTACTTCAGAGAAGCTTCCCGAGGTGAGGCTGGGGGATACCTGTGAGAGTGTTCTTCAGGGTCTGCAAGAAGATCAGGGCGTTTTCAAATGCTAAGCAGATTCTTCCTTCCTGGTGGCTCCTGGTCTAATTAGGAAAAACCCCAGGCTCTTTACCTAAATGGCATAATATTTGAAAAGATGTGCAAGTTCTTCTTCTCAAACAAAATGCCTCCCCAAGTCTCACTTTATTGACAAGCATTTCAGGAGAGAAAGTATAGGCGTTTCTTTCTATGTGGCTCAGACATTAGATCAGAGCGCAGTCACGGGGTGTACAGGGCTTCATGTCGTCCTCCCCAGGGGGTTTATGGAGATTGAAGCCAACACCCCCTGTGCTGTCTGGAGAATGAAATAGAAAGCAGGTGACAGGAAGCTAAACCCCATGCCTGTGCCACCAGGGACGCCTGCTGCTACCACTTATATCCAATATATATGATTGTGTATTCACAGGGGATGAACCAGCTGTGTCATCCACTTGGAGATTTCTAGACACTCCTAGGCTACATATCATTTGATAATGTCTTGCTGGGCCATTTCCATGCACCATGTCACCTATTTATGAAGGCCTGGGTGGTTAGTGTCCCCTCCCCAAAGGAACAGAACAAGCACAACTTGTACATGAGATGAACATTTGTTAGAGGCTTTCGGATTCCTGAATTTGTGTGTCTCCTCCTCAGAAGGCACAAAAACATGTCTAGACACCTGTCAATTGTCAACTGGTCCCAGGGAAGAGCCTCTGGCTTGCAGAGAGGCTAAGTTAAAGACCTGGACCATGGCTGTCACAGTCAGCACCTAGCTGAGGACTCTCTTTCCCCTGCTGCCGCTAGGGAAGTGTTTCTGTCTGCTGTTGTGATAAACTATCCTGACAAAAGGCACTCTAGGAAAGGAAGAGTTATTTGGCTTCTTATTCCAGGTAACAGCCTGTTATTATAGGGAAGCCAGTTGAGGAACTTAAGACTTAAGCAGTGAGACAGAATAAATGCCTGGATCCTGATTGCTTGCTCTTGCTAAGGCATGGATTTATCCTTACAAAGCTATGTTTCAGAGAATATTTTGTGCCTGGGTGCGGCCCAGGTCTGGGAGTGTGCCTGACAGCCAATAGAGTCAAAAGTTGGGTTTGGGCCAGAAAGTTCAGCCAATAGCTACTATACCCAAAGTCCCTTTGTCCAATCTTGAAATGCCAAGATGTGCAGCACCCCTCTTACATAGGCATTTTTTAAAAAGCACCCCTTACCTTGGGGCTCAGAGCCTCTACGACTGACCAGGGTTTGTTTAGTGCCTGTACATAACAATAAAAGCCCATTTGCATCGAGTCCAGCTCCCTAGTGGTCTCTGGAGGTCCCTCGACTTGGGTACAACACTCTCAGCCAGCGTTCTTCACGCTTAAACAGTCCAGAGCCCAGCCTGTGGATGGTGCTGTCCACATTCAGGGTGGGTCTTTCCAGCTCCACTGACAGTAAAGACAACCCAACAGACAGGCCTTCAGGCCCAGTGATCTAGATGTGAGTGTTTAAGCATGACCCGGCTGCCCCTTGGGGACCTGGACAGTAAGGCAGTACTTTGACCAGCACAGTGTCCTCACAGTGCCATTCCAAGTAGCCCTTTGTGCACGTGTCCCTCCTCTTCTCTCCCACAGGGCCGAGTCTGCGCCTTTTCTCTTCCCCACTTTTCATGTTCTCTCTTTCCTCTTCCGCTCTTCTCAGCTCTTGCCTCCCCCACTCCCAGTAAATTCTCCATGTGAGTGCTGTCACATGGTCCGAGTGGCTTTCCACTGTGCCCCTTGGCTCTAACCCACCAAGGTCACGACCTGCAATTTTTAAATTATAACAGTAGGTGTTTTCTCAATTGAGAGTCTTTTCCTAGGTGATTCTTGGTTGTGCCCAGTTGTCAGAGTTAATGGCACAGAGAGGGCTGGGTGTGCCTGCCTAGCATGTATGGCCTGTACGGCACTGGATCTTGGTGGGTCTGCCTATCATGGTTACCTGTCCCTGTCTGGGAGAAGACTGGTCACCCCAGAGAAAACCTGGACCCCTCTCGTGGAATATGAGTGTTCACTAAAGTAGCTAAAAGATCTGCCAGGTCTGTTCACAATGTCCAGAGCTCTCCCAGTCCTGAGCTTCTCCCTCCAAGGTCCAGGCTCCATCAGCTTCAGGAGCTTCTTGACCAACATTTGACTGCATCTAAGTAACTTCTTAGTGTCATGATTGGTATACTAAATGACACCTGGAGAAATATGAGATAAGACAAGGTGACCTTGGTGGTGAGGAGGGACCAAGTGAGGATGTGGGCAGCAGGCTTCCCCTGTGTGGCTACTCCTCTCTGGCTGCTCAGAGAGTACTCTTAGTGTATATTGGGAGGTCCAGTGTTATGGGTATCGCCTGGGAGTTACTTCAAGACCCAGACTCTTAGCATCCACTATGCAGATGCTTCAATCCACAGAGGTATCAAAGCATGAGCTAGAAAGGGTAAGACTAAAAGCAGCCAAGCTGCCTGTCTCCCAGTCCCTTCAGGTGAAGCTGGTCCACACAGAATCCATGATGCCACAGAAGATGCCAAGAAGGATTCTAGGATTCCCAGAACTGATGTGGGAATGTCTTTCTGTGTGCTGTGAATATCACTCTTTAAACAAAGGAGCTGTTTTGGCCCATGACAGGCACTATAGAAAAAGTAGGCGGGGGAATCAGAATAGGTTGGAAAGGAAGGGCGGAGTCAGAGACAGATTGAGCTAACCACCCAAGAAGAAACATGTAAGGAACACAGGTGAGCCACAGGCCCACTGGCAGACAGATTAATGAGAATGGGTTGAGTTAAGATGTAAGAGCAAGCTAGCAATATACCTTAGCCATAGACCAAACACCATGAAAATCATAAGCATCTAAATCATTTCTGGGGCCTAATCAGCGGCGAGCAGCTAAGGGGTCTGGTGCAGCAGGTCTGTGAGTCTGGACCTCTGGCCGGATGGGGCCAAGAAACCATATTGTAACACAGAACTAAATGCTTATAAGCATTTCATTCCTTCTAGGATGCTGGACTCCTAAACCCACACAGTCCTGCCCTACCACTTGAAGACTTTATAAAAATATACCATCTTAGGTCATCCTTTTAAAAACGAGGCGTTCTGATTTACTTTTGGATCACAGAATCATTGCCAGGTTATCATCAATATCTGAGGGAGGAGATAGAAGAGAAGACCTAGGATTAGTGTGAAGTGGGGGCTGTGTGCTGAGTGTGCACATGCTGGGAGCACATGCTGGAAAGCCAAGGGTATCTTAGAAGAACTATTGATCTCATCATCACACATCTAAAAGCCATCTTTCACCTTCAGTAAGGGTTATCCTAAGAAAGAGCCATATGTCATTGTCTTCTGCATATCTGTTAATTGTTAAAATCACTCACGAGTCAGGGCCAGATAGATGGCTCAGTGGGTAAGGGCACTTGTCATCAAGCCTGATAACCTGACTTTGACCCCCAGAATCCAGAATGTGGGTTGAAATAACTGCCTCACATATGTTGTTATCTGACTTCCACACATGTGCTATGACATACTAGCACATGTGTACACATATGCAATAGGTAGATATAATTATATCACTTTAAAAATAAATAAGATGGCTTATATATAATACTTATTAGGTTCCATGACAGCCCATCACAAATTGTCCTTAGAATTTCAGCCCGAAAGGAAGCTTGTCTCTGAGGTTCAAAGAGGTGCTGTGAGTCACCACACTGGAAATGTAAGAGGACTCTGGAAATGTGGGAGGTTTGCTAGCATTAAGTTTTAAACCTGACCATGGCAAGGCTCTGTAGGCAAGATTTTGCCTCCTCATATTCTTTTGCTTTATGGGAACCATTTCCAGGTGCCTCTGGGCTTATATGCTACATTATGTTGATTTGATGCTTTGGGAAAAATATCTATGGGGTAAATTAATCAAGCAAGGCCACACATCAAAAAGCATATCCACCAGCCATCTGATCAAAGATGCTGGTGAAAGGGGGTGGGTGAAATCATGCCCTTCCCGGGTACTTATCCATCAGTGCTGAATATGCACCATCTAACCTGCATCAGGATCCACTGTGAAGCCACCTCTGTCAAGTGCCCAAGTGAAGCTTTCCCACTGGTGCTGAGAATGCTGGAAATTTTTATAAGCTCCTCTTCACAGTAGAGAAGCCAGGTCCGGTGACTGTCACGGCTCTTAGATTTGTGCCAATCTTACTTAAACCTTTCTCTTAACCACTGTCTCCCCCTCCTCCATCTCAGCCAAACCACTTCAGCAGCAGCAGCAATGTTCATCTTCCTGTCCATTCATAGCTGTAACTATGGAGGCTCATTCCCTCCCCCATCAAGACACTTAAGGACAAGGCTAGCAGTGACAGGAATTGTTTATGACACGGAGCAGAACCTTCTGCTATCTTCCCAGTGTCCTCTGTTTATATATCAAACAGGACTGGGAGCTTGCCCTCCTCAAAGGGAGGAGAGGCAGTGATGTGGAATGGATCTCTGAGAGGTGGCATCTGACTGTGAGTGAAAGATTTATGCGGACAAGAAAGAATGAGAACAGGTCACGTGCCTGTCGTTTATAGCATCGGGATGTGCTTTATGCCATTAACTTTTAATTAACTCAATTAGGGCAGAATGTCTAACACCAGGATGAGCACATACAAACACTCCTGTTGGTGTCGTGCTAAATTAACGTCTCTGAACGGCAAGATCCTTTCTGGTGTTAATGGCTTCTCTACCATAGAGCTGTTAATTGTCCTTGGCACCTATGGGTTGGTCACATCAGAGACATGCCAGTATCTACCCCCTAGCATACACTCCAGAAATCCACACTTCAGACTGAACAAGGTGTGTTCGTCTTTCAGGGTCTGGCCTCTGGCTCCATTGGCCTGCCTTTCCTAGCTCTACCCTTACTTATGGATCCTCTGGAGCCTAATTTTTATTGTCTACCACACTAAAAAGATTCATCCATGGTCATCCACTTCCTCTCAAACTGGTGTTTATTATTTGTTTGTTTTTTGACACAATAGAGCAGTTGCACATATGAACTCACATTTGTGACAAGATGTACAAGACCTGAATAATGACTTAGACAACGTCTCAGCATGGAGGGGGGAGATGGCCATGAAGTCCCACCCCTAACTGAGAAACAACTGGTGATTGACAGATGCCTAAAGAGGAAGAGTCAGTTCTTCTTTTATAAGGGGTGGCCTCTGGTAGGTTTAACACGTTTCAGTGGATGGCACAAGCCCAACAGTGTATGGGCAGCATTGATAGGACTTGATGGGTTAAAGAAAAGAATTACGACACAAAGGTGAGTGAGTATGGAGTGGGAGGTAGGTCTGGGAGGATTTGGGGAGGCGTATGAATTCACGGTCAAAATACAATCTATAAAATTCTTAGAGGGTAAGTATTTAAGAAGATTCTTAAAAATTAGAAACAACAGCTGTTGTTGGAGGCCATTTTCATTGTAATTTCAACTATGAGAATCCTTTCTGGATCTTTCTTCTAAAATTATTAGCAGTAGAAATGTATTTTCATACTCAGGCGTTGGCTAAGCCTCTTGAGAGCTAAGCTTTCGAGCTAAATCAATGTCCTCACTCATCTTAATTAACGCTATTTGTATTAGTCATTGTCTTAATAAAAAAAAAAAGCCCCAAACAACCACCAATTTGTGTTCAGTTATAAAGGCCCCATTTAATTTATCACCACACACATTTAATCAAGAAAATTTGAGACTAAATCTTTAAAATGATCAGGCTGGCTGGTGTGTAGTCCTGTGGAGCTACTTTTTCACTGAATGCCTTTTTTTTTTTTTTTTTCCTGGCAATCTTTAAAACTTTACACAGTGGTTCTGACGCGAGAGTATGGGAATCCGTGGTTACCAAGAGATGAAGAGGATCAGCAATTTCTTTGAACCTTGAACTTTAGGACCTCCCTGGATGCTCCTCATAGTAAACACTGATCCTATACGGAAAGTATAACCAAGGAGGGCTGAGCCTCACTGGGACTGTGGCTACAGGAGGCTTCTTCAAATTTGCCAAGCTCAACATGGCTTCCTCTTCTATTGGCCTTTGCCTTTCTGATCCTTTCTCCAGGAAGCCTCACTTTCCTTCTCCCTTGAGTCCATCTTGAGTAGGAAGGATCAACCATCACTTCTTCCAGAAGTCTTCTTCTGGGCTGGAGAAATGGCTCAGTCAGTAAAGCACTTGTGTTGAAACTGTGTTGATCTGAGTTCTGATCCTCAGAACCTATGTAAAGAGCCAGTGTGGGGTGGCAGCAGACGTTTGCACTGTCAATGATGTTGAGATGGGAGGTGGGGACAGATGGTCCCCAGAGTTCACTGGACAGTTATGTTGTAAGGCCAAAGAGAGACAGTTTCAAACAAAAGAAATAGGGAGACTGAGGACCGACATCCAAAGTTGTCCCCGACTCCACACGCACACTTCTAGACACGTGTACACACAGACACACACATGACACACAAACACAGACACACACACATATGAATGCACTAAAAGCCTTCCTCAACTCCACCTCACACTACAATATCACATCCTATGTTCTCCTTTTCTTTCAGTAATATTATTTATTCACTAGTTCCTGACCAGGTAGCGAGGCCCCAGGCTCAGCATGCAGGCTGCAGCTTCCAGGGTTTAGGAAGGCATGGGAGCTTCTAGAGGTCAGGAACCAACTTCTCTTCATGGCAGATGCTTTGCCACCTCCCAGTTCCTTAGTATTCTAAATTTTATTTATTAATTTTTGGTTTTCTAAGACAAGGTTTCTCTATATAACTGTCCTGGCTGTCCTAGAGCTCGATCTGTAGACCAGGCTGGCCTCGAACTCATAGAGATCTGCCTGCCTCTTCTTCCCAAGTGCTAAGAATACAGATATGTGCTGGTGCTGCCGTTGCCAACACCACCCCCAGCTGCCCATTACTATTTTTAAGTGTTCTTCTTGCTGCCCTTGGCCCTGCAAGAACTCTGAGCTGGCAATACTTATTCTTAAAGCATGGTTAGGTCCTGATGATCTCAGAGAATCAATTCTTCATAAATACTTAAACAGTTTTATTTTAAAAACCACTCATGTGGAGTTCACCTACACATCCTTTAGTCCACAGCTATGCTGAGAGGTCAGGTCTGCATCAAATTCCTCTAGGTGTGGCCAGTCAGGTTGCTGGCTTCACCTGGCATAAAGTGGGAGGCATGCCATTGACATTGAGTCAAGTGATCTTCAGATCCATCTCAGGGATCAAGACTCACTCTCTGGGTGAGGAGACAGAAAATCTCTGTGGCATATTCAGTCAAGGAAAGGCAGAGCTGGGACCTGAGCTTGGTCCTAGTCCCATCATAATGACACTGCATTACAGATATTATAAACGATCACACAGAAGTTCCCTGGACTGTGATCTATACTCTCAGCAATCTTCCTGCTACTTCACGAGCAAAGCAATGAATGACTCTAGAAGCCAACCAGAGACAGTGAGAGGTTAGCAGTGGCCTTGACTCTTGAGCCAATGCAGGCCTTATAGACGGAGACAAGGTAGAATAGAAGATATTTAGTTGACAAGGTGAAGGAGCCATACTTTTTGGGCATCATGACCAAACCTTTCTCACGTGGAGAAAGAGTCAAATCATTGAATACACTCACAGAGACATTCTCCAGCATTTAAGAGGCTTACTAGCTTTTCATCTGTAGGAAAGCCATTCTCTACATATTCTCTAAATTTTACAGAACAGATACATGTAAATATCTTACAACTGGCCCTGGTTCAAAGCCAGGGAAGGGTCAGGAAACCTGGCAGCATCTAGGCATCTTTCTACCTCTCTTAATTGCAAAACCCTCAGTGATGGCCATACAGCCTTGCTGAGA
Organism: Phyllotis vaccarum; assembly: GCA_033318265.1. NCBI lineage: Eukaryota > Metazoa > Chordata > Mammalia > Rodentia > Cricetidae > Phyllotis > Phyllotis vaccarum. The sequence goes on from JARWLC010000003.1 coordinate 96,053,630, forward strand.
AGGTTGTGACATGCCCGAACTTGGTACAATTAGCATGGAAAGATGAATCCTTCATCTTTCTGATTGTCAATTTCCTACAGACAGGGTTTTTTTTTTTTTTTTTTTTTTTTTTTTTTTTTTTTTTTTTTTATTGAAACAAAAGGAGAGGCTTTGTGAATCCTGCTGCCTGCATGAACCATCTGTCACAGACACCTTGGGCAATACAGCTAGGAGCAGCGTGAGGAATTCTTTGATCAACTGCAGCCAACAGGAAAGAGCCTGCCTCTTGTTTTTGTTCAGATGAAACGAGCATCTCGCCTGACGTTTCCCCTATGAGGGACATTTTTACAAGGAATTTAATTGAACCTCTTAGACTTGGTAGAGGAATCAGTTACCATCATTGTTACCATCAGCCAAAAGGAGTTTGGATGAGGTTCAAATTGAGGAAACACCATATAAGCAAAAATCTGGGAGAATTATTGAGCAGATTCAAGGTTTGGTTTCTTAAAGGTTTATTTATCCCTACACCAACCCACGCTGGATTCAAGGTGGCACAACTAAGCACAGTGATGTATAATGATGGGAAGATGAAAAGGAGGATCAAAGGGAAGAGAGAGCAGGAGAAGACGAGAAAGCCAGCCAGCCACAAACATCCAGAGAGCCATGAGCCTGACCTTGCTTGTCTTGTTAGCCAGAGGCAAGAGAACATGGTCAGAAACTCAGACTGCTTCTGGTGGCAGTAATGAGGGAGAATCTCTGTTACCTCAAAGAGGTTCCCAGCTCTTAGGCCTAAAGACATCTGTACATTATCACCCAGAAGACTGTCACTATGTACCTTCTATCCCACTGCAAGGAAACTCTGATAACTGGGTGCCAGATAGTGAATTGCGTACATGTTCAAGCACTGTAGAGCACAGTGACATAGTTCTGGTCTCTGTTCCTTAGGAAAGGAGGCTAAGACCCAAGAGTTGTGGTATTCATACAGTCACATGCCTAATAAACAGAATGGGACTGTAAGTAAGCCTCTGGTGTCACCAATGATCTCCTCATTCCCATCTGTCTGAATGTTCTCTCTCCTGCCTCAACTTTGGGTCAGGTGAACACAAGACCTGCCCCCCTGTCTCTCAGAAACTCACTGGCATGGTCTCAGGGGGCAGCCTCTCCTTTCATCATTGAGCCAGGCTAGGATATTATGATAATAGAGGCTTGGAAAAGTAAATCCTGCTTTATCTGTGTGTGTCACGGAAATTAACCATAACAGCAGTTAACACACCTCTTTGCATGAACAGACTGTTCTGAGCATGCCCCATGTATTAGTCACACGATAACAAAATGTTTAAAGTAGGGCAAAGTCCATGGTGCCTAGAAAGACAAAAGGTACAGGGAATCCTTGAAAGATCTAGGCAACCCAGCTTTCCCAGCTCAGCCTGGCTGCATGACCTCAGCCCTGTTTCCAGCAGAGCACACATACCACATTCATAGCACAAACGGAACTACAAGTCTTGGTTTGATCAAGATGACTATCGGGAGGGAACTCAGGCAGACAAGGCCACCTTCTGAGTCATGCCCAGGCATGCTCTAGACTCTCTTGTGCCACATCCACAGAATGCATAACCCATCCTGTGTGTCCAGAAGGACTGAAGAGCATGGCCTTGCCTCCTGAATAACCCCAAACTTCACAAGGCCATGATATAGAAAACACCTACAACTCGAGAGATGCTGACACCAAATAGTACAACTTTTTAAAGTTAAAGTAAGCTATGGTGATATTTTATGTATTCTCTAATAAATAAAGCTTGCCTGAAGATCAGAGGGCAGAGCCAGCCACTAGTTAGCCAGAGAGGCCAGGCAGTGGCGGCACACAACTTTAATCCCAGCATTATAGGAAGGTCAGGATATAGCTGGGCAGAGAGAGGAATATAAGGTGGGAGGAGACAGGAGTGGAGCCTTTTGGGCCGAGGATTTGGAAGAGGTAAGAGGCTTCTCTGATCTTTCAGCATTTACCACAATATCTGGCTCTGGGTTTTTATTAAGACCAATTAGGATTTGTGCTACAGTAAACTTGATTTGAAGGTTTTTCTACTTATTTTTGCTGAAGGGAGCAAAGCCTTTGACTGGGAGCAAGCCTCTCTGTACAAGGAGCTGTACTGAGCACTCCCTGGAGTGCATGACTTCATTCACCCAGGACCCTGTAAGTTTTACATGGGACCCACTTTAGAATACTGCAAACAAGGAAGGTTAGAAAGTTAATGTCTACTACAAAAGGCCAGAGATAGGGTTTCAAATTAGATGCTTGCATTCTAGACCCCACTGATATATCCTGACTTTTTACCTTTGACAGTGCTGGTATCTGGGGCTAGGTAATTCTCTACTGCTAGGGTTTAGGGTTCTGATGTCTCACTGTCTGAGCAGACTTCTGGCGTTATCAGAAGTACCTACCATTCCTAGACATGGCAATTCAAATGTCTCTCGACATTGCTTGGTGTCTCCTAATAGACTAATCCCATCCACTCCAAGTTGGAACCTCCCACTATCCCCACTCAGCCATGCCTTATTTGGCTCAGCCTGTGTCCCCACCGTCCTCGGCATCAGAAATGATGACAGGATTCACTTTAGGAACAGGTGTATTCCTGACGTGTTTCTGTAAGCACAAGGCTGTAACGGTTTTAAGATGATGGTCCTTGCTTAATAAAATCTTATTTTCCCCATTTGCATTCATTAGGGAGTTACGGCTATGATTATATTAACCATAATATCCTAATAAATTCTTGTCTAAAGATGCACCAAATACATCAGAATAAATTAAAACTTTCTCTTCAAATTTTAAAAATGCTACTCAAACCCTGAGATAAATATATGGGGGTTGGGAAGGCTCCTCAAAGTGGTTGGTGCAGTATCTTAAAGATGTCAAAGCTGGGATAATGTTAGAGCTTAAAACTCCAGAGTTCTGGAGAGATTGATGGACACAGGATATTTCTGAAATTTATAGGGATTAGAAAATGCCCCCAAAAATATCTACCCTGGGAGCTACAAAGTAAAAATTGTAAAACTTAGCTTGGAAGGGCAGAGACTGTCCTTTGTTTCTATGTGCGTTTGATCTTGCTGTCCTAGCTGGGTGACCTTGAGGGCATCTTGATTCTGCCTGAATAAATCTGCCTTGCATAGAAGGCACATAGTCCTGGGCAGCCACCATCACACTGTGGTTCTTAAGGTAGAAGGCAATGTCCAGCATTATGGTTTGAATATGAAATGTCTCTACAGGCTCACATGTGAAGACTTGGTTTCTAGCTATTTGGTGAGGGTGTGTGGAATCTTTAGGAGGTAAGTTTTAGTAGAGAAAGTAGTTTAGTGGGGGGTGGGCTTGGCATAGCTTCCCATTCAAGCTTATATTCTCTTTTATTTGGCTGAACCAATCCCCTCTCTTCTTATGACCCAAAGAGATGTGAAAAGTTATTCTGCCATCTGTGATGGAGCTTAGCTTGAGGCATCATGCCTTGTTTGTCATGATGGATTTTTGCCCTTAAAACTGTGTGCCCCACAACCTCTGGAGAGCCACAGCAGAAGAAATGAGTTTCCCTCCTCCTGGCTGGCTAGGTGGGGTAGCCCCAGGTCTGGGCAACAAGGCACAAAACATGTCCTCCAAATCCATCACAGCCCTAGCTGCAGGCAGGCAAGCAAGCAGGACACCATTGTGCAAGCCTGACTATCAGCATCTCTCACTGGACCCTCTATGCCATAATCCTCAACCCATTCCCCAAACCTATCCATTCCCCCAACCTCAGTTGCTTCCCTAGACACAGCCTTTGATGAGCCCCATCACAAGAGCTCCAGCTACAGACCTCTACTGCTCCCTGAGATGCAGACTCCACTGCCCCCAATTTATCCAAAAGTTCCAATTGCACCAAGAGCACCGAGTAGACCAAAAATAGCTTCCTGAAACACAGACATCACTTGTAGTGTTCAGAGGAAGAGATGGGTAGAGGCCAGTACAAAATCCATTCACCAACATAAAGAACAACATGGCACCGCTATCACATAGTGGTTCTACAGCAGCAAGACATGAACATTCCAACATAGGAAAGGCAGAGGAAAACTACCTTAAAATATCATTTAAAGATGATAGAAGCCTTAAAGAGGAAATTTAAGAAGACATGAAAACTTCCTTAAGGAAATAGAGGTAAAGACAGGCAAAAAAGTTGGAAGAAAACAATAAATCTCTTAAAGGAAAACTAGAGAACCAAGAAAAAGCAATCAAACAGGCGAAGGAAGCAGCACAAGACTTGAAATCTGAAATAGAAGCAATAAAGAAGACACAAACTGAGGGAATGATGGAGATGGAAAATCTGAGCAAACGAACAGGAACTGCAGAGACAAGCATAACCATCAGAACACAAGAGATGGAAGAGAGAACTCTGGTGTGGAAGATTCAATAGAGGAAACAGATTTGTCAGTCAAAGAAAACTCTAAAGTTAAAAAAAAAAATCATAACACAAAATGTCTAAAAAATCTGAGTCACCATGAGAAGACCAAACCTGAGAATAACAGGAATAGAAGAAGGAGAAAAAGACCAGCTCAAAGGCACAGAAAATATATTCAACAAAATTATAGAAGAAAGCTTTTCCAACCTAAAAATGGAAATTCCTATGAAGACACAAGAAACTTGCAGAACACCAAATAGACCAGGACCCCTCCACCCGAAAATCTGCTCACCACATAATAATCAAAACACTGAACATACAGAATAAAGAAGGAATTTTAAGATCTGCAAAGGAAAAAGGCCAAATAACTTATAAAGGCAGATTCATCAGAACAACACCCGACTTCTCAATGGAGACTATGAAAGCAAGAAGGTCCTGGACAGATGTTATAAGGACACTAAGAGACCACGGATGCCATCCCAGACTACCATACCCAGCAAAACTCTCAGTAACCATAGATGGAGTAAACAAGATATTCCATGACAAAAACAGATTTAAACAATACCTGTCCACAAATAAAGCCCCACAGAAAGCACTAGAAGGAAAGCTCCAACCTAAGGAAGCTAGATGTACCCACACAACCACAAGCAATAGATAACCCCACAGAAGCAAACCCCAAAGAAGGGAAACACATATTTAATACAAACAAAAATAACAAAATTAATAATCACTGATCATTAATATCACTGGACTCAATTCGCCTATAAAAAGAAACAGACTAACAGAATGGATATGAAAATAGGATCCATCCTTCTGCTGCATACAAGAAACACACCTCAACTTTAAAGATAGATACTGCTTCAGGGTAAAAAGTTGGGAAAAGACTTTCCAATCAAATGAACTCAAAAATCAAACTGAGGTAGGTATCCTAATATCTAATAAAATAGGCTTCAAACTAAATGCTATCAAAGGAGATCAGGAAAGGCATTATTTATTCATCTCAGGAAAAAAAATCCATCAAGAAGAAATCTCAATCCTGAATATTTATATACCTCCAATACAAGGGTACCTACATATGTGAAAAAAAATTACTAAAGCTTAAACCACACATCAAACCCCACAGACTACTAGTGGGAGACTTCAGCACCCCACTCTCAACAATGGATAGGTCTACAAGGCAGAAACTTAACAGAGAAATAAGGGAGCTAATAGAGATAATGACTCAAATGAACTTAACAGATATGTACAGAACATTCAAATTAAACGCCAAAGAATACGCCTTCTGCTCAGCACCCCATGGAACTTTCTCTAAAATTGACCACATACTTGGTCGTAAAACAAATATGAATAGAGACAAAAATGGGAATAACCCCTTGTATCCTATGGACTAAAGTTAGAGTTCAACAACACACAGACCACAGAAGCCTACAAACTCATGGAAACTGAAATCTCTCAATTGAACCACCTCTGGATCAAGGAAGAAGTAAAGAAAAAAACATTAAAAGCTTCCTAAAATTCAATGAAGATGAATCCAGAACATACTCAAACTTATGAGACGCAAAGAAAACAGTGTTAAGAGGAGAGTTCATAGCACTAGGGGCCTACATTTAAAAAAATGAAGAAATGTCACACGAGAGATGTAACAGCACAGCTGAAGGCTCTAGAACAAATAGAAGCAAACTCACCTAGAAGGAATAGAGAGCAGGAAATTATTGAGCTCAGGCGAAATCAACAAAATTGAAACAAAGAGAACAGTACAGAATAAATAAAGCAGAGAGTTGGTTCCTTGAGAAAGTCACCAAGATAGAAAATCATTTATATAAACTAACTAAAAGGCAGAGGAAGACTATCCAAATTAACAGAATAAGAAATGAAAAGGGGGACATAGCAGCAGACACTGAGCAAATCAAGAAAATCATTAGTTATACTTCAAAAACCTGTACTACCCTAAACTGAAAAATCTATAAAAATGGACAGCTTTCTTGACAGGTACCACTTACCAAAATTCAGTCAAGACCAGATAAATGACATCAATAGATCTATAATCCCTAAGGAACAAGAAGCAGTTATTAAAAGTCCCCCAAGCAAATAAAAGCCCAGGGCCAGATGGCTTCAGCGCACAATGCTACCAGAATTTTAAGGAAGAACTAATACCAATACTCCTCAAATTGTTCCACACAATAGAAACAGGGAACATTGTTAAACTTTTTTTTTTTTTAAATGAGGCTACAGTCAACCTGACATCCAAACCACACGTGGATGTAACAAAGAAAGAGAATTACAGAGCAATTTTCCTCATGAATATAGATGAAAAATACTCAATAAAACACTGGCAAACTGAATTCAAGACATATAAAAAAAATCATCCACCGTGATTAAACAGGCTTCATCCTAGAGATGTAGGGATGGTTCAACATACAAAAACTGTCAAATGCCATCCATCACATGAACAACCTGAAAGAAAAAAAACACATGATCATCTCATTAGATGCTGAAAAGCCTTTGACAAAATCCAACACTCCTTCATGATAAAAGCCCTGAGAGATCAGGGAAAATACCTAAACATAATAAAGGCGATATACAGCAAACCGACAGCCAACTAAAACCGAATGGGGAGGAACTCAAAGCACTTCCACTAAAATCAAGAACAAGACAAGGCTGTCCACTCTCCCCATATCAACTCAATACAGCTCTTGAAGTTTTAGCTAGAGCAAAAAGACAACAAAGGAAGATCAAGGGCATAGAAACTGGAAAAGAAGTCACATTATCACTATTTGCAGATGATAGGATAGGATACATAAGTGACCCCCCAAATTCTACCAGGGAACTCCTACAGCTGATACACACCTTCAGCAATGTAACAGGATACAAGATTAACTAGAAAAAAAAAATCAATAGCCCTCCTATACACAAATTATAAAAGGGCCGGAATAGAAATCAGGGAAACATCACCCTTTACAATAACTACAATAACATCAAATATCTTGGGGTGACTCTAACCAAAGATGTGAAAGAACCTGTATGACAAGAACTTTAAGTCACTGAAGAAAGAAACTGAAGAGGATATCAGAAAATGGAAAGATCGTCCATGCTCATGGATAGGTAGGATCAATAGTAAAAATGGCAATCTTGACAAAAGCAACCTACAGATTCAAAGTGATCCCCATCAAAATCCCAATACAATTCTTCACAGACCTTGAAAGAACAATACTCAACTTCATATGGAAAAACAAAAAACTCAGGATTGCCAAAAATATTTTGTTCAATTACAGAACTTTGGGAGGCATCACCATCCCTGACTCTACCTACCTACCTACCTACCTATCTATCTATCTATCTATCTATCTATCTATCTATCTATCTATCTATCTATCTATCTATCTATCTATCTGCTATAGAGCTACAGTAATAAAAACAGCTTGGTACTGGCATAAAAACAGACTTGTGGATCAATGGAATCGATCAAAGGCCCTGGCATTAATCCACATTCCTATGAGAACCTGATTTTTGAAAACAAGGCCAAAATATACAATGGAAAAAAGATAGTATCTTCAAAAAATGGTGCTGGCATAACTGGATGGGGGTGTGTAGAAGAATGCAAATAGATCCATGTCTATCACTCTGCCCAAAACCCAAGCCCAGTTACACTAAACCTGATAGAAAAGAAAGTGGGAAATAGCCTTGAACACATTGACACAGGTGACGACTTCCTAAATATAATACCAGTAGCACAGACATTAAGAACAACAATTAATAAATGGGACCTCCTGAAACTGAGATGCTTCTGTAAGGCAAAGGACACAGTCAATAAGACACAACAACAGCCTATAGAATGGGCAAAGATCTTCACCAACCCTACATCTGACAGATGACTGATCTCTAAAATATATAGAGAACTCAAGAAACCAGAAGCCAAAAAAAAAACCCTAAATAATTCAATTAAAAAATGGGACTCAAAGCTAAATAGGGAATTTTCAACAGAAGAATTTCAAATGCTGAAAGATACTTAAAGAATTGTTCAACATCCTTAGCCATCAGAGAAATGCAAATCAAAACAACTCTGAGATACCATATTAAACCTGTCAGAATGGCTAAGATCAAAAACACAGATGACAGCCTATGCTGGAGGGGATGTGAAGTAAGAAGAACAATCCTCCATCACTTGTGGGAATGTAAACTTGTACAGTCACTTTGGAAATCAGTGTGGCGGTTCTTCAGAAAACTGGGAATCAATCTACCCAATGATCTAGCAATACCAGTACTGGGCATATACTCAAAGGATGCACATTCATACCCCAAGGGCATTAGCTCAACTATGTTCATAGAAGCATTATTTGTAATAGCCAGAACCTGGAAACTACCCAGATGCCCCTTAACTGAAGAATGGCTTAAAAAATTGTGATACATTTACACAATGGAGTAGTACTCAGCATAAAAAAAAAAAAATGACATCCTGAAATTTGCAAGCAAGTGGATAGATCTAGAGAGTATCATCCTGAGTGAGGTAACACAGACCCAGAAAGATAGACACAGTACGTACGTCCTCACTCCTAAGTGAATTTTAGACAGAAGGCAAAGGATAGCCAGGCTACAATCCACAAACCCCAACAGCTAGGTATCAGGAGGAAGTTAAGAGAGACATCCATAGATTCCACTGAAAAGGGGAAATAGAGAAAATCTCCAGAGTAAATTGGGATCATACAGGGGAGGGAGCAAGGAGAGGTGGGAAGAGAACATGAGAGAATGAGATGGTTGAGTGGGGGGAGCAACAGAGAAGGAGAGCAAAGAAATGGATATCTTGATAGAGGAGCCACTGTGGGGTTAGAGAGAAACCTGATACTAGGGGAAACACCCAAGAACCCACAATATGTCCCAGGCTAGGACTCCAAGCAATAGTGGAGAGGGTGTCCAAATAGGCCTTTAACTATAATCAAATAAATGACCATCCTAATTGCCATTATAGAACCTTCATTTATCAACTGATGGAGGCAGAAGCAGAGATCCACAGCTAAGCACTGGGTCGAGCTCCTGGTCCAGATGAAGAGAGAGGAGGAATGATATGAGCAAAGGGATCAGGATCATAAGAAGGAGACCCACAGAGATGGCTGACACAAGAAATTGGGAGCTCACAGACTCTGAAATGACAGCTGAGGAACCTTCATGGAAAGGAACTAAACCTTCTGAATGTGGATGACAGTGGAACAGTGTGGGACATTTGTGGAGCCTCTTGCAGTTGGTCCAGAGTTTATTCCTGGTGCATGAACTGGCTTCTCAGAGACCATTTCCTACAGAGGAACAACTAACTCAGCCTTAATATTGGGGGGAAGGACTTAGTCCTACCTCAACTGGATATGACAGATCAAGCTGACTCACCTTGAGAGTCTTTGCCCTCCCTGGGAAATGGATAGGGGGGAAGCTCAGGGAGGTTTGGGAGGAGGGGAGGGAGGGGGAGCAGTGGAGGGTGGAGGAAATTTTTTTTTTAATTAAAAAAAAATCTGTGTGCCAGAATAAACCCCTTCTTCCTTAGGTTGCTAGTGTCTATTTCAGATGTTTTGGTTGTAGCAACAAGATGTAGGCTCTTTTGCCTTCTCCAGTCTAGCCTTGTAATCCTGGAGGTCTGTCCAGATCCTAGGCTGTCACCCCAGATGGCTGCCCTCAAAGAGGCAGGCAACTCATCCCTTCCTAGTTTGTCCTTTCTTCCCTTTCTCCTTCAGAGCAGAATTTAGACCCCCTCTGGCTTTATCAACTCCAGTAAGGACATCAAAGGCCAAGCCTCAAAGGATGCGATGGAGAACGTAAGTTTTAGAGATAGATCTTGAAATATGAATTCTAGCTGGTATTTAACAAAAACTCATAGCCAGATATTGGAAAAATCCTGGGATATCAGAGAGAGAAAACAGACCACAGTCAACTCTCACCCAGCCAACTTCTCAGGGGAAAAGCTATCTTCCAGAGTCCTCAGCTTGGCTTGGCGCTTCTATCTCATTGTCTGCCTACGCCTCCTTAAATATCTTCTTTGCCCAGTTGTTTTACTTCTGAGTTCAACTCTGCATCATATTCTAGAGTTAGGATTAAAGGTGTGAGCTACTACTGTTTGGTTGTTAGGCCTTGAACTCACAGAAACACAGAGAGATCTCTGTCTTCTGAGTGATGGGATTAAAGGCGTAGGTCACCACACTCTGACCCTCAGGGCTTGACTATGGGTGACTCTGTTCTCTGAAATTCTAGACTGATTTTATAAATATAAAATATATCGCCACAGGATCTTCTAAAACCAACTCTGGTGGTCCCACCACTTGCCATCTGGATGACTGTGCAAACATTTTAGCCTGTATGCCTCAATTTCCTCTTCTGAAAAGTGGGGATAATACTAGAGTCTTGGGTTTCTTATGAGAATTCAATGAGGTAATTCATAAGAAATACTCAACATGGTGCCTGGTGCCTAATAAAACACTCAAATGAATAGCACTATTATTTTTTCATTAAGCTTTCTATTTTGAGATAATTGTAGAGTCATGTGCAATTAAAAAAAAAAGTCACAGAGAGATCTCATACACTCTTAATGCAGTTGTCCCCAGTGACAACATCCTGCCAAACCATTACACAGTATTACTATTGGGATCCAATCAAGACTGAACAGTTCTGCTACCCCAGAACCCCTGTGATCCAGCTAATTTCATATCTTCAAAGATCAGTAGAGGCTGACTGGATATCTAGAGGATAGTAGGCCCTGGGAGCAAGGGTTAGGAAAAGTACACTTACAGTATCATACAGAGGGGAGCCCACACTTTAGAAGTCTCTCTCTCTCCATGCTCTAAAGAGATTATGAGTGTTCTCATAATACTCTGCCACACCTGCTACAGGATTCCCTTTGAAATCCAGATTATCATACATTGCATAGCAATGCTGTCAGTTTCTTCACAAAGAACTTAAGTTAGCTCTGTGTCACTCAGAGATAGAGCACAGCTCAGACTGTTAGTCTACAAATAGACATGTGAGTACAGATGGATTTAGAGGACCTCTTTCCTGCTTGGGGTCCTCCAGTGGCTGCTTTGTGTATGTACTTAGAATAAGACTCAATGCAGAACCCTGTGACTTACCTCATCGAGGTCTGAACGTCTTCTTGCCTCTCATCTCCATTGGTGAACATGATCCTCTGCAACAATCTATTTTCTTTTCTAAAATACTAATTTAATTTGTATGTATGTGTACATATATGCCTCTGTGAGTTTATGTGTATCACATGTTTGCAGGTCTCCATGGAGGTCTGAAGAGACCACTGGCTTTCCTGATGCCACAGTTATGGTGAAGGCTATCTAGTGCGGATGCTGAAAGTGCTCTTAACCATATGGTCATCCCCCTAGCCCCCAGACTTCCAATGTTTTATCACTCTGGGGTTTCTGGGGTCTCCATACATTCCTCCATTGGATATAACTCCCTAAAGACCTCAGCCCTACTGGTTTCTGATGGATGCTGGGATTTCCTATGTACCTTCTGGCAGCACTGTTGAAGCGATTTCCCATATAGTTGCCTTTGGCTGTCTTCCTGTTTACTCCCCACCCCCAGCATGAGTCTGGTCTTATTTAACACCACGCTTATCCTGTATCTTCTGTGAAAAAAAATACCAGCAGAAAAGGGGAGACCCCACCTCGCTTCATTCTTTCATTCTTTGTACTCAGCAGCACCTGGCATGCTTTGGATGCTGTCTGAATGTTGAAAAGGAAAAGTAATAAGAAGGCAAAGTGACTTTTTAAAATACTTATTGAAGCAAACGTAGTCAACATTTCTCCAGCTTCATGAGTGATCAAACCTAGATCAAAATCATTTTATCTAAAACACAAGGATTGACACTTCCTGTCACTGTAACATCTCTGGGTATGGTCATGTGACAAAAGGTTGGCTTCTGATTGCCTTTGGTAACTTGAGTTAGTTTGGAATCTAATGTCTCTTACCTTCTTACTGTTGCAAAGGTACAACTGACCAACTGTGTTGCAAACAAAAGTTGCAAACTGCCCTTTTGTCTTCAAAGGGCAGTTTTTGAAGACAAAAGGGCAGTTTGGGGGCAATGGTCGACCAGATGTCCGTAGAAGTAAGGTAGATCTCAGATGTGATGTAGTTCGCTGATGTGAGTTTTATACTGGGAAAGTGTCATTCAAATAGAAAAGTGGATCTGTCTTATGGACTATTTTTTGGAATGGTCTTTGGTATCTACCTCAAGGATTCTAAGCACAACTGTCTAAAGAAGGAAAAAGTTATAGAGCCAAATCCATCACAATTTCCTTTAGTATTATCTTGGGAGGGATGGGTATCACTTAGGGATAGAGAGATGCCTGACTAGGAAAAGCAACTGATCACAGATCTGAGATGCATGGCACAGAGTCTCTGTTTTGCCGTAGCCTGGTTTGATTGACCCCTGAGACTCCACATGCTCCACCTACCAATCAGATACGATGATGGCACTTCTATCATAAGGATGCCCTCAAACAGCATGTGACATGGTTTGAATGAGAAATGTCCCTCAAGACTTGTATATTTGAATAACTGGTTCCCGGATGGTAGCACTGTAAAGGGGATTATGTGACCTTTAGGAGGTGGAGCCTTGCTGAATGAAGTGGGCTTTGAGGGTTTATACCTTTGGTTCATTTCCTGCTCTGTCTCTGTTTCTTCTATGTGAATGATAATGCAGTCAGCTGGGCTTTCCAGCCCTGTTGTCATGTCTTCCTCACCACCATAATGGATGCTATCCCTTTGGGACTGTGTGCCAAAATATACCCTATCTGCCTCCAAGCTGCTTCTCACAGAAAACTAACTTTGTGTCACAAAGAAAGTGACGTCAATACTAGCCATCCTGTATACTGGGCTGGGGCAGTGGGATGCTGTGAAATGTTTAGCTATTGGCTCTGACATGTAAACCAGCCTCAGTTCACAGTGCTTTTCCACTCCAGTGGTGTAAGGCATACTGGTGTAGTTACAAACATGAACCCAGATGTAAAAGGAGATAGCAGCATCCTCTCATGAATGCTGCCATGAATTGCCTCTAACACAGAGCCTCAGGGCACACTTCTCCCTTCTGGGTCTGGTCCATGAATAGCAGAAGCAGAACGATGAGCTGGAGGGTGAGTTAGGAACAGGGGAGACATCTGAAAGAACTGGAGCAGAGAGGAGCTCCCATCAGGACTCATGCCAACATCATCAGAAAAGTACTGTTGCCAGCAAGCATTAAATATTAGTTAACACAGCCACACAGGGCTGGAGAGGATGGAGCAGATGAGAGTGTCACTTGTTCAAGGCAACCAGAATGACAACATTAAAAAAGTGGTGGTGCTGATGGATCTAAGGGAGGACTGTCTCAGAGCTCAAATGAGTGTGAATGGGAGATAAAAGAACATGAGGTGCTGGAGGTGGGGCAGCTAAGTCGCTATGGTACTTGCCACAAAAGTGTGAGGTCCTATGGATTCCCAAGATCCATATAAAAACTGCTTATTGTGGCATATGTGTATAATGCCTGCACTGGGGAGGTAGAGGCATATTTATTTTTAGGACTCTGTCCAGCTAGCCTTAGCTGAATTGAGACCTTCAGATTCAGTGGGAGACCCTGTCTCAAAACATTAGTTAATGGAGCTCAAAGAGGGTGCTCAATGTTGATGTATAGTCTGCACACATGTGTACATACCCATAAGAACATGTACATGTAACACACAAATACAAAACACCACACACACACACACAGACGCACACAGGCACACACACACATAGGTACACAGGTACACAGGCACACACACAGGTACACACTCACCCAGAGGCATACACACACACACACAGGCACACGCACACAGATGCACAAAGGCACACAGGCACACGCATAGGCACACAGGCGCACAGGCACACACACAGGTACACACTCACCCAGAGGCACACATACACACAGGCACACACACGTGAACACACACCACACACACACACACACACACACACACACACACACATGCTGGTGCTTCAGGATCCTTGGAGAAGTATGGAGACTGGGGATGGATCCTCAGCCAAGGCAGGATTAAGAGGCTGGAGTCCCAGGCAGTACAGAAGTCAGCAGGGCAGAAAATCAGAAGAGGGCTGTTGGTGAGGATAAGATTCAGAGTCTGATGTTTGCAAATGCAGATGGAGGTGCAGTCAAGGACTAAAACACAAAACACCTGGTGGGGGAAGATAGGATCCAGGGACAAAAATTATCACTGTCTTAATGTTTTTCACTTAAGAGTTTGCCATAGGTGAATTTTTAAAGCCCCACCTCTGGAACTATGGAAATTGGCTTCCAGTTTTATGAGCGTTTCCAAAACCAGTGAGTGCAGTCAGGGGAGGAAGAATTGCTAGTCCGACCGCATCATTAAAAGGCAGCCTGCTGTCCAATCGTGACTGCAGTGATAAGTGACAACTAATTGCAGTTGGAACAAAGAACTTCCTAGTGACACAGAAATGAGAATGAGATCAGGTTATTAATATGCTGAATACATATTATTCACACGCCTAGACTTCATTTCAGAGCTCGGGATCTAGCCTCGATAGTGTCCCAGCATGGGAAAATAATTCAAATTTACATTTCAAATGAAAAATCTAATTATTTAGTTAGCAGATGACCTCATGATTACAGATCTGTAAAGTCCACATCTAATGACTAGAAGACTAAATGGATACCATGGGCTTTTATATTACAGAGATCTGATCAACCTCAGCTTAGATTTCTTAGTGCCTCGGGGTAAAGTATGGGGTACTACTTAAAGTCTATGAATATCTTAGTGCTGAAGTAGGGGGGTGGGTGGGCGATAATTCGGGAGTCTGCAGAAATGGCCTATTACAGTGGTTCTCAACCTGTGGGTCAGGACCCTTTTGAGGGTTGCATATAGGATATCCTGCACATCAAAGACCTACATTAACATTCATAACCATGGTAAAATTAGAGTTATGAAGTAGTAATGAGATAATTTTATGGTTGGGGGTTAGAACATGAGGAACTGTCTTAAAGGTCACAGCATTAGGAAGGTTGAAAACCACTAGCTTAGTGGATAAGAGCATTTAGTGGACAAATATGAGGAACTGAGTTGGAATCCCCAACTTTCACATCAAAATAAAACAAAACAAAACTGGGCATATATAGGTAAACCTGTAACAGACAACTCACAGGTCTCCCTGGGCAGCCAACCTAATCTACATAGCAAGCTTCAGATTCTGCAAAAGACCCTGTCTCCCCAAACAATAAAGACTGACAGAGAAGGACACTTAGTATCTCCCTCTGGTCTTTGTATACACATACACACAGGCATGTGCACACATGCCATATACCCACACATAAACACCCAAAGGTAATTCATAAAATTTAGATGTGTTCCTCCTGCTTAGAATTTTCTCTGTGTCTGACCTTAAACTGAACAACACTGATGCCATGTTTAATGCACAAATCACCTCTAGGTAGCTGTTCCCTAGATCGTAAAGGTGTAAGATCCTCTGTGGGACAGAGATGAGTGCCAGACACAAAGATTCAAGGTAAAGCCAACAGCTTCATTTTGATATTTTAGGTTTTCCCAAACTCTCTTTATCACAGATCATTTGTTATTATTATTTTTTTTAGGGATACACAGTAAAACAAGATTTGACTTTTCTGAAGCTACTGTCCCTAGACAGGGCTGCTCACCAAGCTAGCCTGGCTAGCTCCTGTGAAGCTGGGTTTTGAGTGGGTTCTTCCCATTCTCTGATCAGAGTGACCCATTGTGTCTGACCAGAGCAAACATATATGGCATATTCCTTCTTTCCAGGAGCTGAGAATTTGGGAGTACATCCAGGTACCCTTGGGTTCAGTTCCGGTGATTTTTCCTAGGAGGGAACACTTCACCTGTGTTGTTACACTTGCTGCTTAGGGCAGTCAGTGTGACCTGTGAGATTATGGGTGTGGGGAGGGGGCTTGGGAAGCTGTCTGTGGTTCCCTAGGACATTGCCAGGCATCTTCTTGTGCTGATTCCACTTGGCATTCATCCACTTTAATAAATCACGGACACTGTTGACTTGAGGTTGGAGAGCACAACCCTCCTTGCTACACTCCTGAGTGCTTTGCAGGAGCTATATACACCCTCCCCCCAACTAACCACTCTTTAGGCATTTGTTGAATGAATTATAGGTTCTTTATTTACAAAGTACTGTGCCAATACAAAAGATCCCTTCTAAAGCGTGCAGCCTCAGCCTGCTCGGAGTTCACAAATCTAAAATAAACATTATCAGTCAAGGGAAAGCCAGAGACAAATGTAGACAGAAAGCAGGGCAATCACAAACAAATGAACATGGAGAAAAAAAAATCACTGACATATCTTCTCCAAGCAGGAAGTATGACACATACATATGTTTCTAATTTGAGAGGCAGAGTGTGGACAGACTCTAGAATGTTTCATTTCTTGAGATCAGAATTTCATGATCCCAGGAAAGCCTTTCCTACAAGGCTGATGGGTCCATGTGGGAGAAGCCTTCATGGCTAATGAGAATGTACTGGCAATGGAGATGTTTCTCAGAAAGGCTAAACCCTCAGCTTGTATCCATTGGATGTGGAGTTTGTGGTAGGCAGCTCACTCTGCTCCTCTAACTATTACACATGCTAGACTCTGTCACTAATGGACCATGATTTTAATTTAATAATGCCTTACTATCCTGCCTTCAGTCCCAGCTGAAATATCAACTTCTAACACATCTCCTTTTTCTGCTTTTCTTCCCACAGCCAAATACTGCCTGGAAGCATTCAGTGGAAATTTCAGAAATAAACAAGAAGTTTTAAGTTGTCCATACTATCCAGCTCCCTTACTCTTGGGACATGGATTGTGCCTCTGTCCAGAGTTTCCACTAACTGTCCACCAGTTAGTCACTCAGATATCTTGGTTATTAGATGTAATATAGTATACTGGCATGTTTGGGTTTCAGATTATCTTTATATTACTAATAGCTCTGGAGTACAAAAGTAGTAAATGTTGGGGGCTAGGAGGTGTCTAGAATGTGGTAAGATGATGAGAGAGGAAGATATGGCTCACACAACTTATCATAGCTTGTTGTACAATTGTTCTAGTTTATTATTAGTTATTGTAGTTAATTACTATTGTAGTTAATTACTCAGTGAAACCCACCATAGATATGTATCCACAGGAAGGCAGAATGGTGGGTTTCTTTTTTTTTATGGCTTTTCTAAGGTCTGGTACTGTCTGTAGCTTCTGGAACCACTCTGAGATCTGGAAATGCAATCCCTATGGATGCACAGGAAGAGGCTGATGCAGTCCTTTCTACAACAACCCCACTATATTATTGTTTTGGGACTCCGAGGAACTCAGATTGCTAACTGCACCTACAGCCCTGGCCACAGGTGGAGTCTTGGCTGTGGTTCAGGCCAGCTCAGAAAGCACCAAGCCGTGCCTCACTGGCATGAAGCACTCCTTGGGGGCATAGTACTTGGCAACCTACTCTGGAGATGAAATACCAGAGTTTACATCTTGATTCTATCAGTTACTTTCCAATGTGGTGTGAGCTAGTTACCCCCCAAATGCCACAGTATCCACAAAGGTCCAGTGGAGGTAAAAGTAGCGTCCACCTCATCGAGTCTGTCAAGAGAGAGAACAGCAGTCTTGGAAGCTTTGACTCACAGTCAAGATGCCTCCGTCTGAGTCAGAGGAGAGGAAGGGCAGGTAGGGATGGGGAGCTGGTACAGTGAGAAGAGCCATTAGAGACAGATACCAGCAAGGCTCAGCTTCTCATCCCTGCTGGGTCTAGGGGCATCCTTATCCTCAGACTGTCCTTCAGCAGTAGTTTGCAGGAAAACGATACTTGAAAGCTACAACCTTCCAGAGATGCTGCCAAACATTACCCCTGAACACCAGATGTAAATGCTGACAGTTTATGGGGACCTTCACATTTGTTGATCTAGCTCCCCACGAACTTCACAAGCGACTTTGGCTAGTTTGTCCTGGCTAAAGAATGGTTGAACTAGCAAGTGTGTGGATAAGTGAGTGTGGGAAGAGGGAAACAAAAATTCCCTTTGGGAATAAACACGTTCCATCAGAGGAAGTGGATCAGTTTTCACATCAGTCCGTCTTCTTGGCTGTAAATTTAAGAACCACAGAGAAAGCCTCCCAGTGATGTGGCTAGAAAGCATAAGCCAGCGTGAGGTCCTCAACTTGGCGGGTAGGAGAGCCAAACCCTCCTGGAGACAGTGGTTCTTCTGGGGTACTGAATTAGTGCCTTTGGGTGTATAATCTCTGGTTGGAAAGGGTTTTCTCTTCTCCCTCACACAGCCTAGACGGTGGCTCACTGACTTTATCTTTCCCTCTTATTTGCCTTTTTTTATTTCTAACTTGAGTTGCTAGGTCACTGCTCCCCCATCCCCCTACAGCGATAACTTACACCCAAGGGGCTGCAGGTCTCAGGTTATTGAAACCTTCCTTTATTTCTCTTAAGCACATGGGCAGGGCTGCTTAACAGTGAGCGTGACAGGCAGGGCTGTGTGGAGAGTAGGAGGTGAGGCATGGGCCCTAGCCCAGCATTGGTTTTGGCTTTGATGGCTTCTCTTGAGTGAGTCACT